>OY796677.1:17975256-18587131 GCA_963680715.1 Tetragnatha montana
TACAAACTGTTAAAATCCTTATAAAATTTATACTCCACCCTTGTCTTAAACATGCTTAAAATCTTAGAGAATAGATTTTAAACCCGATGCCATCTCTATATCTTATTTAGAGCACATGCGGCTGGATCTGCTGTATTCCCCAGAGAGTATACGTCGGTAACGGGGTACCAACAGCGTAAGCTGCTCCTGCCCCAGCAGCGGTCAAGCCTCGGTAGGCCCTCATTGGCTATGACACGCTGACACCACTCCCATTCTGCTGTACTCCCCATTTAAAAGATTGATTTTATATAAAAAAGAATATAAAATTAAAAGTGGTAGCTAAATTTTAATTATAGTGTTAATCTTTTCTTTTGTGTGGCCACCACTATTTTATTTATAATAGTTTAATTATATATCAGTCCACTTCCATACACCAGCATCGAGTGTTTAGGGTGCGTTAGATAATTCTAACATCATCGACCTTGCCTAATAGTAGGCGGTCGGTGCAACCCTGGGACGTCTTTATTACGCCTAAACAGAGCGTGTTTCGAAAGTGGGGGGAATATCAATTTTAGCACTACAGGTGTTTTTTTTTTTTTTTTTGAAAAGTTATTGCATTTAAGTTAACTTGCACATTGAGGCACAGCTTTGATAAGAGTCCTCCAACCGACATGTTTACCCATAGGGTCACCGTAAAGTTTTATTGCAGCCAGGCACTGGCTGTAATAAAACAATTTGCGGTCGGGCCACCAGCAGTCCCCTCGCACTCGTGCCGGTAGAGGGGTCGGTAATTGACCACACAAAGAAACCGGCGCCATAAACTCATGTTTCTTCCTGGAGATAAGTGTTTTATTACGGCCAGTGGAAAACTCTACGGGGCCCCATAAGCTCAAATGAAGACAACACTTAAGCATACTGCTGAGGGAGCTGTGGATAAACATGGCGGCTGGAAGACTCTTATCAAAACTGCGCCCATCTTTATTATATTTAATAGACAATAAATGTAAGAAGACACCGTTCTTTTTAAGTGACGACTTTTCTAAAAGTTTAATTCATATGTAAAACCAAATTCCTTTGTGAAACCTATGTAGAGAAATAATCTTTCTATAGTAAAAAAAATAAAAAAAAATGGTTTAATCTTTGTTTTTTGTTTTAGATTTTTATTCATGTAATTCAAAAATACTTCTAATTTAATGCAGGTGAAATTTTTAGTCGAATATTGTAAAGTATTGTTTCGGAATTTTTTCCTCTGAAAAAAATTACTAACAAGTAAAAGATTTTACATACACATAAAAAATAGTTTAATATTTCCGTTTACTGAAATCAATAGTGTAAAAATAACTAATAACTACTTTATAAGTAGTTTAAATTTCAGGCATCTTCAAACTTTTAAAAATTAATCAATCATATGGCAGGTATGCCGATTCGAACCTGGTTCTATAACTTAGCGACCAAGCACACTGACCGTTAGGCCACGCCGGCTGCTGTCAGCAAGTTTTAATAATAAATCTGACAAACTATCTGAGTTAGTATATCGTGTTATTGCGGGTTACAGTAATTTTCATAACATGGCGATTTTCCTTCTAATCTTTGGCGATAAGAGTTTGGCGAAAATTTTCTAAATGAAATTTCCTACATTGTGCACGGGGTTAATGGATGTAAGGATCAAAATCTATGAAAAACGAGATTTCAACGTAAATTCGACGAACTTCAAACCATAACATTCTAATTTTCAAATTGCAAATCCTTCTAGTGGGTCTGTTTATCTGATTAAACTGTTTACCTGATTAAATGAATATTTGTAAAGGCTTTCATGGTCGTTTCCTTTAAACGTAAGTACTATAAGAACTATATACACTTAAACAATAAGAACACCACCTTTTTTGAAAGAAATAGGAAAAAATTTAGAGGGATTCGAACAAAGAGCTCCTTTGGAATCGTTAGCTTGCGTTATGAATTGGTTGATTGGTTTGAGCTTGAGCCACACAAATGTTGGAATAAGTGCCCCGTCTACTTTTGGAAAACTTGCCCCAACTCACTTTTCGAACTTTGGGAGCCCCTCAACAAGTGGGGGTGTAATATTATTGAAAAACAAAAGCATAGTTTTGTAGAGGAAGAAATCCTCTATTAGAATATGCAATATCAGATTAGTCAGTTAAAATTAAAAGGGCTTAATTACATTTTTAATAAAAATCCAAAAGTTTACGCAAAGAGCAAAATATTGAAAAAACCGCTTTTCTGACGAAACTACAAGAGCTAAAATTCTGAAAGTACATCAGAATGCGTGTGAAGTCTTTCTTTTTCATCCAGTTCACTCGTTGGGTTGATCTAATTGCTCATTTAAAAATAAAGGGCGTTGGAAAATTTGCCCCAGTGGAAAACTAGCCCCGGTCTCCCCTACTATTTAAATACATAACACTTGAAAATCATGACAAAACAAATAAAATGGTGTCTCTCTTATTTCATTTTGTGTGACTAAAAAGTTATTCCCCCCAAAAAACTCCATTTTTTTTCCTGAATCTATCCAGCCACAACCCGCAGTTCCACTAAAGTCTGTTACATTCAAACTTTTAGCAATTTCTCGTTGTTCTACTCGCGTTTTAAACGGTTTCTGTAGCGCATACATTATTTGAAAGGAACTCGACGACGCAATAACCGGGATTTTTCTTCGGGGGACCGGAGAAAAGCGTCGGAATATGCGGGAAGTCGTTATAAGCGGGGGCGCTATATGCGGATAGTTTTTAATGATAAAAGGGCCTAATGGTACCAGGGACCGGAGAAAAACGTCGTAATATGCGGGACGTCACACTAAGCGGGGGCGTACTAACGAGAGTTTACGTATTTATATTTACATATTTATACAGTTCATTTCATTCTATCTTATCCTACACTCCTCGAACTGAATCAGAAGGGCAGAAATGCAAGGAGGAAGAAGAAATGCAAGCATGCATTTTTTTAAGCTAAACCTGAGTGAAAATACTCCTGGCCAGATTTTTAAAGAGTATTTCCGATTTTCAAGGAGTGAAATTCTCTCTCAGAGGAGTTAAAAATATCTCTGATAAAAACTATGGTCTTATACTTGTAATCATCACGACTGACTGGCTTAATGATCCCATTTTTAAGCTAATTGCGTATTTTTCATAAACTTTTTCTAAAAAATATAAGAGAAAATGCGCATTTTCTCTGAACTAAAAGTTGACGAGAGATTTAAATTGACTACCCCCTGGGTGAGATTTGGCGAGATTCTACTTGACTCCTTGCCCCCCCTTTTTGACCTCACGTAATTTATGGACGTCCCCTTAAGAAAATAAAGCTGATAAGAAGATTTTTGAATTCTGAAAAGTATTGTGGCTGATGAATTGAAGTATAAGCAAAAAAAAAGCACCTCTGTAAACGTATGTAACCCTTATTAAAATACCAACTAAATTTTATCTGAAAGATAAATGTTGCGGATCCTTAAAACAAATCCACTGAATTTCTACTTTTACCTAACCAAAGACTAATCTAAATTATGTAGGTACTCTCTCCAGTAATTGATAAGCGAATAATTGTTTCTTACAAATTGAAAATTTATTTTTATCAGCATATTGTGAAAATTATTTCAAACCTTAATTAGATTTTCCGAGAAATACACTCACTTTACATTTATATAGAAGTGTTATTTCAGATTTGATTGGAATATCTTTTTTAATTGGAATCATTTTTATCCAATAATTAACAGGAATGATAAAAATGGGAATTCTAGGAACGTCCTGTTTTATACTGCAGAGTATCCATTAAAACTGCTCTAAGTGGTAAGAGCGCTGTGTATCTTAATTTAATTAATACTAGCTGATATGTCCGGACTTGCACGGGTGGAGATGGAGATTTTTCCTTTATAATTTTTAATACATTTCCTACCTTATTTTGATGAGTGAAATGTGTCGAATCAAGCATTTTAAATTCTGAATGTTTTCTGCATTTACCACATGATTCCCATAAAAAACAACAAAATAATAGAAAAATATTCTTCCAAAAATCACTTAAAATACTCAATTAGAGCCTATAATTAATCATATCTTTAGGATTTTATTATCTGTGGTAAAATTTAATTAAAACATATTCCTGCAAGTTAAGAAAAAAGCTAATATTTCCACTTGAAAGGGTTTTGTATATTAATAGTTTTTGGTTTGTCCAACCAACTTTCTTAAAAACTACAATATGATCATCTTTTGATTTTACATCCTCGTTTCCATAGATACTATTTTAACAACAATGCTATTCCATGAAACTTTCCTTTCCTGATTTTCCTGTTTTAATATTATTTCTGGAGGGGTCCAAATATCCTCTAAAAATATTAGTCATTATCAGGCCCAAAGCTAGAATTGTTTTCGCCGGGTAGAGGACTCCTAAGCCCTCTCACATAATGCAAATTAATGGGTTGAATGTGGCTTTTAAATACATTTTTTGTACGATTTGCATCTTGATGATCTTAATCCTGTGTCCAGGTGACGTCACAACCGGTTATTTTCTTTTAACTGTGTACCTTCTGTAGGGCTTTTAACTGTTGCTAAGGCCGTTGTTTATCTGTTGCTAAGGCGGTTTTTAGGTATGGGGTCACGTGATTGCAAATGCTCCAATAGAAGAATTCCACGGCTAGTAATTTTCTGTAACTGTTAACCTCTGTAGGGCAAAAAACTGTAACAATTCTGTTGCTAAGGCCATTGTTAGGTCCGAGTCACGTGATTCAAAATGCTCTATTCCATGAAACTTTTTATTTAAAATTAAACTATCAAAAATATTTTAAACTATGTATATTAACCAGTTTTAAAATTTAAAATTTCGTTAAAATATATTTTTAGCTTATTAATATGATTTTTAAATGGAGACTTATATTTAGTTTTTCTTTTAAAAACTTGTTACTTTGCATTATGTTATTTTTGTAACAATGGGGTAAGCAGATCTCTTTTTGAGCAGAAATAAAGCTATTTCAGCAAAATGACCATAAAAACGTTCAATAGAGGGTCAAGGGGTCGTTCTGGAACTTTGAAAGATAGCCTAAATTTCAAATGGAATGTATTTACGTATGTATACCAAGTTTGGTGCAGATCGGAAGGAAACTGTAGATTTGTATAAAAGACAAACATACACACGTACAACCACATTGACTTTTATTATATTAGATAACCAATAGGATATTTCGTAATAGAAATTTCTAATTAGTTACTTTTCAAAACCTATTTATATTTCTTATAAAACCGTTCTAGTGTAAATTGTTTATTCCCATTTTCCCTAGCTTTCAGTGAAAAAAAATTCTTTTCATAATTGAATTTTAAGCTTCTTGTTCACAGAAAGGGAAGAAATATTTGAAATAAAACTATCACGTGTTAGTATGAATAAGTACATGTGTAGGTAAGTAAATATAAAGTAAGATGTTTTGTTGTTTACCCCGGCCGTAGAAAGAAAAAACAGTTTGAAAATAAATAAACAAAGTAAACTAAAATTATTTTTTTTCAACTCTGCAAAATTTTTGAATGCTTTTTATTGACGCACTGTACTTTGAAGATAAAGCTAAAATACTAGTGGATATTTAGAAAAATCCCTCTCCAAACCATGCCACCAAATGCCCATTTTGAATAAATGAAAGGGTATGTTGAAATGGAGAATTAGTAACTTAATGTGTTTTAATGACATTAAAATAGAGGGTGTATATGTGCAAAATTTTTATTTTGATGGTATAAATCATTCTATGTTATTCCATTGCTTTGGAAAATAAGTATCGTAAAAAGTATTTCTATTGAAATTTTTTACTCCCTAAAAGCACGATAGTTTTTAAGCGATTAAAAATATCTCTTACAAAAAAGGGAATAAATTTATCACATTACTTGGTGTTGGTTTTTTTTAGTGATGTTTACTCAAAGTTTTTTCTATCCATTTTCTGTTATCCAAAACCTTTTGATTTACTTAAGAAAAAAGTAAATTTTTTGAGACTGAAATTTTTTTATGTGGCTGTAAAATGACATGACAAGTTTCCTCTGAAAATTAATTAACTAGTATTTCATTATTTAAAAAGAGTGATTAATTATTTCCCATTATTAAGTTAATATTTCAAGTTGATAATTACACTTTAAAAGGTTATCGTTTATTAGGGATATAAAACACGTTTGGGTCGAATGTAAGTTTTTAACAACAAGTTTTTATACTTGATTTGAAAGTAATGAACATAAAGAATTAAGAAATAATAAAGATATTGAAAACCAATCCTTTTTGAAATAAAGAAAGTATATTTCAGCATATTTTTTTATATAAAAAAGAGGTAGTTCAGTAAAAATTGTTGTAAAACAGTGGATTGGCTCTTAAAATAAATTAGTTTTTTATTCTTTCATGAACGGTATAAGGGGGAGGGTTGAAATTAGGGGTACAGTACCAAAAAGATATAAAACCCTGTTATTTTCCTAAAAATTTTCTAGGGGGGGGACCCCAACCCTCTTTTATGCTAGGAACTCTATTATTCACTTTCAAATCTTTATGGTTAGAAATGTTTTAAAACATGAGTCTGTGGCAGACTGGTAACTCCTAAACTAATATTTGTCACTTTAATTTTTTCACTTATTCATTTTGTTACTTCAACTTAGTTCTGTATAAAGAAATAAATATTTTTTTTTACATAATGAGATGAAACTGCAAGTCGTTTATTAAGACTAAATCATAACTTGATTGAAATATGAGACATACGATTAAAATTGATTAACTTTACATAAGCCGCATCTTTTTGATATCAAACCTAGAAGTTCTTCGTAAATAAATTTGCTTGAAGGAAATACTTAATATTAAAAAAAGGTAGCTAAAAGGTAACTATCATAGTCAAAAATAAGTTTAAAATCTCTTTAATAAAGAGTTCATCTTGAATCACCATCCTGGAATGAAAACACTTTTTCTTCTAATTAACTTTGCCTTGATTGGCAAAGAAATTACTCGGTAAAGGGTTTAACTTACATAACTCCCCTTTGAAGATTTAAAATTTCCGTTTTCACGATATCAAATAAGGGGAAAGTGAACTTTTTAATTTGATAAATGTAAATTTACACTTTTCTTCTTTGTATTAAATGTGATTAATATTACATTTTTTTTAGTCTAGTTCAGATTCTTGGTTCGAGATTTTTGTTACAAGATTAAAAGAAAAATCAAAGTTCTTATACTTTATGTCACTCGCTTTCTCAATATTCTATAATCTTGAGGTGGATAATGTTCCTTAGGCAGTCCACCCTTTTAAATTAGAGATATTTTAATTTCTATTATTAAATGGGATGATACTACATAGGATAAAAAGTGGTCAAATAAAAATATATCAGAAGGTTTGACCAACATTTTCAATTTCGTAGTGTTCGGCAACTAGTGGTCAGAAAGTAGTTAACTACCAACTACTAACTAGTCTGGGAAAATCTAGTTGCAACTAGTAGTTAACTATTTTTTTCCTGGGACTAGTTGCAACTAGTAGTTAACTATTTTTTCCTGGGACTAGTTGCAACTAGTAGTTAACTATTTCCCAAAGTAGTTAACTACTAGTTAACTAGTCTATTTAATTTCTTAACCTATTTTTTGCCCAAAATTTTAATACATCTTTCTTATCTATATGACAAAAAACTTTATGCTTCGCTCAAAACGGCGCTTTATTTCTGGTTTTGGTATTTGAGTACTCTACCATGGGGGGGGGACATTGTAGTTATAAATAGCAGTGTAATTTTTGTATATTTTGATTAAAATGTTAAATATTTTTGAAATTTTAAACAAAATTTTTTTTAAAGTAGTTGAAAATTTGAAAGTAGTTTCAACTAGTAGTTATTAAAAAAAGTAGTTCAACTACTAGTTAAACTAGTTTAAACCAAAAGTAGTTAAACTACTAGTTAACTACTAGTTGCAACTAGTTCTAGTTAACTAGTGCCGAACACTACAATTTCGTAGAGTCATTACTCTTACTCTTAAGGTGATACTTACTTAGGGGTGATTCTTGAGAGCTTCAAAAGTGATTCTTGAAAGGGCCTGGTGGTAGCAAACATAAAAAAGTAATTTTTGAATTAGCGTGCTCTTTACTCGTGATAATGATAGTTATTTTTAAATTATACTTGTTATTCCTTTCATTCTTTTCTTCATCACTTTCATTGTACTCATCATTCTCATTCTTATCTTCCCTATCTGCCTCCTCCTATTCCTCTTTCTTTCATCTTCATCTCTCTTTCCTTCATCTTATCCTTTTGATCCATATTTTTCTTCACACTTTTATACCTCTAATTCCAATTCACCCCTTCATCTTTATTCATCATCCTCTTCTTCCTTCACAGTCAACCCTCTTTTCCTCATTATCCTCTTTATCTCCTTTTTTCTTTATCCCTCTCATCCTTTTTATTCTCTTTATCCTTTTATATCACCTTTCTTCTCTTCATTCCTATAACTTTTATCCCTAATATTTTCCCTATAATTTTCCCACTCATCTTCATTATCCCTTCCTTCTCACCAAAATTCGCTTCTTAACAATCTTTGTAAAGAACTACAGTTAATTAGATTGGTTTATCTATGCTTTTCACAGGTAGTATTTTCTAGTGGTTTTACCCATTTTAAAAAAATATATCTACTCTAATAAAGAGTTTTTATTTTTTAGATAGTGTCTCTTAATACACATAATGAAAAATAGGGATTAATTTCCCTATTTGTATTCAGTTTCCATATAATTAAAAAAATATTTTCCAAAACATGCTCCTTGTAATATGCATTAACTTTTTAGGTAATATCTGCTAAACAGTGAAAATATGTAAATTAACTAACGTGGTTATACGGAAAAACTTTTTCATTGAACTCTGAAAACAATTAATATGGAAATATCTAAATTTTAAAAATAATTATAGAAAGTTATTCACGGTTATTAAATAACTTACATAATAATTTCTAATTAATCATATTTTTTTTCTAACTCTAGTACCAGACATTTTTTCTCATTCTCATTCCCAAAAACTCCTATTTTAACAGAGCGTTATGGTTAATAAAGGTTAAATGTTTAAAACTTGAACTTGAATATGTGTATATATAATGTATATTTTATTTTTAAAACTTGAATATGTAGATATAATAAAAATGGTCCGAAATCACTTGAAATGAGCAGCATATCAAATCAAATCAAATTTATTACAACAAGAAAGAAAAAAAATAAAATACAAAGTACGTACAACAAAATACAAAAACATATGGCAGGGGAAAAAATAAACACACATTGATCGTACAATTTATTCATCCCAAAGGAGCAACACTGCTCGTCCATGGGGTAACGGATTAAATAAAAATAAATATATGATCAAAGACAATGGAAGAGTATAGAACACCCTGCTATATTAGGTTCATGAACACATATGTAAATACTTGGAAATCAGCCCAACTTAATGATGTATAGTTGAAAGATTTATACATCCTACCGTGTAAAAAGTTAATACTAAATACTGACGTGATACTCTCCATAAGTGTTATCGCCTTCAACGAACCTTGCTCTTTACAAAACCACATATCTCTTTTTTCTAAATGTAACCACCTCATCCCAATCAATAACTCAAATAAAAGGACCGCCAAGCAATCCAAATCGCAGACACGCATAATTCATCACACGTACACGCACAATTTCACGGGATTACATATCCCCAGTGATTACCTCCCATCTCGAAATTCATTCATGTATTCATTCAAGAAAAAGGGATTAATTCTTCCCCCAAAACCCCCCTAAAGAAGACAATCTTCCCACGCCCACGGCAAAGCTCGTGCCCAGTCGCGTGGTTCCTTTTCTCCATTCACGTGCGGCGCCGCGTGCCCGTAGTAAGCTTAGCTGCCCACGCAGACGTAACGATCACGTGGCCCTCCATGCGAAATTTCATGAATGAAATTCTGGCGCGAAGCGTGGGAAAAGGGGTGGGGTTTGGGATGCGTGGCACGTCACGTGCTCTGGGCTCAATGGGGATATTTTTTTAGGGAGAGAAGTACAAAGAGCGAGGGAAGGTAGTGTTTTCCTAGGGGATTTCACACTTTTGACCTTTATAGGTGTAATATGGGTGTAGGGATTATGCATGATGATACTTTGTTTGGATTTTGGGGGGGGGCCTGTGTGTCTTAAGTCGGTGTGAATATTTGAGGGTTTTTCCTCACCGAATCTGATTACGATAGGCTCACCTTTGACCCTTTGATACCCACCTAAAATGGCATATTACCTTGACGAAAGGGACCTTTCACCTTATTACCATATTACCATATCACCATATTACCTTGCTTCGAAAGCAGGGCCGTAACCAGACTTTTGTTTCGGGGGGGGTTTTGACTCAAATATTTTCTGAGGTACCTCCTTACGGGTACTTTTATATGTTAAGGTTTCGATGACGACACTGGATTGAAATTTTGATGCACTAAATTTCAAAATTGTATAAACAATTTAAATTCGAAGTAAAAGGGGGGTCTGGGGGTCCTCCCCCAGAAAATTTTTGGAAATTTGCCCCTCAAAAGAGTGTTTTAGCTCATTTCTGAGACCTTTTAGATTACACCCATAGAGCACCACTCATTGTAAGCGGCCGAATTTTCAAGGTAAAAAGAAGATATATTGTAATAAATGGCGAAATGTTAAGGGGGTTTTTAGGTTCCTACTCCAGAAATTTTTTTGAATTTTCCCCCTAAAAGTGGCATTTTAACTCATTTTGAGACACTTTAGGTTACATTAAAGAGGACCACTCCTTGTAAATCACACAAGTTTGAAGGAAAAACCGTATACTTAATAGATTTCAAAATTTCGAGGGGGTTTGGGGGTCGTCCCCCAGAAAAATTTTGGAAATTTTACCCTTAAAAGTAGGGTTTTGACTCATTTTGAAACCCTTTGGGTTATACCCGAAGAGGATATCGCTCCTTGTGAGACATAATTTTCAAGAAAAATAGCAGTATAAAAATTGATGTCAAAATTTCGGGGGGGGGGGGTTTGAACCCCTAAACCCCCCCCCTTGGATACGGCCCTGTTCGAAAGGGAGAAACATTATTTTTGAAAGGAAACATTTTAGTGAAATTTTGAAGCTATATGGAGTTATTTTCTTTGAATAAAGATTTTTCTTTTAGATTTCTTTAAAAATATCTATAATTAAAAAAGGGAAGATTCCAAGTACGATTTTCTTTTTTAATTTTATAAAAAAAAAGATTTTTTCTATTACAATTAGTTAATTCATAGTTTATTAAGAAATTATTCCTCCGACCCCCTGTATATATGTTGAAGTCCACATTAAATTTTATCGGATTTATTGATTATGAAAATAGAGAACCCATGTTTGGTATTTTGAGATAACTTCACAAAATACAAAAAGATCAAACTATCAATTTGGGATTTATTAAATGAAATCTAATAACAAAATATTGATGAATTATTAATTAATGCATTAACATTTATCTATGAGTTCATATACACAAGGATTGTACCTAACTCGTAAATATGGTATACACCCAAAATATTTTGTCTCAAAGCAGAAACTGAAATAACATATCTGTCCCAATTCCTAATGTCTTGGACATAAAATTAAATGTTATTTAATCTCGATACTTAAATTTTCTGGAATAACAACTGTTTATGACAATATTAATAAGAATTATTTGTTTAGCCACCCAACGTAATAAGTAGATGGCGCTCCGAGTAAAATAGGATCCTTTATTGGGATGAAAATCGATTTTCAAGAGCCAGGTATATCTCCTCTTCTTCCCAATTCTTCATTCATTACTACTTGGAAACGATGCCCTCGGCAGTGGCGGATCCAGGGGAGGGGGGCAACCAGATTTTAAGAAGTTAGGGGGTTCACCCCCAGAAGAATTTTGAAATTTTTACCCTAAAAATCCATTTTAGGTCGTCTAAAGCGCCGTAAACCATACTTTTGTTTTTCGGGAAGGGTTTTGACTCCCCAATTTCTTTTCCTAAGGTCTCTCCGCCCGAGTGTTTATAGATCAATGTGAACTGTTTTATAGACGATTCTTAGATGACGTCCCAGGGAAGTAAGGGGGTCTTGGGGTCCTCCCCTAGAAGTTTTTTTAAAATTAGACCTTAAAATGTAGTCTCTTTACTCATTTTTGAACTTTTAAGACGAAGGTCCCTCCACAGAGAAAGATCTTAGAGATGAGCGTTCATTCCTGCCCTAGATTGCATATATCCCCTCTAAATAGACACATGGGGCTGATTGCCCCACAGGTCATCCCTCCACGGCAATGGCGGATCCAAGGGGGGGGCAACAGGCCTTTTGCCCCCCCCTTGGGCTCAGGCAATTTTTTAAAAATTAAGGTAAGAAAAGGAAAAAATTGTAAGTGGGAAGAGAAGATTAAAATATTGAACACTAAATAGGAAGCATGAAAATGCAAGTCAATATGGGAGGGCACTCTCAAGCGCAGATTCAGGGGGGGGGGGCATGAGCTCGGGATAGGTGTACCAAAACGAGTTAAAACCCTGTTTTTTGGGTCAAATATTGGTTTTTTTGGGAGAGAACCCCTAAACCACCTTTTGTATTTCATTATTTAGAATTTTTATATTAAGTTCTTCAAGATGCAAATATTATCTTAAAACGTATTAGAAAGCTTTATTGAACCTATTGGGGGCCATCCATAAATGAAATAACGTAACGCTCGGAGGGGGGAGGTATTCAATTTTGCGACAAGGGGGAGGAGGGGCAAAAGTTATGACATCACATCCTGCAGCTGAAAACCAACAAAAAAACACAATTTATTTTTTCTAAAATACTTTTTTCAAAACAAACCAATTTAAACCTCGTGAATGAAAAATAGAAATAAAACTATATGGTGGGGTAAAATCAAGCTTAAATAAAACAGTTCGTTTTGGGCATTTTCAAACCGTATATTAGGACCATTAGGACATATTGTTGGTTTAAGAGCGTGACATGTGGCATAAAGGGAGGGGAGGGGTTTGAAAATTGGCAACAAAAAGTGTGACATTATTTATGGATGGTCCCTTAAAAATGCGTGGGAGGAGCCTTAGGAATATTTTTGAGTCTTCTCCCCAGGTGCAAAAATCTAGATTTTGGCTTGTTAATGACTAAATCTTTTATACTTTAAGAGGATATTATTTGGGCTCCTACCCAAATAAATTTCTATATGCGCCACTGGAGTGATGAAAAGAGAGGGAGACCTGTGGCGTAATTGACCATCTATAGAGCACAGATGACCGCTGATCTCTAGGATCTCTCTCAGACGATGGGACCTTAAATTCCGTCTTAAAAGTTCAAAAATAAGTCTAGAGACTACACTTTAAGGTATAATTTTTTTAAAATTTCTGGGGGAGGACCCCCCAGACCCCGTTCCTTTTCTGGGGCATCAATAAAATAATCGAGTAAAGAGACCTTGGGAAAAATATGGGAATCTATACCCTTCCCGAAAAACAAAAGTCTGGTTGTACAGCTCTGTAGGCGACCTTAAATAGGTTTTTAGGGTAAAATTTTCAAAATTCTTCTGGGGGAGAACCCCCAACCTTCTTAAAATGTGGTTGCCCCCCCCCCCCTTAGGATCAGGCTGGATCCGCCACTGCTCCACAGAGAAAGATCTTAGAGATGAGCGTTCATTCCTGCCCTAGATTGCATATATCCCCTCTAAATAGACACATGGGGCTGATTGCCCCACAGGTCTTCCCTTTTCTCCCTCTCTTTGCATCACTCCACTGGCGTTTGGATTTTTGCACTGGGGGAGAGGACTAAAAATTTAGATAGAGTTTGAGATAGCGTATGCATTTTGAAGAACTTAATAAAAAATAGTAATTAATGTTATAAAAGTACAAAACAGGGGGGTCTGGGGGTCCTCCCCCAGAAAAATTTGGAAATTTGACCTGTTAAAAACATATTTTTAACTCATTGTGATACACCTAGTGCGGGTCCATGGGGGGGGCAATTGACCAGTTGCCCCCCCCTGGACCCGTGCCTGGCCCTCAGATATAATAATGATAAATACGATGTCGTGTTTAAGTCTGAATTTTGCCAAATGCAGATGAAAATTCTAGCTAACTAGTAATTTCGTAACACGCATATTGCCTATAATAGACAGCATCGTTAGTTGACCCTATGACGTCACTAACAAACAAAGTAGTGTTTTCTTTTTTGGGGGGGGCCTGTCGAGTATAGCTCTGGAGGAAAATAAAAACTATTTTAGCTGTTGAGCAGAACAGCTTCGTATTTGGCATTAAGGAATTTTTCTGGATACCTCTTCGAACGTTGTATCAAAAACGTTTTTCGTCATTTTCCTAAAGAGGCTTATCTATTTCTTTATGTCTGTTCGAAGACGTGTTTTGAACGTAAATAGGTTATAACAACTTAGGAAGCCATACTTTTTCGCATTTTAAGAGAACATACCTTTTTGTTCTTGGCAAAAGAATATTCACTAAGTTTGTTTGTCGCAAATTTAGCTCCTTTCCATCATTTATTTCTGAACCATTATTTAACGGTATTGTATACCAGATATGCTTAAGTAGTGTAAGTCACTAAATACTGGTTGATATTTGGTTGGTATTCTATTAGTTCATATCGTTATACATTTAAGTAAGCTTTGCTGATATCAAGATGAATCCTACGGTATTTTTTAAAATGAGAAATTTACTCTTATGTATTTAATTTTTCACACACAACCTAATATAGAAAATTTTTTTAACCTTTTTTACAACCATTAAAATGTTACAAACAGCTTACTGGAAAACATGTTTTACAATAAATTTTTTCACTTTTTAAAAAAAAATTCCTTGATTATAATGTTTTTATAATCTGTCAGTTGCAGTCCAGTTTTCATAGCTTATGATCGAAATTAAGTTATAGATATTAAAATTTTTAGAATGAAAAATGTTCGATGCACATTTTAAACGTATTGATTTAATTAGTATAGGTACAGTTAATGGTAGTTAATATTTTTGAAGATTCATTATATTAAGATTGTTCTTGAGGGAGTTTTTAAAATCCTTTCTCAAAAAACACCCTTGAAAATTCGTATAAATATTCATGATTTAATAATAAATATTATAAATGAATTTTATAATATCCATGATTTCGTAACATTGAATAAATGAAAATCCAGATTTATTTTTATGTTTCACCGTTTAAGTATAACTGGAAAATATTTCCTCCTTCATTTTTAGTTGGCTAGAAAAAACTTTCCAGTAATATACTTGGCATAATTTTCAACGTTTCAATTACACGTTTGCTTTTAAAAACAGTATACAGGGTGTTTCAAAAGTCCATTTCACGGCTTTTATTTGGAACCAACTTCTCCTAGGGTCCTGGAAGTAAGGTCTAATCCTAGGTAAGTGACCCTGGAGAATCCATTGAGAAGACTTACAGCGCCCCTAGTGGTGAAATAAAAAAGTTAAAAAAATTAATTAAGAAACTAAAGGAGATAGAGCAAACATCTCAGTTAAAGTATTGTTGCCACTGTTATAAGTAACTCACTGAAAAAAATTTCATGAAAATATCCTGAATATTCGCGGAGATATTAGCATGTGAAAATAGCACTTTTTCAGGCATCATAATAGAAAAAGTTCGCAAATTTGCAAGTTTTTCAGAGTTATTATGTAGTTTTGTATCTTTTTAGTTAAATGAAGAAAAATTTTAATCAAAAAATTAAAAAAAACTTTTTCTTTTTGATGCCTGAAAAAGGCATTACTTACCTAGGGGTATGTATGTAAACAGAGGCTAATCCGGCCCGGGTTCACGAGGGACAGACTAGGGTCAGGAAACAGACTAAGCAATACAGCAACCCAATTTACCTAGGGGTATACGTATACCTTACTCCCTAGGAGACGTTAGTTCAAAATAAAAGCCGTGAAACGGACTTTTGAAACACCCTGTATAGCTTTTTAAACAAAATAGATGGTAGATATAGATATCCTAGTGGGGTACAAAACACAATAATCTGTCTTTCCTTTTTGTGTGCTTGTATTCTTGTTTAAAATATGTATTTTTATTTATTGTAATTTTTATTTATTGTAAATCTACTTCACCTCCGTGGCTTCGGCCCACAGGTGCCCACTGGGTAACGCAAAGTAAGTACTGCTTCGGCATGACATGGGTTGATGGACTTTAGTTACAGCCGTAACGGTTCAAAAATTACCTGCCATTAGAAAAAAAAAATATTGTAAATTTAAGTATTAATTTCGTTCGACTGTCTGAACGTATTTTTGTATTGGTTTGTTTTTATTTTTATCAATGTAAATAAAGATTATAAACATTACTTTTATTTAATCAAATAACCTTTTTTTAAAATGATGCTAATTAATAGATATTTCCAGAGTAAAAAACCGGCTAAAACTTTCTTTTATTAAAGCCACTCTATTTAAAGATTTGTTAAGTTTCATTCACTAAGAATGAAAAGGGAAAAATGTTTAAGCATCTTTCTTTATAACGGTTTGGTATTTTTTTCCAGTTTTGAAATTATAATTTGTATCTTAATGATACATATTAATTATGATACATATAAATGTATCTTAATGATACATTTAAAAAAAAGTGAAGAATATAGCTTAATGAATCTGGATACACACTGTCCACAACATTATAAATATTTTACTCAAATATATTCAGAAATTCTAGTGTCATAAATTATTTTCAAGTAAAAGTGAGATATTTGTGCTTTTTAAAAGGCAATAGCTGTAAAATAAATAAAAGTTATTATCTTTTAAATTTGGGATTCAGTATCCTAACCAAAAGGAACAAATTAATATAAAGCGTTCCTCAAATAATCATCTTTCCCCGGAATCTTTTAATAAAATTAATTTTAAAACCATCCTAACCCTTCCTAGTTCTTAAGATCCTCTTTGTACCCTTGCGAATTGAGTGATAAGTGGAATATTTACGTCTAAGCCTTATGTTCAAAGTGATGTTGTTCTCAATAAAAGGATGGATAAATAATTTTTTATTCTTTCTGCATCGAAAATCTTCAAACCCTAAATAAATTCTCAAAACCAATTTTACTTCTTTCTTTGAAACGAAAGGGAAGTGTGCGTATTAAGAGGAAAATCTTGAGTGCTCTAAATATTTACACCGTGATTCAGTCAATTATTTTTGAATAGTTGAGGCTCTATTATTTTCCTTTTTTTTAAACTGTTCGAAATTTCTCAGAATTAATTATGCATTGGAAATTTTAGGAAAATATATTTTCTTGTTTATCTATTGGGCTATTTACGTTTTGAGAAAATTCACTTTAAGCATGCGTGTATTTTTACGATAAAGTTCTTTTTTATGTTTATAATTCAATATTTAAGTTGTTCTTTATAATTCAGTAAATATTTTCTTTTAAATATTGGAGATCTCTTTATTTTTTCGTTTCCTATAAAACATGTTGGATTTTAAGCAGCTTTTTAAATCAAAGTGGTCCATTAGATAAACTTCTAAAATTTTTGGATTTAAAATTAATTTATAAAGATAAACTAATTAAAGGTCTTAAAAAGTAATGTATGTAAAAATATTGAGTAATATTTTTTTGTTTGGCGAATATTAGTAAAAGTTTGTTTACTCATATACACCTTGAAGAACCTTGAGAAAACCTTGACGTGTTTCGCAACGCGTGTCCCAACTTTCCTCAGCACAGAAACGTCTGTCAGTGTTGTTACGCTATTGATAGATGTCGGGAATATCGACAAATGTTGGTGTTGGAGTCAATGCATATTTTTCCTGCTCATCTCCTACAGTTGGACATTTTTTTGAGATATTGAATTTTAATGAAGGTAAAAAAAACCCATTCCAATAAACAGTATTCGAATGAAATAGAATTATAAAAATCAAATGAGATACTTTCCTCTCTTTTTTATTATCAATGTTGTAGAAACGATACTTGGTCAGCACCACAGAGTACTAGAACAGAGAGTCCACGGCCATAGGCCATAATGGAAATCGAAAATCATGACATCTTGTTACAGGTTGGGAGAATTGTGGCGCTGGGATCGCACTAAACTCACTAGCGTCTGGATCCAGTCTGAATCGATCGCCGGCTGCCTATGGCGAAAACACCTTTTTGCGCATGCGCTGAGTTCTAATTTGGCGAGAGATTTAAGCGGTCGGCATACGTTCCAGACTCTAGTGTGGCGCCCTCACATCAGTAACGCATTTGAAAATAGCCTCGTGGACCCTCTTTTAGGATATTTCTCTGTGGTCAGCACAAAACCAATACTGGGAAAATGTTGTCGATATTGATCGATAAGTATATCTACGAATTGGTCATTTTGACCAAGGCCAATGTTGATAGAACAATATTGGCTGGTGTTTTAGTGCTACCCATCAGATACTATGTACATATTGAAATCAATTGCAATTTTCGTAGGAGCTTAGCGCAGCACATTTTACCTAGATACTACATTAAAACTTACCGATTGTCTGTGAGCTCTCATTGATCAATTATAAATGAATGTAATACGCCACGAAATCGAAAATATTTAACATTTTACGACAATTATAACCCAAAAACGCAATATATGCATGGATTTAACTAACTAATCATATATCTAAAGTAAAGTGCATAAATTCACTCGACATTAGAACATTTCTCTCGAAACTAAGTTGACTCCGCTTATTGTGAACACAGTTAATGTTATCAATCGGATAATGTTATCAAGATTGACCGGTCCCGATCACTTATATCACGTTATCAAAACTCTAGTGAATTCCCTTATAAACCTCATTTTTTCCCGTTTAAAGGTCAATTTTAAAACAAATCATACCAAATGAGTCATTAATTTACTAGTGTTATATGTGTTTCACTCTCAGATTTTTCCTTAAGTATGTAAAAGTTCCCAAACACTTTCTATATGTAATCGTTTTTAATACTTCAATGAGGACGACATAGTTGTGATTTTAGGGTAGACACTCGAGTTACACTGTTTGAAATTTTGTAGTATCAAATCGCTTATTATTATCAACCGGATATTATATTATCATTGTATTCTTGGACAAAAGTGAATACATTAAGCGGAGTTGACTGTATTTCCTTTGTTTGCTCTCAGCTTATCTCCTTATTGTGAAGAAACGTTGTAGCTCCACGGTATAGATGCATGTATTATAAAATTAAAATCAAAAGACTTTTCAAAGTATAGTTTGAGAGTAACTTAGCTCCACACAAACAAAATACCCCCCGATGAAAATAATTATCTTGTCAAGACACACAAGGTTACAAAGATTGTGGAATATTAGACTTTAAAGTCATTTATATTATTAATAACCTCTAATTCATAACTTTAAAATCAAGTCTGAATATTGAGTTACCCGATGGTGGGTCATGGCTAGGCTTACCATATTTTCTTGAGCTCAACCCAGGGCACTTTGTCGACCTATCGGTCCATCAAAGATAAAAAACTAAATAAACCCCCAAACTAAAAAAACATTAAACATTTAAACTGAAATAACATACTTTACCTATTTAATCATTTGTACTTTTCACTTGACATCACTTTTTTTCAAAAATTCTTTGTTAGATTTAATTAAATCATAAAATTCACAACAATTAAGTCCAGAGTTAATTTTCACATTTAAAAGGTGTTTGACAGTAAAAATAGAGAGTCTGCCCCTTTCAGCAGTCTAAATATGAGTAAAGTGAAGCCGTAGAAGTAGGTAAAAAATGCAGTTCGAAAATTTCACAAAAAATTTTGCCCAGTCTTAAAATTACGAAAACCCAGGACATTTTGGTACCCAGGACATTTCCCAGGACAGCCTCTGAAACCCAGGACTGTCCTGGGTAAACCAGGACGTATGGTAAGCCTAGTCATGGCCGAACGTGCTTCTCCTTCTTCTACTTTATTAACGGTGTAAAATGTAGAAGTGCCTCAAAAACTAACACTCTCTTGATATTCTAAGACTTTTTATAGCATTTCTCTGCCACCTCTTTTCAATTAATTTGTTTTATTAACAATGCTCAAGTACCTAATCTGTGGATTAACGAGAGTTTCCAATATCGGTTTTCCTAAGTTGCTATCATAAGCCGGGGTTTTTAAGGTTCTGTTTTGATTTTAGTTTTTTTTTTGTTCGGCGTTTTTTCACGAACTGTGTCAACACTCATGTTTAAGGGTTTTGAGGTTATGAAGTTCTCTAGATTTGAATAGTTCACTTGTGTCTTTTTATTAAAGGCTTGACACTATAAAGGTAAAATATTAAGAGTTAATCAAGAAAACAAGGGATGCCCAGCTGAGTGAAATAAAATTAAACAAGAGTGAACAGGAAGATTGTAGCCATGCAAAAATGATAATTTTTAACCACATAAACACCATATTGTTTCTAATTTTGTGAACAGTAATTTTATTAAATTGTTTACTCCTAACTGTCTAACAAAATTACCCGACCATTATTTTTAGAAATAAAAACGATCTGTTTTTACTAATTTTAACATTTATTTCTAATATATATGAATCTTAAACTGATTTCCACCTTTTGTTCAATATTTCCCTTTCTCCGGCCAATATTGAATGTTATTCAACTTTCAAATTAGTATGAATAACTCAAGTTTGTATTTTCCCATTCGTTGTTAAATCAAATGCAGGTTGTTTCAAAAGTCCATTTTAAGCCTTAAAATGTAAAGGAATGCGCTAGACGTAGAGTTGCTGAAAATGGGGTAACTTTGGCCCAACTATCGGAAAGAGATTTTAACGTGCTATGTATGCTGGATCTCTGTATAAAATGTGATAAATCTCTTATTCAATGCTGGGGCAAACTGGAGGTATTTTTGTCATGCCATTTTCAAAGTGGTGTCTTTAAATTCTTAAAATACGATCACTAGGGGGCTTCTAACTTGGCTAGCATTAAAATGTCGGTTTTTGTTGCCCTTACAACTTTTCTATGAAAAGGCAATAAGGAACATTATTAAAACAGGTAGGTTATACTATTCAATCACTTAGTTTTTCAATTATTTTCAATGTCATTTTGTTTCACTTTTCTGGTTTGACAATTAATGAATTTTTATAACGTTGGAGTAAATTTGGCCAACGTTTTGGGGTAACTTTGGCCTAATAGTCTCGGCTGAAATAAGTGAAGCAGTTTGGTTTATATTACTGTTGAACATGTTAAAAATAATATAAATGACTAACCTTGTCAAATTTGTCACATCATTTGGACCAAAGTTACCCCATTTACGATACAGTTAGTTAGTTAGTTGGGGATGTTAGAGGCATATTGCTTGCTTTCGAGAAGCCGCTTATGCCTTCTTTTTCCAGATATCAATGTTAATTTGTTGTTTTTAGTTTTTGTTACCGAGCAAGTTTGTCTCTACTCTGTGATTTGTCCATGTCTTTTTCTTCCGGTTTTTATTTTATTTTAGTTTTCTTCTTTCTCAGGCGTGAAAGCTCAACAAGTGTAAGCTTTTTGTCTCTGGTTTAATATTGTTTCCTGTAAAGCATCTCCGAAATAGCCCGCTTCGTGGTGTCTTCCATTTGTTATTTACGATACAGTAGATGTAAAGTGTGCTTAAGTGTAATAAACTAACAATACTATAACAATAATAACAATCTTTATTTACGTGGAAAGAAACACAAATGCATAATTTAAGTATATACATATTTGTAGCCAAGAGGATAAATTGAGAAATACCGTTCGGGCTACAGAAAATAAAGTCTTACATATATGAACAAGAAAAGAAGAACCCCCCCCCCCAAAAAAAAATTATAAACTAAAAATTTGGCAATAAGCTGGTCAAAAATAAAAATGTTTTGCTTCAAATGAGGTGAAAACACAGATCCAAATCGTCGGTATTTATTAAAAATTTAAGTAAATTTCGTTTAAAAGAAGAGAAATTATTAATTCTAATTATAAGTTTGGAGGCAAACTGTTAAATAATTTGGGTGCAAGGTAAAAGAAATGTTTAGTACTGAAATGTACTGAATACATTTAGACAGCTTTCTTAGCGGTAACATGTAAAATAAAAACGCTATTTAAATTAAAATAGATAAAACTTGTGTACCATCATAAAAATCTCAAAAAAAAGAAGCATTACAAGTATCTTAAATATTAGAAAAGACATTTAGGTAAGATTGAAATTTGCCTTTTTTGTCGGGCTTTGATAAAATAGAACCGGTCACAAAGTTAAAACTTCTTCGATGTTGGCATTCAGTTCCTTTGATGTTTGAATTTAAATTTATCTTCATGCGTCCCAACAACTTTTTGGCCAAAAAAAAAAGTACGTAAATCATAATAAATAATAATTCAGGAGTTTTCGTAGTGAGCTAGGGGGTTTGAAGTAATTAATTCATCAGTTTTCAGTAATTAAAGATTTTCTATCGAATTTTATACCAATAGATAACCCCTCCATAATTTTTTAAGAGTTTTAAAACGTCTTTGCTTACCAAAAAGTTACTTTTCACCATTTTACTTGAACAGTGTTTTTAAAAACCTACCTTTGTATAATTTTACTATACATGTTATTATAATCGATATCCTGAATTTAAATCTTTCGAACTGCAATAGTATCGTAGTAATTGACTAGTTTAGTAATAAAGAAGGTACAAATAAAAAAATATATTACATCTATTAGAACCTATAAATATTAAATATTTAATAACTATGGAGCCTTGCTTGACAACCCTACAGCTATTATTCCCCACTTAATGAAAAACTTCATACATACTCATTTCAAAAGTTGGTATAAAATGGACCGTGTCCACTCTGGCCGCCTCGTATCTCTGGGTGATTTAGGCCCTAGAATAGCTAATGACCTCGACTGTCTCCAGATAAGCTACCCTAATTGATGGTGAACGCTAACTACTCATTGTTCTGATTGGCGGGAGAGTCTGGATTGATGCGTGAGCAACCGATGTACTAGAACAATGTCTGTACGTGTTTAACGCTCGTTAAGCTAACAGCTCTTCATCTGACTGGTTGAAATAATAAACGGTATCCATGTCGTTACAAGGCCGTCTTAAAACATGTAAAGGGAAAAGCGATAGTTTTAGGTTTACGGTATTAAAATATGGAAAAAAATTAGGTATCGGTTAAATTTGTACCGCTATTTACCACTAAAGTGCCAATAAGGGTATGTTTTATAAGGTGCACAATACCTTGAAGTACCTACTAAATTTACTTTTAAAAAGCATTGGCATTAAGAAAAGCTACCCGGATGTGGGATTCTTTTATTTAGAAATTTTTGAATGAAGAATTGCTCTTAATATTTGAAACGGAAATTAAAAAAAAGTATGTAACGAGGGTTTAATTTTTGTCTATTCATGCAGTAATTTTTATTATAATACCCGGGTACAATCATGGCCATCTAGACATATAAGGCCAGAGAAGCTCGAAATCTTGAGTGACGTTCTGTCTACTATTTCGCGTCATCATCGCTTTTTGGACAACAGCGCTACTCCAGTCTGAAGGGAGCGTGCAAGATTTCAGACTAGAGTTGCGCTGTTGTCCAAAAAGCGATGATGACGTGAAATAGTAGGCAGAACACGTCACTCAAGATTTTGAGATTATCTGGCCTTATGTGTCTAGATGGAACATGGTACAATTCGTTTTCTTAATTTACTTTATAAAAACGCCATAGGCAATTTTAGTTTAACTTTATCAAGTTGCAGCCATGTAGTATACAAAGGATATTATGGTTGCTTTTGTATATAGTATTCGACCCCCCATTTAATGTTATTTACATACTATTTACGAAGATCCTTATTGATTGAACAAAACCTTATACTCTTTGGAATGTATGTTACGCTAAATCCTATACGTTAAATGCTACGTTATACTAATGTAACACTACATTTGTATAGCAATACCATTAATTGCATTAGATTTAAGTTTCTCTTAAATAAACTTTAAATCTTTTTTTGGGTTTAGTAAATAATTTAATTAAAATAAAAGTACTAGAAAAGGCGAATTCACTAGGGGTTAAGCTCTATTGTTCAACGAGATTTGCGACAATATTTAAATCATGTATACGTGACAATTCCTTTAGTTAAATTAAATTTAAACAATTATAACTTTTAATTTTATAAGTTCAAAGTATATATTTACAGTTACTAAGTAATCTTGATGTCTATTTATTATTAAAATATTAAACCATTGTATTAAAAATCGATAGAAATTATTTGTAAGATAGAGTTGTAATCTTCGTAGTATACACTAATTTTCAGATATTGGATATGGTTAGCATGAGTCTGAACAGTAAACGGAGAATATCCTTATATTCATTTCTAAAGACACTTATATACTTTAGATAGTTTTAAATTTATTAAATTAAAGTCTTTATACTTTAGACACAAGCGAATGAGATTATTTTAATTTCATTATTAGTTTATGATTTTTCAAAGTATTTCACACAAAAATCAAAATGTGTTTTATAGAAGTTTAATTTACTTTCAACTAATTAAATGAATTTTTATACATTCCAGCATTTATTTTTACTATCAAAAACTTGTGCATTTTGAAACAATCTTTAAATTAATCAGTACGAATTTGAGCGAGTTTACAAAAACTCTCAGTTTATTTTTCTAGAATAACCGCAATTTAAATCGCTTTAAACGGAAATGAGAAAAAAATTAATAACTTAATTTATTAATTTCATTTGTTTGATTAATTTGACTTTTTAACTGCACAAAATCTTGAGCTTTACTGCCTGAAGAAGTTTGAAATAGGTTTTATGGTAAATATAAAATAAGATATTCATCCAAGTACCATTCCTTTTAATTAGAATATTAATTAAAAACAGCTTCTCCGGTAGTTTTATTTAATTCAATATTCAGTTTTTCATTGTTTAGTTGAACATTTTTTTACAATGATTTTTATGGCTTTACATAGCTTTTTTTACTAATCTAGGTAACGAATATAATTTAGTTTAAACAACTCACCTTAATAAAAAGATTAATTCCCAAATTATTGGTTAAAACAAAACCAGTTGATTACTACATTTAATAAATATTTAAAAATATTACCAATTTTTTAAAAGGAAAAAATGCAAATAAGAAGATAAGAAAACAATATTTTTTATGCCAATAAATTAACTTTCTGAAATTTAATAATGAGTGAATTTTGTTTTTATAAAACTCCTAATTATTCGTGGAATTTACATTTACTTGTAAGTAGTCCACTTTTTACAATAAATTCTTGATTATTAAAGGAATTGAGGGGCCTCAATTAAAAATATTCCTAGTAAAAAGTTTGACCAACATAATCAAATTCTTTTATGGGATATAGAGCCCACACCCTCTTGCTTAAAATTTTGCGAATTTTTAAATTTCTTTTAAGAGTTAGTTACTACTTATGTTAAAGGTACTACTTATTTATTTCTGTTTAAAATTTCTAAAAATATCATCGCAAAAACATAGCCCTGTCTGGTTCAATTCGCTAACCGTAACCGTTAATTATTGCCAAGCTGTTTTGATTGTCAAAATTAAAAATACAGTTGACTCCGCTTAATGTGATCACATTTGTGTACATGACCAGAATGTTTCAGAGTGTTTCTGTAGTGTTTGTATTAAAGTACAACTGTGTAGTCCAGATTGGAATATTTAAAATGATTTTCTAGTATGTATTTTGCAACTTAAACATTCTTAAAGAAAATATAAGAATGGATTATATAACACTACTAAATTAATGACTCATTTTGTATATTTATGTATTAAAATTGGCCTACAAACGGAAAAACAGGAGGTTTCTAGGGGATTTTACCAAATTTTGATAACATTAAACGATATTTTGATTACATAAAACGGTACATTTAAATAGGAGTGATAGGGGCTGGTCAATTTTGATAACATTATCCATGAGGGGCCATTCAAATATTACGTAAGCATGGTTTTGGTAATTTTTTACTCCCCCTACCCCTTGTTAGCAAAGATAAGCAATAAGCAAACCACAAACTCCCATCTCATAATTACGCAAGAAAACTGCCCGACCCCCCCTTTGTTCTTTTTTTTTGTACAAATTCTTTAGTAATGCTTATGTTGAGTGGCTGTTGTAACATAGAAAATTAGAGAAAAGACGGAGTAGAAAACACGAGCAGCTTTAATGACGGATACACAACAGGAACTGGCGCAAAGCGCGGGAAGGTGGTGGATTAATATACAATTTGGGTTGCGGTTTACAGTTGCAACAAATTAATAAGCATACAGATAGGGCACACGTTAGAGGACACGTTGAAAGCATACAGATACGGCACACGTTGGAGGAACATAATAAGCACACGTTGGATGAGGAACAGCTTAGATTTCTGAAATTCATTGTTCTCCATGAACACAACCTATCATTAAAACCTTCCTTGTGAAAAATTTAATGAAATTTATTTTTGTTTGAATTTTGAAATTACTTATGCAAGAAACAAGAGATTTTCGAAAGTACAGCGTTTGTAACATCTTACGTAAGCATCACTCATATATACTCCCCCTTGTCAGGAAAAATAAGCAAATAACAAACCCCGTCCCACCCTTAGGTGCTTAGGGGGCGTCCATAAATTACGTGAGGTGTTTTTTTCTGAATTTTGGACCCCTCCCTCCCCCTTGGTGAGCTTTAGTGAGATTTTTCTGGACCCCCTCCCCATCTCGCGTGAGATTTTCTCAATAAATTTTAAACATAAAAATTGATACAAATTCTTGTTGAAATCAAAACTAAGGTCTTACACTGGCAATCACGACAGACTACCTATTGTCCTATTGATTCCATTAATGGACTTATTGTGTATTTTTCTTAAACTTTTGCTAAAATAGGTAAGAAAAAATGCATATTCTCTAACTAAACCAAAAGATGACGTAAGATTTTAATTGACTCCCCCCTCCCCCAGGTGAGATTTGGTGAGATTCTGCTTGATCCCCTCCCACCCCTTTATGACCTCACGTAATTTATGCATGTTCCCTTACGTAATATTCGAACGACCCCTGATCACTTTAAGCGGACTCGACTGCATCATCAAAAATTGCAAACCAACCGATAAAAATGTAAAGTTACATTAACGACAACCGCAAAAATGTGGCGATATTTGAATACTTGGCAATATTTAACGGGACAATTAACGCAACTGAACCCCTTGTCCTTAACATCGTACAGCATGGTAACATACATGGTTAACAAAAAAAAAACTGAACTAAGAAAAAAAAATTTAAGCGTTTTTCACAAGGAAAGTTTTAAAACGATAGGTTAAGTGTTCATGGAGAACAATGAATTTCAGAAATCTAAGCATTACTAAAGATTTTGTACAAAAAAAAAGAACAAAGGGGGTGGGTCGGGCTTACGTAATTATGAGAAGGGGGTCTGCGGTTTGCACATATTTTTGCTGACAAGGAGGAGAGGGGGATCAAAAATGACCAAAAATTTGCTTACGTAATATTTGAACTCCCCCTTAATTTAAATAGGAGTGATAGAGACCGGTCAGTTTCGATAACATTAGCCATGATCACATTAAGCGGACAAAAATTATATTAACGACAACCACAAAAATGTGGCGATATTTGAATACTTGGCATTCAGAACAGCTTGGCAATATTTAATGGGACAATTAACGGACCCGAACCGTTTGCCTTCCAAAAGTGCCCTCAACATGGTCAGAAACCTTGAAGATTCCCACAAAGTGCCCCAGTTCGTCCTCCATTCACCCCAAGTCACTCCAGTTCAACGCGCCCTACTCCAGTTCCCAGTTCGAAGACCTCTTTCCGGCGGCCTCGACCCTCCCTTGAACGCTCCATCGCTTCGAGGTCGAACCCGGGTCGGATTCGCTTTCTTCGGCCTTGAAAGGAAGAGTGTTGGCCCCCGTAGCGGTCAGCCAAGGACTCAGGAGAGAGTGTCCTTGCTCGGGAGGCAATGTACTTTCATGGCCACTGAGGATGGGTCGTGGCAAGGTGGCGACCGGGGTCAAAGAGGTGTCAAAACAGGAGTTAGTAATGTCTATGAACCTTTGGTTGTTCATAGCCTTGGTTGCACTTGTCTTACGATTTATAAGGGCATTTTTTAAAAATCAAATTTCTTCTACTTTCAGTTTCTTAGTATTTTCTCTAATTTGACTATTTATTGTTATCATTACTTAGGGGCCGTTCAAATATTACGTAAGCATGTTTTTGGTCATATTTGACCCCCTCCCCCTTGTCAGCAAAAATAATTACTTTTTAATTACTAATTTTGACTAATTTTTTATATTTATGACATGTAATAAAATAGGCCTACAAACAGGAAAACAGGAGGTTTTTAGGGAATTTCTCCAAATTTTGATAACATTAAACGATATTTTGATTACATAAAACGGTACACTTACGTTATTTTAAATAGGAGCGATATAGGGACCGGTCAATTTCGATAACATTATCCGCTTGATAACTTGAGCCATGAGGGGCCAATCAAATATTAAGTAAGCATGGTTTTGGTCATTTTTTACCTCCTCCCCCCTTGTCAGCAAAATAAGCAAACCGCAATCCCCCCCTCTCATAATTACTTACGAAAACCCCCAGGCCCCCCCTTTATTCTTTTTTTTTTGGACAAAATCTTTACTAATGCTTAAATTTCTGAAATACATTGTTCTCCATGAACACTTAACCTATCGTTAAAATTTTCCTTGTATGAAAAATGCTTAAAATTGTCTTCCTGGTTCAGTTTTTTTGTGAAATTTATTTTGAAATTATTTGTGCAAGAAACATGAGAATTTCGAAAATGCAGTGTTTATAACATCTTACTCCCCCCCTTGTCAGGAAAAATAAGCAAACAATAACCCCTATCCCCTTAGGGGCTTACGTAATATTTGAACGGCCCCTTATTTTAATTTGGGTTTGATTTTCCTTTTTTAATATTATTTCTGGAAAGGCCCAAATATCCTCTAAAAATATTAGTCATTATCAGGCCCAAAGCTAGAATTTTTTCGCCGGTGGAGAGGACCCGAAATTATTCCTAAGCCCTCTCACATGCATATTTAATAGGTTCAATGTGGCTTTTTAATACATTTTTATGTAAGATTTGCATGTTGATGAACTTAACAAAAATGTTAATCGTTAATGTTAAAAAATTACAAACAGCTTCTCTAGCAGTTTTATTTAATTTAATATTCAGTTTTTTGTTTAGTTGAGAGTTTTTTACATTGACTTTCATGGCTTTACATAGCCTTTTCTAAACTAATCAAATTTAACTCTAAAAACAGGGATTTAATTCGTTTTGGCACACCTGATCCGAATTTTGGGGGGCGCTCTTTCGGTCCCCCTTATATACTCCCCTATAATTGGCTCCTTATCACTCATGTGGGAAGGTTTTCTAGGTACTGTAAAAAAATTTTTGAAATTCTCTTTTTCTTTGCTAAACGATTTACTAGAGACGACGTCGTTCCCTCATTTTGAAATTCATTCTTCTCACATTTTTCACAGAAAACGTAGTATTTGCAGAAATATGCAGGTTTATCAAAACAATCTCATGTAAGAGTCAGCAATCGTTCAATAAACTTTATATTAAAATTTTCTTTCCAGTTTTTCCCCTCTCTGGGGACTTCAAAAAACTTGAGAAAACCTAAATTCGTGAAATGCAAAGCTTGATGTATACGTACTCTTTCCACACTGTTATATTGAATGTTTATATTTTTATTCACCGTTTTATTTTACGAATGCAGGGGTTATACTACGGGGGGGGGGAAGGATTCCTTAATGTAACTTTCTTTTGTATCCACATGAGTTTTTCTGGATAAAAAAATATAATTTTTATCTCAAATATCTGGCTTTATATGTATTATTTCCTAACTGGGTTTATGTTTTGGAAGCCAAATACAGAGATCCCCAGGAGGCTTCAACTCTTTTCCACTTTTATCAATAAAAAGTTACACGTAATAGATTTATGGATAAAATGATGAAACCGAAAGCTATGAGAGACACATAGTATATATTTGCTAGAAAATTTTTAAGATAAATATTTGTCTTTCTCCAAACAACGCTGTGTTTGGTGGTCTGTGCTCTCAGAGTTATTCATTGAGAAAAATTGTAGGGACCACTCGCGATACAGTTACCGTTAGCTATTCATAGAGTGTAATTCAATTTTTCTCCCTAGAATCTAAGTCAGGGGTTCCGAACCTGGGGGTAATTACCCCCCGGGGGGTAAACACGCTATTCTTCAGGGGTAACAGAGAACAATTTGTGAGCAATTGGTAAATACCGAAGAAAACAAAATCACATTTGGAAATGCCGTGGATCAACATTTATCTGCAGTAATCGAGTCACTGAAGCAATACTTTCCGGATTTAGATAATCGTCAGTCCAACTCTTGGACATTAAGACCATTTTCTACTGATGATGACATTATTAAAGACGAAGATGTAGCGGCCAAAGTAGAATTTCTTGGACTGCGCGAGAATAGTACTTTCAAAGTAGAATTTCAAATGTATGATCTCGGCAGATTTTGGATTAAAGCAGGTGCCGAATATCCTGTTATAGCTCACAGAGCTTTAAAAATGATAGTACCTTTTGCCACCACTTACAGATGCGAGAGTGGTTTTTCAACTTTAGTTTCATTGAAAACATAGGCCAGAAACCGTCTCAATGTGGAACATGACATGAGATGTGCTTTAAGTGACACTAAACCTAACATAAAAACACTTGTAAACGCAAAACAATTTCAACCCTCACACTGATTATTGTTATTAATTCATAGTTAAAATATCGTAATATTGTTGTGTTTTTATGTAGCCACAATGTATCCAGTTTTCTGACTAACTGCTGGGCAATGACAACTTTGTAATTAATAAACATTAGAATTCGCTTGCATTGAGTGTTTTTATAACATTTTAAAATTGGGGTAAAATTTGATTTCCTAACAGGTTACAGGGGTAGCAGTATTATAAAGGTTAGGAACCACTGATCTAAGTATATCACCACCACAATACAACGGGATATTCACATTAGCAAGCTTTGCGAGTGTTGTCGGAAAAGTTCTCGGCTTCGTCACTTTGACGTTGATAGTTGGCATGGTTACTCATTCGGTTTGGGGGGCGAAGGAAATATTTTCAATGTCCCATTCAAAATGAATAATAGACTATAGTCATTGTTGATATTTAGTGGTTATTATGTATTTAAGATAGTCAATGTATTCTGAAAAATGTAATATTTGTTAGACAGGTGTTTTGAGGAAAGATTTCTAATAAATTAGTTTAAATTAATTAAGGGAGATAAAATATTTTAGATTGTATAAGGGTAGTTAAAAGTTGTTAAAATAAAACAAGCGAGCTTTGAATAAGTCCTGATGAAAAATTACTTTTTCTTCTGCTCGCTGTCCAGGTAGCAGAATAAAAAGTAATTTTTCATAAAAACATTGGCCAATATCGCTCTGTATATTTCAGCCTATATCAAAACAACCCCCTTTGAAACTAAGGTCAATATCGATGATATTGCCCAAATTTGGCTAATGGTTGAGCAAAAGTCGTTTTTCTGACATTAATTATCAATGAAAGGGGAAAAAAATTATGTTTAATTTTTATAATGTTACTTATAATTCAAATAGTGATATTTAGAATTATTTTTTTATCCTTTTTAAAAAATTTAAAATTCCTCTAATTGTCTTTGATTTATCGAAATTCGTGATGTTGACCGAGATTGGTACTACACTGATCGATATTTCTGTACAACCTGGGGATCTTATGAAAAAGTATAGATTTTTCCCACATCACTACACAAACTTCTGTTCTGAAAAATCAATCAAGACGCAATAAAGGGAAAAAACCCACATTCAGCACAAAGAAAATATTTATTTTTACAACACGATTAACTCCGACAATAAGCATTCTTGGATCACATTACATATAATCATGCATGCAGTTTTGATATAAATATAAATTATAGACTTTGTGTAAATTAAAAATACGATTTTCCAAGCGAAACGGTAAAGATACGATCAGGGAAAATGCAGTTTTTCAGCAGTCCTTTTGTTTTGTTACCACCTAAATCGAAGAGAAACATACCTTAGATTAGATTTCACAACATTTAAGAGTGTAATGTTAAATTGCGTCGATATAAGGTCCAACTGATTCATCAGTACTTGAAGGCCATTGCAGTCGTTTGAAAATAATAGGCAAAGATGACAAATCTTAGTAAGACACTTCTATAGTTAAACTTTGCACATAATTTGCCTCGAAAAAATGGAAGGTGTGAAAAGATGACGATTCATTTTATTTCTTGAATATGGGTTCTACATATTCAGACTTCAAAGTATGCGTTAATGTGTGCTGTTAAAGAATTACTACGTAAAAATGCACACTTATATTATACGATGGGAAATAGACACATAAATTATTCATTAATGGAAAAACACTCTTACGAAAGTGAATCCTTGAACTTAAAATAATTAAATGTCTCGTACATTATGAGAAGAATTGGAGAAGTATGAAATAAGAAATACAAAATATATTATGTCTCAAAATAATTTGTGTTGACGAATTGAAGCATTCATCGTTAATGTAAAAATGTTTCGAAAGACGTGAGAGATACTCTTCAAAATGGTAGACAGCCATCGCGAAGTTATCATCGCCATTATGAAAGGTATAATTTATGTGTTCAATTATGACAAAGTGCACGAAAATAAGACTCCTTAATACAAGTATCCTGTATCACTCTCCGTAAGTAGACTAGTTCCTTTTCTGCATCATCTAAAATTCAAGAGCATTTACTTATACTCATTTAATCCTTGTATAGTTGGGAGTTCAATACAGAAATGCTTGGGTGTTGGTTGAGAGAAGCATTAAAAAGTGTCACGAATTCAGTGAAATAGAAGTTATAAAATTATATCTGATTTCCTTTAAAAGTACGTATTCTTCAGAATATATACTTTGATTTCCAATGCTTAATATTGTATTGAGATAAATATATTCCATTTTGATCTCTGAATCATCACATTTTTTAGATTCATTTTAGATCAGAATGATCACTTATTTTATTAATTAGGTTAGACCTTAAAGAGGCAAGTATACTGGTTAATTAATTCAAGTACTTTTAGGAACTGGGTTATAAATTTTCCAATACTTATCGGAGGTGTATTTGATGTTAGTATTTCAAAAAATATGTGTGTAATCAGTTTGCAATCAGTGAATTTCATTTAAAAAAAAAATTATTACCTTGTGTTAACTTTGTATCTGAAGTTATTGGCAAGCAAATTTGTGTGTAATTTAAAAAGTTTTGATCGATTAGAGCTAAAATAAAAGTAATACATGTATAAGATTTTTATAAAATTATCAAACTGCTAAGAGACTACTAGCCTCTTTAAGTTCCTACCTGGACATTCTCATATTCATAAAGTTACTGATATGTTACTTCACCCACAACATTCGTGGTCCCTTGTTTGAATGGGAACTCTCACATGGGGTGGAACGAGTTCCTTTCTTTACTTTGAATAGCATAAGACCTAAAGTGTCTCATTGAGTAGTTCATTAAATTAAATTGTCTCCAAAGCGACAGTTTCACTGTAATGTAGAAAAAGTCACAGCTTTTTTCAAGTTTTTGTAGGTATACCTTAAAAGTACAACCTAAAGCAAAAAAAGGTAAGAAAAATAATAGAACATGATTGGGTTTTTTCGAGGGGCCCCAACTTTGTAGCCTTGTAGTAGTTTCTGTGGGTATTCTCCTTATAAAATTATTTCCCGCGACATCCTTGTGAAGTTATGGATCCATACAGTTGCTTTCATTAAGAAAAGCAGTGTGTTTAAGTTGCATGAGTATTGTAAGATCCATATATTTGGCTTTACTACAGGTTCTACCTAGTGGATCAGTCTTTGTTTGAATAAAAAAAAACCTTGAGGTGGATTATCTGTAAGATATTCATATTAAGTTATAGAATGTTCCAGTAGCTTTTCTACGGATTTAATTTGTCTGACAAAACAGCCCGGGTCAAATTGAAGACTTTATAGTAATTGACACCCTGAAGGATTCCTATAGTTCAATTTTACCGGATTCTCAGGACAGGATATCTGTGTAAAAAGGAACATCTGTACAGTTAGCTTTCCTGCAGGTACTGTCAGGCAAACAACCTTGGTTGTACGTAAGACATTCCAGTAAAAGACTCAAAGTGAAAGAGCTTGGCGAAATTTGCTTATCCACTAATTTTGTTTTGCTAAACAGCCTCATTTAAATTCAAGATTTCTGAAGGATATTCTAATTGAACGAGCTTAGTGGAGATTAAGATTTATCGAGGAGACTTCTCCAAGATATTCCAAATATAGATATCTCCAAAGGACTTCTTCAGGTATGTTCAGAGCAAAACATTTCTGTAAGTTGAGGCTTCTATAGTTCACTTTCTGCAGGTACTCTGTGTTGGAGGAGCCTTGGTAAAATTGTAAATTCTACGATTGTATTTCCTGAAGCGGTTGAAGTTCCTATATGAGGACTGATAGGATATTTCATCGATGATAAAATTGTAGATTCTATAGTTGTTTTTTCTGTTGAATACTTAATGAGCCTTGACAAATTGTAGCTCCAACCATATAGTTGGCTTTCATATAGAATATTCAATGAACTTGAGATAGATCTTTGTTATAAGGTCCCTATAGTTGGCCATCTTAATGGAGTATCTTTGGCAGATTTGATAGATTCTATAGTTGGTTTTCTTGAAGAATGTTTCATGAAGTTCAAGAAACTGCAGATCTTATACTAGTTAAGTTTGCTTTCTTGCACTGCTACAGCAGCCTAGGCGAATTTGTAGATTCTGTTGTTGGCTTTCTTGTATAATATTTCATGTGAAGTTCGAGAAATTGTAAATCTTAAGTTTGCTTTCTTGTACTGCTACAGCAGCCCAAGCAAATTTGTAGATTCTATGGCGGTTAGCTTTCTTGTAGAATACTCAATTGACTTTGAGAAACGGTAGATTCCTATAGTTGACTTTCCTGCAAATCCCGCCTGGCGGAACACCTGATATACGTGTTCTCGCACAGCGCAGTCCCGTTGGAAGGCTCGCTCTTCAAAGGGGGCTTGGAGGCCCCCAGCACCCCTTGCATGGCAGAGATCCTGATCCTCCGCAGCTCTCGACGCACGTTGCTGTTGAACCACCCGTACAGGATGGGGTTGGTGACACTGGACGACATGGCCACCAAGTGGCACAACACGAAACCCAGGTAGAAGGAGTCCGGCGCTGCTCCGGACAGCAGTCCGAAATCGGCCATGATGTTGAAGGCGTTCCACGGCAGCCAGCTGCAGGCGAACACCACCGATATGAACGACAGCACTAAGGTCGCCCTGCTGTTGCGGCGAAGCTCCTTGCGGAGCCTCTCGGAGGTGCGCGGCGAAGCCCTCGCGCCGTGCAGCCTCACCCTGCGGTTGAGGTGCGCTTTGATCCTGAGGTGGGTGACGGTGAGGACCACGCTGGGGATGACGAACTGCGCAGCCAGGATGAGCACGGAGTAGAGGGCTTTGGCGTGCGTGGAGGGCCAGCGCTCGATGCACTTCTCGTACAGCACCATGTCCTGCAGAGAGACCGTGTGCAGGGACTTGGAGAAGATGATGGGCAGGGCCATCAGGACAGAGAAGAGCCACACGATGGAGGTGTAGAGGAGCATGTTGCCGTGGCCGGCGTCCACGCGGTTGCGGTTGCCCTGCAAGAGACGGGAAACGTCAGAGATCAATGAAGACCTTATAAATCCTTAGTTCACTTTTAGGCATCTGGTCAACATAGCATCAAGTCCTTTTCTTAATTGAAGGGCTGGGGAGATGAAGGGGTTATGTAACATTTGGGTCAGATTCTGTAATCGAGGTTTTCGCTAAATGTCGCCAAATTTGGGTGATAACCATTTCAATGTGAAAACGGCTTCTACCAGCACAGCAGAGATTTAGATGTAAGTAGTATTAGTAGTAGCTTGGCAAGATCCGATCTTGCCAAATTTGGCGAAAACCTCGATTATGGAATCTGTCCCAAATGTAACATAGCCACTTCATCCACCAAACCCTTCAATTCAGAAACACATTAAGGAAAAATAGTCTTTATCGCAATCTTTAGTCTTTAGGGTGCGGACAAAAATTGCCAGGAACAATGAAAGGAATGAATTTTGGCGCTGGGATCGCGTTACGTCACAAGAGGCGGATAATAAACTTGATCCTCCAATGGCCCTCCGAAAAGACAGATTGAATGAACACGTCACAGCCAATCACAGCTTTGTGACCACCAAAATGTACTGCCTACCTATCTGTGAGACATTGAGTTTCTCGTGCTGCCCTTACAGAATTTGAAAATAGCCTTGTAAGGATATGTCTGGAAGGATTATTATTAGGATTATTATATTAAGGACCTCTGTAAGGATATTTCTCTGTGGTCGTAGGAGGCAATGAAATCTTCCGAAATGCTTTATGAGTAGGAGAGATACAACTCAACTCAATTGTTTTGAGCCTGTTTGTAAACACATTTGTTTTGGCCAGTGTAAAAAAGTGAAAAGCGGTCGTTAGTGTTAAATGCTATGAATATTACTATTTTGCATTGATATTTAATATTTTTAGAAGTAGTAGTATTTAGTATTGTATTGCATAGCACACACTTTCCAATCGGATTGGTATTTGAGATCACAATTAATTACGCTCAAGGCCAGACTTTTGACAAAGTAGAAATCTATGTTGATGGATCTCCTACATTTGGACTTGGGAAACTATAAATCGTTTGGTCAAGATGTCGTAGTAGGTAAGGTTTTACATTAAGAACATTGTATTTTTATACTTTATAGTTCAGTAAGTGCGCGCAGCGAGCTAGGTTGTGAGGATCACAAAGCGATCCGAAGGAAACGGGGATTGGTGAGCCACAGTCAGCAGGGGGAGAGGTAGCACCTAGTTTCATTGAAATTTTGGTTTGTCTATCTCCTCGTCACTTTAAAATCAAACAATACTATCTCCGATCGGCAAACTTCGGGAATCCCGATGCTTGGCGATCAGATCGTTGGAGAAGCTCATTTGATTGCTCCATAAGCGCTAGCATCATCAAGCTGGAGAGATCAAAACCAATCAAATGAGCTTCTCTAACGACCCGATCGCCAAGGATCGGGATTCCCGAAGTTTGCCAAACGGAGATACAGTCACTCCAGAAAGTGTTCGTATACCCAACAAATTTGCACTAGTACTATACCTATTACGGCTAAATTCCACATGCAAAATCCAAACAAAAATTATCCTAACTAGTCCGGTCGCCAAGCCATGGGACCTGGAAATAGGGTACAACTAATATTTTATGATTGATTCTAGTACTATTTGATGTACTGAAACATAATATGAGGGGTGCCAGAGTGGCACCTTTGGGCAAATTTAAGTATCGAACGTCAAAGTTCTATCTAGTAGAAATAGTCCATTAACCAGGAAAAAAAATATAGTAGTCGTTTTTTCGACAGATTTGTATGTTTTTGAGGGTGCTGAATCCGAATCTTACTTTTTCAGCTGAAATTTCGAACGGCTTCATTGAGAATTTTCGAGATTTTGTCAAAATTTCACCCTTTTTTACGGTTTTATGCTCATAAAACAAAAGCTACGGGTTTTACAAGAAAATGTCCAATCACAAAATTAAAGTTTAATAAACAGGCTACAAAAAAGTCAATTGTAACATTTTTGTCAGACGAATAGTTTTGTCGCTACAGCCCGCCAAAAGAAGAGGCAATTTTGACCAGATTGGGAAAAATTCGGGATTTCGTGCCTGCATCTCGTGATTGGGTGCAGTTTGGAAACATATTACCTAAAATGAATTTTTTTCTAATTCATACGATTAATTCTAGTACTATTTGATATAGGGGAGAGTGGGGCACCTTGGGACACTTTTTACTAAATTATTTTTCTAATTTATTTATACTGTTATATTTATTCAAACATAGCTAATATATTGAATATAGTCCTTTGCGCATCTAATAAAAAAAGTTCCGACCAATTATCTCTTTTAAGGAATTCAAATTAACAAATTTAAAAAACCTCTTTTAATGTCCCAAGGTGCCCCACTAGTGGTCCACCCTTTGAACACTTCCAATAATAACATAAAAACTTATGTTATTTTGAAAAATAAAAAACTATCACATTAAATTATGATAAAGCTATGCTTACTAATCTTAAATTGGCCATCAAATTTATTTTACATTCAAAATGTTTTACTGATTTCCTCATTTTTGTCATGACGAAAATCACTGATTTTTTTGTTTCCTTCCAAAAACTTTTTCGAACCAATTTCTAAATTATAATCCTCTAAATTCTTAAATTATTTAATTCTTTAATAAAAATTAATTTTGTTTTATTCTTGAAAATTTTGGGGTATCTTTCAGAAAGTCCCAAGGTGCCCCACACCTGAGTGTCCCAAGGTGCCCCACTTGACTCTTTGAATATTAAAATTAATTATACTCTTTTAGGTTTAGCAATAAATTTTCTTTTCTAAAATATTAATGTATACACATATTTTATTCTCAACATAATTATAATGACATAAATAAACCTCTTTTATTAAAAAAAATTCTTTTGAAACTACAAGTGATTGCAACTTTGCATCACGAAAAACAAGAAAACTGATGTAAATAATGAACCAGACACACCAAAGATTCCAAAACACGTTTAAGAGTAGATTTTAGTGTCATATATTAGTACCTATATAAGCACGAGTTCATAACTATAAAATTGCGTCTGAAAAATGGAGTGTCTTAAGGTGGGCCATGTCCCAAGGTGCCCCACTCTATCCTTACTGTATCATAATATGAGGGGTGCCAGAGAGTGGCACCTGTGGGTAACTTTAAGTATCGAAGGTCAAAGTTCACGGGATCGAAAAAATAGAAACCACCCAGTTTGTTGCGAATGAAAGGGAGTCGGCTGACAAAAATTAAATATTTGTAGTTTAAGGTGCCTGCCATCCTTGAAAACGTGATTTCTGAAAGTCCTTCCTTCCTTATACACACATTCCTTGTATTTGATAGGTATTTTGAGTACAGTTCAAAAAGTGCTACGCGATCAAAAAGAGGAGTTGACAGTATTTTCATGCAACTAAGAGCAGACACACCTCTCCCAAGTCGCAACAGTTTATTGACCCATTCATGCAATAAAATACAACTAACAACCATGATTTGACAACTTTGCACTTGGAACGCAGCAGCATATAATTCCCTCCACCTTTGAATCCAACTGATTTTGGATGGGCAAAGAATGAAACAACACACTCTTTGGTACCCATTCAACTTCCAGGTAACAAAGGGTTGGCACCACCAGAATTGCTGAAAAGTTTAAGATGCATAAGATAAGTGAGAAGCCATGTTCAACAGCAAGGTGCGGTTGTGCACATGTAGGTCTACCTTGTAAAGAATTTTGCGCGTGCGAAGGCAGCCTATTGACGGGTTTCAATTTGAAGACTAATGAAGCCTAATTTGATGATAGTGACAGTTAAATGTCGACTATATAAAATATTCTGTAATTTTTAATTAAACTTAGAGAAAAATATAAACTTTTTATTTATTACCTATTTTACCTGTTTCAATTTTACATATTTTATGTAATTCTATGTTTCATATTTTATGTTGAATTCTTATTCTATAATGGAAATTTTCTATATATTTAATATTGGAAAAAACTATATTTAATTTTGGTCAGCCGACTCCCTTACATTCGCAACAAACTGGGTGGTTTCTATTTTTTGGATCCCGTGAACTTTGACCTTCGATATTTAAAGTTGCCCAAAGGTAGGTGCCACTCTGGCACCCCTCATATTATGATACAGTATATCAAATAGTACTAGAATCAATCATACGAATTAGAAAAACACTCATTTTAGGTAATATGTTTCCAACTTGCACCCAATCACGAGATGCAGGCACTACAAAGAATAAAACAAAATTAATTTTCTTAAAGAATTAAATAATTTAAGAATTTAGAGGATTATAATTTAGAAATTGGTTCGAAAAAGTTTTTGGAAGGAAACAAAAAAATCAGTGATTTACGTCATGACAAAAATGAGGAAATCAGTAAAACATTTTGAATGTAAAATAAATTTGATGGCCAATTTAAGATTAGTAAGCATAGCTTTATCATAATTTAATGTGATAGTTTTTTATTTTTCAAAATAACATAAGTTTTTATGTTATTATTGAAAGTGTTCAAAGGTGGACCACTAGTGGGGCTCCTCGGGACATTAAAAGAGGTTTTTTAAATTTGTTATTATGAATTCCCTAAAAGAGATAATTGGTTGGAACTTTTTTTATTAGATGCGCAAAGGACTATATTTAATATATTAGCTATGTTTGAATAAATATAACAGTATAAATAAATTAGAAAAATAATTTAGTAAAAAGTGTCCCAAGGTGCCCCACTCTCCCCTATATCAAATAGTACTAGAATTAATCGTACGAATTAGAAAAACATTCATTTTAGGTAATATGTTTCCAAACTGCACCCAATCACGAGATGCAGGCACTACATCCTGAATTTTTCCCAATCTGGTCAAAATTGCCTCTTCTTTTGGCGGGCTGTAGCGGCAAAACTATTCGTCTGACAAAAATGTTACAATTGACTTTTTTGTAGCCTGTTTATTAAACTTTAATTTTGTGATTGGACATTTTCTTGTAAAACCCGTAGCTTTTGTTTTATGAGCATAAAACCGTAAAAAAGGGTGAAATTTTGACAAAATCTCGAAAATTCTCAATGAAGCCGTTCGAAATTTCAGCTGAAAAAGTAAGATTCGGATTCAGCACCCTCAAAAACATACAAATCTGTCGAAAAAACGACTACTATATTTTATTCCTGGTTAATGGACTATTTCTACTAAATAGAACTTTGACGTTCGATATTTAAATTTGCCCAAAGGTGCCACTCTGGCACCCCTCATATTATGTTTCAGTACATCAAATAGTACTAGAATCAATCATAAAATATTAGTTGTACCCTATTTCCAGGTTCAAGCCTATTTTCTCATTTGGCGACTGGACTAAACATAGTTAGTTATATTATTCATTATAATAAAAAGAGTAAAAAAATATCAGAACAGTAAGAAAAAAATTATTTAAAAAAATGAAGCAATTTAAAATCCCAAACAAATATTTGTTCAGCCATAGACTTAACATGGGGTCATTGCATTTCTGAAAAGCATACTTTGTTCATAATCCTAATTTAACAGCACGTGCATGACATTTTTTTTCTTGAGGTTCATGATACCAATAGCTTTCAAATCTCTTCATTTTTTAAATAATTTAGCCGTAATAAGAGGTATAGGAGTGCAAATTTGTTGGGTGTACGAATACTTCCTGGAGTGACTGTAGTACAGTGTGTGATATCAAGGTGACGACCTGTCTTATTAGTTCTATTACCCCAATTTGCACCATTCAGATGCACTCCATTATAACGAAACCAGTGTATACCACCACTACTTCTCAATCCTCACCTGGAAGTTCATAATGACGTACTGCCGATCGATGGCGATGGCCGACACGGTAGCCGACGACACGAAGATCGTTATCCCCTGCACGAACGGGACGCATCTGCAGAGGAAGTTCCCGAGACTCCAAGCCCTGGTGAGCAGTTCCACCAGGGTGAAGGGGATGCAGAAGATGCACAACATGAGGTCCGAGAGACTGAGGTTCACCACCAGGAGGTTTCGGGCCACGCGGAGACGAGAGTTGGCGATGATCACCACCGACACCACCAGGTTGGTGCACACCCCGGCGACGATGAGTGCGATGTAGCCTGCCACCACTGCTCGCTTGCTCGTGCCTGAAGGGGAGAAACATGGAGTTATGAAAGAAAAATAGAGAGTGCTAATCGAGTTCGAATTATACTGAAGCAAAGGTTGTGTGTGTCAAGATTGGCCAGCAGTGGATCTTGGGTATGACTTCATGAGGGAGAAAACTACGGGACCTGACCTTTTACGGGACGGGACCTTTTACTCTCAAAATACTGATTTGAATGGGGCAAAAACACATGCAATCGAGTCACTAATGTTCATTTTATAACATAAGGAGTAGTTTAACTGAAATTTTGTTGAATTTAATCGAATAAAGCTTTTGAAAGTCCATCGTACTCGGCGCGAGGTTTTTTAAAATTCCCGTCTATCAAAATGTTACGGAGATGATATAAACTTTTAAGCTCAAAATCATTAGTTTTCAGTTCCTTTCTAATAAAGGTGTGGGTTTTTTTTTCTTTTTCCGATAATTTTTCTATGATTTACAGGGTATTTTTCGTCTCCTAAATCGACGCGTCTATGGTAGCTCCAATGTTAAAGAATTCTTTTTGCCTATCATTGATGTTGGGAACACAGGATTGCCGTACATACCGCCTCTATTATTCTTCTACCTCTATGGAGAGAAAGGGGAAAGGCTCGGTTCAAACTAGAAGACTTTATCGGCCCGAAACCCTTAAGATCTTTATCAAACGGAGGGGAGAAATAAGGGGATTTGAGGGGTGATGCACTAGGCTACTCCAGTAGCGGTTGGAAGTGGGAAGGATGACCCCCTTTTTCCTCCGCTACAGGAGTAGTCCAGTGCATCACCCCTCATCAATAACCTTCTTTCTCCCCTCCTTTTCATAAAGTGGTTTCGGGCCGCAAAAGTCTTCTAGTTTAGACAGAGTATAAGTAAGTCAGTGGAGGAATGGATGTTATCGTCACCACTGTGCCCAAAACGCCTATCTCCTTTTTCGGGAAACACGCATTCAAAATTGAGTAAACAGAAAGCCTCTTGGGTTGCTAGGAGAACTTTTGGTAACGCAAACCTAGATAGAAAGACGCTATATATACACGTTAGTTTAACGAACTAATCATTTTTCTTAATTTCTCTAAAAATTCAGACACCTCCCTGGGAACTACTTTCTTTGTTTCGTCCCAGCTTGTTTCTCCAGGGTCAAGTAACGTTGCAGTCTAGTATAGTTCTTATTGGAAGCATGACAATTTTCACGAAAATAATGAATTTTATTAATGAAGTTAGGAATTAAAAAAAAACCTTTCTTTTTCTTTTTAAGTGAAGAGGAATTTGTTCTTCATTTTTATTACCCTTTTTTACACGGCTTTTAGCATTTTTTTATTCTAGTTTTTTTCAGTAAATGGTAAATATGAAACAGTACTAGATTTTATTTTCCTCTTAGGAATGAACAGTTTTGTTTCATGGAATTTTTGAACCAATTTTTAAGTAAGGTACATTTTTTAGTCCATCTTTACGAATTGTTTCCCAGCTAAGAAACATCCTCACACATAAAACCCTAATCCGATGATAGTTATGAAAAATAAAATAACCAGACATAAACACGTAGTTATCCCTAATAATAGTACCATTCATTTCCCTCATAGGTGTAGGACCCCTTTGTTTTCATCTACACACCTAGCGCAACCCCCAAATGCATTCAAAGAAAGATTGCAGACATTCGTTACGTTAATGCATTTTTCTGATTTCCCGCAATTTCCCAAGCGGACTCAAACTAATAACAAGTCTTTTGCAACGGTAATCAATAGTTTCGCTGGCAACGATGGACTTTTCTCAGGGGTGGGTTCAATTTTGAGGTGGTTTTCGGTTCCAGCAGGCGATGGCAAACAACGGTTTGAATAAACTCCAGGATTTGGTTGATGGGTAGAGGATTTTGTGAATAAGTTGACTTTAGTAGATTGGATATGAATAAGTTAATTTGCTTTTACTGAATGTGGTTAGGCAATATGCAAACTGATTCATTCATAACTAACTCTGTTGGGCTTTTATTGATTTTTTTTTGCTCACATAGAAATTACCTGTAAAGCAATACTTTGGGGATGGGATTATAATAGTAATTTGAATGGAGTTTTGTTTTGAAACGATCCTGAATTGATTCTTTTGAGTATCTCTTTTTACCCTTAAGTGTAGGATTTTCTAAAATACCCTAAAGGCAGAATTGCTTTTATTAATTTTAGAGGTATCTTTAAAACGATTTTATTAATTTTAGAGGTATCTTTAAAACGATTTAGTTGAATTTTGAACAATGCCCTTGAAAATCCTTGTCACCATATACTGGTATCGTTGTCTTTATTCGTTTCTTAATGAATTTAGGCATCACATTACACAGTGGTATAGTAGGTATAAGACAACAAAGATCCCCCAATATAACCGATTAAAAATATTTCATAAGGTTCACAACAAAAACAATTCCTACATTGTTAGTCATTTTATACTCAGTTTATGAAAAAAATATAGAAATAAATTGAAAACAGCTCTTTATTCAAATAAACTTTTTGAATGTTTAATAATTCTCAAATTCAAAATGTTTATAAGAAATTATCTATGCAAATTGTTTTTATGGGTTTTACAGTTAAAAGTAAACATGAACTTAATAGGAATACAAATGAATCAAAGGAAAATATTGAGTTTTTGAAAATAGTTAATTGCCTATAAACTACGATTTTTCCCAGCGCCTTTTGAAGGGACAAGGAGTTGAGGGATTATGAACTCAATGAACATGTTATTTTTTTAAGATTCTAAAGATAATGTTTTACTTAAACCCTTAAAACATTTTTTATTTTGTTCAAAAAATATTTACCAACGGAAACTGAGACTATGATTGATGCTTAGAATTACTTTTGTTACTAATACTAAGTTTGAAATATCCTTTCAATGTGTATTTTGTGTGGAGAAAACTTTTTTTTTTGCAAAATTTTGATACTAATCTTTTTTATTATGAGGAAGAATTGAAATTGTTTATATCAGGCTATTGAAAATGTAGAAGTTTATTACTAAATTAAGATCTCTAAATAAAATAAAATGCACATAATACAAATAATTTAATGTAGAAATTAATATTAATTCTAACAAACTGTTTTATGGCATCGTGATTCCCATTATAGAAAAAAACACCACTTAGATCGAAAGAAATTTTTACAACAACGGGAATAGTTTTTAAGAATAAATTTTTAAAGTAAATACAACTCAAGTTTATCATTTAAATGCTGGAAAATATATAATTTTAAATGCTATGAACTAAATTCTAACAGAATAATTTATTGTTTTTCTTAAAGTGTATTACTATTAGGATCTGGCAACTAAACAAACTTTCATCAATGGACTCTAACCGTCTGACGTCACCCGGAACCAACACGTGACCTACTGAGCTTGCGATTGGTTACCACAGATACTACACTAGTAGATCTACTAGTGTAGTATCTGTGGTAACCAATCGCAAGCTCAGTTGTAGGTCACGTGTTGGTTCCGTGAAGTCTCGAACCAGATAGGCGGTTAGAGTCCATTCTCATGAACATTTCTAAATGGAATACCAAAATAAAAATTCAGTAACAAAATGAAGTGGAAATAATCTAGAACGGAAATTTACGTGCGTAATAATATTTTAAGTACGATTTGTGTATTGTATGTTTTAAGTCGATTCTTTAATGATCAAGTTTTACTAGTGAATATATTTTTTGTTAATTTATTCAATGGACTCTAACCGCCTATCTGGTTCGAGACTTCACGGAACCAACACGTGACCTACAACTGAGCTTGCAATTGGTTACCACAGATACTACACTAGTAGATCTACTAGTGTAGTATCTGTGGTAACCAATGGACTCTAACCGCCTATCTGGTTCGAGACTTCACGGAACCAACACGTGACCTACAACTGAGCTTGCAATTGGTTACTACAGATACTGCACTAGTAGATCTACTAGTGAAGTATCTGTGGTAACCAATCGCAAGCTCAGTAGGTCACGTGTTGGTTCCGTGTGACGTCAGACGGTTAGAGTCCATTGCAAGCTCAGTAGGTCACGTGTTGGTTCCGTGTGACGTCAGACGGTTAGAGTCCATTGCAAGCTCAGTAGGTCACGTGTTGGTTCCGTATGACGTCAGACGGTTAGAGTCCATTGCAAGCTCAGTAGGTCACGTGTTGGTTCCGTGTGACGTCAGACGGTTAGAGTCCATTATACCTAGGTATATATTTTATTTTTATACAATGGTAGGTAATTTGATTTAAGTATGTAAATTATACTCTGATCTATTTCCCAATTACTTTGATTGGATACCGTGCTATCAGGCAATAAATCATTCAATTAACATAATTATGCTTATATTTACACATTATTTTATAAAGATAATTTTCGGTTAGTCTGTGTTAAACAAATTTTTACCCGGATTACCCTGAAATACGTTAATAATGACGGGAATATTTATATGAACAGTTCTTAAGTTAAAGTAAGATACATATTCATAAATAAAGGGAATATTTTCTAAATTATTCTAAGAAGAAAACGTCTATAAAGATTACTTATAACTATCGAGTTGTTATTCTTGAAAATAAAAGGGAAAACATCCCGTAAAGGTTTTGAATCTCTTTAAATTTTACATTATCGCAAAACTTTATGCTAATCATATTTCTTAAAAGCGTGAGAATAATACATTTCAACAAAAGAAACAGTATAATGAATGAAAATTCACATTAAAAATTTTGAATCCTATGACAACTTTCAAGTGTAAAAAAGAGTACTTCTATCAAATATATTTTTATGTACTTTTTAAACATTCTCAATGGCAATTTGCTCATAAGATAGTAAAATCTAGTTATCCGAATATCGATGTAGGGAGAGCGATTCATACTCATAGGTCATTCATACCCTGAATATTTAATCTTTAATTTATCATTACATATCTAGAAATGCCTTTGCACTTATATGCATTTTGAAAAATGAAAGGGTTATATTTGAATCAACCAAATCATTTTATATCATGGACTTCATTTTCTTTTTCATTGCGAAAACTCGTGTTCAATCATGCAGTTCAATTTTGATATTATTTTGAGTCGCTTTTATAGCGATAAATTACTTATGCTACTGTAAGCTAAACTGATTGTTTTTCTCCCCCAAAGAAGATGGAAAATGAATTCATGAGTGCATTCAACTTCAAAGTAGATGCGATTTGGATGAAGTTGTTTTGCATGATTCTCTTTTATGTTGTAATACATCAAGATAAAAAAAAAGCTGTTGGAAAACTCATTGTGAATTCTCTTAGATAAACTGTGCGTGAAACTTAACATATTTCAACGCATTTATTACATTTTGTATAAAAGAATGGACGTTTAAGTTTGTTTTCTTTCATATACGATGAAGGTGTCACAATCTTTAAAAATTTAGTTTTATAAACGTTTCTGAGTTTCGAGTTGCTAGCTGGGCCATTTTGTATCATTTATGTATGCGTTCAAATGTGCCACTCCACTTGGGCACATTGAAGAGAATTTCGCATTTTTAGAATGATGATAGGGATTAGAAGTTCTTAATAAGTTCATCTAAAAGGATTACAAAAGTTTCTGCATATACTGTAAAACATATTAGTTTTCTTTTTAATATTTCATAAAAATACGGAGAAATATTCAAAAATACACTATTTTTTCAAATGTCTCGTTCTATCCTCTACATATATCCTACAACTACATAAAAATAAATTTGTTCATCAATATTCAATCATTTTATTGAGGTAGTCAAAAACTCATGGTATATTGTAAGAAAATCGTCTTTTTATGCAGTCATTTTCGTGATTTTTTTCAAGGATTAATTCCGTAAGATAGAAAACGGAATTTTACAGTGAATATTTTTACGAACTCATCTAGTGTATTCTTAGGCCTAACACTACATGTAAACTTTTCACATTAAGGCTATAGAGGTGTTTTTTTCAGGGTTAAAGTGTGATTACTTAAGGTAAAACAAGTTTCAAAATTGTTTAAAAGTGAAAAAAAAAACATTTTAAATGTTTTTAAATTACAACAAACAGTTATCAAATAATCTAGATGCGAGAAATCAAAACCAAAGGTTGGGTGATCAGCTCCAACCCAGAGCAATAATAATAATAATAATAATTATTATTATTATTTTTAATTTTTTGAGCATATTGAAATCATATAACAAAAAAAAACCCGGACATTACATCAACATATTATTTTTATCAGACATATTCCGTGTTAGAAACTATTTTTGTAGTTTGTAATTAAAGACTTTTAATAGTTTATTTGTATACTTTTTCTAGGAATTCGTAGGTAATTTGATCTGTGTTGATGATTGTAAAGCAAAGGGGTCAAGATGCAAATCAAGACAATTTATCTCCTTCACGATGCGTCAACAAATTTTGAACTAAAGAATAATGGTAAGTCGATTTAAAATTGATTAGAATATAATTAATATTTAATAATACCTGTTAAAAAATAATGCATCCTTTGAAAATAGTTGATAAAGTAAAAAACATTATGTGAAAATCGATATAGATTCGGGGTTTTTTCATAAACCGAATAGTAATAGTTAGAAGTAAAAATGAGGGTTATCAGATTGAAACAGATTAAATCTCTAAAGGTTCTTAAATGTTTTTTCAGAAAAATAGAGCTTATGTTCAAACATTTATGTGCTGCTACTATAAAATAATTCCACTTTTATTTCTTTACCTGTATGACTTTAGAAAACATACGTTTTAAAGAAAAGTTAATGAATGTAAGGTTTTTCACTTTACCGGTTTCAATGAAAATCATAGTAAAGTTAACGAATGAACTTTTACTTGTGATAGTAATGGTTTGTATTACTTAATTTTTAAGTTGTATGTTAGATAAATATTTTTTATCAGGAACAGTAAGTAACCTGAAGTAATGACAATGTTAATAACTAACACGACACTTATGGTAATAGGAATGTACTAATTATTTCCATCATTTTTGGAAACCCATATTACCCTAAGGATTAAGAGAAAAATATTGAGAAACAGACTAAGCCTAAATTAAAATACGCTTAAAAACAAGTTACGTCTAAAACTTCTGTTCCTTAAATTTCGAAATACGTCAAGGACGAAAATTCGTTAAAAGCTATGTGTCACAAATATAAAAAAAAAGCCGGAACTTTATTCCTTTGTTTAAATATTTGCATATCTCTGACAAAATGTCAAAAGAAAATGAAGCAAAATACACAGTAAAGACACGTAAGAAAATAGTAGTTTAAAAGGTGGGATATTAATTTCTTCTACAGTAAATATCTGAAGACAAGAAGTAATCTAAAAACAACGAACATGCTTCTTAAAAAATTCCATTTTTCGAACTTTTTGATTCTTTGTTTGGGAGTTTTTCGTTTATTGCAAAGAAATATATTCCCTAAAGGCATTTAATTACATAATCAAACAAGGAGCTCTAAAAATTTAAAATGATGCTTGGCTTTAAAGAATTTAATTTTGAAGCTCTTGTCCAAAATGGACTTGGATCAAAATGTTCGATAGGTGTTTCTTTGTTTAACTCTAATAATTGTAAGAGGATGTTGGTTTATCTACCTCTACCTTTAACAGTGGTTCTAACAACAAAACTAGGAAGTTAATCCTTGATGATTTGGTATACGAAAATTTTTGTAAGGTCTTTGTATTTGAAAATATAATAAAAAAATACAAGTAATATCGAAAACAGCTTAACAAAGACATCTTCTTCAAAACATACTAAACTATCAAAGGTAATCTAAATAGTTTAAGAAAAAAACTATTTTGAATAATCTCATATTCGTCCCCCTTTAGCAATCAAAGAAACACATGGACCATAGTATTTCAAACGTATAAGTCCTTTGAGATGGTTCAGATTCAGGGAAGCACCTGTTAATTATGCGAATTCATTATCCGTAAATTGAATCCATGTCTTCCAATTACTCAGTAGCGAGGTTTTACCCAATTACATTATAAATATTTATTGCATAAAATATTATTGCGACATTTGTAATTGAATATTTCTTTGGTGTATTTTTAAAGCGTTTTAAAACACTGAATAAAAATACCTTCATTTTAAGATTTTCTAATATCACAAGATTTTCTTTTATATTGATAATGTAAAAGATTTAAGAAGGGATCTTTTATTCAATTTAAAACTATATCCTTATTTTATTAGACTTTTTATTCTTAATTTAAAATTACTGGATTTACTTTTACATACTTATAATACATATATTTATTATATTATACATACTATATTTCGTACCCGAAACTCTGATTGATTAGAGAGTACTTAGTTACAGTTAGTTTTGGATTATAGAGTTACCAAAGTTGAAATAAAAGTTAGAGTTACCAAAGGAAATTGTAAATTTGTAAATTTAAACTTTTTATCAAGTACTTATTATTAGCCTTTGATTACCCTTGAATATTATTTTAAATACGTAGTAGAACATATTATTTACTATCCTAAATTAACATGGCTTTAAGCCAGTACCTCTAAAAAGTTACATGATTTTGAGATCTTTATGATATTGGAATTAAATTTTAGTTCGCATAAAAAACCGGGAATCCTGAAAGCTCAATTTAGAAAGAGAAATCTAAAGAAATTTTAAAAATCAATACAACTAATAATAGACTATTATTTTTTAATCTGTAACTTAATTTTCGTTTCACAATTTATTGAAAATAGTCTTGACAACAACTTTGAACTTGCGTCCCTAACAGAAAATGATGCGAACGACGCCCAAAACTACTCAGTTGAAATCTCAAATTGGATCGTTTTTGTCTAGATTCACCTCCGTTTAGAGTTTTATGAGCATTACCTGTCTGCATGCATTTCCAATTACTACCTACCTCTACGCATTTAGGATTCCAAACCTAAAGACGTCTTCCGCCAGTTTCCGTACGGTGCAAGTGGAATACTTGAGTTACTTTGGCGAATGAAGCCATAGTCGTGGATATGGAATATTTATGAACTCAATTTGTCGAGACGTCGGATGAATGTTCTTGGAATGGAGGTAGAATGGGGATAGTGTCTGCAATAAATTTGCACACCTCAGAGTTCTAACTGAACGTCCAAGGATTTATTTGTAAGATGTCAGTTTTTGTCTTGTATGGTATATGCTCTGTTTTGGGCGTGACGCCATAAAATCCAATGATTTTTAATTTCGTTCTTTTTATGTTTATGGAAATCTAGAGGTCTGTTTTGAGCTGGATGCTTAGGCTTCTGTTATCGATTTTAAACAATTTATGATGTATGTATGAAGAGCGATATTTTACTTCGTTTTAGTATTGTTTTCCTTGCCCTTAGGGCGAGCGCGCACGGGCGACTTTTGTCACGGTGACAAAGACAAAAACAACGTTGCTAAGGCTGTTGTTAGGGGCGGGACATAGAAGTATCCAATAGCAGCATTCGCACATGACATCACTGGAGGATAAAAACAACGTTGCTAAGGCCGTTGTTAGGTAAAGTCATGTGATTGAAAATGCTCTATTGTTTTCTAATGATATTTTTGATACTAGTAAACCTGGTCGCCGTGACTTTAGTCACTCGTGCGCGCCCAGCCTTAAAGATATCCGTAGATGGTAACGACGCCTCTGGTTTGATTCATATTTTAGCTTTTACGCTTTTAAAATTATTTGACTTAAAACTTATTTTTAACTATTTAGAAGAAAAAAATAGGTTAATAATCCGAACTGTATATTCAAACACCCCTACGTGAAAATAAGCACATGTCGTGGCGGAATAAAATATGACAAAAAAAAATCATTGGTGTGGGTGCGGATATATGAAAACAAACTGGGAGGGAGGCAAGATACAAACTTTTGGGACATGCTGCACTGATTGCATTGGAAACAATATCCTGAAAAAGTTGGGAGGCAATACTTCCCCATAACTTTCATAAATTCACCCATCCATTCCATTCAATGGCATCCGCATGTCTCATGTTGTACCCCTTTGGATATTACTTTCGATTCATAAGCAACAGTTCTTTCTCTTCAAGATGCTTAAAGATCATCTTTGTATGGTTTTCCTTTGACCCCATACAAAGTCAAGTCAAACCCAGAAAATAACAAAATACCGATCCCAGACGAAGACTTCTTCAAAAACTCATGACTCCTGGAGGCAACAATACAACATCCAAACTTGACCATTGCCCGAGACATTGACAAAACCGAACAAACCGAAGATAGCAGTTTCCAAACAAGATTATGTTTTTACGCGACACTGATGAACTAGCTGTCTAGCGCAGATGTTCTAGAACCAAAAAAACGAACTGACCACCTGCTCTTTCACCCTTGTCCGAGTGTATGTCGTGCGTGTGACGTACGGAGACTCCCAGAGTGGGCTCATTCTCTGCAGACCCTTTGCTACTTGTATGCGGTTTTCCTTTGTTCTCCGCAAAAGATCCTTAGTATATTTAGCTTGCGTGGGATTTAGGGTTTTTTTGTAGTAGAGAGTCTTAGGGTGGAATCGGATAGATTGCGGTATGGTAGTACTGGGAAGACTTTACTGATAGGGATTTTTCGGCTGTGAAAAAATTTACTTACAACTTGGAACGGATTCTTAAGGTGTGCCTTTTTTTAAACAAATGGAAAGTTTATTTAAAAAAATTCATTTCGTTCGTTTTATGAAAATATCTCAATAGATTTTAGAACAATAATGGAGCAAGCAATAACACAGGTGTGCAAATTATTAGACCCAAGGGTGAACAATTTTGGTAAGACGCATTTTGATCATTCATGAAGACAACTTATTTTGCGTTATTTCAATACAGCCATCTCTTCTTGTGGTACCATTTACTAGATATGATTGAATTTCCTTATCCTGGTGCCAAGCCTATAAGAGTTATTTAATGAGTTAAACTCATGAATTACTAGATTTTTCTTGAGTTTTGTCCTATACGATGGACATTAATGAAGTTTATGTCTGTAATGTTAATAGCCAATGAAGGAATTCAATTTCAAAATTAGCAGTACAACACCTGCCGACAGATTTTGCTCTGTGACAAGGAGCTTCGTTCACCTAACATGGAAATAAAGTTTCCATTAGGAAACCCCTTATCAACTTGAGGTGTAAATGTTTCAGAATGTATAGAATACCTTAGCCATATTTGCTATTCGAAAACTAACGAATGTTAGATACTTCACAACCTGGCGATACATAAATAAATAGAATAAGTTGAATTGAAAAAGTTGGTGTAAAAAGAAGTTTTGAGTAAAATTTTGAGAAGAAGTTTTGAGTAAGAAGTAAGAAGTTTTGCTGAAATTACGTTTAGATATATGTCCTAAAAATAAGTTTTCGATATTATAAACACTTATTTTAAAACTTTAGTTCATGGCATTATAGTAAACTATTGTAAAAATTCCGCTTTAAGGCTAAAAATTTACATTTACACATGTTTGTAGTTTTAAGATCTAAAATTAGACCTAAACTAAGGAAAAATTAAAAAAACTTCAATGTGTTAACTTTTATATCAGTGAGCTTATTTCTGAGATGTTATTTCAGCCATACCAGGGCATATCCTTTCCTCAAACGAAACTAAATTATTGCGAGATTACAGCCTTCGGATTATATATTGCATTTTTGGATCAGTATGTTTTAAAACGGATGCTAAAAGAATTCAATGCATAACTTAAACGAATGTTGACGTTTTAAAGAAATCATTCCTATCAAATCTAGAAAAATTTGTGAGTAGGAGTAGTTTTGAAACTGATTTCAATGGATTGAAAACTGTGAATGAAAATTTCTCGAAATGCTTAACTTGGTTGGTTCCTTTCAAATTGTCTGGTGAATATTTATGAGTTAGAAACGGAGAGTTCGTTATGAGTCTAATTGGGCCTTGTGTTTATTCAAATTTGAGTATTTTTAAGTAGTTCGCGTACTCTGGAATTTCACAATAGTGTTTAATAGGTTATGAATATAGAAATAATGTTAGCTATTTAGAGTATATGCTATTTTTATCTTTCAAAATTTCTAAATTATTCTAAATTCTGTTATATGAAAAACTGAATGTCCACAAATGATTTCGATAGTAAACCATACGCACAGAAGATGTAATGTGTCAAAAGTATTAGCGTAATAAAGTTTTTTGAGATAAAATATATTTAAATTTTCTGAGGTCCCTTCGTATATCCCTTTAAAAACTAAATCCCTTGCTAACTCAAAAGAAACCTTATACGAGAAAATTGTTATTTACCTGCAATTTCTGTGTACACTTTAAAACACTTCAGTCTTGTTTACAACTCTCTACTGTAAAAATGGCGCAATGAACGCTGTATGATAATATTCTCGAAATTGTGTGCCTCGTGACTCTCAAATTTTAGAAAAGTAAACAATATAGCTAACCAAATCTTGGTCTTTTGAAAGATATAAAGATGAGAATTTATTCATTCATTCTTCAAGCGAGAGTTGGTTTTGGTGTCAGATTTAATCTATTTTAAAAGGTTCTAAAGCAGTGTTTGACTTTAAAAGCCATAAAATAAACTTCGAAAGTGCACCAACAAGCCATTGATGGAGTTCCTTCTAACTTGCTTTACTCCATGTTTAGAAACTAGTTTGTTTGGAATTCCGCGATGGAGTGCTATATTAAGTAACGTTACTTGACTTTTCGGGCTGATGCATTAACTGATTGATTTTTACGATATTTGGGATTACGGCAGGTAAATAAACTCTTAATGCTGTAGTGTGAGAAGTCCAATTTTACGTAACCGCATTCTAACGTTAGCGCTAGTTTATAAGCGCCTTTTGTCAAGAAAATCTATGTTTGCTCTGGGCTGAATTTATTGAGCTTTATACTTCTTATTTTATTTTTTAGGAATTATAGAAAATATTTCAAATGAAGAAGTAAAAAGATTTATAAAACTGTTTTTTTTTTATGGAAGAATAAATGCAGTCAATTTTTGATTTTTAGCTTAATGTTTTCCGCAAGAATTTATTTTTGTTGTCTTAGGATAAACCAAAAGCATTATGTATGCTTCATCGCCATCTTTTCGTAAAGATATATTTTTTTGCGATTTAAGAAATTTTCATTCTAACTATATTTTTAAAAATTTTGCTTAATTTTCAATTTGATTTTTATTGAAATTCTTATTATTTTCAATTACAACGAATAAAAATCGTTCCACTAAACAATTTGCTGATAAATAATTCGCACCACAAATATCCTTTAATTAAAATTGTTTATAATTATATATCTCTGGAAAGCCAGATTAAATCTTCTCTCCCTATAATTAAAATTTAATTTCCTTTAATTAAAATTATTTATAATTAGTATGTGTATCTGGAAAGCCATATTAGTATATTTCTGAATCTTAACTTGAAAGCAAGGTATACAGTGTAAATTTTAAGGAATGAAGCTGAAGATTTGGATACAAAATATACAAAACACTTCTTTATTAAGGAATTCAATTCCGTGCTAACTAGAAACTCTAATTAACTATAAACGTTTTACTAAACTGCTTTTTAATTTAACAGTAAAAATACTTTTATAAGATTTAAAATTTTAAAAAGTTAACCCCAAAGGTTCATACAGAATTACATTTATTTACTCTATGACAAATTACTTACTATACTAGACAGCAATTTAAGTTGAGCCTATGACGTCACTCACAAACAAAGTAGTTCCCATCGCGGTGTTTGAATTTTGAGTGAAATGAAGGACGTCCATTAAAAAATATGATTATTTTGTTAAACCTATGTTTATATAGTGCTTTTCAATCACGATTTGCGTACCGAAACTCCTCCTAGCAACCGAACAGGCTTTGTGTTTACCGATTTCTCCTTCCGTATTTGTGACGTACTGGGGTCAAGGAACGTTACTGTTGAGTATAGAAGTTATAGTGGTTAAGCATTTTTCTATTTGACTTAAACTGTGTTGTAATGTTTGCACTTACATCTACGAGCCTTATGTGATACAAAGTGGTACTGGGAGTACGGTTATAATTAATATATTCTCACCTTCAAACACATGGTCGCTCATGTGCTCTTCCAGAATCAGGACCGCTTGCGTTATGTTGAAATTGAACGCTTTCATCGAGGAATTTTTTGAAGATCCCATAGAGTCCATCTTTCCACACTACAGGCAGCACTTGACTACTAGAGACAGCGTTTCTATGGATTTTCATAACAAGTTAATCCGAAACACTTGCTTCTCAACTATGGTTACTTGTGTCATCACTCATTGTACTGTGTGAGTTGTCTTCATCAAGATGGCCTTCCAAAGGCTACAGGTAGCATTACCTGCAATAGAAGGAGTATAAGTTTAATACATTTTTTGTGATCTCACTCAACTGTGAAAAGTTCAGTAAAATTAAAATAAACACTAACACTAAAATGTTAAAAATATCTATACTTCATGCGCACACCGTGAAATAATTAAGTTTTTATTGGATGTGACGTCGAAAAATAAAAGTCGACGTAGTAGTATAGTTCTCTATGCATTTATTTATGTACTCCACCCAAGAAATATGGCAGTGCAGAGTTTGGCCAGACTTGTTGAAACATCCTGTAATAGTTATGGAGTATACTTCTCTGAATCTTATTAGTACTTCCGGATTGTCCTGACATAAAGTAGTAAACCTATGCGCACTCGGTTTCTAGTCATTCATTACAGAATCCCTTTTTGAATAATAATTACAAGTTGGGTTGCGAGCCACAGAGATTTTCATTTATTTCTGTCGTCGAGCAAACTAAAAAAAGCTAGTGTTTTGATTCTGCTAATTGTTTCTCCTAATTAAGACAGTAATCGCTCTCTAGAGAGTGTATAACAAGATCGCTCTTTTCAATCAATATTCCTCTAAATACCACAATAGTTTATTATAACTCTTTAACTTACATATGTTTTCAATTATAAATTCGGAAACTGAAGTTCTCTGTTGTTTTCCTTACAACAACAGAAACATCTTAAACTCGATTGTTTGAAATTTTATCACCAAGACCTTTATGGTTAACTTTGTTCTCGATTTCCATCTACAATGCAGCCCGAGGCAACACGGTTTAAAAGCAATCAATCTAAAGAATCTTCTATTGAAAAAAATCCTTTTGTAGTTTTGTTGCCATAAGGTAGATGTTTACAGTGTTGAAAGGTCATTTAGATTAAAGATAAGAAAGTTGTTTTTGTTTTGTATAAGTAAAATCTGCTGTAATACTTTCTATTTTAATCCTAAAAGTATTTAGAGTCGTAAGATTTTTAAAGTTATGCGATTCCAATGATTTTATGTTCAATAAATATATTATGAATGAGTGTATATTGGATTATTTTAAAGTAAAAAATAAAACTTTTAATTACCTTAGATGGTTAAAATTTTTTGATAATAACTAACTATACAACAGTTAAGTTATTAGTTTTTGGTGTATTCATAAATGTGTCATGATAAATCTATTAAACAGCAAACAATTGAATTACTTTGGTTGATTTCATCTAAAGTTCGTTTATGATGGGGAAGTTTATTTTGATGGAATAATTTTTTTTTTTTTTATATAGGTCCGGAGAAAAAAAAATAGGTACTTATACTAGTACTTTGAATTCTTTTCTTCAGATACATATTTTTTACAAAGATGTAATTTGAGTACGCTATCTGCTTAATTAAATTGTTAATTAAAGTGTTCTAAAGTAGTAGTCTTTCAAAGAGGAACCATGACAGTTTCAGGTAATTTGTTGACTTCTTGGATACCTTAATTCTCCTTTTTAGGGATCTCGTCTGCCTTAATTGCCCTTTATTGGACTGTAATCCTTAACTTAATGGAGCTCAACAGGTTGTCAATTTTCATTAAAATTGAAGTTATTCGCCGTATGGATTGGGTAGCCCGATTTTTAGACTTAAACCCTTTAGAACAGGTATAAGGGGCTCAAGATAAAGCAATTGCATTTCGCTACCTCCTACAAAATCCCTTGAAGACCTTAAAATAGCGTTTATGAGAAACAAGGATTTATGAACAGGAAAAATTATTAACTGCCTAATTAACAGCGTAAAATCATCACTCAAGAAGGCCTGCATTTCAGTAGGAGGGGATCATACCCCCTATAAACCCACTTTTTTTGCTTGATTCTGGAACCGCTATTTCATACACTTCAACTCTGACGATTATTACTCACGTGCATGTGTATATGATGATTTTGGAACGATTATCTTTTGGGTTTTATATGAAACTATGTTCAAACCGAATTTCATCCAAATATGTTGCGTAGATCTGGAGAAATTCAAACAAATGCTCAATTTATCTTAATTTTGAACACGAGACAAATAGTTTATATACCACATGAAAGTACATTTAATTTCCTACAAAATGCACTACTCAACTTACATTTTATAAGGTCATTCGAAAAGTTCTGTTCCTTTTTACAAAGTTTCGTGTTTAAATTTTTTTTACAAAAACTGGTAATAGGTGGAGATTTCAAACAACGAGGATTTTGATTTAATTCAAAATAGTGGCTGGAAAAGACGACCGGAAACGGCGATTTTCGTATAATTTTTTCTTTTGTTTAAAAAACTAGGAACGCATAATTCGTGGATAAAAAAAGTTTTGTTGTATATATTCGCTCCGAAACGGCCTCGCCGAATAGTAGCAGACCGGAAGATCCAACACCGAACCTGGGTATACAAACTTTTCTTCTAAACACCCTCCGTTGATTTGATAAAAACCACTATACTATTTATCACGACACTAATAAAAGAAAGAATGCTCCGGAAAGTTGGCTTGAAGGGGGGATGAAGACCCAAAGGAAATTTAGTTTTCGAAAAGATGGAAACAAAAACACGACAAGCTCTCCCTTTAATTTCCACTACTATGTAAAATTGAAGGGAATTGCGTGTAAACTAGTTTCTTCTCAGAAGAGTTTTCAAATTATGTCCACGAGATGAAGGTGCAAATCTGAGTCCTCTTGTTCAGAGTTTGTTTCTTTTCCAGCAGTAATTGTTTTGTGTTTGGTAACATCCTTAGTTTGCGTCTTGCATCTGTTTCCCTAGTGACTTGCTATTTTGCATACCACCCTTTTACGAAGTTCATGCTTCTTTGTTTGAGGAGCTTATATGAACAATTGCGTTTTGGTTTTCAAAATAAAAGACTGTTTAAAAAAAGTATTGTATCGTCCAACAACTAAGTATTGCTATCAACACTCGAGTGTATGGTTTAACAAATATTTATCTTTCATACTTAAACCTTTTTTGTGTTTATACAATTAATTTAAGAAAAACTTTGTGTAAAAGTCTCTTTAATGTGAATTCTTACTTTTCATAGATTAAGTTGGAAAATAGTTAACAAAATTTATAACTGGTTTTAGTAAACAATTTTCATTTTAATATTCTAGAGGAGAATAGAATTTCTCCCTCGTGATGATATTTAACTTTACATTTTTGAGAGATAACTTAACTTTACATTTTTTATATAATTTAACTTAACATTTTTTATATAATTAATTAAACTTTCGTTTTAAAATCGGGAATTTAGTTTAGTTTTATATTAAATGCTGCTATAAACGACTCATTCAAAGAAATATATACATTTTTCTCTGATTCAAAATAGGGTTTTCGTATAAATTGATTTCTGTGTAAATTTGGGTTAAAAGCTCCTTTGGAATTGATCAATATTTTGTGATTAAGATTGATCAGTATACAATATCAGCAACACAATATCGTTTTTATCGATTACATTTATTGCTTGATTAAAAATTGATTTTTGAGGGTATCAAGTGTTTTTTTCAGTTTCTATTTAAAATATTTCAAAGTAATTAATTTAGACCAGATAGTTTTTCTAACTTTATTTATATTGCTATTGCTGAAATGTGTGCATTTATTAACTACAAAACGGTTGGAAATTGGTTTCACAAAATGGAAATTACATTTTAGCACTAAAAAGTGTAGCAAAATTGAATCTAAGGAGAAAATAAGGAAGTTTGAAGCTTAACATTACAACAATTATTGCGAATAACTCTTATAATATCTCTCTATTGAATTATAGATTCAAAACATTTTCTGAAAGGCTGGAAATAACATTCTGACAGCAATAGAGTTTTACGTTTTTAAATGACAATTTATGTTAATGATGAATAAAGCATAGAAATATTTTATATTTAATTTTAAAAAATATCCTATGAAATGAAGAGGATAAGTAAATTTTTAGTTTATAAGTTTTTAAGATTTATAATTGCAATTTTTATTTTGTTATTGCGAACAATAAAACAACGACAAAAATAGCTTAAAGTACTTGACGGTTCTAAAAATGTACAATTGTGTTATAAATTGCTATTTTTAGTGAAAACTCAGTTAGAGTAAGCAGTGGAATTTGTTTTATCTCTTTAAGCTTATTTGAGTCTATAATTGAAATTTTAACCTTAAGATACTTAAGACTATGTCCAAGATATTTTAAATCATTATATAAAACTAAGGCCTCACATATTTACATTTTCTTTTTCTTTCTACTTTTGACCATGCTATGTATGTAAAATATATTTTATTAGTCTATTTGTTAGAAAAAAACCCTTTACTGTGCTATTCCATTTTTCTATTGCTTAAAATCTGCATTTTTTTATACATAAAAAATTCAAAACACTTTCTCATTAAATTATAATTGGCAAAACTAAATAGTTCTTCAAAACAAGTTAGATGAAAATTTTTTTCTACATTGAGAGCCATTTTTTTTCTTGATATTTATCAAGATAATACGAATATATGATATATTAAAGGGAGAAATTTACTAAAAATTATCAAAGAAAAGTAATTAAAGAAATTTCGTTAATTGGACTTGCCTATTTGTGATCAAGAAATCGATATCATACACTTTCTTGCAAAATGGACAGCTTGAAAGTATTGAATATTTGTGTTTTCCTATAGTAAATATGTTGAAAAAAAAATGCAAAATATGCTGTTTTAAGTTTTTATATTTTTATTATAGTCGGTTTTATTTATTGGGGTAGCTTATGATTTTTTGCATATCTTATTGGATTTAGAAAAGTTTTACAAATAAAAAGGTGGTGTGTCAAACAAATGTTTTTTTTTTATCACATGAAGAAGTACTGAAGAAATGGCATGAGATATGCCAACATTTATCTCACTGGTTGCCTATAAATCGATACAAATAATACATGTTTTAAATGTTTGTCGCAACCATAGTGATCTATGGTCTCAACGTAATAAGTTAAAGGTAATGGAGCTTTATAAAATGTGAATATGATTTTTCTCTTCATCTTAATCAAATTCACAAATTGGGAAAAAAATTAAATTCAAGAGTAGCTAAGAAAAGAACTTCGAAAACTTGGATCTTATAAATCTTCCTCAAAAGAAGATGAAAGCTTTTTGCAGTCACCATATAAGAATGGATATAGTATTCTTGATTAGATTTAGATTGAACTATAAAAACATAATGTTTTGTATTTAATCTTTTAAATGTTCGAATGCTTCCCAATGAACAGTCTTAAATCCATTAGTTTCTAGGTAATCAAATGGAAACACACATAATTGAAGTGTAAGAGAATTAGGGATAGAAACGCTAGGATCACACAGAGCTTATTACATTGATAGTAAGTTTAAGAGTTAAGATGAGAGCAGTGAAATAAAGGTATTTTTTGGCATAGCATTGTCTACCTTTTTCAAAACCAAAGAAGTGTTGATGAGTAGTAGAATTTGTAGTGTTAATAATGATTCAGACTTTACCCTGACGAAAACATGGAAGTCTTTTGAAATTACTTATAAAGTTTCTTAAAAAAAAGAACCTTCAGCCATCTGGATAAGAACGGATATTTAATGAAGTAAAACATAAACGGAAAAATATGTATTTAAAAGCAAAATAAAACAACGTTGGTCTTGCAAACGAAGATTCTCATTTCCTAATCACGGCTTACTAGATACTTATACAGGCTAGTCGAGTTTTAAACAATGAAAACCATTTGACAACTTTTCCCGCTTGGAGCGCTACAAGACCTACCTATATCACCCACCGCCTTCAACACTGTGGATATGCTTTGCCAGTTGGTCCAGTATTGCCATCTGGCTTTGCAATGATTTCCGTACTCGGCTAGCATGTATAAGTGTCTAGTAAGCCGTGTCCTAATACATTCTCCAAGTCCTAGATAAAAAACTTCAGTGGTAAAAGTTATACCTCCTTTCATTATAGAAATACATTTCTTATTGTAAGAAGCAGAACGAAATCACAATGCGAGGAGAAGCAAGGTAAAGAAAACAATAATTTTAGAATCACTATGATGGGGTCATATGCCATGAAGCAAAAAGGGGCGAAACAGTTAATTTTCAAAGGTCTAAATTTTCTATCAAAACGACGTAAGTGAATATAGCTCCGACGATTCCAACGATGAAGTTTCTCCTTATAGGGGCCATTCCCCACACTGTGAGACTGGCACCACTCTGGGCCGACACCGCAAACACCAGGGCTTCGAAGCTGGGGGAGATTCTCGAAGACGAAAAGGACCTTGCGAGGTTCCCCACGTCTGACACCGCCTCGGCGACAGACGACGCCGACACAGACATGGTCACCAGGCAAGTCATCGAGGCCAAGAAGCTGGTCCAGTTGATGACCCGGTGAATGTCCGATGTGACTATATCGATGGGGTGTAGCAGGTCTTTTATCAGGGTGTATATGGCCCCCGAGCTCTCGAGCGTGCTGAGGAACATGACGAGAGACAACTGCCTGTCAAGAGACTCGACTTCGGACACCATGCGGGAGTAGGACTTCAGAAGGACAGTCGAGTCTATGCACTCAGCCGCTTTGGTGTACATACCGGAAAACTTGCAGATTTTGTCTTTCAAGCGTTCGCAGACGGATACGTAGTAGACCGAGAACACGTTGAGGGGTAGTCGGAATAGCAGCTCGGTGCCGATGTAGTAACAGATATCGAGAATCATCGGGAAAGTTTCACTTTCTTCTCTCTTAAAAGAATCGGATTGGGCCATAAAGTAAGTCGAGGTTGCTATCTGTAGAAGGGAAGTCATCGCTATGCCGATGTAGATCCACCGTCTTCTGTTCGACTTCGACATCGTTTTTCCCGAGCTGAATTTCTCTGCTATGGATTTCAGTTGGTGGTACTTGTGGCAAAGGGTGTAGCGGTATGTGATCCTCAAGGCTAGAGTGAACAAATGCAGTAAAGACTCTTTCGTTGAGTTGGGTCTTTCTAGAAAGTGCATGATGGGAAGTACAACCAACACCGCTAGAAATATGTTTAGCAGAACATTGAGAGGTCGGAGCAGCTTTTTCGCGAAGCTCTGCTTCTTTGATTTTATTGGGAATATCAAAAGTAAATGAAAAAGTATGAAAATGAAATTGAAAGGATTCACTATTTGTGGTTTCATCATTTCAAACGCAAAAAAAACAAGAGCATTGGTTTTATGGGTACTTTTAGACTAAACGGCACTGGCAGAATTGGACAAAACTATTGCGATCGTGGGAATTATTTATTATTTATGAATTTATTTAATTTCGTGTATGATTGCAACAGAGATTACCATGGAAACCCTTTGTTTTTTTTTTGTATTTCTCGTCTCGGAGAAAAGAAATAAATGGTACGATTTTTTGAGATTATTCTTTTTTATTAATGATTACAGATCAGAAGTATGATATGGAGCCTGTTTTTGTTAAATTCTGATTAGTTTTGTGCGTGGAACTTATTACGAACAATGTCTTTTTTAATTATGAATAAAAATGTGACTTATCTAGACTCGCATTTGAACTCCACGTAAAGGTGAGTGACTCCTCTCCTTGATATACAGGGTGTCCCAAGATAAGTGTCCACCCCCTTTAACTTTTGAACCCCTATAGGTACAGTCATAAAATTGGTGTCTAGGTATAGTTAAGTCATCATGCCTTATATTCCATTAGACCGCTTTTAAAGCCCCTAGCGGAACTGTCAGAAGTTATAGCTTCCCAATTTTGAAAACTATTCGCCGTATGGGAAAAAAGTCAGCTACAGAGTTTTAGAGCAGCATCTCACCTTATGCATTAATGCATAAGGTGAATTAGGGTGTTAATAGGGGTTAGTGTTATTAGGGGGTTTTATTAGGGTGGTGTTATTAGGGGGTTAATAATTAAATGATTAGTCCGATGATTTATAAAATAATAATTACTTTTAATTTACTAAATTTAAACAGATTTTAATTTACATCACATTCAAATACTGATCAAGATTTCTCTAATAATTATTTCAAACAGATGATGTGGTATCACTTTATGCTCTCACTGCATGCGACATGAAAAGTGAGTAGCAGGTGTTAAAACAGTAGCTTGCTTGCTTCAATGGTATTGTTGAGGACTAGTATAGCTACATCAGTCCCCCCCTGAGTGAGGCAGCGAACGATAAAATTTAATGTAGCCTGTGATCACGAAGGTGCAAGGGCTGTTGATTATTTCGTCTCCTTCTGGTGTTGCCTGACGTTGAGGCAGGGGCAAGGTGCACTCTCTTGACAGTTTTTTGGGGACCTCGATTTGTTGAGGTGAAGGCCTGAACAGGACTCGAGTTCCAAGTACAGGGTGGAGACACATTAGACACTTCTTGTTGTTCTGAGTTTTCGTTGAAGCAGGGTTTGAGTCTGTCGATTGATACGTTTACGTCTTTATTTTTTACTCTGACAGTAAACATTTTATCTGTTCGACGCAAGACAGGAAATGGTCCTTGATATGGTGGTTGAAGTCCAGTGCGAACACTGTCTGTTCTGATAAAGACATGTGAACAATTTTGCAAATCCCTGAAAATGAAGGGTTTTTTTACTGAGTGATGAGTGAAGGGAATAGGTTGAAGTTCTTTGATTTTATCCCGTAATGATTTCACAAAGTCAGACTGAGGTTCTGTGGACGTATTTTGTAGAAAATCGCAGGGTAGACTTAAGCCTTCACCGTAAACCATTTCCGCTGGTGTGGAATGAAAATTAGCATTCCAAGTAGATCGTAAACCAAGCAGAATTATTGGAAGTGATTTTGTCCAACTGGGATTTTCGTGGCACATGATTGCAGCTTTAAGAGCACGGTGCCAGCGCTCAATACAACCGTTTGCTTGAGGATGGTATGCTAAAGTACGTTGTCTTTTAAATCCTAATAGTTTTGAAAGTTCTGCAAAAAGATGTGATTCGAATTGAACTCCTTGGTCGGTGGTTATGATTGAAGGAACGCCAAAGCGAGAAATCCAATGTTTGACTAACGCGTCGCCAACAGTCTCAGCTCGGATGTCTTCTAAAGGTATTGCTTCCGGCCAACGGGTATATCTATCTATGATGGTTAGACAATAAAGGTATCCTTCAGATGATGGTAAAGGTCCAATTAAATCAATGTTGATATGGCTGAAACGCTGGCTGACCGAAGAGTATTGCTGAAGGGGACTATTGACATGTCGAGTAATTTTAGACTTTTGGCATTTGATGCAGCCTTTAGCCCAATTTTTACAGTCCTTGTTTATGAATGGCCATACGAATTTAGAAGAAATCAACTTGGATGTTGTTTTAATTCCGGGATGGGAGAGATTATGAACACTCTCGAACACTTGTTTTCGAAACTGTGATGGAATATAAGGCCGCCTTTTGTTATGAGAGACGTCACAGTATAGGAAGGAAGAACTGCCGATGATGGGTAGTTGCTAAAGTTTTAAAGAAGAAGTTTGAGATGACAAAATATCTTTTAATTCCTCATCTGCTTGTTGAGCTTGCGCAATAGCTTCGTAATCGAGACTAGAATCAAGTTGTAATGTCTCGATCCGTGATAACGCATCAGCAATGATATTGTCTCTTCCAGAGATGTGCTGTATATCCGTTGTGAACTGAGCAACATACTCTAAATGACGTTGTTGACGAGGCGACGCCTTATCCAATCTTTGACGAGAGAATATTACCACCAGTTGGAATCACATTTCAATTTCAATGGACAGATATCAGGACTAAAAATAAAGACTTTCGATGAATTAAAGGGCCTTATTATTTCGGACAGACTCAAGAAATCTAAATCACATTGCGAGTAGAAGCAAATTAAAGAAAAAAATAATTTTAGATTCACAATGGGGTCATATGCAATGAAGCAAGAAGGGGCGAAACAGTTAAAGTTATAACACTACATCAAAAGCAGTATTTTCAAAGGTCTAAATTTTCTATCAGAACCACATAAGTGAATATAGCTCCGACGATTCCAACGATGAAGTTTCTCCTTATAGGGGCCATTCCCCACACTGTGAGACTGGCACCACTCTGGGCCGACACCGCAAACACCAGGGCTTCGAAGCTGGGGGATATTCTCGAAGAAGAAAAGGACCTTGCGAGGTTCCCCACGTCTGACACCGCCTCGGCGACAGACGACGCCGACACAGACATGGTCACCAGGCAAGTCATCGAGGCCAAGAAGCTGGTCCAGTTGATGACCCGGTGAAGGTCCGATGTGACTATATCGATGGGATGGAGCAGGTCTTTTATCAGGGTGTATATGGCCCCCGAGCTCTCGAGCGTGCTGAGGAACATGACGAGAGACAACTGCCTGTCAAGAGACTCGACTTCGGACACCATGCGGGAGTAGGACTTCAGAAGGACAGTCGAGTCTATGCACTCAGCCGCTTTTGTGTACATACCGGAAAACTTGCAGATTTTGTCTTTCAAGCGTTCGCAGACGGATACGTAGTAGACCGAGAACACGTTGAGGGGTAGTCGGAATAGCAGCTCGGTGCCGATGTAGTAACAGATATCGAGAACCATCGGGAAAGTTTTACTTTCTTCTCTCTTAAAAGAATCGGATTGGGCCATAAAGTAAGTCGAGGTTGCTATCTGTAGAAGGGAAGTCATCGCTATGCCGATGTAGATCCATCGTCTTCTGTTCGACTTCGACATTGTTTTTCCCGAGCTGAATTTCTGAGCTATGGATTTCAGTTGGTGGTACTTGTGGCAAAGGGTGTAGCGGTATGTGATCCTCATGGTTAGAGTAAACAAATGCAGTAAAGACTCTTTCGTTGAGTTGGGTCTTTCTAGAAAGTGCATGATGGGTAGTACGACCAACACAGCTAAAAATATGTTTAGCAGAACATAGAGAGGTCGGAGCAGCTTTCTCGCGAAGCTCTGCTTCTTTGTTTTTATTGGGAATATCAAAAGTAAATGAAAGAGTATGAAAATGAAACTGAAAGGACACGCTATTTGTGGTTTCATTATTTCTTAAACGTGACAAATCGAGAGCATTGGTTTTTTGGGTACTACTGGGCTAAACAGTTTCGGCAAGATTGGATGAAACTATGGAGTAATATTTATGTTTTGCAATGCTTATCAAAATTAGAAAACAAAAACAGCAATTTGTTTTATAAAGGAGAAGTCTGAGCTTGAAGTGCCAATAAGTCGTCAGTCATTGATCGAATTTTGTCCCTTTTATTGAGCAAAATTTAATACACACACACAATAGAAATCTTGATTGATATACCCGCAGTAGTATGTGTCCGTTTACCAGTGATATTTACCAATAAAAGCTAATCTCTCTCTGAATTAAAGTTTTCTGCTCATATTTTAGTATACCAGAGGAAATTAATTTAATAGAAAAAAAAGTCAATGTGTGTGTTTGTTTGTCTTTTTTATATAAATTTTCACAGTTCTCTTCCGTGCTTGGCAACTGGATGGCTTTCAATACCTTTCACCCAATAAAATTAGGTTTAGAATGTTATAAAAATTATAAAGAAGAAAGATAACTCCACCCGTGCAAGGCCGGGCATATCAGCTAAGTAATTTTAATAAATATATATCATGTTTTTACCCTTTATGGAGCATTTTCAATCACATGACTCGGACCTAACAACGGCCTTAGCAACAGAAGAGTTACAGTTTTTTGCCCTACAGAGGTTAACAGTTACAGAAAATGACTAGCCGTGGAATTCTTCTATTGGAGCATTTGCAATCACGTGATCCCATACCTAAAACCGCCTTAGCAACAGATAAACAACGGCCTTAGCAACAGCTAAAAGCCCTACAGAAGGTACACAGTTAATAGAAAATAACCGGTTGTGACGTCACCGGAAACACTCTATTGATTTTAATTGTGAAAAATAAAACTAGTTTTTTTTTTTAATATTTTTTAAAGCTTAATTTTTTATGTATGGCTAGTTAGACTTGTGTTTCAAGAATAGAGTATTTTCAGGTGACGTCACAACCGGTTATTTTCTTTTAACTGTGTACCTTCTGTAGGGCTTTTAACTATTGCTAAGGCCGTTGTTTATCTGTTGCTAAGGCGGTTTTTAGGTTTGGGATCATGTGATTGCAAATGCTCCAATAGAAGAATTCCACGGCTGGTCATTTTCTGTAACTGTTAACCTCTGTAGGGCAAAACACTGTAACATCTTCTGTTGCTAAGGCCGTTGCTAGGTCCGAGCCATGTGATTGAAAATGCTCTATCTTGTTAGTTTTTGTAAAACAGTGTAATTTTGAAAACATACATAAAAATCATGTTTATTCTAAGAACTCATTGTATAAAATTTTTTTAAGAAGTTGAACTCGAGGTAGTACCTAGTCAAAAATATGCTTCAAATGTGATACAATTTGCCAAAAAAAGGTACTTTAAAAAAGAATTTATAAAAGTTAATATTTACTTCTTTTTCAATCTAAAAATATTGTGTCTTTTAAAGAGGCCATTTAAATATTAGGTTAGCATGTAACATTTTTGACCCCACTTGTCAGCAAAGATAAGCAAACCTCAAACCCCCTTCTCATAATTACGTAAGAAAACTGTCCGACCCCCCCCATTGTTATTAACTCGTGGCAGGGGACGTTTTCGTCTAGAATTAGTAAGCATGGCTTTGAAGCTCGGTCCGCGGAGATTAATTCATCCTTTCTGATCCAGGTTATGCGGTAGAGTTAACCCGGGAGGACGCGCGCACCTTTCTGTTACCCGGGAACGCGCGTGGGGTCTGTCAGACCGCATGTATCGTTTTCCATTCTAAACGTTCAGCACATACAAAACTTTTTCAAGGGAAGGTTCAAATACATCATAAAATAGTTTTAAATGTATAAAAGCTTATTGTTGTGTTGACCGATTTTTGTAAACAGAGAATAGTGGACAATTTCACATAAGTAGAGTTATCTACCACTTTTTTCGATAATTCTTTCCTGAAAAAAATTTTCCTGTAAAAAAGTGGGTAACAAGTAAACTGAGTAGTGTGCATCTATAATTTCTTCTTTGTAAGAAAAGAATGATACTATTGGTCATCTATTGCAATGTTTTTGTTCATAACTAGCGCACATATACCCTTAATTTTTGAAACGCTCCAATAAAAGCGTCGTCCTAACACGGGGAATAATGCATCTACTTTATTTAATCTTCAGGAGGTTATTGGTGGAAATGTCTTAGGCAGGTACACGGGGTTTCAGTTCTTTTGGTTGAAAATTAGAGTTTCTGTGAAAGTTTATTTGAGCGCTGGGGTCTGACGGACCCCACGCGCGTCCTCGCGGGTTAAACAAAATTTTATATTAAGTTGGGAGTGATTAAATCTACTTCATAAAATGATAATAAAATATTACCATAAAATGTGAATCTGATTTTTCTCTTCAACTTGACCAAATTCACAAAATGCAAAATAAGTTTAAATGTAGATAAGTTAAGAACTTCTTCCAGAGCTTGGATTGTAAATCTACTTCAAAAGAAAATTAAAGCTCTTTGCATTCACCATATAAGATATATGGTGATTCACCATATATTTTCTAGATTAGATTTAAATTGAACTACAAAAATATTATGATGTTTTGTATGTAATGTTGCAAATGAATGGATGCTTCCCATTTAACAGTCTTAATATCCATTAGTTTCGAGAAAGTCCAATGAAAACACACATGATTAGAGTGTAAGAGAATTACGGGATAAAAAAAGCTAGGAACAGGCAGAGCTTCGAGTTAAGAATTAAGATGAGAGCATTAAAATAAAAGCGATTTTTTGCATAGCATTCTCAACCTTTTTTAAAACTGAAGAGTAAGAAGATTTTTAGTAATAATGGTTCAGACTTTACCCTCTTACAAAAAACATAATATCTTTCAAATTATTAATAAAGTATCTTGATAAAAATATTGAAAAAAGAAACTTCAGCCATCTCTGGATAAGAGCGGATGTTTAATGGAGTAAAATATAAACGGAAAAATATTTAAAAGCAAATTAAAACAACATTGGTCTTGCAAAACGAAGGTTGTTATGTCATAATTCTCCAAGTTCATGATAAAAAGTTCCCAGTTGTAGAAGTTACACCACCTTTCATTATAGAAATACATTTGAAAATCTCGTTGTTCGTCAAACATTTCTTTGAGTTTGGTCTTTCTAGAAAGTGCATGATGGGAAGTACAACCAACACCGCTAAAAATATGTTTAGCAGAACATAGATAGGTCGGAGCAGCTTTCTCGCGAAGCTCTCCTTCTTTGTTTTTATTAGAAGTATCAAAAGTAAATGAAATAATAGTATGAAAATGAAAATGAAAGGATTCGTAATTTTTGGTTCATCATTTCTCAATCGTGACAAACCAAGATAATTGGTTTTACGGGTACTATTAGCCTAAACGGCACTGACAAATTGGATAAAACTATGGAGAAATAATATTTATCTTTTGCAATGTTTATCAAAATTAGAAAACAGCATTTTGTTTTATAATGGAGAAGTCTCAGCTTCAACTGCAAATAAGTCTTAGAGATCAGTTATGGATTAAATTTTGTCCCTTTTATGGAACGAAATTTAATACACAATAGAAATCTTAATTGATATACCAGCCGTATTATGCGTCCGTTTATCAGTGATTTTTACCAATAAAAGAAAATCCCTTTGATTGAAAGCTGTTTGGTTATATTTCAATACAGGGGAAAATTCAATATTTTAATAGAGATATCATATTTTTTACCCAGTAATGATTGTAATGAAATTAAACGAGTTTTATTAATATTTTAGAAAGCATAATTTTTATCTTTGGCTAGTTATACTTGCCCTGTGTTTCAATAATCTTGTTAATATTTGTAAAACTGTGTAGTTTTGAAAACATACATAAACATCATGTTTATTTTAAGAACTCATTATAAAATTAATTAACTAATTGTAAATTAAAATTAATTACCAATTTAAGTAGTAGAACCCGGGGCCTAACGAAGTACCTACTCGAAAATATACTTCAAATGTGATACAATATGCAAAAAAAAATGTACTTTAAAAGAATTTATAAAAATTATTATTTACCTCTTTATCAATTTAAAAATATTGTGACTTTTTAAAGTTTCAGTGAGACCAAAATTTCTTGGAAAACAAAAATTGGAAATACCACACACTGTACAGTTTATTGACATATATCATCATATATATCATATATCAGACAGTTTATTGAAAAGTTATGAAAAGTAGAATTATTAAGTTCATAACAGCAGTATTCTTATGACCAAAAATTTGTTAGAACAATCTTCTAAGAGATATACGTCTTGTGTCTTTTATTCCCAAGGTTTCCCAATCCATGACTTTTAAATTAACTAGTGTTTTAAGTTGAAAGCTGCATTCAAAGCAGTGAAGTAGTAGTAATCCAAAATTATCATTAGCTTACTCTTTTTAATAGTGCGATTCTCCTTGAACATAAGGTCATTCTTTATTTTAAAGTAACCCTCTGGAAATCACCAAAACGGTTGGCTAAACTCACATAGTCACTGCGAGAAAAATAAGTTAAAAAATAAGTTATAGTTAGTCTATAATCTACTTAATTTTCCACTCGAAATCCCTCTTATATCAGCTCAAGAATAACTATAGAACTATTCTGGAATCTGAAGAGTGAAAATAAAATCAGTTACCCAACATGATTTTAATCATTTCTATGAGTATTATTGAATCATGCGCGTAAGCCTTTACCTGACTTCTCTATATAAGTCCGATAGAAATTCTAAATAAATTTATTTAACGATTTCAGAGCTAAAAGCACGTATCTAAAAGCTTAGCTTCTGAACACATGATAACAAGCTTAGTCATCTAATTAAACACTGCTTGAAATGTCTAGAAAGGAGATTAAGGCAACAAAAGTCTCTCCCAAAAGAATGACTTAAGTTGGATGAAGCAGTTGTAATTTAATTAAGTCATTAGTTTAATTTGGAGTGTTCTTTAAAAGCGCCATGCAGAAGAAATGTCTCCTCTCTGTTGTATGTTTGAGTTGAAACAAAACCGGTCATCATGTGATGACCTAATTAATTTTTTATCTAATATGGATTTAATTGCAAACATGCTTTATTTATAGAATGGAGTATAGTATATTATTGATGGATTGAAGCACTGATATCAGTGTGGAAAATTAAAAATAAGATTGAGAGCGTTCTTTTTAGCTTCTTATTGAAACCATGATTACTAAAATAAAACTAAGAAGTGACCATTGGTGAAATAACATTAATTTTATATCTATAATTCAGATATATTTCATCTCTTTTAATTCTTCAAAGAACGGTTAAATTTATAAGTAGGGGCAGGGCCGTAACCAGACTTTTGTTTCGGGGGGGGGGGGTTGACTCAAATATTTTCTGAGGTACCTCCTTACGGGTACTTTTATATGTTAAGTTTTAGATGACGATACTGGATTGAAATTTTGATGCACTAAATTTCAAAATTGTATAAACAATATAAATTCGAAGTAAAAGGGGGGTCTGGAGGTCCTCCCCCAGAAAATTTTTGGAAATTTGCCCCTCAAAAGAGTGTTTTAGCTCATTTCTGAGACCTTTTAGATTACACCCATAGAGCACCACTCATTGTAAGCGGCCGAATTTTCAAGGTAAAAAGAAGATATATTGTAATAAATGGCGAAATGTTAAGGGGGTTTTTAGGTTCCTACTCCAGAAATTTTTTTGAATTTTCCCCCTAAAAGTGGCATTTTAACTCATTTTGAGACACTTTAGGTTACATTAAAGAGGACCACTCTTTGTAAATCACACAAGTTTGAAGGAAAAACCGTATACTTAATAGATTTCAAAATTTCGAGGGGGTTTGGGGGTCCTCCCCCAGAAACATTTTGGAAATTTTACCCTTAAAAGTAGGGTTTTGACTCATTTTGAAACCCTTTGGGTTATACCCGAAGAGGATATCGCTCCTTGTGAGACATAATTTTCAAGAAAAATAGCAGTATAATAATTGATGTCAAAATTTCGGGGGGGGGGGTTGAACCCCTAACCCCCCCCCCTTGGATACGGCCCTGAGTAGGGGACGATTTTGAATCCTTTCCATGAGAGTTTCCTATATGTTTTATAAATTTAATTTTCGCCTCGGTAATGTAATTATTTATTTTAAGTTCTATATGAAATTAAACTATTATTCTAAAAAATATTGAGAGATCGTGAGACATTTTTTATTACAGTGATTGTAAGGAATTTTTCTTATTGGATAGAAGAGGGCCAGACAATGAATAACTAATAAAATTTAAAAGTTGCCCAATTTTAAATCGATTTCCTTTTTTTCGTCTTACAGGGAGGATTATCTTTATACTTAAAACTGTCAAATACTACTATAATAAAACATAGAAAAGGGAAAAACCTTCTGCTGTTGACAAAATAAAAATCTTTGTGCGTAAAATTTCCCTTTTCATCTTGAAATCGACACTTCTAGGCGCTTGGAAACAAAATGTTGCCATAAGCTGTCAACCAGAACAAGAAATAAGAAATAGCAATATAAATATTTCAAAGCGTTTTACCTTAAACAAAAACTGGATAAAACATAAAAAAATTAAATATATATGTCATTAGATAGATATTTTGTTCTTTCTTAAAATAGTTTTTAATTAATTGTTTGGATATCGATATAAATAGTTCAACTTATATAAACATATCCTTCGTATTATGACTGCCGATTTTGTCTTATAAGTTAGCCAGAAGCACACTGTACGTGCATATAGCACCGAAAATAGCTATTAGGAACTGTCGCTTTATGGGAACGATGTTCCAAACAGTGAACTGAATCTTCTTCTCTGTACACTGGACTAGTCTCTGCACCGACAAGGCCGATGTGACACTCCAAGACGTCAAAGTCCTCGTCTGTTTCGCGACAGAAGTCGACGCTTCGCGCACCGAGCATGCTGCGACTGTCATCGCAACGAACGACTTGCAGATGTTGAAGGTTTTTAGTCCTGTCATGTAGTTGGATGCGCTGCTACGTCCCGACGACGTGTCAAGAATGCCTTCTGTGATCAAGAAAAACAACGCGACGGAGGTGTATATGGTGTTGTAGAGCACGAAAGGACTTAAGAGAGAGTCTATGTCCTCCACTCTGGAGAGAAGTTCGTTGTAGGATAGCCAAATGGCGTCCAGGTCGAGGCATGAGTTGAATTTTTGCAGGACGTACTTGATTTCGGTTTTGATTCGCTCGCAGATGCAGATGTACACCAGGGCAACCATGTCAAAGGGTGTGATGAAACACGCATGAAGAATTGTTAGGTAGATTATGGTAACGGTGTTACTAGCAGGAAGGAGATACATTGGCGGTATGTTAGCTTCCAAAACGTCGTACGTAAAGATACCGATATTAGGTACAATGCAGAGGAAGATAAAGAAGTAAATCCTTTTCGGGTTACCCTGGTCGTCGATTGTTGAGTCGTTTTTGAAAAGAGACGAAGTGGTTTTTTGGAGCGAATCTATCTTGAAGCACAGAGTCCACCGGTAGAAAATAAAAATCACGAGGGATATGGTGTGCACGAAAAACTTGGTCGTGTACGTCGCATGTGTTAAAACCTTAACAAAAGGCAGCATGATGAATACCGGTAGTAGAAAATTCAGGAGCAACAAGGGGCACTTTAGCCATATTTTCGATGTTGGGTTTTTTCGGAACTGGCTGATACCGGAGAACCCAACGATATGGAGTAGAAAAAACACGTATTTGCAAATGGTTTTCATTTTTCGCTCTTAATACGTAGCCTTCTTTGTGTGTGAAGAATATCTTATTTTACTAAGTTTCTCTGCCGGGTTCTTCCAACAGCCATTTGTAAAAGATATTGTGGGAAGGTATTGCAGCCTTGTTTGCATTTAATCTTTAGAACCTCGAAAATCTTTTAGCGCGCTTTTTGCTTTTAGTTGGTTATTACAAAGACGTGACACATTACTTGATTGTGAATTTTTCAAAACGGTATATGTTTGAAGTATCGATTAATTTTTTTTTCATATATATCAATACTCGATTGTCTAGTTTTGATAAAAGGCGTTTCTTGTTTTTGATACTTTGTTTGATAGAGTGATATTTTTCTATCGGGTCAAACAATGGTTAGTTCGAAAGCAATTATTTATCCTAGTTTCTCTAACAATAATAAGTTAGTAACATTAAAAATCCACTGTGCAAAATTGATAACAAGATAAAATGGATGAACAAAGTTTATTTGCACATAAAAGTTTTAATATGTATTTTAAAGTTTTTTGTGGAAATAAACGTGGTTCATCCATTTTATCTTGCTAACAATAAGTTAGGTTTATAACTACGTTCTTACTGAAAAGTACAGTTTAAATTTACCCAAAATTTTATTCCTTTTGAGGGGCTCTGAGACACTATTATCTCCACATTTTTTCCAGTGTGAAAAAATAACTCATAATTAAAATAATGTTCTAATCATGTTTTTATTTAAAATAGATTCGAAGATACAATTTATATTTTTTAGGTAATTTGGCACAAGACAAGAAACTTTATTGTAATGAATGTGATGATTGTGGGAGGAATGAAAAATTAATGTTTTTTTTTTTTACCATTTCTATTCTCAAAATCCTTATAAATTAAGAATCATTCAAGATTAAGATTTAAAATTCGGATCAGGTACTTTTTAAATATTTTCTTTAATTTTAACTCAGTAAGCTAGAAAAAAAGGTGCTCTACGGTCATTTCGCCAACTCTGAAATTTTCTACCCCCACTTGTTAGCCTTACACAACACAAATCCCTAATAGTAGGGGAGCCCATGATGCTAAATGTGGATTTACTCGAGCGCGTCAGATAATCATAGGGGAGGTACCTTGCATACTTTTGAGTAACTCCACCAAATATAAGCTCTCCATGTTGGTGGGTTTGTTTAGAACAGCCCGTCAAAATTTGAAAGAAAACTAGTTACATGGACATACTTGAGCGCGTCAGATTGGCTACCAAGACAGTTTACAACTAGTTGAGCCTAGTTTCCTGGCTACTAGTCTATAAACATTTTGTTTCGTACATTTTTCTCAAAAAGAGCGATAGCGTCTTACCGGTCTTGGCTTTACTTTGCAACTTTGTAACCCTCCCGCTCCCTTACCCATCGCTCAAATCGGCAGATTTTAGAAAATGTACACTTTTTAGCTGGTAACTAACCTACCTTATCATTATCTGACGCGCTCGAGTATGTCCATTTAACTAATTTTTTTTTTACAAATCTGACGGGCTGTTCTAGACAAACCCCCCTACATAGAGAGCTTATATTTGGTGGAGTTACTCAAAAGCATGCAAGGTATCCCCCTTATGATTATCTGACGCGCTCGAGTTACTACCCAAAAACACTCTGGGCTCCCCTACTAAAAGCAAAGAGATTAAACTGAAACTAGGGGGGGGGGGTAGGAAATTTCAGAGTTGGCGAAATGCCCGAGACACCAGAAAAAGTACTTTTAAGATAAGAATTTAAAGAATTAAGTGAAAAAAAGTTATTGTGAATATTATAAGAATTTTTCACTACATTTTTATTTCTCTATTAAATTATTATCTCTCAAAATATTGAACTTAAGTTAAAAATGATATATTTTTTGTTTGATTTGGTGAAAAAATATTTGAAAACTGATAAATAAAATTTGATGAAATAAAATTTGAGTTTTAGCAATTTTATCAAATCTCTTTCATTACTAAATATTAAATTTATAATTTGTTAAAAATATAATTTCTTAAAAATTGAAATTTAAACAAACAGAAAAATTAAATGTGTCTCAGACCCCTGAAATTTTTTAAAGCATAATCAGGTTTGAAAGACTTTTTAAATAAAATATATATTTTTTTTTAAAACAAAATTTTAATAACTCGAGAGACTAAGTTTAAAAATATAGTACATCAGTATTTATAATCCTTGGGCAGCAAAACAGCTTGGAAATATTATCGGTGGAGATTGTTCTAAAGACGCTTGAAATTTTTTATATAACATTTTCGCAGAATTTTACTTTTTTATTTTAAGGGTGTCTCAAGTTACCATTTTACGATGTATGATGATGAAATATGACTTTAGTGTACTTTTAGAAATTTCTTCCAATAAGTTCGCTTCTTAACAAAATAATTAAAAATAAAGCTACAAAATTTTTGATGCAAAATTAAAGTTACTAATAGAACATTTACCAATAAATTGAAGGATTTAGTACGTAATAAGGTCTCTCTTAACGCCCACATAAGATAAAATTATGATAGAACTTGGAGTTATATGGGCATATGTTGGTTGGTGAAGTGAAAGAATTAAACCATGTAATCCCCGTGTAGAACAGAGTATGAATTCGAAAACTATAGGGGCATATATAAGCAAACATATACTATAAGCATATGTAACCCATGTGCTTTAAAACTTTAACTTGATTAAGGTTATATTTATTATTAAGTTTATTATTATTTATTATTAAGGTTATATACCACTGTTTTCTAATTCCTTCATGCATTAGTTATTATTCCAAAAATATCATTAAATTAAAACAAAGTAACTAACACTGTTTTAAGTTGTAAAGAAGCTTATTAAACGACAATGCGGCAAGGACTGGAATAGGGTCTAATTAAAATTTTAAAAATTACATACGACTAATTAAATAAGAGAAATATTATTCAAATTTCAATTTATAAGGTCATAAAGCCAGCGTTGAATTACATCTAATAGCAGTTAACTAAATATGAAATGAAATGAAAAATTGGATCACAATATATACAATGTGTTTTTACGAAAATATTACGAATGTATTGTTGTTTTGATGTATTTTAAATCAATACATTCTTAATTCTAATTGTAGAGGCAAATCGTTTTTTTTTGTATTAATATGATCTTAATATTTGAGTAGTAGGTAATCTTTTACAATGAACTGTCATGTCATTTCCGTTGTTAATGTTTAAAAAGCTCCTTGGGTTATTGATAGCGTTATATATAGCGCTATCTATAGCGATAGCGTTATTGATAGCGTTGGGTTATTGATACATATATATATATTAGGGTGTCCCTTAAAATCGAAGGTCGGGGAAACTTTTGCGACACCCCCCAATTTTTTTCCTTTTGCTATCCTAAGATAGTGTGCAAAATCTTAAATCGATCAGATAATATTAACACGTGCCCCAAACGGCCTAAAGTTTGAAAATTTGGACATTTTTTTCATTTTTTCAAAAAATTTTAAAAAATTATTTGAATATTGTATGGTTGAATATTTGATTTTTAATGCACCTAAAAGGACCCATTTGACCCATTTTCACTCGCAGTTGGGTCTTAATGGCCAGATTTTAGTCTTGACGTCACTTAGAAAATCATTAAAATTCGTCGTTTTCTTTGAAAACACGTACAATTTAAAAATGCAATACCTATACTTAAAGGGTTTTTATTTCTTGGTAGCCCCTCTTGTAGTTCAAGGTTATGATATTAAACATTTTTGCAGGTGTTTTTTATGACATCTGGTGGGTTATTGCCATTTAAAACGTTGGGGTGGGAAAGAGAGAAAGAAGGGTTAATGAGTAATAAGTGATTATAAAGCAGTAGAGCACAGCAAAGGAACTGTGTCAGATGTACGATTGAATCGGAGATTTTACATATTTTGAGTATGCCTCCTAAAAATTTTAGGAATTCTATTTACCTCATTGACCATACAGATGAGGAGTTACGGGGTTCTAAACTACCATCTAATATTCAAGTACTGAGGTACTTATTCTTCAGAATTCGCAATCTTAAAGAAACGGCGGCGGTTGCTAGCATTGTAGTTGCAGAGTCTGTGATGGTTTTTTGGCAGAAAGCTAGAATTCCCATTAGAGAAAAATGTCACATAGTTAAAAAAATATTAGATTATTACAGTCAATGGAAATCCCTTCAAAAACACAGTAATCTACGATCCGAGCGACAAGTGCTCCATGAAGATGCTTTTTCTCAAGTATTCGAAGATCTTTTCGATATTGCTCATCAAAATGCTTTAGAAATGATTAATATAGATGAGGACCGAGAGTTCTTAAAACTTCAAAGACAAAAAGGTAGGCCGGGTAGTATGTCATCAGTTGATTTAAATTTACATAAAAAAGAAAGACGCAGACAAGAGAGAATCAGATCAGAAGAAAACAGGCGGAAACGTGCTGAATCTGATGCATTTAAAGGTAAGAAATTAATGATTTTACAACCCAATAAACTAAACTTAATTGATCGTAATTATTATATATCAGCCCATAGAGAGAAATTTTAAATTAATTTAACTTTATTTTTTTTATCAGAGAGTGTTCCGAGTATTGATGAATTCCCTCAAGAATCAACAAGCTCGACTTGCTTTTCCTGAAAAAGTTACACGAATACAGAAATGTAAATGAAAAAGTGTCTGAAGTAGCTGTTAAAAAGTTTGCCAACCATTTATGGTATCTTGTTCCTGAATGGGCAGGCTTAGCACTTTTGGATGAGTCTGTTCCATTGGAAGAAAAGTGGAAAATTGTAGCTGTAATTTTCAATGAAAGGGATGCTACAAATGACGTACAACCTTTTGTAAAAAGACGGGGCCTGCGGCTGTCTGTTTCATTAACGGATGTATCACAAGTTGTATCCAAATCAATAAGTGACTTTGTGAATCAAAGCTCTTTAAAAATTTTTGAAATTTATGGCCTACGAATGGATTTTCTAAAAGAAAATCCCCTTGATTGGGAAAATTCGATAGATTTTAAACTTGCAAAAACCTTTTTCACGGATTTGCAGGTAGTGAACGATGCTGCTGAGCGAGGAGTCGTTTTGACTCAAAAGTACATTGGTCAAGTTCAAAAGGAGGAACATTTTCAAAATCTCTTACTCGTTTCCCAATATACACTTAGAGCCAAAAAAACATGTACAAAAGAAATACTGATTAAAAATGTGTTCTAAGAATTTTATTCATTTGCACATTTTGTTAGTAAATAAATAAGATACTAAGATAATATGTATGTATAGTATATAAAATGTATATGTATATGATGTATATAAGATGTATGATATGATATAAAATAAGGAATTAAACAGCTTAATTGTCTTTATAAACATGATTTTCTTTGAGTTTTATAAATATAAGATTTTTGAGGGGAGATTAGGTACGGGTAATTTAATCCAATATGGCGTCCGCAAATATACAATATTTATAATAAATACGATCATTTAAGTTTTTATACACTTTTATATCATTTTCGTAACCAATAATGTATGAAATTATGCCTTACAAAGATATTTTAATTCCCTCTTACTTTCCTGCTATATGGCCAAAATGTGCAAAATCAATGATTTTCTAATTGACGTCCAGACTAAAATATGGGCATTAAGACCCAACTGCGAGTGAAAATGGGTCAAATGTGTCCTTTTAGGTGCATTAAAAATCAAATATTCAACCATACAATATTCAAATAATTTTTTAAAATTTTTTGAAAAAATGAAAAAAAATGTCCAAATTTTCAAACTTTAGGCCGTTTGGGGCACGTGTTAATATTATCTGATCGATTTAAGATTTTGCACACTATCTTAGGATAGCAAAAGGAAAAAAATTGGGGGGTGTCGCAAAAGTTCCCCCGACTTTTTAAAAAAACGCCCAAATAAGGGACACCCTAATATATATATGTATATATAATGCAATTTTCTAAAAGTAGGGTAGATGTAGATATCTCAAGAAAAGTAATAACTCAAACAGGCCGTTTTCCTTGTTATGATTCGATGGTTAATTTAAAAAAAACAACACGAAGTTAATTTTATGTAACCATATTATTTACTTATTCAAAACGTTATCCATGAATTAAAAACTTAGTCTTAAGAAAACTTGACTTAGAAAAGAAATAGTGTAGGGATTTTTCTGAAAGAAGGTAAAATTAATATTGATTTTTGCCTTAATTCATAAAATATTTAGCTTATTATTTTTTAAATTTGTTCTAAAAATCCTTCTACTTACTAGGTGCAAATTTTCATTGGGAAAGTGAAAAAACCCAGCACTTTAAATGTATTTAATACTTAAAATTTTTGTTTTTAAAGGAATGTGAAACGGAGGAAAACTAAATGGTATTTGCAAAAGATAAGTAATTAAATTTGTATATTTATCTGCCTTGTGAGTTAAACGAAAATATTTTAGTCTTGTACACTTATAGATATACAATTTGCAACAATTTTTACTCTGAATTGGTTTTAGTAAATATATTTTATTCAGTATTTTAACAAATTATATTAGGTACTTAATGTTATAAATTTAAATAGCACAGATTAAAATGCACACGACATTTTAGGATGATTATTAATTTTGCCTAGTAGCTTATTTCTACTATGTGTTTGTTATCCTTTTTTTATTGCTTCAAAAGCTCAAATAGCAATAGCAACCCTCCTCCATGGACTTGGAGAGTGCACTTTTGGATCAAAAAAGTACAGTTTTTCAGTAAGTTTTTTCAAAAGTACGTTTCACGGCTTTTATTTGGAACCAACGTCTCCTAGGGTCCTGGAAGTAAGGTCCATCACTAGGTAAGTGACCCTGGAGAATCCATTGAGAAGACTTACAGCGCCCCTAGCGGCGAAATAAAAAAGTTAAAAAAAATAATGAAGAAACTAAAGGAGATGGAGAAACATCTCAGTGAGAGTATTGTTGCCACTGTTATAAGTAACTCACTGAAAAATATTTCATGAAAATACCGTGAATATTCGCGGAGATATTAGCATGTGAAAATGGAACTTTTTCAGGCATCAAAAAAGAAAAACTTCAAAAATTTGCAAGTTTTTTTGATTTTTTGATTAAAATATTTCTTTTTATAACTAAAAAGATACAAAACTACATAATAACTCTGAAAAACTGGCAAATTTTTGAAGTAAGTCTTCTCAATGAATTCTCCAAGGTCACTTACCTAGGAGTAGACCTTACTTCCAGGACCCTAGTAGACGTTGGTTCCAAATAATAGCCGTGAAACGGACTTTTGAAACACCCTGTTTAATTACAACTTAACATGGAAACGACAACAACAACAGTTAAATAGCAATACGAAATAAAAAAAAATCCCCACCGTTTATGATAAACCAAAATGTCCTGGCAATTTTTTACAATAATTAGGTATGCCAACAGATTATTATCGACCACTAACCTCGGAGCTGCTTTTTATAATTTAGCTTCTTATTTGTATTTTGCATGAAGTGCCGTTGAAAATGTATGAAAATAATTTTATCGCTTCAGAATTACGCATCAGAAGAAAACTGTTTTAATTTTTAAAAAATTTTTGAATTTTGAACTACAAAAAATATGTTTCATATGATTTCAAAACGTTTATTGTAGCTTTATGACTAGAATAACATTACTTAACAGAAAAATGTAAAGATTTATGACAGTTAACATTAATCTAGAACTATTTGCATTCTCTCAAAATCCACAAAATTTATATATGTGTTTTTATTGTTCGTAAATAGATAAAAAAAAATCAAAACCTGGATTATGAATTCAATTATTAAATCAAAACTATGTTTTCGGATTGTAATCTAACTAGCAAATTCAAATTAAAACCTCATTAACAAGCAAGAGCATTTTGATGAATTACTTGTTACAGTTTAACTTTTTTATATTTTCTGTGATTGACTATGTGTTATCATGTGAAATTCATAGATATTTTTCCGAGATTTATTGTAACTTCTATGATAGATTTAGTGAAGTATATTTAGGAACAGTGAATAGGAATTGTGAATAGTGAGAATAAAAAGCACAAGAGAACATGCCCCCTAACGTAATATTTCATGCATGAAATCTGAACATGCAAACCCCAATAAAATTTTCAGTTTTAAATATATAATATAGTTTACAACATATTTTTAAAACAAAAGTATTCTTTTTGCTCCTTTTTGTAAAGTACTATTAAATTAATAAAAATACTACTCAGTGCTTTCTTTCTTTGCCAATTTTTTCTGGGAATCTTCTAATATTGAGGTATCTGCATAGCTCACTAAACTTTCCTTTTAGCGATGCTTTGAAAAATATTATTTTGATACATCGTTGACTTGCGCAAACAGTTTTGCCTCCAGACACTTGGTTGCCATCATATTTTCAATTTAGCTATTGATCGTAGATGCAAATGCAATCCTAAATTGATAGAGAAAGTTCCAAGATTCTGTAATATTAGAAGGTAGCCCGCAAGCATATTTGAGAAAGAAATGTAACTCAATATATTTTAAAATTATGTTTCGGATAGTAATCTAATGAGCTAACTTAATTTAAAACCCCATTAAGGAGCAAAAGTATTTTGATGAACCACTTAAACTTATTTTATATTTTCTGTGACTGACATACGTTATTATGTGGAATTCATAGATACTTTTGGAGATCTTGCAGTTTATTTCGAGGTGTAGGTTGCTTTGACCTGTCACAAATTATAACTTTTTTTTTATGAGACAGTGAGTTCTAAATGGCCTCATATATGACTCTTCAAATTACTTTGATCAAATTTTCTGTAATTCATTTCAAAACTATACTCGACAGCAACGTTTCCTGAACCCAGTAAGTCACTACGCTAAAGGAGAAAATGGGTAAACACAAAGCCTGTTGGGTTGCTAGGAGGAGTTATGGTACGCAAATCGAGATAAAAAGACACTATAAATGGGTTTAATATACATGGGTTTAACAAAATAATCATATTTTCAAATCAACGTTCTTCATTTCACTCAAAATTCAAACACCGCGATCGGAACTACTTTGTTTGTTAGTGATGTCATAGGGTCAACAAACGTTGCTGTCTAGTATAGTATAGTTTATTTATCAAAATCCAATTGCAAGAACTGTAAAATTGAGGATTATAAAAAACGCTTTTTTTGTAATACATTTTACCTATAAGATTCTAAAAAAACATTATTCATTGGAAATTATTCGTCTTTAAAAAAAAAAAAAAAAAAAAAAAAAAAAAAAATGGGAGTTAATTATTTAAAACGTTCTTCCTTATGTTTTATTATTTTTAAAAATGTAATCACAATATTTATTACCAGAAGCATGGGTGCTTCATTACTTGCTCTTTTTGAAATGGGGGATTATAAAAGAGATAATTAATAAACTAACCTACAATAATTAAATAAATATAAAAAGTATTAAATTTTAACTTTTTACTGCAGAGTCAATGGAAAAGTTATTTAAAACATCGCTCGAAAATAAGATAATAAACATAGTAAAAGCTATTTTAAATCAAAAGTGTGTGTGGTGATACACTATTGTTTTAGAGATATTTTTAAATAAAATATTTACTAACTATAGTAATATGTTAAATACTTTAATCTGTATTTAATTACGCTTCCATGGGAAAACATTGCAGAAAATTGAGTACGATGTAGTTCATCTCAACAGGATGTTTTGCTAATTAAAAAACTGAAGGACTTGTTATTTGGATTTCAATTAACATGGAAAAGGATTGCAATTAAAACGGATACGGGTAGTTGGATCTCAAGTATTGAAAGGTTTCTGTATCTTATCAGTGAATTGGAAATATATTTAGATTTTTTTTTGTTTCCATTTGTAATTATTCTGATCATTAGCGATTCCTCTATTTGGTGACGTAAGTTTTTGATGACGGTTACGCAATTTATAGCTCTGGGCAATCTCTAGGAAAAAACTGGACCAATTTGAGTAGGTACAATCAAACTTCTCTAATTATTGTCAAAGGTACCGAAAGATTTTCTTGTGAGTGAAATTGTGATTGATCTTAAGCTCTTTCGTTCAACAACTTCTCAAATATTTTATTGATTGGATATGTTTACAGATTTTATATCTTTTTGATTCAATTGAATTAAATACTTTTTCACAGCAAGGCTCATTAAAATCATACCTTAAAAATACTAGTAATCTTTTTGTGATGGTTTCTCAATACAAAGAAAATAATACAACCGTATAACCTACGAGTATTATACAGGGTGTCCCACGAAAAGTGGCCCAACCCCTTTAACTTTTGAACCCCTACAGATATAGTCATGAAAGTTGGGTCTAGGTATAGTAAAGTGACCATGCCCTATCCGATGCGACAACTTTCAACGCCCTCTAGCGGAAACTTTAGGAGTTATAATTTTTATTTTAAAAACTATGTGAGGTACGTGAAAAAAGTCAGTGACTAAGTTGTAGAGCAGCATCGATTCATTATAAATCGACACCTCTACCACAAAAATGACTACAATAAAACTCATTAAACGCCCTTTCATTTAATTGTGATTTGGAACACTCAACCTCACGAAAAGCTTAAACCGCTTGCTTGTTTATTTGTGGTCTCGAACACTAAACCTCACGAAACTCCTCATGAAAATGAACTGATTACATTTACCGCAGATGCTCTATGTCCTTCCAGTCTGCGACGCACATTTGGACTCTAGATTGAATATCGAGCATCTTCAATAGCCTCATTTCAATTCAATAGCCTCTTAATTATTATATCCAAAAAGATAGTGCGTTTCAAGCACCAAGTTACCATGCAAAAGCGTTTCGTGCGGTTAAGTGTTCGAAACCATAAATAAACAAGCAAGCGGTTAAGCGTTTCGTGAGGTTGAGTGTTCCAAATCACAATTAAATGAAAGGGCGTTTAATGAGTTTTATTGTAGTCATTTTTGTGGTAGAGGTGTCGATTTATAATGAATCGATGCTGCTCTACAACTTAGTCACTGACTTTTTTCACGTACCTCACATAGTTTTTAAAATAAAAATTATAACTCCTAAAGTTTCCGCTAGAGGGCGTTGAAAGTTGTCGCATCGGATAGGGCATGGTCACTTTACTATACCTAGACCCAACTTTCATGACTATATCTGTAGGGGTTCAAAAGTTAAAGGGGTTGGGCCACTTTTCGTGGGACACCCTGTAGTAGGTATGCAGGGAGTTTAAAAAGTATGTTCCACCCCTTTATATTTGAAACAGATCACGTTCAAATAAAAGAATTAGGATGTGGTTAACCCGCGAGGGGTCTGTAAGTCCCCAGCGCTCAAATAAAGTTTCTCAGAAGCTCTCATTTTCAACCAAAAGAGCCGAAACCCTGAGTAGCTGCATAAAATGTTTTCATCATTAACCTCCTGAAGTTTAAATAAAGTAGCTGCATTATTCTACGTGTTAGAACGTCGTTTTTATTGAAGCGTTTTTTAAATTGGGGGTATAGGCGCTAGTTAAGACCAAAAAGATTCCAAAAGGTTATCAATCTCATTCTTTTCTCACAAAAAGAACATTTTATATACCCAATACTCCGTTTACTTGTTACACACTTTTTTCCCCCTAAAATGTTTTTTTTCACGAAAAAATGATCAAAAAGTGTGGTAGACAATTTTACAGTGTGAAATTGTTCATTATTATCTTTTCACAAAATACTGTCAACTTAAAAATAATTTTATATAACCTACACTTTAATGATTACATAATGTATTTGAACTTTTCCTGTAAAAGGTTTTGTATATACTACTGAACGTTTAGAACAAAAAACGATGCGTCGTACTCCCGTGTAACGAAGGTGTGCGCGTTCTCCCGGGTTAAAAAAAATAGTATTTAACTAACCGAAAATAAAATTTGGATTTAAATAAAACAAATGGGGAAAACACCACATTTTATACCTGAAAATCAACAAAACGTTGCGTTAAGTGCTACTTTGTGGAAAATTTAAAATAAGGAAGGAAAAATATAAAACTAATGAAATTATTTTTAACAAACTGTAAATAAAAATTTTGGGTGCTATTGTACAACAGGGTGCCACTATTGTTGGCCATTATAATCCACTATCCAGTATAACAAACAAAAAAACAAGTGGCACCCTATTGTATAAGGAAACCAAATTTTGCTGCACTCTGTATTTTCTCTCCACTTCATAATCAAAAATCTTATGAGAAGCTATTATCTCTCCTAGAAAATGCAAGTGAATGTTAAGCTTTTGGAACTGTTTTTATAAAATTTCAAATAAAAAATAAGTTACACCCTAGAAAATTGAAAAGTTACAGTATTAATTTTCCACAAGCAGCTAAAAATGTTTTTAAAATGAGCAATATTGAATTAAACGGTAGAGAAATAAATTCCTGACGCTTGTTCAACTATAATAAAAAGCAACAATTGGCTTTTTCATTTTAAGAATTCATTGTTTAATACATTGCATTGTTGATAGTCGCTTGATTTAACTCCGGTCAGTGTTACAATCATTGTTGCTGTTATTTTTAACTACTTAATTTATATTTCATTTTTGTAATTTCATTTGTTACTGTTAATTTAAATAATGTAACACTTCTTAGAGGAAAGTTATTATATTTACCTTTACCATGTGGTTAAACTTATTTTTCTTTGAAATAATACAGAAACAATTTCAAAGGAAAAATAAGAATTTACGGAAAGATATGTAGTAGAAAGCTTGACATGATGGTATAAGTTGGACACCAAAATGGTCAAGAACTGTAAGATTGATAATTCCGGAAGACGAAATTTTTACAGGATGACGATAATACATGGGACTAAACCTGTAAATATTTCCTATAACTTCGTCCCAACAAAGATACAAAGGTTAAAAAAATTTTGGATTTTTGTTGTTGAAATTTTCTAATTGTGGAAGTCTATAACTAAAAAAACCCCCAATATCAGGGAATGATTTTTGTTTGGGAATACAGCCCCCGGATAGGTTCGAAATTTTAACCTCTTCAAACTCATAAGTTTTAAGAAGGATATAAATTAAACAAAAGTTTTTAACTACTAATATTACTTCAATAACTATTCTGTTCAAAACTCTTAAAAACATTTACGTTAAAGTAAAAATTCGGTTTTTATCCCTAGAATAAAAATTATATATCATTAGTACAGTTTTTTGCATATTTTCTCAAATTTTCATTATTAACCTAATGACTTTCTAAAAACTAAGGACTCATTATATATTTAACTTTTTACTGTTTGAGGGAAAACTAGACAAGAAATATTCAATCATATAAAAAACTTTTGGAGAAGTATTGAAAAAAATTAACTATCAATTAATAAAGCTCCCACATAAAACAATTTTAAAAATTAAATTTAATATTTTTGGGCATAATTCTAAAAACGAAGTTTCAAAAAACAAAATACATAAAATTTTCTGTTATCCAAAATTAATTAGATTAAATTGAATTTTTCTATACTTAAATACCCTTAAAATGGTTATTTAAAGTTTAATAAACTTTAATGTGAATCTAACAACTTTAGACTTTTCCCAAGAAAATATCCCGTTGCTAAAAATTCAAATTTGAAAATATAAACTGACGCTACCAAGTGATTTCAAATATGAAATTTACGTACACATTGGCATGTGTATATTTAAAACCATAAAAAAATCAGAACTTAACACCAAAAATTACTTAATCATAATATTTTTTTGACTGCTGATCTTTGAAAAAAAATATTGAGGAAAATATTTGGACCAATTCAAGAAAACAACGTGAGGAGGATTCTTTACAATCACGAAATTTACAAAAAATATGACAAATTTGGTGGGACCGACATTGTGAGAACTATCAAGGCGTCACGTATTAGATGGCTGGGCCATCTCTTCAGATATCCCGATGCCGCCCCTACCAAAAAAGTGACTTTCTCCAGAATTGAAGGGATCAGACGAAGGGGAAGACCACCTACAAGATTGATGGATGATGTTGAGGGGGACCTCAAGCTACTGGAAATTAACCGATGGCGGGCCGTCGCACCAGACAGGGCCAGATGGAGGAGAATCTGCGAGTCAGCCTTGGCCTGTAAAAGGCTGTTGAGCTTTTGAAGAAGAAGAATATTTTTTTGAAGTTTGAAATATCCGATACGTAATACATAATAAAACTTCTCTTTGCATATGGCAGTTTTAATGGTTTTTAATCCTTTTCATTAAAAAAATCAATTTTCTACGAATCAACAGCATTTGTGGTGAATTATTTCTGTCACAAAAGAAATGAATGCTATTCCAAAACCACACATTAGTACAATAAAAGCACCTGACAAATCTTTTAACGAAAGAGCTTGAATTTCATGATGACTTGAAGTATCTAGGTGACTATGGTCATTTTTAACTGATCTCCATGCTTCATCCCTTATATATTTACCTATGATTCCCGCTTCAATAATCCTGGTCAAAGCCAAATTTAACTTTTTTTTACAACAAAAATTTTTTCTTTTACCCATTCCCAATAAATAGGTATGAGATCTATCCTCCGATATGAAAGAAGATTGTCGGGATCCTATTTTCAAATTCAAGAGAAGCCTAGTAGCAATTATTGCCGTTTTGGGCGAAGATATCTCTTTCCGGGCATCGAAATAAGGTTTTAAATACCAGTTGTTCTCTATTATTGATTTCCCGATGCTCCTTATGTGTTCTGATTGCGACGCGATGAAACTTGGAATTATGATAGTTCCGCCCAACGTTTTCACTTCGAAATTGTCGCGAACAACGGCTTCGTGGAGATCTTTGAACGTGTGGGGATGGCGGCTATGCAGAGGAGCGAACAGAAGAGAAGAAATGCTCGCGGCGTAACCAGTAGATAGAACGTACGCGCTGAAATACCATATCACCGTTACGGGTTTTCTTTCGAAAGCTTCCAAGGAAGACGGCTTATTCAAAAGGTCCCCGAAAACTGCCGTTAAGGTGTCAAGATACGAAGATTTCTTACTAATCAAGCTGAGAATTAAAGGCATCAGAAGCAATAAAGCGACTATGCACATCCAAGTGTAGATATCAAACGCGTAGATATAAGTGTAAGCTGTCGGTAAAGGGTCGGGATGTTGCATAGCAAAGGTGGAGTCGGTGATGATGTACGGAACGGAGAAATCCACAACCTGTAGCCTGGGGAAGGTAATACCTACAATCGACATTCCAAAGTCGGCTTGAGATTTGCTCAGCATTCCGATGATCCCTGTCCAGTTTCCATCCGCCGTTAATCGGCCGTATTCGGCATCTTTCGGCGAGGTCACTTGATATTCGAATGAGAGGGCTTGTGATAGTATTTCTAGAAGTTTCCCGTCGATCTCTTTTGGCTTCGTGGAACCGCTCGAGGCAAATTCAAAATTGGATGTTCGGTTCAACACTGACACTTTGATCTTTGATGGAAACTTTCCATCCATGTTTTTTGTGCTGTTCTGATAAAACCTTTCTTGATAAGTACAATGCAATAAAATACTTTTCTCTCAACAAACAGTAAAAAATCTCAGAGTCGTTGTAAATAAAACAAGTGCATTTGGTACTCAAGAAGAGAATTGATTTTGGTAGAACATGTCATTGCCATGGTTATACATTATTTAAACATTCGGGGTAAAAGATAATTATATAATTTTTCGTAGTTCATATAGGGTTATTCCGTTATTATTCATTATTCTGTTAGTTCCAGACCCCAAGTGACGTTATCGATCTCCATGTTTTTTCAAACTTGTGTATACCTTAAAGGAATGGAGTATTGATATTTTAAATCATGCAATCATGCGTTCAAATTTTACTATCATTGCTGAATTAGCATATCGTTTAGAGTAATTTGTGTATCGATAGTAAAAAGTTGTAATCTCTCTTTTAGGTATTAAATGCGTAGAGATGGAAGTTACTTTTTTCTACTTAAAATATATAAGTAGACACGGAAACATAATTATCTCTTAAAAACACACTTCTGAATAAAGAAAATCGCGTTGTATTTTAAAACAACTCTTTACCTCTACCTAAATTCAGATACTTGTACAAAGGGTAACATAATAATCCTAGAAGACCTTATCTAGTTTACATTGTAATGTATTTAAACCTGAAAATCTATTTCGCTTATGTTACAAAAAAGTAACTGTCGTCACAGCTCCTTTTTAAATAAATAAATAACAACTCTCTTTTGTCCAGTCTAGTAGATGTGTGGGACACATTTGTTTTTTAAAGTTGGGCTTAAGTTACCGATAGTTAAAAAATAATTAGCTAATAGTTAATAATAATAAAAATTATCTAACTTTTAAGGGAGTGTTATTCATGGAGATGACCTATGAAGTATTTTTGGAAAGTTGATTGACCTTTCTTTTTGTAATGGTTTTAGCGATTTAGTCTATAGTTTTTATTTTACTCACAATTATGTTCAGTATTGTATCTGTCTGATTTAGAGACCCTATATATAGAGAGACTGGACAACGGCTCACCGGTATTATCGGTATTTCCGCCATTTTAGTTACAACTTTCCTATACTTTAACATTACGAAATGTTGAAAATCGTGGAAAATGCTGTTAAAAGTTTTGAAAAATACCGAAAGAAGAGCTAAAATGTAAACAAATAAGTTATTAAAAATTTATTTGTTTACTTTCATTCATAAATAATGCCAAATAAATTCAAAAAACTAAATATTTAATTGTTTAACTGGTTGGCGACTTTATTGGCATCCGCCGTTGGCTACCAAGACTAGTGAACCATCTATTTGGATAAGAAATTAAAAACCAAGTAATACAACTAGGAATTGAGACTAGTTTCCTGGCTACTAGTCCATAACATTTCTCCTCGAAAAGAGCGATAGCGTGCCAAATGTTGCCTGTGGCAACCCAACAATCATTCACACTCACTTTGATTTTTTAAAATGCTTTTTCTAAGATAAAAATAATTAATAACAAAAAAAAGAACATCAATTCGTGTTCGGAATGAATTGTTGAAATTTTTGATATAGTTTTCGCTTTGATTTTTGTGCACTAATAAGAGTTTTAGGCGGATGAATTAGCATTACAGTCTATGGAGATCCATGCATTTTGTAACTAAAATGGAGGCGAAAAGTTCATTGTCCAGTCTCTCTATATATAGGGTCTCTAGTCTGATTTAGAGACCCTATATATAGAGAGACTGGACAACGGCTCACCGGTATTATCGGTATTTCCGCCATTTTAGTTACAACTTTCCTATACTTTAACATTACGAAATGTTGAAAATCGTGGAAAATGCTGTTAAAAGTTTTGAAAAATACCGAAAGAAGAGCTAAAATGTAAACAAATAAGTTATTAAAAATTTATTTGTTTACTTTCATTCATAAATAATGCCAAATAAATTCAAAAAACTAAATATTTAATTGTTTAACTGGTTGGCGACTTTATTGGCATCCGCCGTTGGCTACCAAGACTAGTTAACCATCTATTTAGATACGAAATTGAAAACAAAGTAATAGAATTTGAATTGAGACTAGTTTCCTGGCTACTAGTCCATAAAAATAAAACTTTATTTCATACATTTCTCCTCGAAAAGAGCGATAGCGTGCCAAATGTTACCTGTGGCAACCAAACAATCACTTTGATTTTTTAAAATGTATTTTCTAAGATAAAAATAATTATTAACAAAATAAAGAACATCAATTCGTGTTCGGAATGAATTGTTTAAATTTTTTATATAGTTTTTGCTTTGATTTTTGTGCAATAAAAAGAGTTTTAGGCGGATGAATTAGCATTACAGTCTATGGAGATCCATGCATTTTGTAACTAAAATGGAGGCGAAAAGTTCATTGTCCAGTCTCTCTATATATAGGGTCTCTAGTCTGATTGTATTTGCGCTGACAATTAATTAAGCTCAAAGCCAGACTTTTGACAAAGTAGGAGTGCATGTTGATCAAAATTATCTTATCTTTGAACACGGGTAACTAACTTTAAGTCGCTTTGGCAAGATGACATAGTTTGTCTGGTTTAAAAATCCAAATCGTCTGGGCCGAAGATGAAGAATAAAAGTTCCTAAGTTAGGAACATTGTGTTTATGCATGTTTTATTAAGTGAGTAAGTAGTGCAGTGAGCTGGGTTTTATGAGGATTTCGAAGCGATCCCAAAGGTACTGCGTTTGCTGTTTACGGGGGGGTTGAGTAGTGATAGCGAGCAAGGGGCAGTAGCTCCCTAGTTTTTTAAAACAATGCTTTTAACTAATATGAGAGCACTATAAACCAATAACATCATTTTATAAGTACCATATACGTAAAGCAAAACGGAGAAAAATTTGTCAATACTTCTGAAGATTTAGACGCTAGAGGTAATCATAATCAAAGCTTTTCACATGTTTAAGGTTTGAGTCATGGCATGATGAATTGAAAGATAATTTCTGTATATTTTAATTTCCCTTGAAAAAATAATTTGAAATATTTCGTTTTTATCTTCAATACGAATAAATTGCAAGACAGTGGGTGATATCTAGTGTAGTGAATTAACTTTAAAATTAAGGATGCACATTATAAACAATGAATAATCAAAAATCAGTCAAAACTGTTTGAAATTTGAAAGTATATCTTCGTTTTGAAGAAGAACCTATAATATCCTGATGAAAAATAATTTTTATTTCTTTCTCTCTTTTTAAAGAAAAGAAAATGACCATTTCTGTGGGCAATGCATGCGATGACGTTTTCCTTGAAAATTCTCAGGCGTAGCAGTGGGACTAATTTCCCCGGTGCACAGTGTTCCTAAACCCCCAAAAGCTAGCCAAAAGTTGGAAAAAAAAGTATTTTCCCACCGAAACTTGTAGACGTCATTACGAATCGAATGAATCACTAAGCTTCTGCCAAACGTTTTTTGGAACATGACATAAGCGACTACACTAAAAGTAAGCAGTATTAAACTAAACGATAGAGAATTAAATTCCTGACACTTGTTTAACAGTAACAATAAGCAACAATTAGCAACTCTGGTCTGTGTTCAATGTTGCTTCTATACTTAAGGTATTTCATTATTGCATTTTTATTTGAAACTGCTAATTTAAAGAATTTAACACTCCATAGAGAAACGTTATGACAGTAACATCTCTATTTCCATGGTTGCTAAACTTATTTTTCTTTGAAATAATACTCAGACAATTTCAAAGAAAAATAGGAATTTGTGTAAAGATGTAGCAGAAAGATTTCCATGAAATTGACAGATTAAAATTACCAGGTATTATGGTAAGATTGATAATCCTTTTTAAGCTGTACGTACACCTTACGAAATCACGAAAATAGACCTTAACAATGGATTCCTTTTTCTCTATTTCTAAGTGTATTTTAAATCTTCCGATTCTGAATTACTTTGTATTTTGTAGTTAAGTATCTAATTTGTATTTTTAAATGTAAATTTTTTATAAAAACAAGTTTTTTGTATTTTTTAAGGAACTTTTAAAAAATTTAATTCTTTTTATGGTTTTTCAACTTTAAACAGTTATAATTTGATAAATAATTAGTTTATCTTTATAAAAGTTGTGTTTTTATAATATATTAAGTTATAGGAAGGACTCGAGCCTCCAACAAAGAACAAGGTATAAGAAGTTTATTTTTAACAAATTTTTAAATGTTTATGTCTCAGGAAAATATCGTGAATTTTTCGGCTATCTTCAAAAACAGAAATGTTACAAAAAAAACTATTAATCACAGCGTACTTTTTTTGAGACTCGGGTCCTTAAGTACAGTTGAAGGAATTGTTTTCAACCAGAATAGAGTTTCAAAAAGAATTTGAAATTAATTTAGCATTGTTTGAAATTGGTGCTAATTTGGTCATTATTTCCTAATTAACTAATTAATAAATATCAGTTTCTCACTTTTTTTCGGGAAAATCGTTTAAGCATCAAATCAGTAACCTACAGCGAAAAAATTGAATTTTTAAAACCAAAAATAAGAAAAAAGTTCTCTAGTGTGTACGTACTAGGGTGGGCCGAAAACACACTTTATTTTTTATTTATGTTCTAATAGCGCGGAAAGGGTGCCACTTGGGTCCAATAAGAACGGTGTAAAATAGTTTTTCGATTGGATAATATCTTAGGCTCCCGCATCGCATTTAAAGTTTGAAAAAATTGATGACTTTTTTACAAAACAGCTAAAAAACCAAAGATTAAACTTTCAAATATTGCTCATGATTTTTTTATGAGGAACTAGTATAGTTATAGACATAATGTCTCAGGTTCCATTCTTCTATCACTCTATTTTCGTTAGATATAATTTTTTAATGTTCAAAGAAATTATGTAAAGTTGTTTTTCCTGCATTTTTAAAAAGCTAATAACTCTAGAACTATACAACTTAAAAACCTGAAATCAGTCCCATTTTGTTCGTTAATTTTTTGTCTTAGATTTGGTGTGCATAATGACAATCATTTTCAAAAAGTTTTTTTCAGAATTTAAAAAAAAGTGAAAAAAAAATTAAAAAAAAAAATTTTTTTGAAAAATTTTTTGAACAAATATTAAAAGCATTCTAACTCTTAAAATGAACATTTCTACCAAATTTCAAGTTGAAAATAAAATTTAATCATGTATAAAAAAATAAAAATAATCGTAATTTAGGCAAGTCCCGTAAACATTCCCTAAAATTATACAACAAGAGCGATTCTCTCATGGAGAGTTCATAAAATCGCTTGAGCGTGTTCAAGAACAGTGTAAAATATCTTTTGCCCCTGCTTTGCACTAGAATTTCAGAAATTTGGGTAAAAATAACCAACTTTTACTCAGCGTAATTTGAGAAAGATTGACAATTTTTCTCAATGCAGGAAGAAAAGTTATTTTTCAATACTGCTACTCGAATGTTGCAGAATAGGTGACCAAAGGGTTAATTAAGAATAGAATTAAATACTTATTTAATTAATAAAGGCCTTTAGCCTTATTGCACTTAAGATCATGCAATTTTTCTAGGAAAACACAGATTTAAACACTATAGAAATGAACTAAAGTAAAATTTCGTTATTTTTACCCAAATTACTGAAATTCTAGTGCAAAGCAGGGGAAAAAGATATTTTACACTGTTCTTGAACACCCTCAAGCGATTTTATGAACTCTCCATGAGAGAATCGCTCTTGTTGTATAATTTTAGGGAATGTTTAAGGGACTTGCCTAAATTACGATTATTTTTATTTTTTTATACCAGATGAAATTTTATTTTCAACTTGAAATTTGGTAGAAATGTTCATTTTAAGAATTGAAATGCTTTTCATATTTTTTCAAAAAAAATTTCAAAAAAAATATTAATAAAATTTTTTTTTTCACTTTTTTTAAATTTTGAAAAAAACTTTTTGAAAATGATGGTCATTATGCACACCAAATCAAAGAGAACAAATTAACGAACAAAATGGGTCTAATTTCAGGCTTTTAAGTAGTACAGTTCTAGAGTTATTAGCTTTTTAAAAATGCAGGAAAAACAACTTTACATAATTTCTTTGAACATTAAAAAATTATATCTAACGAAAAAAGAGTGATAGAAGAATGGAACCTGAGACATTATGTCTATAACTATATTACTTCCTCATAAAAAAAATCATGAGCAATATTTGAGAGTTTAATCTTTGGTTTTTTAGTTGTTTTGTAAAAAAGTCATCAATTTTTTCAAACTTTAAGTGCGATGCGGGAGCCTAAGATATTATCCAATCGAAAAACTATTTTACACCGTTCTTATTGGACCCAAGTAGCACCCTTTCCGCGCTATTAGAACATAAATAAAAAATAAAGTGTGTTTTCGGCCCACCCTAGTACGTACACCTTAAAGTTGGAAATGTTTCTATGAATTTAACAAAATTCTAGATCAAGACGTATTCAGTAGCTGTTTATTTCGCACTGGATTCTTAACTCTATAATAAGTTGACTTGTCTTAACTAACTAACTCTAAGTTAACTTAAGTTGACCCTACGACGCGACGTCACTAACAAACAAAGTAGTTCCCATCACGGTGTCTGACTTTTGAGTGAAATGAGGAACGTCAATTGAAAAATATGATTATTTTGTTAAACCCATGTATATTTAGTGCTTTTCAATCACGATTTGCGTACCGAAACTCCTCTTAGCAACCAAACAGACTTTGTGTTTACCCATTTTTTCCTTCCGCGTAGTGACGTACTGGGTTCAGGAAACGTTGCTTTCGAGTATATCAATATTTGAATTGTGTGTGTGGAAACGTCAACAGTAGTGATATTGACATTCCATTCTTAATTTTACGTTGCAGTTTACACATTGAAGCGTAGTTTTTCACTTAGCAAAATTTTTGAATAAAATAAATTATTTTAACTACAACGTATAAGGTAATATGGAGGAATCAGATAATGATTTCCACTGTTTTGGCATACAATGCTCACTAAAACCAATGCTAAACTTTACAAACTTTTCCTAACTATGTATGCAAAACAACGTCTTCCTGGGTTAAATATTCGAGAATATATTCACTATTGAAATTTGCAGTTTCCCGAACCTTGGAAATGGAGCCTGCCATAAATTTAAAAACTTTCCCGTAGATATCTAGGAGTTTTTTCGACGTTTGATATCAATTTCGTCTCCACAATATCACAGGTCTCACACACACCACATCGCTATATCATTTTAAACCAAGGCCCGAAAATGTACCAAATTGAGAATATTTAATCAGAATTTAAAGATACTTCTATAAAACCTCTTCCACACGACTCTAGGAGACGTTATTTGAAATATAAAGTCGTGAAATGGACTTTCGAGACACCCTCAAGGCAATTCCCCATTACTCTATGTATGTTTATATTTACCACGTGGAAATCGAATATTTTTAAGCATCGATCACCTCATGTGTCTATTTAAAGTCAAAGTTTTTATACGTACTGTGAGTTCTAAGCAATTATTCTAAAAAGGAGAAATCATTACCGAATTAAAAATACCGTTTTCTCCAGTGTTTTAAATTAAAATTTACTTTTCTCTTTTAAGTATTAATGCCTAAAGGTTTTGTCTGTTTTGACAACACCTTCGTACATTTATTCTTCCAACAAAAGGAGAATTGGAAATTCCCGCATTTTTTGAAAGTAGAACAAATTGTCCAGTATAAAAAAATGATTTTAAATTCAAAAATCGACACGAAAAGTAACAAAAATTTAGTCAATTTAATATTTTAAAATAAAAATAGAGCATTTTCAATCACATGACTCGGACCTAGCAACGGCCTTAGCAACAGAAGATGTTACAGTTTTTTGCCCTACAGAGGTTAACAGTTACAGAAAATGACTAGCCGTGGAATTCTTTTATTGGTGCATTTGCAATCACGTGATCCCATACCTAAAAACCGCCTTAGCAACAGATAAACAACGGCCTTAGCAACAGTTAAAAGCCCTACAGAAGGTACACAGTTAAAAGTAAATAACCGGTTGTGACGTCACCTGAAAACACTCTATAGCATTGTACTTGTTTCGTATTGAATGACGTCAGATCTGTTTTGGCCCTAATTTAAAGTAAAAATCAACAATGGTTTTGAATCCTAAACCATTGTTTAAAGTTTAAACTTTAAACCAATGTTATAAGCATTGCAATTGAAATGTTTTTGCACGTATATTCCTTTCTTGGATAACTCTATCGAATAAAAAAAAAATAAAAATGCGGGAATTGTGCATTCATTATTTGCGTTTTAATAAAAATGTGGATAGCTATGATTTGCGTCATAAGATAATGTGATAAATTACATGCTAATCACCTTTTATGAACATTTTAAAATAATCATTGCTATTAGCTGTCACTTTTCTATTAATTTAATGATATTTTTCTCTAAAATTAAAAAAAAATATATATTTAATTTTCTTTGAGAGCTTAAAAGCAATAGACGCAAGCTTGTAAACACCTTTTATCACAAAACTTTTGCCTCTTAGAATTAATTTCATAACATTTAAATTCCAAGAAAGTATCCCATTATGCAAACTCTTAGGTAATATCCACTTTCTTATATAAAGCTGGGTTTCTGCCTAAAGGAGTTCCAGCTAATTGCAATCTAAACTACTATGAATCTTTTCTTTTTTAAAGTAATGTGAATTAGCTATTGAAAACATTAGTTGATGAGTCCAATTATTTCGATTCACAATTACTTTGAGTATAATTGAAAATGCTCTTAAAATAATTCAATTATACAATTATGTGTTACACACTCATTTAAATTTCCTTCTTCAGTATCTTAGAGAAGATAAGATTTTTTTTGACGAAGAAAATATTTCTTTAATATGTGTTTACACTTCAATTAGCCTTTTTTTTTTAAATGTGAAAGCAATGAAACGATAATACGTGTGTTAAATTGTAATAAGGATGTTATTACATTTATTTTATTGATGTTTTTATGTTTAATGTTCAGGTAACAACACTGTGAAGTAAAATGCAATTAATTTAGGTTTAAAAGAAATCTTGAATTTGTATGAGTTAAAGCAAGGTATTTTAAAATTATTTCTTATACAATTTTGTTCGAAACATGAGTAGAATAGTCAAGAAAGACGCGACAAATCAAATATAAGTGTTCTTTAGCTCAATAATTTACTGTTAATTTGTGTTAGGAGTACGCCTGAGACATTTATAGTTCCTCTATTTAATATACATACCATAAAAATCATGTAAAAATATAATTGACTTAAGAAAACCTACAAATAAATGCTAATATTGTAAAGTATTTAAATTTCTATGGAGAAAATAATAAGTTATGACAAAAAACAACTGTTAACCCGCTAGGACGCGCGCAGGGCCTGGTGCTTGAATAAACCTTCATAGAAACTCTAATTTTTAATCAAAAATGCTGAAATTATGTGTATCTGCCTAAAAGGTTTCCACCTATCACCTCTTAAAGTTTAAATAGAGTAGCTATGTTATTTTCCGAGTTAGGTTGTTGGTTTTATTGAAATGCTTCGAAAATTGGGAGGATTCTCGCGAGTTATAACGAAAGAGGTGTCCAAAAGTAACTAATATCTATAATTTTTCTCGCTAAAAAGGAAATTTAAGGTAAACAGCACGAAATCAACTGCGGAAATCGGCCCCTCTTTGAAGATAAGATAATCTCGGACACTTCCTCCTGAGTGCTGGTGCTTTTCGAAATAGTCTAATATTATATACATTAATAAAAAGCAGTCAACTTAAAAATGAGTTATTGTGCACTTTAAATGATTAAATTATGTATTTAAACTTTCCGTGATAAAATTTTTGGATTCACTGAACTTTTAGAACGGAAAACGGTGTGCAGGGCCTGAGAGGCTCTGCGCGCGTCCCCGTGTAATAGAAAGTAGCGCGCGTCCTCCCGGGTTAAACAAAAATTAATGAATTTTTAGGTTACCATTATACATAAACAGTGAACACACATTCAGTAGTAAAAATATATAAAGAAAAGGAAAACACACCCTTGGTCCAGAAAGGGGTTGGCTGGGAAAATATTTATCTTTTAAGGGGCACATAGTCAATATTATCTGTTATGTTAAAGGATTCATTGCCAAGTTTAATTAAATGTAGTAGTCTTTAAAATAACGATTTTGAGTTCTTTACGAGTTCGCTTATTAGTATTCATTTATGTTTATTTTTCTACTTTGTTTTGACGTACTTCTATTTTGTTGAGATAGAAGTTAGCTGCTTTTTCCCTTACAGCAAACGTGTGTGCACAAAACTGTATGACACATTTACATTCCATTTCGATGGTTAAGAGTACACGGCTTAGCTTAGAGGAATGAATTAAATTCTATATAATTCAGCGTTTTTATCCGTTTTTCCCGGATTAAGTTTAAATACCACAACGAACGTTTTGTCTTTCTAATTTCTGAAGATGCGTGCGTTTAACTTGTTTATACTTGAAATACAACTATTATTTGTTAGAAAGTTCAAAATAAAGTTAATTGGTTCAACTGTTTCTTTCAAAAGGTCTGAAAACATTAAAACTTTGTTTGCATCTTTTTCTAAAAATTTGTAATTCGCGTTTCCGTAACAACTCTTACATTGTAAATGTATACCGATAGAACGATTATGGATAATTATAATGCTTAATACTTCAGAGAACATTATAAAACGGATTATTGATGAGTTTCACCGATCTTCACAAGTGAAAGAAAACGTTTAAAAAGACCAAGCAAGTAAAAAAAAAATAGCCAAGGAACTGCTGGTGTTGACATGTAAATAATTGCTTAGGGAAACAGCCTATTGTAAGAAGAATATTCCGAGAACCTGTCAGAACCCTTGTTCTCTGTTCACTTTCATATTTTCAATTCATTAGTTTCTCGATAAAATGAGTACCATTGTTTTCCAAACTCTTTTAAGAAGAGAACTTCGGTTAATAATAAAAAAAAAAAAGGTTGAAGAAAATGGGAGCTGATTTAGCCTTTGGGTGGCGAGGATTACGTTAGATTTTTTTTTTCTTCTAGAGAAGAGTTTCGTTTCTAAGGCGAGATAAAATGTATCATAAAAAATTGGTTTAAGAGTAAGTTTGTTGTATAATGGAGTTTTTGATACAGTTGTTAAAATATTGTGAATTGAGTGTTCTTGAAGAGCATGGGACGACAGTAGAGTTTAACTAGAATTTAGCAAAGGCAGTAGTTTTAAGCATTGTGTTGAGTTAGAGGAAGAAACAAGAAACTTTTTGGTTATTGAAGGCTAACCGTTAGGTTATAGGCTATGACATATTGAATTTTTGGGAGTGATTTTCCGGGGTTTGGAGAAGTTCTCAGCGTATTTTTGAATTTTTACTGTAGATCTAAAGTAAGAAAGATAATAACAATAATAAAAAAGAATAAAACAGAAATGCGCAATTTTAGAATAAGAAACATAACAGAAAAAACATGGCCATGAAGAGAGTGCAAAAACTCGTATTTCTGTTACTGAACTGCTGTTGCTGTTTACAGAATATCAGCAAAAACAACAGAATTGTTTCACAGTTGCGCTGAGTTGAAAAGTTCTAAAATGTTTAAAGAGTTCTACTGTTACCCTTTTCCTGCTTAAGGTGCCTTTTAATACTAAAATGACACTACGCTACAACTTTGTACTTGACTTTTGACTCTCTTTTTGTATCTCTAATAGTTCTTAAGATAACTTCTAAGCATGCTGCTAAGGAGAGTTGATAGAGGTCTCATCGGATAAAGCAGACGTAGTTTACTATGTCTAGACACCATTTTTATGGCAATAGCTCTAGGTATTCAGCAGTTTAGGGCTTTATAAAGGATAATTGGACACTATATTGTTTTTGTTTTTATAAAACTGCTCTTAAAAATAGAAAAATGCTAAGGTATATTATATGTTAAAAAGTTATATCAATGTACTACTTTATATTTCAATTTCATTAGGGTATCACCTTACTCCAAGGACGAGATTAGACCTAAGAGAGAAAAATTACAAATTGAAAAAATATTATTTCGCTGTTATTATATGTACTACAAATATTATTTACTCAATTCGAAGTAACTTAGAACACACCGGGTACTTTAAAAAAAATGTTTGATGTTCCGTGTTTTCAATTTCGAATTTTCTTCTCGAGTTTTTTCATAATTGAAAAGATCTTTGTGCACATTATTATAACACATAACCGGTATTGAAAATATTAATATTGAAAACGACTATTACGGGACGATGGCGCATTTAACTCGAAAATTAATTAAAATAAAAGTTGTGTTGGTTATAAGTGAAATTTACAACAAGCCTTATTTATCGTTACCAAGATAAAAGGTTTATAACTCTTTGATATTTTTCTTAACCTTTCATTTTGAACTTTAACTGAAATAGGAATGCTACAACTTTTAATCAAGGACATCTATGCCATGAAAAGCTTGTTCCTTTAACTTTTGATACTTGATAAATGTCTCCAATATTGTAAAATCGCCCGTAAACGATGAAGTTTACTAATTTTTGAGAATATTTTTTAAGTATACAGGGGTTAAGTTATATTTCTTAAGGCTGGGCGCGCACTGGCGACTTTTGTCACGGCGACCAGGATTACTAGTATCAAAAATATCATTAGAAAACAATAGATCATTTTCAATCACATGACTTTACCTAACAACGGCCTTAGCAACGTTGTTTTTATCCTCCAGTGATGTTTTGTGCGAATGCTGCTATTGGATACTTCTATGTCCCGCCCCTAACAACAGCCTTAGCAAAGTTGTTTTTGTCTTTGTCACCGTGACAAAAGTCGCCAGTGCGCGCTCGCCCTAAGTAACCTTTTTTATTGTTGACTATACGTTGATAGGTTTGATAAAATGTGATGTTTATATGTCACTGAACATTAATGGCACTAAGTAATAATTATTTTCTCATTTTGAAAATACGGATGTGTAAGTGAGATGGCTCCCATTTATAAATATTATACCCCAACTGTGTGTGGGATAACCATCGCCAAAATAATCGAGTCTTTCTCAAATATCGATTAATCTATCCCTTTCAAGAGATCAATCAATACCTAGATGGAAATAATGTCCATCCCAGGATAAGTCTGATCGACAAACATAATTTCACGTTAAATATAGCCCGTTGTAGCTGACGTCACTGGAGTTATTTCGAAACCCCGACAAAGGCCCAGGTTATTCATTCAGATCTAGATTACAATGAACAAGTTTTTCGTCACTGAGACTTTCTTTTTCTTCAGCTGGCATGATTGTGGGTATACGTGTGTGTTCCGTTGTTCGGTTCCCAATACTTTTTCTTTTCGTTTTATTAGGGACATAAAATAGGATTTAACCATTTTTTTTTATTTGCATCGAATCTAATTTTGGAGGATGTTTGAAAAGTATCTTCCTGATGAGGTTGGGATTTCCGTTTGGTTTGCTAGGGACTTGTAAAGCTCGTGAAAAAGCGCTGTTTACAGAGGATGTTTGATTTGATTTTTTTATCCAATTTAAAAAACAGATTGATGTTGCTCGTTTACGTATTTTATTGCATAGCTGAATTTAAATGTACTAGTTACTGTGTCGAGTGAGCTACATTATTTTTCAAAGAAAGAGCCCTGATAATCATTAAGGAACAGATAATTTTAAAAATGCTGTTGAAATGAATAGATGCTTCTCTACGAAAGGGATTCAGAATTTTATGTTTTCACAGTCACTTAGAAAGAAAATTAGTTGCACATTTAGTAGTACATTTTTCAAATTGGGTCGAAAAATTTTTATTCTTTTGCAAGACGATTCGCTTAATTGGGCTGAGCTGCACAAATTCAATGTACTCTAATAGATAGATGAAATCAGGGCTTTAGTTCGATGCCCAAACGATAATCTTGTGTTGATCAGTTGGTTTTTCAAAATAATGTGCAGTTTTACGCCCCCTTCATAGAAAACATTATTTATAAATAACGTTTGAAAATTTCCAGACGCATACACGACCGTTCATAAAATTCTTACTTAAAATCCAAATAAAAGTCAATAACCTGTGACAATACGGTTTATTATTTTCTCATAAGCTGCCTAAAAAATTATTACATGCGTACAACAATTTTACACTTTAAGTTCTGCTCTGTTGATGAACACTTCTAATAAAAATAATTTTAATTGATTATTGTGATTGTGTGGAATGAGGAAAAGATAGTACAATAAATGTGTTGATAAAAATTAGTGACAGGAAAATGTGTTATTTTAGTGTTTCAATCAAAATTTAAGAACACTTTAAGATTCAAAACTTATTATCTTATTCTTAGAACACATTTCTGTATTAGAACACATTTCTAACACTTTTCAAACATATTCAGAACACAATAAGGTGTTAAGCATTCTGCCTAACACTAAAACTAAAGTGTTTTTAATTTGAGGACAAAAGAGTGATTTTAAATGTAGTGCTGTCCTTTAAAAACAACCCACTGTTTCATATTTTCTTCATTAAAAGCTTAGTAAAAAGGATAAATAAATCGAACAAAAAACTGTGCTAGCGGCTCATCCTCCCTCACATTTTAGTGCTTAGCATGTTTAATTCCAAGTATCCATTACAAATTGGCAGTCAATTAAGAATTTGAAAAAAAAAAAACCACTTTTTCCTAGAAGGACTATAATTGGCGGACTGAGCTAAAAACTTTAATATTTTATTCTCATAGTAATGAGATAACATAAAAACGCGCGAAAACTGCTCTAAAGTCTTTTTAACATACATTTTTACAAAATCTGTAAATCTGAAGCACATTTTTCGCCAAAAATCTACATTATCTCAGCTTGTTTAAAAAATAAGTAAATAAACCGTTCTTTGACCAGTTTTTACATCCCTGACACTCTAAAGACCATAGAAAGACAGGGTATATGAGATGGTTAAATTATTTTAATTATTTAATTAAAAAATCTCAATGGGTTGTTTTTAGGGTACATTTTGGAGTGGGTTGTTTTTAAAGGACAGCACTATGTATTTAATAAGTTTATTTAAGCGTTTGAAGTGTATCTGACATAAAATACTATAAACCTGATAGCTTGTGAATTCATTACACAGTTTCATAGTTTTAAATGTACCTCTAATTTAAATTTCAAAAACTTATAATTGCAGTTTGATAAATTTAATTTTTTACGACAAAAAATCAAAGCGGGAAAAATTTCTACTCACAGAACAGAAATGAACTTATGGTAAAGTATTTTTTTAAAATTTTTTAAATTTTTAAATTTAGTTTATCATTAAATAGTATCCGTAGTACATGTTATTGAATCCTTAATAACACTATTCTTTAGCAAAATTATTAATAGGTGTAGGAATTTCAGCTTCTGTTTGGGAAATAGTTAATTATCTTAACACACAGAAAGAATTTGCTACAAACTAGTCCTTATAAGATTTTAATCAAAAGAAAATGTTTTAGGACTTTTTGAACTTTATTACAAAGAATACAAATAATCTGGTTTGATCATGGTAGGAAATTCTTTTCAACTGAGCCTCAGAATAAATAGGTTTTAAGGTATTTCTTATCTATAATATAAAATAGATTCCGAGTCTTTTGAGTTTCTTTTATAATTTGTAGAAGATGTTTTCTATTATGGTTATTACGTTTCTTGTAATATGTTTGTGCAATATATTATAAACAGTAAGCTAGATCTCCTGACAGTGTAAAGCTTTCTAAACCTAACCCTTTTGAATTGCATTATTGTAACTGTATAGGTTTTATTCTCCCTTCTTAGAAGGCCTCTTGCTTTTATTGAATTCTATTTTTAAATGAATACTTTCTCTGTATCGAAACCTAAGTAAAATTAAGATCATTAAAATGTGTGAATTATTTTAATGAAAATGTGCAACTAAAAATACGCTTTTGGTATATAATTAACTGTAAATATAAATTTACCACTCTCATTGACATAATTTTTAATTTAAAACATTTTAAGTGTAGTAGTTCTAACTTAGATCAAACAGTTTTAATTGGCTTTTTAAGAAATAAAGTTTTAAGCTTTTGCACCCCTCTGTTTGTATCCTCTAAAAGACAACCAAATAACCAACACTTTGATTCAATTAACTTCAATATAGTATATCCCACTTATTCACTCTTTGAAAGACTATCTTTTGTTTTGCAATTGATTATTTCATAACCCTACAAAACGGTTCGTCAAAACACTTGTCGACACATAGACCAAAAGAAATAAACTAATTTCGCTCTCGAAAAAGCACAATATCACAAACCTCATAACAAAAGCCCGTTTCCAATTAGAGGTAACCTAATACGAAAACAGGACCCAGGGAAACTTACTTAATCCTTCTCGCATTTGATCTAATTTCTGGCAAATATGATTTAAGGGAAACCGAATCTTTTCTCCGCGAAACTCTTGCTTAATGAAGCACATTTCGTCGTGTTTCAAGAACCATCTTTCTCGAAAGAATTACTTTGCCAGAGTAAAAAAAAAAATCGATCTTTCGGAGATAAATCTTTGTTTGGGTCGATTTTTAACGGGAGAGGAAAGGAAACGCGATATCGATATAGAAGTAGAGCGGTTCTCAATTTCACACTGGTAAAACTTTCCAATTACTTTATATAATTCAAAAAGTTCAGGGGCGATGGTCAGTTAGTTGGCAAGTGCTAATAAAGTCAATGAAATACGAGTGGTGTTTTGAGAACTGTTCGTTCTGGAGGAAACATCAGAGTTAGGTTCACCTCTAGGCTCATATAGATATTACGAAAGGAGGCATTGGTTTTAAGAAAAACATATTAATAATCCTGGTAAAAGTATACTTCTCAATGTTAACATTTAAAGATGTTTTTGAAATACTAGGTTATGAAAAAATAAATATTTTTTTTATAATAAGTATTTATACGAATTGGTGGTTTAATCCGTTTTTTTAAATACCAAGGTCTAAAAAATTACATTTAAACCAAGATAAAGTATATTTTCTACGTACAGTCACTCCAGAAAGTATTAGTACATACATCCAATAAATTTGCACTAGTATACCTATTACGGCTAAATGGACTCTAACCGTCTGACGTCACACGGAACCAACACGTGACCTACTGAGCTTGCCATTGGTTACCACAGATACTACACTAGTAGATCTACTAGTGTAGTATCTGTGGTAACCAATTGCAAGCTCAGTTGTAGGTCACGTGTTGGTTCCGTGAAGTCTCGAACCAGAGAGGCGGTTAGAGTCCATTCCACATGCAAAATCCAAACAAAAATTATCCTGTTGCATTATGGTTTTTTGTAACAATGGTGTTAGCAGATCTCTTTTTGAGCAGAAATAAAGCTATTTCAGCAAAATATCGGTCGAAGGAATATCGGATGAGCTAGAGCCCCCTCACGTGATTCTCCCTGTAGCAACGTTTTCCCTGCCAAGCCATACGAAGTACGAAGCGCATGCGCTGTGCTGCGTAAAATGGACTTAAGTTATTTTCGTTAACAAACTGGCTGAAAATATTTGTAAATTAAATTAAATAGCATTTGATGATAGTAGAGAAATAAAATTAAATGAAATTTACCAGATTTTAAAATCTCTGTATTAATTTATGTTTTTAGTTACTCAAAATATGGATTATAGCTTGTACACAATTTTTAAAACTGGAATTATCAGGATATAAGTGTCTGAATGAGTATAATTTTATTTATCAGACTATCAGAATTTTATTATTCAGTTTTAATATGTGCCCCCCAGTTCTATTACTTAGCTAGAAGAATGGATGGATAGAGTTCTAGATGGAACACATTTTAATTATTAAAATTATATAAGATATTTTTTATTATCATTCATTGCCTGATAAAAAATATTTAAATTGTGATCACATTTTGGACATTGGTCGAGATAAAATGAACTTTTACTTTTAAGATTTAAAATCTATTTCTTAAATTAAGTTAAATTAAAAAAAATATAAAATAATTATAAAATTATAAATTTAAAAAAAATCATGTAAGTGTTCATTATTAATGGAGCTTCAAAAGAATATCAATTCTTATTCTTGATCAGAAAATACATTAAATTTGGAAAATGTCTCCACCTCATGATTTTTCAGAGCTTCTTTGAATTCTTTAAAAGATTTGGCTGCTGAATACATGGTTTTATCACATATAAAAACGAAAAAAACTTCCTTGGGGAAAAAAACCAAATTAATCGGTTTATAATATCTCAAAACTACTGTGATGTGATAATGATCGAAGATTATGCAAATGCAACTTCGTATGGCTTGGCCAGCTTGGCAGGGAAAACGTTGCTACAGGGAGAATCACGTGAGGGGGCTCTAGCTCATCCGATATTCCTTCGACCCAAAAGGTCCATAGAGCATTCGCACATGACGTCACTGGAGGACAATGTTAGGTGCGGGGGAACCCGTTGCTACAGCGGTTGTTAGGGGCGGAGTCTTGTGATTGCAAATGCTCCAATAGATGCATTCGCACGTGACGTCACTGGAGGACAAGAACCCGTTGCTAAGGCCGTTGTTAGTTCCGAGTCATGTGATTGTCATTGATTGATCAAAAAAGGCTCAAGGGGTCATTTAAAATTTTCGAAACATAGCCTATGTTTTTTTTCCTTGGCTTTTTTTACGTATGTAACCCAGTTTGGTGTAGATTAGAAAAAAAAATAAACTGTTGATTTGTATAAAATTCAAACAAACACATCCTACTGCCTTTTTTTTATTTTAGATAGTCTAAATTTGGTGATTAAATAATAATGTTTCTTTTACGTGATTTGGTTACTTTAAGGAACCCAGAAAATTTTTGCTCAATATGCACGGTCAGAACAAAAAATGTTTAACTAATTTAAAATTAATGTTAAAAAATTTCTTTAAAGGATAACCCAATTGCTAATACAGTATTTAGAGTTAAACAGTTAGAAATTACACAAGACAAAAGTCAAGCTTCGTCGTTAATTAGCCTTAAAATTTTAATTAGTTTTTTTCATTGAATACTACAAAAAGTAGGATTTTCCACCTGCTTCTCATAAAGAGCTACTAGAGTTTATGTTTGCGCAACCAGATGTTTTCATTGCTGAATTTAATTAAACACCATAACTCAAAGTAGCTTCATCAAAGCTTTTCTCACGATTATGATAATGAAGATGGTACTTAGGGGGAAATATAACCCTTGGGTTTTAACTGAAATGCCTTTATTTATTCTTTTTGAACGCGATCGATCTTTATTTTGTGTGAAGCTTTAACGAACTGATAATAATGAGGTGTATTTTGTGAAGGGGATTTAAGAAAAGGGGAGGTTTATATAATTTTGTGTGAGATTGTTTCTTGCAATCCGTGAAATTTCTTTTTTTGAATTAAAATCAGTACTTTTCAAAAACTTTCGTTGAATGGTCAGAGTAGTTTATTTATTCGTTAAACAACCCTTTCTGTTTCGATTCGTCAGCTGAAGGTAAAGAAAATTACCCTTAAAGTAGGTTAAAAGTTCTTTATTTATATACCTTTGCAATTTTTTTTCAACCGAGATCCATTGATATCAAGAAATTATGCAGAGTCAGACTGTTTGAAATTATCTTTAAGGAGGAGTTGGAACCCTAGTAACGACAACGCAACATCCTGTCAAGTTAAATATGTACTACCTTTTCTCAGGATGTATTATAGATACATGATTAAAATTTTCAACATAGGTTAACTACATCTATTTCAATATATTGTGAAAAATGTTGTCAAAATATTCATTATTTGTATATTTGTTTTGATTATTTTCCCATTTATCAACAACCAAAAAGACCATTTTTTCGATGTACCTTTTCTCAGAAGCTACTAATATATAGTTTTAATTTTTTACTGCATTTTAAATAAGTTACCTACTTTATACTGAATTTATATATAACTATTATTCAATTATTTTGAGTGGAAAATGTGCTGATTTACATTATTTTTACGTAAAAGGCTGAAAAATTTAAATAAATTAAAAATTTACAAATATTTTTTATTTTCAGTACAGTTTCACATCTTACATTTCAAACTTCAAACTTTTATCTGTTATCGACTTTGAGAAAAGGTACATACATCAGAATCTGTCTTTCTGGTTGTCGATATACTACAGGGTACCGACTCCGCTTAATGATTATGAATCACTGATATATTCTTTCTTTTGTAGGGAAAGAAATGAACATCTCAGATGGCTTTGAACGAAGGCGAATCCATCTCATGCAGGAACATATAAATTAAAATGTGTAAGTACTATAAATTTGATTTATAACCTACCTAAAACTTTTCAGCAATTCTCAGGCACTATTTCTTGCCCTCTGTTTTTGATACAAAATATTAAGGGACTATTTAATCAGAGTTTAATTAGACTAACCATGACTCTTAACTCAACGTCATTGATGTTTGAGTTATAAAAGTTTTGGTACACTGATGAGAAAAATGACGATTTAAAATCTGAGTACATTGATAGTTTCATTTTGATATGAAATTCTTCGTTTCAAAATAAGAAAACATAATTCTTTCAATTTTGAAATGCCAGAAATACTAAGTTTCAAACAGTTCAATAGTCACCACTCAAATTATATGCATTTTTGTTTTATGTTTGCGTTTTATAATATTAATCTTAAGTGGACTTATTAAAAAGGCTTGAATTTAAAAACGTGATTGCCCGCTTCGCTCGGATGTGGCATCACACTCTAATTACAAGTGAACTAGTCACATTCTGATCAAATACTATTGTAGTACCATCGAAGGGCGTAGTTTTTTTACAAAGGCCATGATGTATAATTTTTGAGTACCTGCATACAGTGTTATTCCTAGGATTTTTTTGGAGGAGTGAAAAAACTCCTTGGATTTTTTAGGAGGAGTGAAATTCAATCATGGGGAGTGAAATACGGAAATAGCATAAACTGCATATACAGAGACCTAACTAATTTGACTACTAGAGACTTAACTACTTTGTTAGTGACGTCATAGGGTCAGGAAACGTTGCAGTTGCATACGGAAATAGCATAAACTACATATACAGTGACAAAATTTCTATTATAAACGCTTACTTTTTAATGGACAAAATGAAATTGAAAAAAAAAATCAGAATGGTATTTGGGGTTTCAATCAAGCAAACTACATTAAAACTATCTAAGCATCCGAAAAATAAATTTAAAAAAAATTACTATTGCTATATGAAAACCCAATTAAAAAGTATGATAATTAGGATGCCGTGGCTGAAGGTTTTGAAAAATTGAAAGAGTGAAAATACTCCTGTCTAGTTTTTTAAAGAGTAATTCCGATTTTCAAGGAGTGAAATACTCTCTCAGAGGAGTTAAAAATATCTCTGCCAGCATATTTTAAGAAATGAGTTAAAACATGTTTTCAAACTTGAGAAAACTTCATTCGGAGCTAGTTTGAGTACGTGAGATACTCGTATTTTCTATTCGGTTTTGGAAATGCCGTTTTAAGAGTGTATTCTTGCCGTATGCGATCTACCAGTTTAGTTAGCTGGATTTAGGTTTCATGGTCAGACCGCAACTGATTTTTTTTAATCAAATATTATTTATTATGAAGGCCAAAAACGTGTGGATGTTTTTTGAATCCACAAGTTTTTGGCCTTCATTAAAGAATATTTGATTAAAAAAAACATCAGTTGCCGGTATAGCTATCTACCCTAAATCCAGCTAACTAAACTGGTAGATCGCATATTGCAAGAATATCAAAGGTTTTCCTATTAGCTCAGTTTTAAAAAAAGTTAGAATAGTTAGCCCATTATAATCGGGTTAACATAGGTTAGTATATAGTAGCAGAAATTATGCAGTGTTTTTCACTTAGTGAATAAATACCTCATAAGAAGATAATAGACTACAGGCCCGTGTCGAAAAATGATGGGTCATTTGAACCACCACAAGACTTATATAGAATGATATAAGGGCATAAAATAATAAGATTCAGCACTATGCCGTCACTTGTAAGCTGTCCAACTGAGTGCCGGTGAGAATTCAAAAGCACAGGTAGAGTGAGTACATTTTGGTCATGTATTTTTGTACGGCATTGTTACCATCAATAGATCCAAGAAAAATAATGGGAAAACACGCAGTGCCGTACAAAAGTAGTGCGCCACCAAGTCGGAATTTTTGTATGATTTTCCGCCGATTTTTAGGGTAAATTTGGTCATTTGATTGTGTACGGCATCGGTTCCATACAGTTTCAAAACCTCTTCTAATCCATAATTCCGCAACGCCGTACAAAAAATCATGCGACAAGGGGGAAAAATCGAGGGTTGCAACCCTCTCCATTTCAGTGGTCTGGGGGGTGATTTGAAAAAGTACGGCATCGGTTCCAAAATATTATCTAGCACTCAAATGCACTATTAAAATTAATGCCGTCAAAAAATTATTGTTCATTTGTATGTATATATTAATAATTATCTCAATTTCATCATATACTTGATTTATAAAGCTGGAAGGTCATTTGATCCTGTACGGCAACTTTTTTTTCAACATGGTATAGTTAAATACAATTGTCATATAATATTGCCGTTCAAAAGAAACTGTTCTAAAAAAAATTACAGAGAAATACAAAAAATGAAATTTTTCGAATTATTTCAAAAGTTTCAATAATCATAGATAAATGAAATTTTGCAATTTTCTACATATTGTCGTGGTTTTAAATAGTATTCAGGTAAATAATTCAGAAAAAAATGATGCCGTACATTTTAATGCAAACCACATTTTCAAGCTGATGAAAATGGCACTACCATTTCAGGGGTATTTTATGTTCATCTGATACAATACGGCATTCACATATTCTTAAAGAGAACAACTGATAATATGCATTAATCACTATGCCGTCTATCTGAAGTGAAACAGTGTGTATATTATATTCAAGAATTGAAAACTGCCAATGTCAGTATCAACAGTTTTGTACACTCCTGGTCATGTACTCCTACTGACCTTTGGACCAACAAAAATGTACGGCATGTGAGAAAATGTTATCTATGCATGAAATACTTTCAAAATAAATTAATTTTATGTTGTGTCAAATCACCCCCCAGACCACCGAAAGGGAGGGGATTGCAACCCTCGATTTCCCCCCCTTGTCGCATGATTTTTTGTACGGCGTTGCGGAATTATGGATTAGAAGAGGTTTTGAAACTGTATGGAACCGATGCCGTACACAATCAAATGACCAAATTTACCCTAAAAATCGGCGGAAAATCATACAAAAATTCCGACTTGGTGGCGCACTACTTTTGTACGGCACTGCGTGTTTTCCCATTATTTTCCTTGGATCTATTGATGGTAAGAATGCCGTACAAAAATACATGACCAAAATGTACTCACTCTACCTGTGCTTTTGAATTCTCACCGGCACTCAGTTGGACAGCTTACAAGTGACGGCATAGTACTGAATCTTATTATTTTATGCCCTTATATCATTCTATATAGGTCTTCTGGTGGTTCAAATGACCCATCATTTTTCGACACGGGCTTGTAGTCTATAAAGAAAAGATAATTTTTGAAGTATTCAGGTAAAAGATCCATGCAGACCATAAGTGAAGACTCAATTTTTCCTGTTAAATATTTACGAATTGGTAGAAAATAGTCCAAATAGTATAATAATTCATGAAAAATGTTGGTAATTAGACTTATATGGTCAACGCTTGCATCAAAAAGTTTTAAAATAAACAAAGCAGGACATAGAACTATGACTCACTTATTGAGCTCTAAGAAAAATATAAGTAAATTTTCTGATAAATATCCCACTTATGTTGATGTTTCGTAAAAATTTAAATTCCTTTTAAAATAGAGAAATATTTATGTTCTTGAAAATTTATCGACAAAGTTCTTTTTGTGTTTTCTATCAAATATGCGTGTCTGAAATTCTCTGGTGAAACATCATGATAAGTATGTTTACAAAAATGTACTGTCCTTTGGATGAAAAATACAATGCATCAAAATAGTCTGGTTCCGTTTAAAACAATATTTATTATGCTTTAACTAAATATATACGAATGTTTTTCTTCAACGATTATCTGAAGAAAATTATTTATTCATCTATCTATAGTACAATATTTCCTTTTGATTGGATTGATTTAATTTGTTGAAATATGGAGCTATTTCGAAGATTATAAATGTTGTACCTACATCTTGCATCAAAAAAGAATCTTTGAATGGTTAAACCTTGTGGCATTATATTGTAGATAAAACAGATAATTGTTTTATTTTAAAAAAGTCCTAAGGAAAGCTGCGTGCATTTACCTTACAGAATTTCTGTGAAAACAATGTTCCTAATAAATGAAACTTCCTTCTCATCTTTTTCAACAATAAAAAATAACAATGCAAGTTGTCAAAACAATGTTAATGTACTGGCTGAGCTGCGACTCGGCATTTGATTTTTAGGTATAGTTAAGATATCGGAATTTCTAGGCTCTTTGAATCCTACTTTAATGCTTAAGTTACAAAGTGAGAACGTCGAAAGCTTTTAAGAGATATCCACACTGTGAAATTTTAAAAGAAAAAAAAATCAGAAAGTTAAATAAAAATTCATTAACGTTCAGACTTAAAGATCTTGTGTCAGTTTCGTTGTTACCTCTCTTGAACAAATAGGAAATATACCTACGATTTTTTTTTTCGAAAAACTCTTGACAAATTGCCGGAAAGATTCTTAAATAAATAAAAAAAAATAAATTTTCGGAGCTTCAAAGAAAATAACACCATTCTTGTACAATTGAGCAAAGATGCTCGTTTTAATAAAAAGCTTTTGAAATAGTTTGTAAAGAAAAGTTCACGGTTAAATGATCTTTGAAAAGCTATCTCCAGGGTACTGCTGTTTTTTTCTCTATTCTGAAGGGGGATTTACTTAATTACGTTTTTACTTTGGAACTGAATTGTGATTTTATTAAAACTCCCTGTTTTAATTGTTGAAAGTGAATCGTGTCGATATAATCCGAGTTTACTTAAGGAATTTTTAATGCGTTTCTTAGGCAAATAAAAGTTACATTGTGTAGGGGACAATAGCTTTCATTTTAAAATGCTTTTCAAAGGAAATCAGATAATGCATCATATACAGCAGCTGTTGAACGTTTTATAGCTTTTTAAATGTAGCTTTATTATTGATTATACCCTTTGTAATTACCAATTTATACTTATGTCTTCACTAGGGAGATTTTCCTTTTTTTAAAGTGCTCGGGTATTTTTAAAATTGTTTATTATTTAGATAATTTGAGTTTCATCTATCAGATTACATGATCGGATATTATTTATTTTAGAGTTGGAATTTATTAATTTTATCATTATCATAATCGTCGTCTTCATCATTTCATTTCATCTCCATCATCTTTATTGTGTCTCTTTTGTTACGACAATCATAATTACTGTTATTACGACTTAATTAAATACTTTTTAGAATAGGTAGAAAAACTTAAATGAATATTCAACAGATGATTGAAAAACTTTAAAAATTATGATACTTAAGTTCTTAATAAGTATGAAAAAGATAATTTTTTTTATTCAAAGAAGTTTCATTTAGTAGTCTTATGGGGATTTCTTTAAATGGAATATTAAGTAAGTTTATAAATAAGGAAAATCCATGCGAATCCAATAACTTTTCAATATTATGTAGTAAACAATGATATTCAATTCATGACATAATAATGCTTCTTTTGAAAATTGCTATTCCAGTTTCCACCCACTATTTACACTTTTAGAAAGTCATTACCTAAACTTTAAGCCTGGAATATTAGTTTGAGTAGATTTTTTACATTAGCGCTTACATAACAGTACAATCCCTCATACAGTTGTCGTACTGATATATCAGCATAGTACTACTTAAAGAATAAGTTAAATTGGGTTTTTATTAAAAGAAAATCACACAGAAAGGCAAGTTTATTTATAATACAATACATCCTCTTGTTGTTTGGTGACTGATGATTTTCCAATAATTTCAGTTGACTATATTTTTTAAATTTTAAACTAAATGACTCTTTGACCTTGCATATCCTACTATGCAAGATTTCTGATAAACTAATAATGCAATATAGGGGCTTTAGTAAAAAGACATAGTATTCAGATTAAATTTTTAGCCAAACGTTGCGGTTATATCAGTATAAAATAATGTCATCTACATAAGCATGGCTAAGAACATCCTTAGTAATTTGTTACAAGGAGCCTTCACTAAAAATTATATTTCAAAAAGAAGTTAACAGATGGCTTCATTTTAGAGGTTCATAATAATTATTGGTCTGGCTCATCAGCGGGTCATCATTGGATGATTTAAGGTGATGAATAATGTGTGTGTTATTTTAAAATATTTGAATACGAAGTGAGTTGAGAGATAAACTGTAACCTTGATAACATAAACCAATTATAATAGAGTCTTCATACATCTTACACTCGTTTTTATGAACACTTACCTTTTTACGAATTGTAAGCTGGTCCCAAACTGAAGCCCATAGACGTAATGATATTTTTAACTCCCACTCACGAAATAAAACTTTAAAAAACCAAGTTGAATAGCTTTTTAATTTCGAAAATAGTATAAGAAATTCTAACAACACTCCCTAACGCTCTCACTCTCTAAAGTCTCTAATTGACTAGTGAATCTTCTCAGAGTTTAGTTTAACCAAACAATATTTAATTTGAAAGAACAAGCTTATTTTTCTACCGAAGAGGACTTAAAGGGGAATTCCAACACATCTGAAGCCTTTTTCGGGCATTTAAAATAATTAATTGATTTTAAAGCTTAAAACCATAACCAGGCGTTATTGGCGCATAGGAATAGTTAAGATATTTACGAAGAAAGGGGTAATGATTCTTTGTTTATTAACTGCTATTAATTATATAATATGTGATGTAACTAGAACTCTGCTTTTAAACTTTCCGAGAAATTTCAAACTCCACTTTGGAAAATCAAGATCGCTCACTCTCAAACTTCTTAAATACCTCTTAAACAAATTTATTTTCAAACCGTAGAAAGAGGGAATCCGATATGAATTACCCTCTAGTAATCGCTAATTCTGAGCGAAAACAACAGGGAAATTACCCAATCCTCCTAAACCGCTTTCACCCCCACAATTAATATTCAAATATAATGACTTAAGTTTCTGGGACCCTAATGCGAAAATGACTACACTTTGGATATTTACCACCCCATTATTACCACGCTTCATTAAAACAGAGCGTGGTAATCCGTTTAATGAAACGCAATTATTTTCCGGTGGTAGGAGGTCAGACTCGGACGTCGTAATTAGAAGGGCATTCAGGGGGAGTGATTAGACCTTGACAGGAGACGTTTTGAAATCCGAAGCTGACGTAATCAAGCGGGCAGTGTCGGAGTTGAGTTGTTTTGAGAGGTCCGGCTGGAGTTGGATCTGGAATATCTCCCCAAAACTTTCTGGCCTGTGGCATGTGAGAATGCGAACAGAAAGCTCGAAATCTGGACGCATGATCCCAAGTATCGCTGGGACATTGATCAGGGTTGTAACGATATCGGTCAATATCGTGAATATCAATTAATGTCGGACTTTTTGTGGCATTTTTACTAATAATAGCAAGGTAAAAAATTCTAAGTAAAACTATTTGAATTAAGTAAACCTTAAGAAGTGAAGTTGGAGGTTTTTCTTTATCTTATTCAAAAATATTTATAAATGTTAAACTATCTTTTCAAAGTTAACTCTTCTCCATGCGTGCTATATGCCGAAATTTTTCTGTAGCAAAAAGTACCAAAAGTAAACCCCAACCAATTTAGAAATATCTAGCAATTTTCTCAACCCATAAAGCACTTATTTATTTTTCAACACATAACGAACACTCAGAGTGTTACTAATTTACATTTTAGATTTTCTTGATAAAATAATTTTATTCACCCTCATAAAACGCAAACTTTCATAGATGATCAGTTGCTGGTACTGTGAAATTAATACTATATCAAATGAGATGAACAACTGCTCCTTTTCTTAGTTACATTATATCTGATTTAGTTCATAATTTATGTTACCATCAACAAGTTGAACCATTTTGAATTAAAGCAACCTATCATTTGTGGAATTTTACAGACTAATGAAATTAATAATGGCATACACTTTTTAAAACTTAAACCAAAAATTTGTTATGCTTTTATTTGAATAAATTGAAGAACAGAGACACTAAACTCTTACAATTATAATTTACTTTTGCATGTTACTGGTTTATCCCTTATTTGAAGATCTTAAAAGCTTTAGAGTGATTTAACCCTCTTAAATTTCTGTTTAAGACATTAACTTGTAGATTGCATCAAGGCTTACAAGATATTATTGAAGCTTACCAAGACATAAACCAGGCTATTATATTAAAGACCGAGAAAACTACCAGGTTGTGGTTAAAGGCTAATGACGTAGGACAGGCCGGGGAACTTATCATCATTTCGTGTGGTATATTAGAGCAATTAAACATACCGAGAGCCAAATCTTTCTATAATTAGTTTGGAAACTAATTTGTTTCTAGATCGTATCTCAGATCTTTATCTTATCATCTTATAAGTCTTTTAACCTCCCTACTGTGAACTTGTAACTGTGTCAACCTTTTAGTACTTTCGTAAAATCTAGTAATAAAGAACTACAATAATGGTCAAGTTGTTTCGAAAATGTCTTCTATACGTAATAAAAGCGAATTTATTTAGCTATTATCTACTAAAAATGCATAAAAGAATGATTGTAGAATAAGCTTGGACGATTTTTACTATGGGAAAGAACACTATGAAACTTTTTGAAAATAAACTTTGGATTAATATGAATACAGAATTAGCTTAACATTTTAAGATACCTAATGGAATATAACATGTAGGCTTTTTTCATTCTTAGAAAATAAAAACGTTTAAAAATAGGAATTAAAAATGTGACATAATGGTATCTAAATCTCTACTTTTAAGAAGACAGAAATACATTGTTTAATCATTTATCTATATATTAAATGATTATTCATTGAACACTGCGTTATAATGATCTGAAAGTTGTATAAAGCAACCACCTAATTCCTTCTTAAGAAAACAATGTGATAAGTTTGGGTTAAAAGTAAAAAATAAGGGAAAAAACCTTTCATTTAAAAAATAACTTTTTATTACCTAAAAACAAAACACAAAGCATCTCCACACTTCAAAGAAGCATTTTTACATCACACAACTCTAAAACAAAAGATCCAAAATACCCTAATTTCACTCACCAGTGGCTGAAATAATTACTTAAAACACCGACCCACAAGAAAACGCTTCTGACGCATAAATAAATCAACAAGTGAAAACCCCCAGATCTCCCAACAATGAACACCATCAAACTTTTTTCCATCGACCAACCACCTCAAAAAACAACGTTAAATTAAAGAAAACCTCTGGAATCTTTTTTTATCAAAACCTTTGTCTCAAAAGCGAAGTTTTTCTTTGGTTTATTCATATATGACATCCTCGATTTAACCTTGCGTAAGCCCGTGGGGCTATTCTGGGTGGGAAAGCATTTTGCGGACCCCCCGGACACTTTGATTGACCAGGAGAAAAGATATCGATCCATGGCTGTTTAATGTTAAATTGTTCGGGGATAGATTCTCCCGTTACATAGTATGTATTTACTTGGAAGGAGAGGCTGGAAATGTTATAAGGGCAGTGGTTTGGAGCTATTTCCTAATCCCTTGAGATAGCCCGACTATTTCTCCCGTTTATTATACGGAGTGTTCTTAATTAAAAGGCTAGGTTTTATTTTTTTGGAGGAAATGAATTGTCAGTGTCCTGTTCATTTTTTGTTGCCTTTGTATGCAATGGAAGGAAAGGAGAAAATCTACAAGGGAATTTGGGGATTTTTCCACATAGTAAAATATTTATTTATCGGCTGTTTGTTAAAAAATGAGAGGTTTTATTTCGCTAAAATCTTTGGTATTATTAATAAATTGTATATTAATATCACTTTAATTTTTTTCTGTACTTTTTAAGAATTGTTATTACAGTTGGATTTCGATTTACAATAATACGAATGTATAAATTGACTAAAAACTATGTAAGATACTTTTTAAGAATTGTTATTACAGTTGGATTTCGATTTACAATAATACAAATGTATAAATTGACTAAAAACTATGTAAGATACTTAAAATAAATTTTAAAATGATACGTTTCAACAATAAAATTGAGTGAATCATTTGTTTTAGAAAAGAAAAATGAATATGAATAGATAAAACACAGGGTTTCCGGGCATATTACCCTGAAATCTTTCAAAATGAGAAAATAAGTAATTTTATTACTTAGAATAGAATAGAATGGAATAGAATTTATTACAAAAACACGCAAAAAACAACAACAAATTACCAGAGATAATACACACAAAAACAAAAGAAAAAAGACGAACACACATTTACATAGCAAAAGATAAAATAAGATAAAAGATAAGTTTTATAAGTACCAAAAGAGAACTTACATAATTTTTACATAATTACATAATTTTTAATTATATATTTATTTATTTTAGTTACTAACATATTATTTTACTTATTTTTTCAGTTTTGTGCATTAATTCCACTGTTTCGTTACTCTTTAACATGTTAATTAAAGCATTTATATTAGAGTGTATTATCGTAATTATGCATTGCTTACGTTTTTCTCTGAAACATTATATTTCGAACGTATATAATTAACTCTTTCCACGAATTCAAACTCAAAACAAGAAATTCTTCTAACAGAACCGAAGTAAGGCAATCAATATCCGAGCAACTGGAAAAGCAGTGTAAAATTTCCCCTCAAACAGATGCTCTTCAAAAATCGATATTGTCCCATGGATGTCAATATTGAGTTAGGGGACATCCATAAATTACGTGAGGTGTTTTTTCCAAAATCTGGACCCCCCCCTCCCCCCTTGGTGAGATTTAGTGAGATTTAGCTGGACCCCCCCTCCCCCCACGTGAGATTTACCTACAACTTTTTAAAAATTATTTTCCTTTCTATACTTAAAAAACAAAGAAAATCGTATAATTTCTAACTTAAGAAGTTGACGTGAGATTTTCATAGACCCCCCCTTCCCCTTGGTGAGATTTTTCCAAACCCCTCCCCCCCCTTTTTGACCTCACGTAATTTATGGATGTCCCCTTACATCCCTCTTTACTCAGGATTAAAAAAGGCGACAAAGCAATGCCTGACCTGATAATTTCCGAATATATATTTTTTTCTACTCAACTACTATATACTACATTACTGAACCTTAAAAGAAAAGGAGATTTATTGTGGGAAAACTACTCACGTTTCCCCTTGTTTTAATATATAGCAATCGAAATTCATAACAATTATTTAACATAATACCTAATTAGTTTTAAATTTGTAATTTAAATCAATGCTATAACTATAAGATACTCAAATTTAAAAAAAAATTATGTAATAATTTTGGTTGTAAGCTAAGAAAAGTGTCTATAACTTTTTTTTCTTGTGAAAACAATCTGATTCCCTTTGTGTCCCTAGTAGCACAGTTATATCATTTTATATCAACCGATGACATAAGATATCGGTTGATATCGTGGGGATATAAATTGATATAGCGCGCTACCTGGGGTATAAAATTTATTTTTGTAAAAAAAAAATACCATTGCTTTGTGTTTTTAAATACTGTTTAAAATGAGTAATAAACCTGCATGATGTAAATTTATAAGACAGAAGGATTTTATGTGAAATATTCTAACATTTTTTACTGCGGGATATCATAGGAGTTATTTAAAGTTGGTAAAATAGCACTGCAATGTAAATAAAGGTAGACTGCTTGAATATATTGTTGGTTTTAAATTTCTTCAAAACTTGATTTAACAAGATATTTTAAAGACGATTCCTTCCAAAATCGTGAATAAACATATTTTCATATTAGCAAGAGATATTTATAATTCTTAAAATGGATCTACCTAACGCTGATTCTGTAATGTTCTGTCGAAAAAATTCGACAGGATATTCCTGGCTCAACATCACTCACAGATGTTTGGCAATTACTGCATTCTTGGTTCTTAAGTTGGTAAAACATTTAATTTAAATTCCATTGTGCTTCCAAAAACAACTAACCGAAAAGAGAAACTTTACAGTAGACAAATAACTTTTTGAAACTTATAAAATGAATAAGAGCACAAGAGATTATACCCCCACTATTGTTAGATATGATACATATAGGCGGGATCAGGACATCCATATGTTGAATACTATAGGTATTCCTGCGGGCCATTAGCTGAGTTTCAGCCGTTGTGGGATTTGTGGGTCGATTCTGTATAAACATGAGGGAATAGCAATTTAGACGGTTTGAGGTTAGGTGTTTATTATGACTGTCTCTTACTGAACAAACCTCTTTTGTACTAAGTATATGTTGTGCAGACTAGAATTAGGAAGACATGGGGAAATATAAATGTATGTGTGTGCTGTCGCATCTTTTGAAACAGTGTAATCTGGTGTTTGACTTGTTTCTGCAAGGATGGTGTTGATAGTAATATTGCGATTTCATATTTGCAGTGACTATCGTATCAGACATTCTGTTGTTTTCTTGAACTAAAAATTCCGCATGGGTACGATTTAATGAACGCAAATCATACACAAATTATTTTACTTACTAAAATTTTAGTGAATAAAAAGGAGTTTAGTTAGTCATAACAAATATGTATTTTTATCCTTTTTTTGAAGTTTTGTTTGGTGTTGTGTGAAATCAAAAGTACTCGAAGATATATCACTAGACTCTAAGTATATTTATTTAACTTAATGAAAGTTAACTTTATACAGGGGGAGGCTAATATTCCAAAATACTAGTTTATAAGAACAAAACGCTATCCTACCTATTTTTCCTTTTAAAAGTCTGAATAAACTATCTTATTTTTAAAAAAGAACCTTCAAACAAGTTAAAAACAACTTTGGTGTTTTGGTAGTAAACTGAAAAAAGGGACGACATGGACAACATTATTATGATAGTATCTTTATCTATAATAATAAAAGAGCTTTACCACTCACTCACTCACTCATCAACGCACAGCAAAATCTACCGGGACTAAAGACTCGAAACTTGGTAGGGTGGAAGACCTTACGGTGTATACGCGCACTAAGAAGGGAATTTTCGAAATTTCTTTTTTCTGACCCACATGGGGGTTTGGAGCGTTTTCGACGTTTTTGAACCCAGCGGCGTCCTAAATGACCCCAGATCTTCGTTACTTCGCAGGAAGGTATATAATAACAATATCTAGAAAGGCTTTTTTCAGATTTTGAATATTCGAATTTTAAGGGGTCTGAATATTCCAAAAACCCGTTTTTGCTGAGCATAAACCAAGTTTTACATTTTCGAAGAAAACAGTACCGAGAAATTGATATTACGAATTGAACTGTTGGTAATACCTTCTTGAGAGAATTTCAAAGAAAGTAATTTCTGGATTTTTCGATATTCCATTCTGGAGGGGGTGCACGGGGGTTTGAATATTCACTCCCGTTTTTAGTTTTTGGATCCTAGCACCCACATTATTAATGTGATTGTTATGAAATTTTAGCATGTTGTTCCTCACGCAACCAGGAAGGTTTGCGAAAAAGAATTTTCTGAATCAAAACATTCCAAGGAGCCTTTTTTGTCCCTTTTCTAAATTCTTATGCTTAGCCTTCAATGTTAAATTTATTGCGGTTATTGATCTTTCCAGGACACGCAACACCTCTATTGTTGGAAATATTTATTTTGAAATGTTTTATAACAGGTGAATTTTTAAAAAATATGATAAAGAAACAATTTTTAATGATTAAATAATTTTTTTTATAATAACCAAAAACCGTTCCACTGAAAAATTTTATTCTTTTTTCTATTTAATCAAATTTAAGTATTTCCAGCAAAGTTCAAATTAAACAATAGAGCATTTTCAATCACATGACTCTGCCTAACAACGGCCTTAGCAACGTTGTTTTATTCCTCCAGTGACATCATGTGCGAATGCTGCTATTGGATACTTCTATGTCCCGCCTCTAACAACAGCCTTAGCAACGTTGATTTTGTCCTCCAGTGACGTCATGTGCGAATGCTCTATATTTTATCACAGGCATTTTCAGTGTCGATTCAAATGATGTTTACTTTTATTTCATGTTTGAAATTACTTTCAATGAATGAGTTGGTGATAAATCAGCAAAGGGGGGTTCAGGGGGTCTCCCCCTGATTTAAATAAAATTATCATTATTAAAAAATGGTTATAAACACTAATTCTAAACCGGTTTTTTAAGATTTTGTTTAACATCTTAAAAAGTATAAAAGTATGTAGTATATATTTAATTGTTTTGTATTTTATAAAAATTTAGCGGGATGAGGGGGAAATAAGTTTTATCTTTAAGTTTAATAAGTTTTATCTTTACATTGCTGCTCAATAATATATCTTTATTGTGAAGCGAAGGCGGAGAAATTTGCCTCAAATATACATTTTACCAATTGCAGAAATGGATGGAGGGAGAAAAGGACAAAAGAGAAAAAAATAATGGGGTTCAGAAATTCCCCTGACTTTTTTTCTATTTTTAAAAATTAAAATTACTCTTTAAAAATGGGGAGGGGGATTTCACACATTAAATCTAAACAGGTGGTATTTTTAAAGAGCTTTTTTACATCTTAACGAAGTGGTATGGCATCAAAAAAGAATCCTAGCGGGAAGACTGTTGACTCTATTGCATCTAAACGATAATTCTTATTTATTTTAACACACAGTTTGATAAGCCTTTTATCCCCCGAGCAACGGCGGGCATATCAGCTAGTCTAAAATATATTGAGTTTATATTAAGTCAGCCTAAGCTTCATGAAGTAAGCGTAATAAAGTCATTTTGTATCACAATTTGATTATTTTTTTCTTATTTATTCGAAAAAATATTATAATTTTCTCGTTTCTTCAATTTAGGCAAAATAATAATGGCTTGGTGGACGGACACATTAAAACCCCAAAAATACCTAAAAAACCCAAAAGTTTGTGGGACGTTTTTTTTATTGTTATTTTACTTTTATCCATGACAAAACATAAGTAATCATGAACCCTTTAGGTAGGCTATTCCTCATACTGTAATCCCTTATTTCGAGTACTGTAGTTTAAATTTAAAACTTCACAGGGTTTCACTAATTCAGATAAAACTTCTGCAAAGATATTCCCGTAATTCAATATCAATGAAATATGCTTCATTATTCATATTTTAAAGATTAAATACTCTTCCCTCATTTCATTAATCATTTTTATGGTAATTTTAAATCTTTTAAGAGAGATCAAATGCCTATAAAATATTAAATAGGTAAGTGGATACCTCAATGTTTTAATAAAAAGTCCGGATAAAAAAAGTCCAATGCCATAAAAGATGAGGAAATTGAAACTATTTGTATTTCTAAGAAAGAGGTTTAATAATTCAGTTGCACGCAGTTTTTTGTATCGAAAAAAAGTTAGTTTTTCCCCTTATATTTTTTTAGCTCTTTTTTTTCTCATGCAAGCATGTTTTTATCAAATGAACAATTTGTATTTATACAACTTCGTTTTAAACTTGACATCGCTAAAAATGATTTATGTATTTTTTTAACTTTTTTTATTTTATAATAGCAGTAAAAACTATCAAAAGTAATAAAAAAACTCCGCTGCGGCTGCAATTAAGATAATTTGTTCTAATTGCACAGTGATTAAGGAAAGTTAAATCAATATGATGTCAACATAAATTTCAAAGTTTTAAATCTATTATTTAACTCTCAGATGAAACATGAGAACGCTCTGTGTTTCAGAACTTACCCAGAAAGTTTCTTAACATTTAAGTTTATTATTATGTTTCCTACATTATCCAAAATTTCTCAGAAGAGTTCGATTTCAAGAAAGTTTTGAGAGAGCATTAAAGTTTTAATCAGGGATACATTTTAGGTTGTTTGAATTTCGGAATACGAAAGGATCTTAAGTAATCCATCAGGAAATTTAAAAGGGCCTTAATAGTGTTAATCCGTTGTTTGGTTTAAAAGGATAAGTTACAAATAAGTAACATGTTACTCTAAATAGTTAAAATTACTTTCTGTAATTTAAAAATTACATTAACTTTATTTAAAATGTACTTAAATAGATCTAATTAATTTTATGCCATAATTTAAACTATCAAAACTATCAGTGTATTTCTTTTATATTTCGTCTAAGAACCACTTGGTATTTTAACTTTAATAACATGTCAGCGTTCTTAATATAAATTTAAATTTATTGCTAAGTCTTTTTAAGAACTTATTCCTCCCCATCAAAAAATGACATTTATTAATCTTTTTTAAATGCATCATTGGATAGGTTTTCAAAAATGGAAATAATAAAGGATATTTTCCATTTTTAGTTACAGTTAGATCCTTTAAAACTTAAGAGATATATTTTTAATAAGACCTTCTTATGCTTTGAAGATTAGCTTTAAAAAAAACTATATTGATAGTTTTAGCATCCATTATTAGGTAATTTTATTCTCATTTGAATCAAATTGAACAGAACAAAAATAAAGACTGCCTTTCTCAACCTCTAACCTAACATATATCATCTACTTGCCATTAAAATGCGCAACCTTTACATTTTCCCACAAAAGCATCATTGTACCCTAATAGAGAACAATTGGATAGTATTTATTTCTGATCTCTGTGGGAAAATGAGCTTATGATTATCACTAACTAACTATAATGCAGACCGAGTTAAGCATATTTGATTTCTGCCCTCTGAGCGATTTGTCATTTATTAGGAATCATAGCTAATTCCTGAGAGGATCAGATGATTGGTAATACCCTTATGACTGATTACTTTAAAAGGCTGCATACAGCTATGAGGTCAGACTTATAAATTTGCGAGGATCCTGATCAAAAGTTATCTATTGGATATTGAATAACCATAAATTTAATTTCTTTTATACGGGATCCTCTGTGGTAAATGAACTTTGAATTAGAACAGTTTTAGGTTTAGGGATAGTAATTTTCTCTAGTTCAGTGTTTCCCAACGTGGGGCGCACGCCCCACCGGGGGGCAATAGGATTTTCTAGGGGGGCAATTTGAAAATTTTCAACCAAATTGTCCCCCAGATAGGACATGGACCACCAGGTTTTATATACTGTCCACGAAGGATTTTCGAAAAAAAAAATGGGGGAATGGAAACTTTAGAAAGGCTTTGGTGGGGAATGGACTGAAAAAGGTTGGGAAACACTGCAGGTGAAGTTAATAAATCGTTTGTTTTTAAGAAGGGTTAAAATACCAAATACAGTCAAACGTGGATAAGTGTAATTCCTTGATAATTGAAAAAAAAGGTCGGTCCCAACCCATGGAGCACCAAAAATCTCTCAAAGGGGATTTTTTTTTCACCTGTGTAAGTGGAATGGAAAACGTCTTTCTGAATTCTTAAAGTAAATCTTAAGGCAATTTTGACCGCCTGAATATCTTGAGAAATGTGTGTATTAGAATAAACAAGATAATGCAGTGATAAAATATTCACCAAATGACTCATTAATAAAAGATAAAAAACATTATTTTGCATATGAGTTAGGTATATGCATACTTTGTCGAAGAAATTGTTGGATTGAAGGTCTATACATAAGAAACAGAATCAGAAAGTTTCTATACACAAGAATCATCTCAAATCTTCTCATAACTAGTACATATGCATGGAATCCACTCCAATATGTATACTCCACATAGAACTCCAAGCTCCATTTTATACTGGTGTAAGAAAATGAACTAATTACACCCTATAATAAAGCCCCTTGAATTGATCTAATTTGAGCGCATCATAGATTAAGATAATATTAAATAATGAACTAATTTCCCTTATTAATTTATAATTTTCACCGTGTTGAAATTTAAAAATTTTTTGAAAGGAATTATATAAAACAACTTTATTTAACTCTGCAAACCTTTTGGATACACTGATATATTTTCTAACACATACTATTATGTGCTGTGTATAAATAGACTTATGATATTCTAGTAAAAAAAAAGCAGTTTTATTATGACTAAAAATTTTATTTTTTATGGAGTTTTTTTCTTTTTGTCAAAACTGTATTTTTAAACTTCACAAAACTGACAATTCAAATTAAGTATGTCAAATTATTTTAAAATGTGCAATTAGTAAAAGTTTGAATAAAAAATAGAAATAATAGAAAACAAATATTTTCCATGAATTTTATAGTTCTTAAAAATTTTCGTGAGTAGTTTCTACACGTAACAGCTTAAGATCACAAATCCTCAGAATCGCCGTAACATACGTAAGAGAAATATACTTGTATTTGATACTTGTATTTCTAGAGAACGTACAGTTTAATCACCATCGTGACGTCTCAAAAACGAGCGAACGTGCTCTAAGGTGGTCCTGGTTTATTGGTCAATGTAACATAACCCAAATAACTCCAGCTAGAAAACCTCTATTCACGATCTTCATATAAAATGCACTTACATTCAATTTTTTCTGATATTTGTGAATTTAAAAGAAGCCTTTTCTATTCAAAAACATCTTTGATATAGCTTTATGGTTATATAATCCGACATGTAACAATTCAATTTGGTATTCTTTTCTTATATGGTTGGTGGTGCATGTAAGAACTTAATCTGTAAGAATGCCATCACAAAAAATAATATATTTTGTTAAAAAACATAATTTTTAAAGCGCGTACTGTTTTTACTTTAGGTGGCAAAATTATTAGCGACGTGCTGATTTTTATGAAATTTCTAGTTTTAATAATTTTATGAACAAGTAAATTTATTTTTATGAAGGTGGGTTGTTTATTTGATATTGCTTCTGTATTATTATTTTTATTTCTGATAAGTGGCAAGACTAGAAATCGGCTCATGGTAACTGAAAAGAAAAACCAATTACTTAAAATTAAAAACTGTTTTTTTTTTATCATAACATACTATTCGATAGCTTTTAAGCCTTCATTATTAAATATAGTATACTGAATATATACAATCAGTACCTAAAGTATCTTAAAAAATAAATGCTTCCTTTGTTATAAACTTTATTCTCTTAAGTAATTTCTGATAAAAAAGGAAACCATGCAACTATTTGAGATCATGTTTTTGAAAAAAAAAATCCCAAACACATAAAGAATAAGTTTTCTAAAAAACATTTGGTATCGTTATTAGAGGAAAAGATGCAAATACGGACACTGGTGCAAATATGGGCATGTATACCCCTCCCCAAGTGTCTGTTGGTGGTTCTATTAAAGACTGGAGATCTGGGCTGTAGGTGTGCAAGTTGTTGATGTATGGTTAATTTGAAGTAATTTCACTATGCTATATGAAAATTAGAGATCATAAACTACTTTTGTGAGCACCTTTTAATTCCGCGTGGCTTTGGGGCAAATACAGGCACCCATTTAATGCCTAAGGTTCATAAAAATAATAATAAACGAGATAAAAATAAACGAGGTTCAAAGCAACTAGGTTGTATTTTATGAACAACTATATCATTACTGTCGCTGAGTTTAGAGCTTCTGAGTTATTTGCAAGAAAAAGCACAATAATGAGCATAATTGACTTAATGAATACATTCATATATATTATGCCATTAACACTAATTATACAAAGAGATAATGACATTATTTTCCTTTTTTTTCATCTTTATGATAGGAACTATGTTACTAACGATGATATTGCCAGGAGTAAACTAGTTTTTACTGGTGATATGAAAAATAATTGGAGAAAAATAGAAAAATTCACTCCCTTTCTTTACAGATTCGTACGAAAACATCGTTTTATGATCAGTAAGCAATGCTCGTAAATATATAATTGCGGGCTTTTTACGATTTTGCTGAAATATTTTTACAGAGCTAGAAATAATGTTGAAACATGCATTTTAGGTTTGTTTTCCTAATAATTGAGGTTAAGGAAAGAGAAAATACAAAACAGAAAAGTAATGTTTTTCGTTAATTAGGAAATGAAAAAAATCTAAAAGCTCCTCAACAATTTGCTCATCCTACCCTGAATTATAAAGTTTTGGTAATTCTGATTTATTGCACAAACAAAAGCCCCTGAAAGCTATATAGCTTTTGAATTACATCTCATCGTTTAAGTTGACTTTACTCAATTTCCCAAAAGCCTGGAGAAGAGAAAATCCAACTCGCTCTAACATGCATCTCTACGAATGATAGCAGTAGCAACGGATCTAAGGTGGTTTTTTTTCTTCAAAAAAACTGCTTATTTCAGGTGATCCTTTATCAAAAATTGAATATAGATTGATGCATAGCTCAAAATGGCCAAAAATAGAGTTATATCATATTGAGTGGAGATCTTGTTTATATACAGTCGACGCTCGTTTTCAGATCTCGTAGCGGATAGTTCACAAAATAAACAGTTTGTAAAACGGGAAAAAAATCATGTCTATTTTATTAAGATTTCTTCTTTTACAAAATGTAGTATTTTTAAAAATGTAATACATTTTACAAATTAGAAACACATATCTATTTTTCATGTATTCCGTTTGTAGGTTCTATATCAATAATACTTTTAAAAACTTAAAAATTAATTGCAATTTATTTAATTAGCTTTCATACTACTTTGCAAAAAAAAAAAACTGCTTTCATATGATCAATATTGGAAATTATTTCTCAGCTATCGCACTTTTCAAGAAGGCACCTCCAAACAATCTTACATATTTTTAAAGAGTAAAACAATATTAGCACTGCCAGATGTCAAACAGGGAGAGGTGTAAAAATAAGTTTGCCAAATAACGGTTTTTAAAAAAATTTAAAGTTTGTGAGTATCAAAATTATTAGTAGTAGGTATATTATGTCCGAGACCGTCTTAAAGTTCGTAAAAAAACTTGGTCGTCGTTAAAAAGAATGCCAACTGTAATGAAAAACTGAGAGAAATAATGAAAGAAAAAATATGAAAAAGAATCCTCCAAATATTTTTAAAAGCCCATCTGGTATGGTTTCTGTGTGACTCGATCCAACTGAGAGTTTACTTAAGGTTTCAAACCAAAATTGTTACACAGATAGCACCTAAAAGTCACAAAACATTTATAAGTTTGGAAAACAGTCTTGCGTCTAAATACCTTTCGGCAGAACCTAATAATTGGATGCATGCATTTTAAGCGATGGCTTTAAAGGTTTTCTAGGAATGTCCAACCGTTTCCAAATCCTGTCCCTTTTCCTTCCTTACATGCCCCTCAGAAATTTATCTTTTGTTCAAAGATTTTTTCCCCTTTTTGTTTACCTCACCCAGGTAGTTTCAAACACAAATATTTATCAAGGAAATATTCCTGGAAGTTTCAAATTGATTAATTCTTTTAGCTTATGGATATTATGTGTTTAGGTTTGGGATGGAGGTAAGGGAAAACCGGATATTACTTAAATTCATCAACTAAAAAAAATTATAAGTCCTTTCATGGAAGTAAAATACATTGAGGAAATTTAAAAATTGAATTTTGTAAGAACAGGCGGGAACTGGTTTTTGTTTAGAAATTATATATTGCTAATATACTGTGTGGTAATACATATTTTAAAGTCAATAATAATTACTGTAGTTATTTAAGAAAACATCTAGCATGTCTCGTTACAGGACATTACTCATTCATTGTTTATTTCGATGAAGTAATCTGATAAAACTAAATCTGATTTGTAGATTACATGGGAAAGTGTGGTTATGTTTAATGCCAAAATAATTCCAATTCTTGTCTGAAAAGGCAAATTAAGTATTCCAAGACGCATACAAACATTTTTTAAACTAAAGTTTTATCTCTCGTATTATCCGAACATTGTTAAGCAGACAATACGTGACACATTAAATACAACAATCATGTTTTGAATATTCCTACAGATTACTGTATTCGACAGTTTATTATTTAAATTTTAGCAGGTAAGAACACACAAGTATTTGACAGTTATTTTTTTAATTGGGATTTTCAGAAATAGAACTTGTCATCTCATAATTATGTTTTAGATATCAGATTAATAATCGACACCAAATTCTAATTATGCTGTTTTTAATGTTTATAAAATCTAAATCATTTGATATAAACTAAAGATATAATTTTTTTAAGAAAAGGGAACGTTTTATTAACATTTTTTGTATGCTTGTTTTTAAAATATTTTAAGCAGAGTCTGAATTGTGCTGTACTATTATTCATCTAAGAAACATTCCTAATCAAAATTTGGCTAATAATGCACCATGCAATATAAAAAATTACATTCAATAAAATATAATTTGACAATATACGAATGTGGAAGGTACCTTAATTAAAAACTAGTGTAAAATAAAAGTATGTTTGGATATCTGGATGAAAGGTTAAGAAAACTACATGATTATATTATCGTTTTTAATTTGCCTTTTTCTTAATAATCTATAGTTAGAAAATAATTTATTTCCAGAATTTGAAGCTTTATCGTTTAATATTAAAACACAATAAAATGTCCTTATTTGTTCGGAAAAACATAAAGTTGGGAGTACAGCAAAAAAATTAAGTGAAGTAAAATACATTAATTAGAAAAATGAAATAAACCTTTCTAAATTAAAACTACTTTTAAGAAAACTAATTATGAATTAAATAGAAATAGAGCAAATAAAGTGGCTCTATTAAGGAATTACTGTTTTATTTAAGAGAATAAAATATTATTATGTTTTTATGTGAATACTATCCATTAAAAAATATGAGAGTGGACTAGATCAACTCGGCAAATAAAATCGTGAAAAAACAACGACGCAGAAACCTTTTCAACTTAAATAATATTTCCATGTATATATTTTTATTCAAAGAAAATTATAAGAATTCGAAATTTATTCGAGGATATTCTTTATTCCCAGCCTTCTTGGAAGAAAACGGGTTTTCTACGTAAAAAAGTTATTATTAACACCCTTTAGTAATTTAGTGTTTTCCTTGGTAAATAAATTAGTGTTTTTTATATTCTTGGATATATATGAGCTTAATTAATTATTAATTTTCGGAAAAACAAGGCTCGAGAATACTTCTTTTGGCTGCTTAAATAAGTTCAATGATTACAATTGTAAGCAAACTCTAGTAAATTATGTCTGATTTCCTTATTTTGTTTTTAATGACTAGTAAAGACCAAAAACTTTAGAATGATTAGTTAGATTAGAAAAATATTATTTAATCTTAAGTGAAGTGAATACATTCAATTGCTTAGCAATGATGCAATGCCATTGCATTAATCCGACTGAATACCCTTTCCATCCAAAAACGGTACGACGCATTTTCATTTCGTAAGAGAAATGAAAACGAGCTACTCAAGTACGACTTAATCCCATCCCCGACAATCCCCTTTTCAGAAAGGAAGACATGAATAATTTATACATTATTGGGGAAATGAATTTATAGGAGAATCATTCTTTAAACCCGCCTTGGAACATGCCTCTTTTCACGACCTAAAGAAGTTATTCTTGCTACTCTCGAAACCAATAGAAAAGATACATGGGATGTTTATCTAACCGTGCCTTCATTCTAGAAGGACTCCACTCTCTGAGGATTTTCCATTGGTTTTCAAATGAAGTTCTAGAGCAGAAACGAAAAGGGTTATTTACCTTGATATATAAAGCTTAGGTTTTTCCGATCACTTATATCTGTATTACGTTATCTGCGTATGGGTTGAGGAATTGTGTTTGAATATTGAATATGGGATGAAATTTTACTCTTTGATCCATATCAATAATAATAATAATATGATTTTGTGTACGTTGCTTTTTCATGATACGCTGTACTAAATTCGTACATATCCTCAATGCGTTATTTTTCTTTGTATTGATTGGCGAATTGGGATGCAATCTAGGAAGTAATATTTTTGACGTTTTTTTTCTCTTATAAGCTATATTATTTATTCTTGGATTTATAGAACCCGTTGAAATTCTGTTCTAGCAATAACTTCAAGATAGAGATATATATTATAATGAGGTTCTTTTTTTTATTGAACGCAGAATTTTTCATTTTTAATCTCGTTCCCTAGCATGGTATATTGATGTGAAAATAAGCTTACTTATGATTATTTGAATAGAATAAAATATAATCTACCGATATTGAACAACATTTTCATGGAAAAAAAAAGAGTACGAAATTGAGATCACTACACTAAAGACATAAGTTAAAACTAACTCAATACACCAACTATTATTTTCCTGACAATATCTAAGGCAATAATGCATAGTTTTCAAGATCACATTGGAAGCATATAATGCGAACCTTCAGAAATCTCCGCGTTTATTTCCCTTTTCAGTTCTATATTTCTCAGTGAACCTAATGAAATATGCAATTGACGCAGGGTCTGATTCTGCATATTCTTGCGTATATAGCGACCCAACGTGAGGAAAATATTATTCAGTCGTAAAGCATATATAGCAGACGAACTTGAAGGAGTCTGCATGTTCCAGCTTTTGAAGAAGCTCTGTTTAGAATTTGAGAATTTGCTGGAATTCACACTATTGCTTTTTCCTGTCTTTGATTTGACAGCCTACTTTTCCCTTTATAGAATTTAGTATTGTAAATTGGGTTTGCATGCGAACTTTCTGCTAAATACATCTTTAGCCGAAATTAAGGTAACGAAATACACATACTTTTTGACTGAAACCTATTGATGGCTTTTACCAATATGGATTACACACACCTTAGAGGGTTAATGTTAATCCTTAATTTATTCAATAGAATAAAAATTAATGTTCGATGTTACTTACAGTCTTGTTGTAATAAGTGCATAATTTTTCATTGCGTCATTTTTTTTATAACTAAAATTGTATTACGTTTTTCCTAAATTTTAGATTATTCCTATAGCATTGGGGATAAAAGTTTGTGAGTGTTCAAATAATTCTTCCTAATTATTTTAGTGATAGACAAAGGATAAACATATTTTTTAGGTGTTTTTGAGAACAAAATTACTTTTGTTTAAAAAAAAACCCTAGCTTTCAGCTGTTTATTTTGGAATTATGCATCAGTTGTACGATAGGTTCAAGACAAAACGTGCTCAACTATGTATTGTTTGGATTTATATCGAGGAATTCAGCTTTTTATATGCATCTTTGAGCTAAAGAAAAAGTGGTGTAGGAATAGACGGAAAGAGTATTTCTCTACTATTTTTAAAGCTGCATATTTAAGCTTTTTAAATTTATATTTTCTTTGGTTTGAAATAAAAATTCAGCACACAATCCTTTACAATTCAGTAAATCAACCAACCATTTTATTAAACTATAAAATTAAAGTCACTTTTCTGTTTAAGCTCCATTGCAAAAACATCGACGATATACCTACTTGCTTCAATAACAAGGCTTCAGATGCAATTTAGTCTACGAACCATAGTAACCATTGAAGGACCATAATGAATGTTTAGGTTACAATTAAGGTCGCACTGCCACACACCGGGATATAGTAAGGGGCAACTATTGTTCAGGGGAAACAAGTTAAGGGGCTACTATTGTTTAGTCTGTTAGAGTATCCAAGTTAGGGGGGAGCTGTATTTCAGGGGCTATTTTGCTCCATATTTTTGCTCCAGTAAAAACAATTGAGATGAAAAGAAGTAAAAACTAAAACATTAATATCCAATACCAAAGTATTCCTTTCATTAAAAGTTATGTATAGAAATGATTTCGTCTAAGTTTATAGTAATTTAACAAGGGTTGGTTTTGTCAGATTAAATTTTTCATGGTTCTAACCAAGCGAAGATAAAAAGGTACATTTTGAAGGAAAGTCTGGTATTTATAGTTCTCTCTGACAAAAAATTTTTATGAAATAATTTTTAAAAAATATTTTAAAAACCCATTTAATGGCCTCTATTGTTCGCAAAATTATGAAAAAAAAATTAAGGATTTTGTAACGTAGTGAAGAAGAAGAGCGTTTAAATTCTGCTGCGAAGTGAAGAAATCACTCTCGCTTGTTTATATATTTTTGTAAGTCTAAGCTCGGGGGGCTGTCCCGAGATCGAAGCGGCATAATAAACGTCAGTTTGGTTTTACTTAGTTGGCTGTTTTATTTTGGGTAGACTTCTTTACAGCCGGGTTAAATTGGTGGCAGCGAATGGATGAGAATCTACGGCCAGTAAGGTATTGATTAGGTTTATAGTGATTATAAAGATCTGAGCTTTTGTATTAGAGTGATAGATCAGATGGTAGATAGTTTGAATTTTCCAGTTGTGGATTTCTGTTTGCTTCGGTTTTGTATAGGATTGGATTACGGTAGGTGGTTTAGTTTGTGAATAGTTGAATAGATTGTGTTTTGGATTTTGTGAAAATTGGATTACAGTGATCGCGTTTTGGATTTGGCTTTTGATTAGGTCAGGTTGATCTGATATTGTGAGTTAGCAGTTGGAATTGCGTTTCGAGTTGTTCTGTTTAGAATTGGATTTTGTTCTGATGGTTGTGGGTTTCTAATTATGGCTTTTCTTGCAAGGGGTAGGAAACTGGACTTGGTTAGGGTTGCGGAGGAACTCGGTGAATCAGTGGAGGCTTCAGATACGATTCCGGAGATTAAGGCTGTTATTAAGGGTAGCGAAAATTATGAAGAGGAAGAGGTTAAGTTGATTTTGGAACGAGTCATTAAAGAGAGGGAAGTAGAAGAACAGGAGATACTTCGAAAGGATCAGGAAAGAGTTCAATTAGAACAGGAAAGGATCCGACTGGATCATGAATTAGAAGTAAAAAGATTAGAAGTGAAAAAGGTTGAATGTCAATCTGGGAAAGTAACGGAAACTGGGGTAGAGCAAGCTGGTAGAATACCGCTGGCACAGATCATGCCTAGATTTGATGAGAAAAGAGATGAAATGGGTTTGTTTCTAATTAATTTCGAGAGGAGAGCTAATATGGCTGGGGTTCCGAAAAAAGACTGGGTGGCTTATCTGTTGAGCGTTTTACCTGCTGAGCTGTCTAACGTGTTGGCCAGGGAATCACCCGAGGATGCTAACAATTACGATGTGGTCAAGAGTATCATTTTGAAAAGATACAAAATGAATAGTGAAGAGCTGAAACGGAGCTTTTATCGGCATTATAAATCACAGGAAAAGTCTTGGAGACACTTCGCCCAGGAACTGAGTGGTTATTTTACTGAATGGATTGGGGATCTGAATATTCAAACCTTCCAGGAACTTAAAGATTTGATCATAACTGAACAGCTTAAGTTTCGTGTACCAGCTGATGTCAGGGAACATTTTTTGGAGGATTGGATTAAGATGAAAACACCATATGATCTGGCAGAGAGGTTGGACGAATACGAGAGCATCAGACGTAGTTTTAGACGGGAATTTCCTAAGAGGAATGGCTACGCGGTTCAAGAAGGGCATGGAGGTAGATACAAGGCTGGAGAAGGATCAAGGGATTTCAAGTCTGGGTTTCAAGTCAAAAGAGAGCATTCCAATGACAAAAATGTTGAGAGAGACTACGAAAGAAGAAGACAACCTCGTTGTTACGAATGCGGATCTTATTCGCATCTTCGACCGCAATGCGATAAGCTAAAGAAAAATTACGAAGCTGTGGCTTCAAATGAAACAGACAAGATCGGATTCAATGACGCTCTGGCACCTTACATTAGTAGAGGTAAAGTCAACGGAATTGAAATGCCAATTTTGAGGGATACTGGCGCAAGTCTAGACTTGATTTGCAAAAAGTACGTGCGCCCTTCAATGTTTACGAATGAAACCGTTTGGATTCGCACTCCGTTGGAGGAACATCCTGTATGTTTGCCTTTAGCTGAGGTGGAATTGGATTGCGTCTACGGCCATGTGATTACGAAGGCTGCTGTGTTAAGGGATACATTGGATCAGGGAAGATACCTCCTGGGGAATAAAACAGCTGCTCTTTTCGACGAATCTGAAAAGAACTCCGAAGTGAAAGTCTACATGGTCAACGCGGTTGAAACTCGAGCACAGAAGTTGAGATCTGAAAAGAGTGAACCAGGATTTGACTCCGAAGAATCAGATGCGATACCTGAACAAGTCATCGACACTACTGTAGAAGATGAAATTTTGCCGACAGTGTTACCTGAAATTCCTGAACTAGATCTTGTGAAGATGTCGAACCGAGAATTTATTGATGAACAAAAGAAATCTACTGAACTGAAAGAATTATTCGAGGAAGCTGGGAAAGACTCTTTTAGAAAGGCTAAGTACATTGTGGAGGATAAACTACTATTTTATCAAAAGGAAGACAAAGATGGCACAAAACGAAGGTTGCTTGTTGTTCCGGAGAAATGTCGAAGAAATCTGATGAAAATTGGTCATGAAGGAACGGCTGCTCATCTAGGGGCAACAAAGACAAAAGATGTGTTGTTCAAGACATTTTTCTGGCCCAACTGCTACAAGGAAGTAGAGGTCTACGTTAAATCCTGCGACAAATGCCAAAGAGTGGGGAAACCACATGACAAACAAAAAGCTCCATTGAAGATTGTTCCGGTCATCACAGAAATCTTCACGAAAATTAATGTTGACGCTTGTGGACCTTTGCCCTTATCACCGTCTGGAAACCGCTACCTGATCACGGCAATATGCATGTCATCGAAGTACCCGGATGCGATTCCTGTGGCAGATCTCTGCTCAACGACTGTGGTGGATGCGTTGCTTCAGATATTTAGTAGGATGGGATTTCCGAGAGAGCTACAAACGGATCAGGGAACATCCTTCATGAGTGCACTTACCTCAGAGTTTTTGGAGAAATTTGGGATAAAAGTTGTGCGAAGTTCAGTGCGTTATCCTCAAAGCAATCCAGTGGAGAGAATGCATCGGACTTTAAAGCGAATTTTGCGCGTCTTGTGCCTCGAAGCCGGATCAAGTTGGGAGGAAATCCTACCAAAGGCTCTTTTTGCGCTTCGAACTGTAACCCATGACAGTACAGGCTTCTCCCCAGCTGAATTAGTGCACGGTAAGAATTTGAGAACTCCAGTTATGCTGTTGTATGAAAACCTAACAGAAAAAAACAACGAAGAGAACAGTGTAGTTGACTATGTGTTTAAGCTATTGAACAGAATGAAGTATTGTCAAGAACTGGCAGTCCAAAACATGATTGATGCAAAGGAAAGACAAAAGTTGTGGTATGATCGAAAAGCTGTGAAAAGAAACTTTAAGATCGGCGACCTTGTTTTGATCGTGGCTCCTTCAAAACCGAATAAACTATCTGTGCAGTGGGTAGGACCAGGGGAAATCGTCCGTCAAATTTCTGAAACTAATTATGTTGTTAAATTTCCTGAAAGAGATAAAACCCCATTTTGTTTAGCCCTGACTTCACCAAGCCATTTGTTCTGCAGTGTGATGCTTCAAATCTGGGGATTGGTGTCGTTCTTTCTCAAATAAATAACGATGAAGAACATCCGATCATGTACTTAAGTAAAAAGTTTACCGTGGCAGAGCAAAAGTACAGTACAGTAGAGAAAGAGTGTGCCGCGATCGTTTTTGCCGTGCAAAAGTTGAAGTGTTATCTTGACGGACTTCAAGGGTTTGTGATACAAACTGACCATAACCCTTTGGTATGGTTGGAAAAAAATACTGGAACTAATCATAGACTTCTAAGATGGGCTCTTACTTTGCAGCCATTTAATTATGAAGTCATTCATCGCAAAGGGAAGCTTCATTTGAACGCAGATTGTTTGAGTCGCATCCCATAAAGCCTATTTTTCTACGGCAAGTATGATGTGATGCAAATGCCTTATTTCTGTGTTTAATGAAGAACTGTTTTATCTTTCCTTAGTTAAGAGCAGCTACCAGTTGAAAGAGGAGAACTTTTATTGACTATTAATGTGGTATTTACATTTTAAAGTGACTTTTTAATAACTTTCCTATTTTTAACTTCTTTAAGAGAAATGGGTTTTCAGGGGAATAGATTCAGTGAGAAATGAACCCCCCAAAATCATTGTTGATGTTTTTAAATATATTTTTATGTCTAATATTATCGTTTTAAGTTTTTTAGGTGAATCTAGGACTTTTCTCGCTTTACATCAAGAAAAGTTTTTGAGAGGGGAGGAATTTAGTCTGTAACGTAGTGAAGAAGAAGAGCGTTTAAATTCTGCTGCGAAGTGAAGAAATCACTCTCGCTTGTTTATATATTTTTGTAAGTCTAAGCTCGGGGGGCTGTCCCGAGATCGAAGCGGCATAATAAACGTCAGTTTGGTTTTACTTAGTTGGCTGTTTTATTTTGGGTAGACTTCTTTACAATTTCTTTCAAAGAACAGGGGAGAACGTTTTAATTGATTCTATCATAGTTATTGTTTCAAAACTTCATATTGAATAGATAGGCAGCATTTCTTTTTAAATTTCGTGCACAAAATTTTACCCCTTTTTGGAATAAATATTAAAAAGAGGAAAAATCCCCGAATATTGATAAATATTCTTGAAAAATATAAAGTCAGCAAAGTCATAGCATCGTTATGACTTGCGAGCAGCACAAGGCTTGCCGTCATTAATAAAAATAAATCCTTTTCCGTTTAAACTCAAACCATAGACTGATTAAATAAGAAAGATTCGAGCAACATGCAGGATTTATTATTTGAAGTCTTCCGTCAAACGAAAAATAACCGTTTTAATGGGGTTTTCTCAAAAAAGATGAAACTCTTGATTCTTTTTACTACTATACATTTTTATGAAAATCTCGGTAAATTTTGTTTTTGGATCCTCTCGTTAATCTGGTCGAGTGAATGCGTTGCGCGTAGCGCCTTGTAAGTTTAAAAATTCATAGCAGGAAAAATCATTATTTTTTGTTTGCATTCCTAAAAGGTTAACATCATATTGGGGCTTGACAGTAAACGTTTTTAAGTGGGTTTACTTTTGGCATTAAGTTTGATTTTGAAGGCAAGTTTAATTTTTCCCTGTTAATTGAAGCCGGAAAAGTCGCGGTATGGTGTCCAATTAAGAAGCTTTTAATTTCTTAAATGTTGTTTTCATAACGATTTGATAGGTTATATGAGAAAAAGGTTAATTACTTTCAAATCTTATAATCGGACGCCATTTTGTGGACTTTTTAATATTTATGTAGTTTGTATTGATATTAAAAATCATAATGCAACTGTTTATGAGGAATTATAACTCTAATTGCTAACAATCATTCTTTCTCTGAATTCATGCAGTGTCATTTGTTTTTCAGATGTATTAATGCATCCATTGGATTGAACGCTATGTCGGAAGTTAGATGATTATGTAGTTCTTTCAAGATACCCTTTCTACTGTAAGAACATAAGCAAAACTAATTTAAGTTGTTTATTTGATTCTTTACCTTTCATATTTATATTTAACTGAGGAAGATGTGTAAATTTTACTAAATAGAATACAATAGAACAACAGGGGCACATATAATTATTTATAATTATTATATGGAAAGGTAGTGGTACTTGGTGATGATAAGCTGGGACCTATAAGTATATGTAAAAAAAATGTGATTTTTCAAGTTTCTTATCTTAAAGCGTTATTTGATGAAAACATATCCTTAATCTGAAAATAACATTTAAACAACTTTCTTCCTTCAACTTCAACATCTTCCTTTTCTTCCAATACAAGCAATTCTCAGTTTGTTATGGGAATGCATTTAATTCAATTAAATACGACAGCAGAAATAATCGCAATATTTTAGCTATTTTAACTATGTACTCGGATTAAATGTGAATTAAAATTTCGGAATTTGATTGTTGGAAGAAAAATTAATCTAAATTTTAAATTCTTCGTTCAGAAAATGTATTCCAAAATTAGAAAGAAAACAAAGTATTGAGAAATGGAATAAATAAAGTTTCTATACAGCCAAGGGGTAGCATTCAGTCCTTGGAGCATGACGTATCTCTAAGGAACAAGGTACAATTGAAGTAAAGAATATACAATCGAAAACTTCATTTCGTTTAATGTTGATATATTTTGGAAATAAATTTTCCATCAAATTGTAACATAAAACTCTTGATATAGCTACGAATTTACTTGACGAAAATATAATTAATCTTATTTTTATGTCATTGTTTTATTTCCTTTCAAGTGTAAAAATTTTCAGAAACATTGAAACTCCAAGAATAACAACTTGAAGTTTTCTTTGAAAATGCACAGGAATTCGAAATATATTCAAAAGCAGAAATTGGAACAGTCTTGGCAGACAATAGTTTTCAGGAATCGAAATGAACTGAAACCGAAAACTGTAGATACGTTATTTATTAATTTACTACTTTCAGTTGGCTGATAAAAGTTGAAAATTAATTCCAATTCCAATGAATAAATATTTTTGAGAATGAACTATAATAAGCCGCAAAATTTATTTAAAAACATCACACTTTTCTTTCATGGGTAGTGCTACTCACGTGTATTTTTAAGGCAGGCAGAATGCTTGGAATGACTATTCAGAACAGTTTTTTTACTCAGTCGTTCGAATTCAGATCGTTAGGGACACGTGTTTGCTTGTTTGTAACGAACTATTCACTAGTACATTTGATATTCAGGAAAGTGGGTTACTTTATTGCCCCAAAGCTAATTAATTTGGAATATTTAAATTCTTATACAAATGTGAGATTTTCTTATCAAATTATGTAGCTTAGAGGAGCTGCCTTGCGTAGTCTGTTACAAATATCTTGTTTGATAAACGTCTTCTCTAATTTCAATATTTGTTAAGAAAATTGAAGAATGATTTACTTATGAAGTAACTGATATTGCTTATAACCATACTGGTGTATGCGTATTGTGTAATTTAGCTAAAATCTATGGTTTTTACTCGTGTAAGAACTGATCTAATTAAAAAAATATTTTTAACAACGAAGAAAACTAATTTTAATAAGTCTTATTCAAACATTTTTAAGAATTATTAGTTTAAGTGTAAAACGCGTCAAAATATCGTGGATAAAAGTGTAAAATCATTATTATGATTTGTTCATGGTAAAACCCAAGTAATTTAATTTACGTGATTCATATCAATGTTTGCCTGTATGTATGTCCTTTATATTCAATCCTAAGCCGCGCAAGATTACCATTCAATCCTATGCAAAATTTTGGGAGGCTATATGACTGAAAGGGTTAAACCTTTATGTTAAACCACGTTGCTCTACTCGCTCCGCTACAGGAAAGGTTTCTGAAGAAAAATAATTGGTGCTATTATAGAACCGGGTGCCACTCTTCTTGGCTATTGTTGGCCGCTATTGTTGGCATTATAACCCACTATCCAGTATAATAATAATAAAAAAAACAAGTGGCACCCGGTTGTACCGGTGGAGCCCATCTGTAGAAAGGCAGATTAGATTACACTTCTTTAAACTTTATATATTTCCCACCGAAATAACAAACGGATATTTTTTGAGCTATAGCGAAGCCCTTCTTTAGAAGAGTTAATTATATAAAATCTTTATATTGTCCGCCACAATCCAAAAACTTCAAGCAGTTTGGTGCAAGCGAACCCCGTATAAAACCCATCAATAGTGGTTTTTTTAGTACCGAAGGCAAATTCGTACTGGCAAAGCCGGTTTTGTAGCCAATTTCACTTTTTAAAACTTAACTGTCTTTAGCAATAAAAACTATAAGTACTTCTGTGCTGGCGAAGGCCGAGTAAAAGTCATCAATAGCAAATAATAAGTCACCCATTCGTACGGTATTACTGTATTAGGGCAGATAACTTTTTTAAAAGTTAAATGAATATTGTACAGGCAACGCTACTCATTTGGTTGGATGGTTTTATACTGATTTATAGCTATTACGCATTTATTAGTTTTCCTTTGGATGATATATGCCCCCACCACCTATCGCCACCTCTACAATTTTGCCATGGCTCTGAAGGGGAGTGAAGTAGTCTCCAGAAGACCTGGACGCGTGGTAAACTGCGCCATGACCGACCACATACTCATTTGGACGGGCGAAGCCTGTCTTTAGCTTTAACACGCCAAATTATATTAAAAAAAAACCTGAAACCTGTGAAACGCCAGGTCTAGCGTGCTTGCGCGCTAGTAATTTATAAAATGCACATTGGAGCCAAAAGTAGGATATGTGAAAGTAAAAGATGAGCTAAAGAACTATGATGAGCGTTTTAACAAATTAAAAATAAAACCTTTTTTAATTTAACTAGTTTTACTAAAAGAAGTTTAGATCAGAAATACATTTTAATGTTAAACGTAACCACTTAAAGCCTTAATTTTAAGGTTTTAAATGGCCTAGATACAACACATTACAAAATAATCAGATAATTTTACTTGCTACTAATGCACAAGTCAATTGAGCTGTATAATACGATAAGGTAGAATCAAATGTTCTCAAATGTTTAATGTTTGGAAATTGGGATAAATTAGTTGGGCATTTATATTAATGCAAAGTAAATATCATTGCATTTAAATACGAATATTATTAGCGTTATTGCAAATAAATTCTGTTAAGATATAATCATAAAGGTACTGAAACTGAAATTATCAGTAAATATTTTTTAAATACTTGTCCAGCATACAAAATAAACGCGATTTAACAATATAAAAATATAGGTAATAGTTAATTTATATAATTAGTTTGAAAAACAAAATAAATGTTCTAATCAATTGAATATTTTGATACTAAATTCCTAATACTTTATAATAGTATACTAAAAATTTAAAAAAAATCTTAATTGTGTTTTAAAATTAACTTTATACACTGCATGAGGTAAATTCATACAAAAATTATTCTTATTATTCTTATTCTTATTATTCTTAAAATTATTTTATTATTCTTATGAGTATGTAAAGAGGTATTTTTATTTACGAATGGAAATAATAGTTAGGAATATAAAATGTTCAAGGTAAGCGAAAAATAGTTTTACCGTCATGGGAGGAATTGAATATGTCACAAAAGCGGAAACATCATTTTGTAGTCAAGTTTGTTTTTAAATTAAAATATTAAACTTGAACCTACAGTATTAAAAATACTTCAACATGCAAGAAAACTTCCAACTTGTGTTTTCACTGAAATAAAAATGAAATTCCTTGCAGGCTTTCAAAAAATCATAAAAACAAAGGTTCACAAAATTTTTTTCCCTGTAAAGTGTGTATTTTTTGTCATCTCATCAAGACAGTATAACATATTTTTTGAAAAGTTCCCATGAACAGTTAATGTAACATCTTTTTACAGTAATTTTGTAACTACCAAGCAGTATATTTTCCTCAATCGCGTGTTATCCTTTCCTCAATAAAAGGATGCTTGCATTACAATGGCATTAAATAAATTTATGAACACTTATTTACAAATTTTTTTATTTACTTATTTTTTATTTACTTATTTACAAATCTTCACATTTTTAACAAGTTTAGGACTTGGTACTTAATAATTATGGAAATATGTAAATTACTTTATGACACTAATTACTATTGCACACTTTATCATTATTAAACTTTATAGTATTGATTATCACGAATAAAACGGAAAAAATTACGAATATTTGCTAAACTTCTATTACATATTTTTTTATAGAAATTATAAAACCGACTTATTAATATGAAAATGACTTTATGGTACACAATATCAGTTCAAGTAATCATATAAGAGAATGCTTTCAATAATTTAAGGTATATATTTCTGTAAAAAAAATCATAATCTAAATTTATAAATGCGATGTATCTCAATACCTTGTGCTTATGATAACATGTCGAATACAGTACGCAAAATGTTTACACGCTCACCGCGTTTAGATTTTCACAATATCGAAAATTATTTTCAACATTCATCAGGAAAAAAACCATCGCATGCATTCGTCTTGGATACTTTTTCCGTTAAAAATCGTTTGGAAAGAAGCAACGATAACTCTCAACTCACCCTCTCCGTCGCACGATCGCAAAACTTTCCAACGAGCAGCTCCGTGCTTCTTTGAAGATGCGACCAGAATGGGACTGGAGAGGCCCGAGAGCAAGTGGAAGAGTAAGAGGAGTGGAAAGCCCCGTGCGCATGCGCCGTTGACATCCAACCCACCTGTTCGACTCCCCTTCGCGCTCGTAACAACTTTTCGGAGAAAAGTTTTCGGTAGGGGGCGGAGAGATCCGGTTTAACTAACTGTTGCAGCGGTTCTTTGAGTGTTTGTATTGTTTTAGTAACAGGTAGGGTTTTTGAAAAAAATTAAATTTGTAGTTTGAGATTTTTGTTTTGGAGATGGTGGGTGTATATGGTGTCACGGGGATGTACACGGGGTTTTTCCGAATTTTCGTTAAAGACCGGATAAAAATGGGGGTAGCTGGACGATGGGCAGTTTGATTGTATTTACAGTTGACTCCGCTTGATGTGATCACTTTTGTTCAAGTGTAGAATAATAACAATATCCAATTGATAATAATAAGCGATTTAATACCAGTAATAGTAGGGGAGCCCAGAGTGTTTTTGGGTAGTAACTCGAGCGCGTCAGATAATCATAGGGGGGCATACCTTGCATGCTTTTGAGTAACTCCACCAAATATAAGCTCTCTATGTTGGTGGGTAAGTTTAGAACAGCCCGTCAGATTTGTAAAAAAAAATTAGTTAAATGGACATACTCGAGCGAGTCAGATAATGATAAGGTAGGTTAGTTATTAGCTAAAAAGTGTACATTTTCTAAAATCTGCCGATTTGAGCGGTGGGTAAGGGAGCGGGAGGGTTACAAAGTTGCAAAGTAAAGTCAAGACCGGTAAGACGCTATCGCTCTTTTTGAGAAAAATGTACGAAACAAAATGTTTATAGACTAGTAGCCAGGAAACTAGGCTCAACTAGTTGTAAACTGTCTTGGTAGCCAATCTGACGCGCTCGAGTATGTCAATGTAACTAGTTTTCTTTCAAATTTTGACGGGCTGTTCTAAACAAACCCACCAACATGGAGAGCTTATATTTGGTGGAGTTACTCAAAAGCATGCTAGGTATCTCCCCTATGATTATCTGACGCGCTCGAGTAAATCCACATTTAGCATCATGGGCTCCCCTACCATAAGGTTCAAACAGTGTAACTCGAGTGTTTCCTTTAAAAGCACAACTATGTAGTCCTAATTGAAGTATTTAAAACGATTACCTAATATATACTTTGCAACTTTTACATTCAAAAAGAAAACTATTAGAGTGGAACAAATAACACTAATTTAATGACTAATTTTGTATGATTATGTATTTAATTAGGACTTCAAACGGGGAAAAAGGAGGGTTGTAGAGGATTTCACCATTTTGATAACATAAAGCGATAAAATGATCAGATAAAACGATACTTTTTGCGTTAAGTTAAATAGGAGTGATTGGGACTGGTCAATTTTGATATCATTATCCGATTGATAATATCAACAGTGACCACAATTAGCGGAGTCGACTGTAATGGGTTTTTCTCGTGTATGAGTAGGCTTATAAGAAAAAAGAAAATAGCTTAGGAGAGGCAACTCGTCTTGGTATTAATATTTAGATAATTTATTAGTTATTTGGAAACTCCAACTCTCAAGCGTCACCTCCAGCCATGGACCGGTTTCGTCCTTGTTAGGACTCATCAGCACGGCATAGGAAGGTAACGCAAGAGAGTGGAGGAAGGCTTCTAGTCAAGCCGACTATAATGGAAAAAGTAATTATTGTTTGGATTAAGGGAGGCCAACCTTTTTGGAAAGAGTGCTACTATTTGGGAAATAAATCTTAGGTGTGCCACTTCTGCTTTTTCCAATCTTAAGCATTAAATATAAAAATTTAAAAATATTATTCATAGACATAATGATAATTTTACGTGAATGACACTGTTTCTCACGTACGTCTGAGTAGTGGGGACGTTAAAAATTAATAATGGAGGTACTCCCTCGAAATATTTTAGCAATTATCCCTCAAGACGAACTTTCAACGCATTTTGCAACTCTTTAAATCACACGAACTAAAACAAATTACAACTTTAGACATTTTAACCAAAATCAATAATGAAGTCAAGGAGAGTCGGTACCTTGTATATACCCATAATGTTAAATTGACAGTTTTTATGTTCTTTTTTTCTCAGAAACTAATAAACATTCAAGTCTAAAAATTTTTTGGTGATTAAATAGCCTCTGATCTTTAAATTTATCAGAGCATTTACCTTAATTTAAAGTACTTTTTTTTAGAAAAATTAATCACTGAAGGTTACTTAAAATTATTCAATTTTGGCTGTTTTTTCACCAAAAAAGTCCATTACATAAAATATTTTTAGAAAAATAACAAAAGCTCCAGATAAAAGTTGCATTACCATATTAATGCACATGTTGTAAAAATTTCATAAAAATATATTCAGTAGATTCTGAGAAAAAGGTACACGAGTATTGGAAAATACACTTTTGAGAAAAACACATTTTTATAAAATAAAGTTGCTTAGCTAATATAGGCCTGCTCCATACCCAGTTTTATAAATTTACCCACTTCTAGTTATTGGAAAGTAAAAACCAATACATAGTTAGAAAGCTCTTGATTTGTAGTATTTAAATCAATCAAAATAATAAAATCGATTTTTTGAAGGTTTCAAGGTACCAACTCCCCTTAAAAAAGAATTATAACTAAGTTGAGAGGAGAAACCTCATTAATTCCTCATTGATAACGCCAAAAATCATTCTTATTTTTCCAAACTTTTCAATGTTTTCGCGTGACACTGTTATAACTCCGCCGTTTCACACTATGACGGGCGTGCCGCCGGTTGGCTATCCCTGATTTAGATATTTTATTATCTTATAAATCTTAACATTTATTTTTTTCAATAGTTATTAAAATTAAGGGGACACGGTACTTTTCAAACCAAAATCTTTAAAATCATTGTTTTTTAATATTTTTTTCGGTTTTTATATGTATTTGCTTTATGTAAAAGGTATTACAAACTCAAAATGACTTAAAATTCAAATTTTATTAGTTTTTCTTAAAAAAAAAAAAACTTAAATTTTAAGAGGTATTTTAAAATGCTACTCCTCCTACAATAATTGACCTACACTCATTAAATTTGGTTTTTAAATACATCAAACTATGTACAACAAGATGTGGTATCGGTTTAAGGTTTGTACAACTTTGAGTAAAATGATTTTTTCCTTGAATCACTAGCTAAAAAAGCCCTAAATATGTTAAAATTCCCAATTCAGTAATTTTTTTTAAAAATATCTATCATGGGTATCCAAAACCCCATACCACATTTTGGTACACATACTTCCAACAATAGTTAGAAAAAGTTTCAAGAGATTTGATCCAATAGATAAAAAGCCTTAGCATTTTAAACAATGAAAAAGTGGTTCTGAGTAAAAGGACTTTGAAGTTTCCATTTGCCATAGAGACCTTAATACTTTTACACATGAAGTTAACTACAACTTAAATATTTTGCAATGAAAAGTTTTGAAAGTTCATAGGATGATAGACAGATGCATACAGATAAGTTTGGACGAAAAAATATTTTTTCGTAATTTTGTCAAAACAGAGGTACCGCGTCCCCTTAAAATTTATTGTAGGTTATTTGCACCTTCAGCCCAATTGGATTTATGTAGTTTAACTGATTTCGAAGATTTTATGGTGCTCCATGGTTTGCACTGACATCAATATTTAACTTTAATTTTTTTTTTTTTTTGGAGGGAGAGAGAGTTCAAGTACTTAACTCTTACAACTCTAAACTAAAACGTCTATGCATACTAAATTTGCATGTTAAGCTCTGAGTGTCAGCGGTGCCTTTTTTAAGGAAATGAAGGCGCAGTGAGAACCAGTTTTCGCAGCGTAGCTCGCTCGTTTGGCTTTCATATGAGGATGCGGTACGCGCCTTCTCGCTAGCAATTTCTTTTACTTCGCCGATTGGCACGATCAGCATCATGTTATAAAGTTCTGCATTTTTTTTCTTCAAAGTTAAATAATATGCTTAGCAAATAAACAAGTTGTTGACTGTTTACGAGTTTGTCTTGTTGAAGAGCATCGACCATCCCCATATTTTAACTTTTCAATTTTTGAAGATTTCAAGTTTGTTCAATATGAAAGACATTCTTAAATTTAAAAATAAACGTATTTTACATGAGGCTGAAGACTGTTTTATCACAAATATATCTTTATTCATCTTTTTGTTTTCCGGTGAAATTCAATGAAACAAATTAAGTTTTTTCTTAGGTACCTAAATATTAAAATATGTATTTTACCAACTTTTCTTAAAAAAGGAAAAAAAAAATTGTACAACCTTTAAGTTAATAAGATTTAATGCAACGTAAATATTTATAAAAATTTATTTTCTGAATAAAATGAAAAAGATATGTTTGTTAATTATTTAGTTCCAAATTTAAGGATTATGAGTTCTGAAATAAAACAATAATGAATTCTTCAAAATGCAACAATTTTGTTTGCCTGTAAACATTTAATGCTAGATAATTTTTCTACATATTTTAAATGTTAAGTATAACTTTTGTGTGAAGGCTTCTAAGAGATAAGAGTTCATTTGTGTGTTGCCCTTTACTTTCCTTCTAAAACAAACCATTTCTTTTGACAATCCTTTTTATTTCATAGTAATGCAGCCAATAAGGTATTTTTAGGTACGTCCTTAGGAAGAATGCTTGATTTTGAAACATGCCTGGAAACGAATGTGTTTACAAGGTAGGCCTCCAAAGAGATTCAATTGTTTTAAATATATTTCTGTTTCAAGCCCCAGAACTTATTTTTCTTTACGAAAAGTCTTTTAATATTAAGAAAAGGTATAATAATAACTGCATTTATGCTTTTTTACTAACATTTCTTAAAGAAAAATTCACATTAGCCCCCCCGCTAATAACGAATATCCTTTAGCGTATGGTGGTCCTTTAACGTTTAAGAAAACTGATTACAATAAAATATTTTGTCATACTTTTGTCAATATTATTGCGGAAATTAACTTAACATTAAGTATTTAACGAATTGATGTTGAATTTGTTTCTATAAAACTACAAGAGCTCGGACTTGAAAAAAGTATGAATTCATTAGAGTCGCTAACTTTTTTTTCACTTATATGATCGTCTAGCATTTTCAAGCAGTTATTTGGTTCTCTTGTCAAAAATCCTGAACTCTTCCTTAAAAGTTCATTGAAGGTTATGGGTTGTAGGATTTACCAACCCCATTTTTACTTAATAACTTTAAATGTTTACACCATTTATTACTTAAATTTGAAAGTTTTAGAAAATTTGAAATTTATTATTGTAATAGGATTATATTTAAAAACTTAACCCGAATTTATAGTTTTCTTGTCTTGGGGAGCATTCATAAATCTTTATTTTATTATTTTTATTATTCAAAATCCTTTGATATGAAAAATGGGGTAATATTCCGTAATCGAGGTTTTCGCCAAATGTCGCCAAATTTGAGCGATAATCAGGGATTTAGATGTAGTGTTAGTTATAGCTTGGCGAGATCCGATCTCGCCAAATTTGGCGAAAACCTCGATTATGGAATCTGTCCCGAAAAATGAAACAAAATTTAGAGAACGAGCATACATTCCCTATCCCAAAAAATAAAACAAAATAAACAGCCTTAAGGCATAGTAAACAATACGCATAGAAATATTTTCACTTGCAATAAATGGATCAATATAATAGTACTTTATTTTTGAGATACACAAAGGTTTTCAAACAGCTTACCAACACCAACTCATCGTCTAATGGTGTTTGATTGGGAGAATGGAGATTTAATGCAATGTTTGATTTTAGGCGTATTCAAAATATGCATTCAGTATCTTATAATTAAAGTAAGTAAATTTGTTACTTAGATAGTTATATTTTGGTGTGAGATTTTAGTTTGAAAAATCTTTTATAACAAAAAGGAAAAAAATTGCTCTGTAATGTAGAAGAAAGCAATTTTATTTCTTAAAATATCTCTTTAATTTCTAATAATTGTGTGAAAGAATATTAATAAAGTGTATAAAGTCAGTTCAAAACTTATAATATTTGTTTTAAATATTCAAAAATCACAAATGAATTAATTTAATCTTGTTTTTTTCTGAATTTAATAAGAGAAGAATTTAAGTTCAGCAGGTTTTTTTATTTAAAACATCCATTTTCATCCCAATATAACAATTTGGATTGTTCTACTACAGATCCTTTTCGAAATTTATTGATACTTGTTACTGATTTTAGTTACTTCAGTTTTGAACCCTTATTTACTAATTATGTAAGCTCTTAAAAAAATTATTTTTCAAATTGTAACTTATCAGTTTAACTTGTAAGTACGACTTAATACCTTTTTTTAAATTTACAACTGGAATATTTTACGATTAATAAGTGGATAAGTGGTGAAAATTAAAAACTAAAAAAAAAAAAAATAATAATAATAATAATAACATACATAAAATGTTAGAATCTTCATATTAGTAGAAATTATCATTGATGAAAACATTATTACGGTTTTAAGACCATTTTGAAAACCACCAATTATCAAAATTAGAATAATTAATTAATTTAGCATAATTACATTTTATTGAAGGACATACGTAAATACAATTCATGAAAATTTTAATGAATATTTATGAGGGAAAATTTTTGCAATTTTATATGGGAATAGTTTTTATAAGGCTCAATAAACTAGGATGTACAAACCTATTACATTCTAGTTTAATTTCAAACATTTTACGTTACATCAATCATATCTTTAGTTAGACTTAAATGTCTTTCTACGAACCGGACGTAGAATCTGAAATTTCGAAAAATATAGATCCTAAGTAAAATACATTTGTAACCTGAGAAACATAATGCCTTTTATATTGGTATTGTTTCTCATTTTAAAAAGAATCGAGGAACTAAAACCAATCCAATACAATTTATTCCCATACATTCAAGACCACAACGTCAGACATAAAAATTGGAAGTATAAAAAGCTCAATATTGTTCTTTTCAACCCGAAATTCCAATTCATTTTCTAGTATCAATTCAGAACTGAACTTTAAATCTCTTTTTTTTAAGTAATACTATTTTCAGACGTTCTTTTCATGTACTGCTTCTACGAAAACTTCTAACCATATGTAAAGCTCAATTTTGACAAAAGCAGCACTTAAGAGATTTTGTCATGTAAACAAAAAATGTCACGGTGCATAATGGTTAAAACAATCCTGAATATGTTAGATGTAAGGTCTGTATAATAAATACTCTGTTGCATATGTTTTGAACATATTTCAAATAATATTTCAAAGCTTGATTTAGAGAAATTTTTTATAATGCATAAAAATAGAAAAACTAAAACATTTAAGAATACACTATGTATCATAAATTATTTATTCTGAAAACTCACAACACTAACTCACAACATAACTTTGAAGCTGTGGATTCATTTTATACTAAATTTGCCCATATGTTTATATTTCTTTTCACCAACATTCTAGATACATTACAGTAGTGCCCCGATTATCCGCGAGTGCCACGAAAAACAATTTTTCGATTTGAATTGATTTTTTGATTTGAATTTTGAAAATTTTCGTAACTTAGATGTAGAGCAAAGGTTTCTGCTGTACTGTACATATTTTAAAAGTTTAACATATCATGTTTTTTTGTACAATAAAACATACTTTTTATGCTGAAATCTTTTTTTCGTGTTTTCACCTCATTTTTAGTCTTTTTTCGGGTTATCCGCGATTTTCGCTATCCGCGGTACCCTTGCCACCCAATTACGCGAATAATCGGAACTCTACTGTATTCAACCAATACATTTAATTTATCAAATTGTTTAAAATTAAGTGTAATACCTACTGAAAGCCAGGGGGGCGCAAAATGAAAAATTACATACAATTTATCACGTCCACTGATTATTATATTGCTTTACAGTTCACAATTCAATGAAACTAAATAACAATTTTACTAAAATTTGTGTACAAAAATTATTTAAAAATTATGTGAGATAAATAGGTATTATTTCTGGAAATGGATGCTATTCATTAGGGTGGGCCGAAAACACACTTTATTTTTTATTTATGTTCTAATAACGCGGCTAGGGTGCCACTTGGGTCCTATAAGAAAATGCAGGAAAAACAACTTTACATAATTTCTTTGAAGATTAAAAAATTATATCTAACAAAAAAAGAGTGATAGAAATATGGAACCCGAGGCACTATGTCTTATAACTATATTAGTTCCTCATAAAAAAATCATGAGCAATATTTGAGAGTTTAATCTTTGGTTTTTTAGTTGTTTGGTAAAAAAGTCATCAATTTTTTCAAACTTTAAGTGCGATGCGGGAGCCTAAGATATTATCCAATCAAAAAACCATTTTACACCGTTCTTATTGGACCCAAGTGGCACCCTTTCCACGCTATTAGAACATAAATAAAAAATAAAGTGTGTTTTCGGCCCACCCTACTATTCATGTATCCATTATTAGAAAAAACGAGTAGGGGAAAATAAAGAAAAACTGAAAGAAAACGTTTAGATGTGAAGAAATCTTAAGTTTCCCAATTATCAAAACTTGAATATTTTAATGTTTGAATCTCAATTTTTAATTAAAGAAAAAAGACGGGGTTTAATTTTACATGAAAAGAAATTTGTTGTTTTCTCGGAGTATAATATATATATCAAACCTTTAAATTAGACAAATAATAATCAAATCAGGTCTTGATTGAAGTGCTGTCTCCTGTTTACAAAAAATTTAAAGATGGCGATTTTTCCTGTTTTGTCTCAATAACCTTGTTACTACTTCGGTCTCTGAAAGGAAGTTATTCTTTTTGATAACAAATAACTCATATTTTTACTACTAGGGTAGGAAAGTGATGACAGAAAATTAAATGGGGAAAACTACTCAGAGTAAATATTTGCATTAATAGGTATGTTACGCTTTTACGGCTCTGTGTGGTATAGAAATTACGTGATTTGATCTTAGAGCAAGGTTTTATACCAAGGTTTACAAATATGTTTACATAGGTACCTCAGTACAGTAGCCTTTATATTAGAAACATGAAGCCTATGTTTTCATCCATCTTTGGCTTCTGAATTTGAAATTAATGTTTTGTCCTACCTTTAGATGGTAATACTTATTGCTTCTGATGACCCTCGCTTGCTATGTGGGTTATTAATCGATTTCATAATTCCATTTCATTCATCAATATATTTCTGTATTGATAAAAGATAGTTTTAAGAAACCCTTTTTGAGGTCAAGTAATCGATTAACTGGATTCTTGGATCCATTTTTCCTTGTGGAATAAATAGGTAAAGATGAATGCGGGTTGTTGCAAGTTTCTGGGTATAGTTGTTCTAGAGTTATGTCTATTTTAAGAATGCAAGAAAAACAACTTTACGTAAAGTTTAAAACTTAAAAATTTATTTCTTTTAAACTTTCTGGCACACAGAAATGAAACTAGGCACATACTATAGACAATGAAGGTTCACAACCATGAAAAAATTGAGGACAATATTTGAGCTCGTTATCTAGGGATTTTCTGCCAATATCCCCAAAAATGACGAAAAAAACAAAACTTTGACCGCGTTGCGCGATGGTCAAACGTTGACCGATTTCAAAAATTTTTGTTGCATTATATTTGTATTAATGTGTTACATCTTTTCCGCACTATTAAATTTCAAAATTTTGACTTTCGTCTTTTTCGACCCGTCCTATTCTACATCTTGGACATTTTAAGACCTTTATCATGTCTGGAAAATCAATTTCATTCATTAAAATGCGAGACATTTTTACCTAACAAATGATATGGTAACGCAGGATCCTTTTAAGTCCATTTGGAGTTTTTCAATCACACAAACTGGTTTGGTCAGATTTGGTGAAATCCCGTTAGTTTCTTCTGTATTTAAATATTGGGAGTTAAAAAAAAGGGTCTAGAAAACAGTATTTCATCAGTGAGGCAAAGTTTTGATGAGATTTGAAGCTTTATAAATTTCCATATAGTATCTCTATGGGTTTGTGCAATCTTGTAGATGCGATAAATACTCAAGAAATTGTGCTATCATTTCCAGTAACTATGCAAATTGATTGTCAGGGATGTACCTAACTACCAATAGCAAAAATATTTCGGAATTCTAATTCTAATTTCTTCAGGAGCAAAATGGAAATAAAAAATGACAACCATCGTCGCATTATCAAGCGTCCTTAATTTGTCATAGAAATATATGTTAAATGTCCAAAATATCTATTATGCAGCTTTGATAAGTTCCAAATTATCTAGAGAGAAGAAAAAGAATTATAATGTATTTATTTGTTGTGTTCAATGTTATCGCCACCATAGTGCATGCTTCAGTTTTTTAAACTAAGAAAAAAGTTGCTTTTTCTCTATCTTTTTTATGTATTACAAATTCAGAAAATTTCCACTCGTAGGTTATCTTTTTACAAATATACAAAATCATTAGGATCAATAAACCATTAAGCATAAAAACATTTAAGTATGAATTTACAGATTTTATATTTATTCATCATATTATTCATCATGGTGCAGTCGTATCTACTAATTTTCTGCTTAGTTAGAGCTCCTTATTATGACCCGATTTTGAGTAAAGACAAAAATTAATTTTTACCATGCCAGACTACAAGAATTCAAATCGAAAATTACCAAAGACCTCTTATTAGGGTTGTTTGTCTTCTTACGATGTCCCTAAGGGCTTTTCGCCAAAACCGATGTTTACCCACTAATAAAGTATTTTGCGCTCAAAGAAAACCAACAACTCTCTCTCCCGACATGCTTAAGCCGCAGCCAACAAATTTATTTAACTTATTAATTCCACTTAAGTTCTCGCCAAGGCGAATTTTTAAAACAAACAGTCCTTAATTCTCGGGCTATTTTATTCAGAAACAGAGAAATTGCGCCAAAAGAAAAGTATATTATAAAGCTCTCTCCAACTCCCCAGCTATATTTACGAGGCTTTCTTTGATCTCTATATAACGCTTCACTGAAATAATAGAATCGCAGAGCGATTTTAAAGTTTTTAATAACATAATAATAGTAGAAACAATCATCTTTTATATAGATGGGTGTGTGACGCTTCACTGCATAGCTTTGGTCTTTCTAAGTGAGTTGTTCTATTGTTCGGGGGTATTTCATAAACCGTCAGCAATTAATTTGGTCGACTTGCAGCGACTTAATATAGAATTAAGTTTTACTGCTCTTGTTATTGTGTCCTTGTGATGCAAGTGTTGTAAAATGTTTTCGCGGTTTTGCCTTCCAAGTTAAACATTTTATGATGGAAATCGTAGGTGGAGAATATTAGCTTTAAAAACACATTACGAGTTTTGTGAGATGATCATAACCTTTGGCAGAATATAGAAGTTTAATATTCCTCAATGTATTGTTTTCCATTTACTCCTACATTAAATCCTATTGCATTAACACTTGGGTAACTACTTTGGTAGTTGAAAATAATAAAATATTGATAAACTGAACTAAAGCCTAATTATAAATCAATCATCAGTTTTAGGTTCAAAGCATTGAGTTTTAGATTATTTGATTGATCATTTCTTTTTGGGAAATAGAATAACATGCATTATATTATTTATAATGGAATGGTACCTACATATTTGGAAACTCATTTAAATTTATATTAATTTTTAAAAGGCTTGAAACAGTTATTTTTTAATGTCTAAAGATATTTTAATTATTTTTATTTTGTTCAAGTTATATTCATTCCTTTTCCTTTCTTGTGGTGGCATAGCATCTATTTTAGGGTATTTCTAATATTGTAACCAAATTCAGACGAAGTTTTCATCAATTCCGTGTGCAAGCAATTCCATTCATATAATTCCTCTTAGAGGAACTTATTTCAAAACATCTTCCTGGATTTCGCCATATTCTATGATTAATCTTATAAAGTATTCAATCTAGTTTCTATTTAGAATTTCTAAAGCATTGATGAGTGTTAGAGGGTTATCACCGTGGGAGTGGGTTAAATTAGTGTAGAATGGATCAACTTATATAAAAAGTTGAAAGAGTCAACCTTTTATATTAAGTAACCATACCAACAAAACAACTGAAAAGTAACTTCCATTGAAACCAATATGGCTGTCATTTTTTTTTTTTTGAGCTGTTCGGAAAGGGGTGGGGTTCAGATCTTTTTGTAAAAGAATTTTTTTTAAAAGAAATAATAAGTTAATATATTTTTATTGAATTGCTGGCACTGATTGTGAAAAAAGACATTTACAAGACAGTTTAGAAGTTCCATGATTGAAGACGAAGACATAAAAATACTCTTTAAAACTATTCATTCTTCTCTTGACTATTTCGGTATTTCCAAGTTTCGAAATATTCATAGTTGCAAGTGAAGTAATATTTTCAAATGTAATTCTTTTTAGAGTAAAATTTTATAAGTAAACAGTAGTTTTAACTTTAAATCCTTCTAACAAATTTCGGACACGTCACACTTAATAACAAAAGTTATATTTCATTTTATAAAAATGTTTATACATTTTATAAAATATATATATCATTTAAAAAAAATTGAGTTATTGGCCTATTTTTTTCGTTAAGGGAAATTTTCTGTAACTACTTCTAAGCCCTGAAGGAATTTGAAAACTTGCGTTGCATGCTTAATCATAGATTTCTACCTTTCGAGTACGTGAAAACAAGTTTTTACGATCTATGATAGAAAAGTTGTTTTTTCTTGGTAAGGAAAACTTTTTACATTATGAAATAGTTCAGCTTTATAATTTTAGATTGCTGTTTACATGTTATCTGAATATCAGATGAAGCACTCTTGTATATTTAGATTGAATTTCAACTTTCAGAATTTTCTATATATGAATCTTCGGCACTTGATGATGTAACACACTGAAAAAAAAAAGGATTTGCATAATAAGATTATTGTTGTGAATTTATAATTCAACTTCAATGTTTGTTTTTAAAGCGTCGGGTGTATATTTTTAGACTTAATGAATGGGATGCTTAGTGTATACTATTTTTTATTCTTACAGGGTCTTTCAAAAGTCCATTTGACGGCTTTTATTTGGAACCAACGTCTCTTAAGATTATGAAAGTATGGTGTACCTCAAAGTAAATGACCATGCTGAATCTATTGAGATGGCTTACAGCGCCCCTAGTGGCGAAATAAGAAAGTTAAACCTATTAATTAATAAAGCTATCTAAAATTGAAACAAAATTAGAAAAAAATTGTTTGCGATATTATAACAAACGCTCAGAAAGAATAAAATACAGTTGAGCCCCGATTATCCGCGGAATTGGGTGGCAAGGGTACCGCGGATAGCGAAAATCGCGGATAACCCGAAAAAAGACTTAAAATGAGGTGAAAACACGAAAAAAATATTTCAGCATAAAAACAATGTTTTATTGTACAAAAAACATGATATGTAAAACTTTTTAAATATGTACAGTACAGCAGACACCTTTGCTCTATACTCTGTTCCACCCTAAGTTGGCACTGTTGGGAAAGGCAGAGGTTGTACCCATCCGCCCAAAAAAATAGTACTAGCTTGTATTGTAATTCAAAATTAATTCAAAATAAAGAATACGCAGACACATTTGTAAATATGTAACATACATTATAGTTGATTGATATTTTTGCCATATAACTAAATTTAATTATATGTTAATAGCCTGTAACCGAAGCGAATGAATATAGTGCGTAGGGTAAAGCCGGGTAGAACAGCGTTGAACGGGCAATCCATTCCGGTTGATTGGCTGGGAACCGGTTTCCTGGCTGTAATTCGGTCACCATAGCCTTTTCTTCAGTGCCAACTTAGGGTGGAACAGACATCTAAGTCACTAAAATTTTCAAAATTCAAATAAAAAAACTAAATTCAAATCAAATCAAAAAAATTTTCGTGGCACTTGCTGATAATCGGGGATCTACTATCTTAAATATTCGGGGATATATTATGGCAAATGAAAATAGCACTTTAACAGCCCTCAAAAAAGAAAAGTTCGTAAATTTGCAAGTTTTTCTTAAGTGTTATCATGTAGTTTTGCGTTTTTTAGTCAAATAAAGATAAAATTTAATTTAAAAATCAAAGAAACTTCTAATTAAAGAACCTTTTTTTTGTTGAAATTTTCATTCTATCTCAAACAAACACACTTTTTTTTACATACTAAAGTAACAAAATGACAATAATGGAAAAAGAAATTATTATCCGCCAAGGGGAAAGACCCGTTCAGACGAAATAAAGATTTAACAATCAAATTAAATTATGAAAAATCAATTAAATCAGTGGAATTTTATCTAATTGACTCCTTTAGTTATTTAATTATTTTTTTTACTTTATTATTTATCCGCTAAAGGCGCTGTGATCTGTCTTAATAGATTTAGCATGGCCACTTATCTAGGGGTACATATTACTTCTATAACCCGAACAGACGTTGATTCCAAATAAAATCCGTGGAACGGAATTTTGAAACCACCTGTATTTAGTGAAGAAATACTTTTAATAATAAGATCTTTGGATTCACAAATGCAGCAAACGTTGTAATAAGTATTAACTAAACATTATACAAAAGTAAACCTTTGAAAATGACGTTTCTCTACTTCATATAAATTAGTACTTAATTTCAAAAATGTTTAACCAGTAAATCACATAAATAGCAGTTGAATATGTACAAAACAAAAATTAAATTGACACAGTTTTAAAATGCTTTTATAAATTTCCTCTTTTTTCTTTCACTTTAATGCATATATTCAACCTAAAACTTAACAATTTAAAGTAATCATTTAAACAGAAAATTGCAAAGATATCCATTATGAAATTGTAAAATGCACAATAGTAAATATCTAACAAATCAATCTTCTAAAATTTCTTAAAATCTTTTAACATTCAAAATTTATCAAACACGTAACATTGAAATTGATCGTTGAAATTGTTTTGACAAACATTGAAATTTATCAAAACAATAAGTATCAAACACGTAGAAATGTTTATTGCTTTATAAAATTTTCTTGTTTATAAATAAATTTAATCAGACAGAGTTATGATTTAGGTGATTAACTTCATTTTTAGAATCAAAAGTGTTCTGAATTTGTCTAATTAAGAATTTTAGGCTACTGAATTTGTTAAATAAGTATAACTAATTAGACAAATTAGTTAGATTCAACTCAATAGATTTATATGCTTGGGTTGGGAAGTAAAACTGTGGTTATTCAAATAATTGGTAGCAATGGAAAGTAAGAAAAAACTGGTAATCAATAAAAAAAAGGTAGTATTTTTTTCTCTTTATACAAAAACATCCAAAAGCCCAATAACCAATTGGATTCGATTGGAATCCTCCGAATTGATAACTAAGCAAATACCCTATAAAAGAAGATAAATTATTCTAACATTCAAATGATTGCACAACTACTCGGTTTCAAGTGCACTGGAACGTGTCATGATTGGATCAATTTTGGATTTCTGCTATTCCCAGGAAAATATTTTTTTCCCATGAAATTTCGCAAGAAGGCATTAGGAAAAACACTTCACTATACGAAGCCTTTCAGCTCCTTAAGAGAAGATTTATTCAAAGGGAAAAGATTGAAGCTGAAAATTAGTTTATTAGTTCATTTACCACACACACAACTATTGTCTTTTATATCCTCTGTAATAGATTCCTTGTATCTGTTTATGAGAAATTTACTAGTGTACTCGCCCTTGTACTTAATGATTTCTCTATAATTTTTCAGGTTTTAATATTTATCAAAGAGTTTATATTTTACCGGCTTACGAAATATTTAATTAGTTTAATTTGTTTACCTTATTCGTTCCTATCGAAAATAATGTCCTAATAACCATCCTCAAACACATTTAGATGGAAGTTAAGAAATTATTGATTTTGTAAAGTTTTACAGACAGAAGTATTTTAATTTGAGTCTTTATAAGGTGAACTGAATTTACATAATTAGGTACATGGGAGAATGCTCAGACAGTATACCGACTAAAAATGTAATAGGTATAATTATAAATAATAACGAAGTTTAATTAGTTTCTATTGAAAAAAAATAATTTCTGGGTCCGGTTAAATATAAAAAATGGCTTGTATTTCCAACAGTAAAATGCAAAGGCAAAATATTGTTATAAAAGATTAAAGAACCGATTCTTCTAACATTAAAATCAGTTTATTGTAAGAGCAACTAAAAATTCAAATTAATGGAATGTGTAAAAAATAATCTATACCCTTCTTAGTTTTATAGATTATAATAAATCGGTGTTCGGTTTTATAAATACAGATTGTGGCGTACAAACCATCTTAATATATCCAAATACATATTTAAAACAAATATTTTGCACTAATTTTACTTTGACGTGTTTACATATTGTGCAAAAACTTAAAATATATCTTGAAAATGAACAAAATGATATTTCTTCCTGGAGCAGAATAAAAAAGGACCAAAAATTCATAAGGTTTCTTTCTTTATATTATTCCTTTCATTTTTTGTTCCTTTACGAGTCGTGTCTCACAACCACAGATACTATTCCTCAGCTCACGAAAACAACCCTCCTACTTATCAAACAATTTGAAATGGAGCCTCCCGTAAGGTACTTTATAAACATACACCAAGTGTATACATCTGCATACAAATCAAACAAGAACGTTTACCAACCCTAATGGATCATGCCGTACACTAAACGTAACAATAAAACGGTTTTACTAGTCTTAATGACATAGGGATATTCTGCAGTCTTGCTGAGTTTCCCTTCTCATTTGCTTTACAAATCATTTCCAGGATTTTAACAGAATTTCTAAGCTGTCGGTTTGGAATGCATGCCAAAAGGTTTGTTCGAGACATAAGCTGGAAGTGGTTTGGGGTTAGATGGTTAGAGGATTGTGATAATGAGAGCAGTTATGTATCGATTATTCATTCTCTTTCTTGGAACAAAGGCATATTAACGGTAGGATTCTTTAAGAGTATCTAAAGAATTTGTTTTTTACACACATTTCCTGATTATTAAGTTTATGAAGTGAAATACTCAGCATCTCAAAACCATTTGTTAAAACTATCATTTATGATTTTACTGTCGCACCTTCTTTTGTTTTAACAATTGATTGGAATAAAGTTGGAATATGCTTAAAAATGTTTGAAGAAGCACATTTTCATTTTATCACTTAAGAAAAATTAAATGGCTTTTATCTTAATTCCTGAAGTAAACAAAATGTTTTTAAGTTAAATTTTAATTTTAAGAGTCGATAAAGAAGTCTACGTATGTGCACTGTTCTAAAATAGTTATTTTTACAATGTTTTTATTAGGCCGCTTTCAATCTTTTCTGTCTGTATATTTGTTTGTCTGGGTGGAATTTATATAAATCAATTTTAAACTAACCTCCCGATGTGCAATAGACTCAAACTTTTGAACCCAGTTTAAATATGGATAACAATGTGATATTATCTCGTTGGTTCGGTCGGTTAAATTAGTTTTCCCTGAACCCACAGGGGGACTTAGTTCAACTGTAGGACCTTATTGCAAGGTTATTAGAATACTCTATTAACCTTGATCTTATTGTTAAAATAATCATTGTTGTGCAGTTTGCCTCTCGTTATTAAGATGGCTTTAGAAGTGTTGTTTAAAACATTATTACAATGAAAACGTGTAAGAATAGAAGTAACACACAATACATTACTTTATACAAGTGTTCTATGTATTTGTTAATTAATTAAATGTCAAGATTTTCATCAATATATTTTTAAAAGCCACATGTTTTTCATATTTTCAAGTTGTATAAAATTTCCAAAGCCATCTGAATAACTAGGATAAATTCTGAAAATCCCTTGGAATGGACTCTAACCGTCTGACGTCACACGGAACCAACACGTGACCTACTGCGCTTGCAATGGACTCTAACCGCCTATCTGGTTCGAGACTTCACGGAACCAACACGTGACCTACAACTGAGCTTGCAATGGACTCTAACTGTCTGACGTCACACGGAACCAACACGTGACCTACTGAGCTTGCCATTGGTTACCACAGATACTACACTAGTAGATCTACTAGTGTAGTATCTGTGGTAACCAACGGCAAGCTCAGTTGTAGGTCACGTGTTGGTTCCGTGAAGTCTCGAACCAGATAGGCGGTTAGAGTCCATTGGTTACCACACATACTACACTAGTAGATCTACTAGTGTAGTATCTGTGGTAACCAATCGCAAGCTCACTAGGTCACGTGTTGGTTCCGTGTGACGTCAGACGGTTAGAGTCCATTGGTTACCACAGATACTACACTAGTAGATCTACTAGTGTAGTATCTGTGGTAACCAATTGCAAGCTCAGTTGTAGGTCACGTGTTGGTTCCGTGAAGTCTCGAACCAGATAGGCGGTTAGAGTCCATTGTTCATGCCGAATTCAAAAATTTACTCAAAACAAAACTAAAAAGTAGAAAATAAATAATGAATAATTAAAACTTTTTAAAAACAACTGAATAATGAATAATTAAAACTTTAATGTGGACTAAAAAGTATGAAATATTTTTTGTAACTCCTTATAAAACGAAAAACGTGGTTCTCATGCCAATAGGTGATATTTATCAGCCGTAAATTATCTATTAATCCATAAAGAGTGCCGAGAGAAGTTGTGGAATTAATAATTACTTATTGCATGATCCTCACGCTTTTCGTTTTACAAGGAGTTAAAAAAAATAATTTTATACTTTTTAGTCCGTTTTAAAAACTATTTTTAAATGTTTTTTATTCATTAATTATTTAATTATCTGGGAATGTGTATGATTATGTATTAAAAGAGTACAAATACACCCCTCTGTCTTATTCTAACAATAAGAAGAGGCAACGAGATGCATTTGACAATATTTTAAGTATTATAATTTTCTATTGAATAAGAAAATTTTGAATAGTTATTTAAAATTTTCAATGAATACATATTAAATAAAAATTCATAGGTAAGTTAAGTATATTTTCATTTCTCAAAAGGATATTTTCATATTACAGAGTACATACCCTCGAACTTTGATGTTTCAAAAACTTTTATACCTTGAAAAACTATTTTTTTTTCTCCTGGATATTTTGAGTGATTAATTTTATTTTCGAGATAACCTAGTTATCTCGAAAACTCGTTACCTTTGAGTTTTTTCGGGTCCCTTCGATTTCGAAGTATCGAGGATATACTGTATTTCAAAGTAGTAAGTTTCTTTGCTATTATTAAAAGAAACTATATTACTTAAACTTAGACTAATAATTATAACACTCAATATCGCGTTGATAATTTCAGAATTAAGGAAAAATTTGCTTGTTGCTACTAAACTAAAACATTGAAACTTCATAAGATGGCAGCACAATCTATAATATCTGTTTTCATATTATATTTTTAAATGCCTACAAAAATATTCAAAATACTTTTTCTTTTTTTTTTACTTTATTTTTATTTAAAGAAGTTTTAAAATTTTTGAGCAAGAACAAACAAAAAATTTTATGGATGAATTCATCAAAAATTACATCATTCATTTTTTAAACTTTGAAATGGATGATGTTATTTTGAATTTTAATTATTCCATACGCAAACTATCCCATTTTTTAATATTCATTTATTCTTACGAAACATAAAAAATGAATTTATTTTATAGTAAAGAAAATCAATCTTAATAACAAAAGTTAAAAGGTATGATAAAACAAATTTTTAAATTAAAGTGGTTGTAAGTAAATCTATAAAGATATGATTTGGGCTCTTTTTGAAATTCCTTCAAAAATGAGAACAATATGTACTAGTATCTCTTAACAAGCGATATTCTTATCGCTAGTGCCGTCATCTATATGTTTTCTCTGAAAGTTTAGATACCAAGTACAACAATTCACCAGTAGGGGGCATTGAAATTTTAGGACTAGAGAGGACACGGCAAGAAAATAAATTAAGAAACCCTGAACTGGTACATTTTGGATGACAACCGTATTAGACCGCCATTGTGCAACACAAAATTTCCCAGTGAAATAGAACAAAAACATAATCTTCCTACCCTTTACGGCTTTGTAGTATATCATCCAAATGTGTTATTTTACGTTTGAGGTGTAAAATATGTCCTTTTTAAAGTACCCTTTAAAGTTGAAAGAGTTTCTTTGTAAAGTTTTTGTGAATTATAATTAATCTGTGAATATTAATTATCTAGCGGAGTACCGACAAAAAATATATTGAAATTGGACCCTTAAAACACAGTTTTAATTTGTTTTAATTTTGTCCACCAAACTAAATTTCGGGAGGAGTTCCTCCCTGTATATACGCCCCTGTTAAGTAATATTCAGCCCCCAAGATAAATTTCTGATTACGCCAGTGGGGGTTTAAGTTTATATGAGATTTCATATCTTTTACCAAACGTTTCTTTAATTTAGGTTGCTTGATAAATAGTATGACACCAAGGAGAATCATCAAATTTTATAGTAATTCATAATCTCTTTGAAAAAAGCATTTCGTGCCAAATCTATGCGTCTATCATTTAGCTTTGTATATCTTTTCAAAGTTTAGTTTTCCTGTCAAAGTTTTTTTCGTTGTTGTTAGACTATACGTTAACTATATGTAATTTATTCTCTTACATTATACGATTTTAGTAATTTTACCTTATGTTAGAAAAACATTGAAAAATGACTTCGAAAATATTTTGACTACTCTTGCAGATCATAGTCTGAGCAAAAGAGCACGATTGAGACAAATTTTCTTGCTTTGTTTAATCTTTGGTTCCTTACTTTTCGTTCGATTGAACGAACTTCTTCGTCGGACGTGAGATACCTTTAAGGAGATTTGAGTTTGGAAGAACTCGTTTAAAAGAGTGTAGTTCACATAGAACCATAAAAAAGTAGGTTAGTAATTCTTGTTTCCCGACCTAACTCGACAGCTTTCTGGTACTTAAATAATTTAAAACTGTTATTTTGATAAAGGAAAGAGTTTCAAGCTGAGTTAAGTATTTAGTGTTAATTGAGTTAACTGTTAAGTGTCTTGAAATTGTAAGTTTAGTTATGGTAAATTAGTACCGTTTAAGTAAAATCATAATAATACTTAAAAGAAAATCATATTTATAAGATAACTTTTTTTCGAACTAAATGTTCCATGGTTAAAATTTAAATTATGTATTTAGAAAATGAAATTAAAGTTTAAGGATTAGCAAAATGGAAGAGGTATAGTGCTGATAAACGTTTTGTAACTATACTTATAGTACGTACTCGTCGTATGTTACTGTGATTGGTGTATTTTTGAAAAATCCTCATGGTTAAAAATTGGAAAGAAATTTAATGACTTGGGTAAAACTCTTTACTGGGAATATTAATACTGTTTATTATCACTTTCATATGTGAATATAAATTGTCCACTGGCGGCTCATCCATAGGACATAGGAGCACATGAACTAATGTTCATGAGCACATGAGGAGCACATGAACACGTGAAGCTACAATAAAAATGAAATAAGTCGAAATAAGTCAGTAATAACATAAATGAAAACCTAATGAAAATCTATTCCACCCCCTCTTCTGTTCCAATTGGGATACTTAATTACTTAATTGTATCTTCAAAATGTAACTGTGTATCCCTATTTGAACTACCCACGAGCCGCCACTGAAATTGTCTGTAAAAATGTTTGGAGAAAAATCTGAAGCCTTTTTGGAAAGCTTATAAAACATGGTACTAATATTATATCCATTATTGACTATAAAAAAATTTGAACAAGCAAAAAAAAAAATACCTAAAATTTTTACATTATATAGTCCAGTCAAATAGTATTTATTTTGGGAAAGTTTTGGGGTAGTAGATATTTTTCGCTGATTAACGAACGCTGATTAACGAATGATGATTAACGAAATGCATTTTCGTAGCGAGATTTCTCTTACGAACGAAAGTTCTATAGGAGATTATAGTATTTCGATAACTATATGTTGCTTCTTCGAGATTATATACAAAAGTGTTCTTTTGACTGTTTTATATGTTTTCGGGGGTGATGAATCCGAATCTGACGTTTGCGAACAAAATTTCGAGATGGAACTTTATGAAAATTCGAAAAAATGGCAAAAATTCTCCCCTTTTTTACGTTTTCTGCCCCTAGAACGTAACCTTTGCACTTCTGAGAAAAACAGGCAATACAAAAGTAAAGAACACAAACCAAGCAGCAAAAATGGCAATTGAAACTTTTCTCTCACATAAAGGGTTTAAACGCTAGAGAACGCTTATTATTGGAAGTTTTTGTTCGATTGGCGGGAAAATCCAAAAAATGTCACTCGTATCACCGAAAAGTGGCCTGTTTTGAAACAGAATACTATTAGAACTAGTACTTTACTATTATACGAGTGACATTTTTTGAATTTTCTGCCAATCGAATAAAATCTTGTTGACTTCGGTGAGAGGCAAAAGTTGTGATAAAATACGAGCCATATCTAAAAATGGATGTTTTTGCAATATGCTCATCGTTAAGGACTTTATCCAAATGATTGTAATATAAATAAAGAAAATCGGTACATAAATTGAATTTTATATAACTTTTGGAATAACTAATTCACTAATTGTACTCGTACTCTACGTACCAATTTATGTTACGTAAGTGCAGATAATATGAAGCCAACATTTCCAGTAGAGATATATTAGTATAACACTAATTGAGTTATAACACAATACTACTTACTAGAGCATATTAGAGTGTACCTTTATTTGTTTTAAGTAAAAAAAAAACATTCTAAATAATTCATAGGACCCTGGAAGTTAAGAAAAGTGCAGGGATGTAAATAATGTATTCACTTGGGCATAATTTTTGACTTTTAAGCAGATGTTTCTATAAAACGTTTCATCAGATAAAACTTTTTTCTGGATTTATTGAAATTAGCGTAAAATATCTCAACATTAATTAATCGTGCATTTAATTAATTATCATTGGAGTATGAAGAACATTAATTCCATGTACTTAGAATATTATTAAAGTAGTTCTAATAGTATTCTGTTTCAAAACAGGCCACTTTTCGGTGGTACGAGTGACATTTTTTGGATTTTCCTGCCAATCAAACAAAAACTTCCAATAATAAGCGTTCTCTAGCGTCTAAACCCTTTATGTGAGAGAAAAGTTTCAATTGCCATTTTTGCTGCTTGGTTTGTGTTCTTTACTTTTGTATTGCCTGTTTTTCTCAGAAGTGCAAAGGTTACGTTCTAGGGGCAGAAAACGTAAAAAAAGGGGAGAATTTTTGCCATTTTTTCGAATTTTCATAAAGTTCCATCTCGAAATTTTGTTCGCAAACGTCAGATTCGGATTCATCACCCCCGAAAACATATAAAACAGTCAAAAGAACACTTTTGTATGTAATCTCGAAGAAGCAACATAGTTATCGAAATACTATAATCTCCTATAGAACTTTGGTTCGTAAGAGAAATCTCGCTACGAAAATGCATTTCGTTAATCATCATTGGAGTTTTTAGATGGTTGATTTGATGACGAATATTATTAGAGCAGTTTTTACAGTATTATGTTCCGAAAAATACGGCTTTTTGGCGATACTAGTGACATTTTTTGGATTTCCTACCAATTGAACGAAAAAGGCCCCTTTTTCAACGTGCTCTATCGGCGGAACTATACGTCTGAGAGAAAAGTTTCAATTGGCTTTTTTGTAGCTTGGTTAGTGTTCTTTATTTTTTATATTGACTGTTTAGCTCAGAAGCGCAAAGGTAATGTTCTAGGGGCAGAAAACGAAAAAAGGGGCGAATTTTCGCCATTTTTTCGAATTTTCACAATGTTCCGTCACGAAATTTTGTTCGCAAACCTCAGATTCGGATTCAGCACCCCAAAAAACATACAGATAGCGAAAAATATCTACTACCCCAAAACTTTCCCAAAATGGCCTGATTTGAGCACAATTTGACTGGACTAATACTCAATTCTTTAAGATCTGTAAACTTTAAGATATTAATATCAAATATTTAGAATCATATACAAAGAAAAAATATTCATACTCCAAATACTCTCATATTGTGTATAAAATATGTTGATGTTTACTAAATTTTCATTTTAATAGATTGAATGGTGTACTTTTTCCTGATTTACTTTTATCAAATAAACAATTTTTAGCTAACCCAATTTCTTTTAAGAAGAGAAGCATTCAAAAAGCTTTTTTTTCTCGCCTAAGCTTGTTAAAAATATATCCTTATCTCATTGTACTTCAGGTAAAAACTACTGCCTCCCTCTCTCATAAAAAAGTATTTCAATAACATTTCTGAAGATCTGTTACGAATAATTTTAGATTTCTTTATACTTTTATAAGAATTCTTTCCAGTTAGGTGTAAATTTAGGGAAAAGCAATTTCTTCTCATTCTTAAATAAACCATCCACAACCCCACTTTCAAATAAATTTCATTGAAAAGCAAAATTTCAAGCGTTATACAAGTCGAAAAAGCAAACGCAATTTCCGAAATTGGATGATCTCAAGAAGTTCGTTAGTACAAAATTTTGCGGGATTAAAAAAAAGAAGTTAAAGTGAGAAAATAAATCAAGCAAACCGTGAATTTTTTACAGTTAACTGTAACTTCGATGTTCTGTAGAGTTAGGCATTGTGTAAGAGGAATCTTGTCTCTGTAAGAACGTGTTATTTGAGTTTTAAAGAACTGAATATTTTCGTTGAAAGAAAGATGGCTAACAAAGTTTAGAAACGCTTCAGAAGAATAGGAACGAAATAGAACGGAATATAGAACGAAATTCTTTCTAGAGGTGTGGAAATATTGTATGGTTTTTGGACTTATTTGAAAATAATAGTAGATTGCGGGTTTAAAAATGTATGAACATGAAAGAGATTTGTGGCCTTGCAATTCTTATTTCCAAAATTGTAAAACATTGTTTTTTTATTTATAAAATTTTTTGAACTGTTAATAAACTTAAAAAGATTTGAAAATATCAAATTTTTCTCAATTTTTGAATAAATTTTATTACGGGGAAGTTTAAGCAAACAATAAAATGTTCAAACGGAAAACATGCAATCACCTTTTCAACGAATATCTTTCTTAAGATATTGTGAGGTTATATTTTTATGAACATTGACACCTATTACTTATTTCTTATATATTTATTGATACATTCTGGGGATTGACTAATTTCAATTTGTACCTACCTAAAAAGGAAAACCTATATACTCTTTGATTTTATCAAATTTATCACAACAACATATACTTTAAATTTGTGTGTTTTTCTATCTGATAATCTGATTTGATCTGAAATATTTACTGTTGAAAGTTTCCTGTACAATCATGTTATGGATCCCAACCTTTTATAGGTGGAACTACTTACCTATCAAGTTCTGAAACAAACCTTTCAGGGAATTTCCATGTTAAGTAGCTTTAAAGTTAAGGGAGTTTTCAACTTTTGATACTTTAGCTATTTTGTGAAATAAAATAACGTAAAATGTGATAACACGGATAAAGTTTTTAAAAGCTTCGGAATTTTCCCCTATTGCTTTTAAGCAAAGTTGTTTATAAATACAAATATTCGTTTGAAGTTTTTAGATTTAATTTTTATATGAAAGTAATTTTCAGAACGTGTGCTTCAGTATGAATTTACCCATACTTCCCAAATCTCTTTGAACTTTAGGAATTCTCAATATGATTATATAACTGTGATCTTTTCAAAATTCTCCTAAATTGTGTTGGTTTAAACATGCAGGAATGCTTTACATTAAATTCCATGCATTATAGTCAGCATTATAGTATATTATATGCATTATAGTATGTAGTGTTTCATAACAGGACATAGATAATTTCTTCTTTTCTTCCCTTCTTTCTAACATAAAAACGTTACTTCTCTTCCATGGTTTCATATTGAATGTATGTGTTAATTTTTGTGGTAATTTCTTTCATGATATTAAAAATCTTAATGCTGAAATACGAGGATTTGGAATAACATCCATGCATTTCAAAGTACAGTCAAAATATAGAAACACAATATACTACACAGGATGCTTCAAAAGTTCATTTCACGGCTTTTATTTGAAAATAACTTCCCCTAAGGTCATGGAAGTAAGGTCTACCCAAGGTAAGTGACCATGCAGAATCCATTGGGATGACTTACAGCACCCCTAGAGGCAAGTTAAAAAAATATATAAAAAACTGAAGAAGATAGTGAAAAACTTCAATACAAATAGTGTCGCCAATATTATGAGAAACTCACTGGAAAAGTGGCGTTAAAGTTTTTCAGCGTTATTATGTAGTTTTGTGCTTTTTTTAGTTAAAGAAAACAAATTCATCAAAAAATTGAAAAAGCTTTCAAATTTGCGAACTTTTCCTTTTTTTGGGGCCTGATAAAGTTCTATTTTTACATGCTAATATCTCCGAAAATATTCACGATAATTTCATGAAATGTTTTTTTTTTATTTAATGGCAGGTAATTTGAACATTGTTCATTAACCCATGTCATGCCGATATCAGTACTTTCTTCCCGTTACCCAGTGGGCACCTGTGGACCGAAGCCACGGAGGTGAAGTACTGTTTGCCCACGCCACACACATTCACACAGGCACAGCCCGTTTTTACAGGGGGGCCACATTCATTCCTCACACACAAGGACAGAAACTAACATCCATGCCAAACGGGGATTCGAACCCCGGACGTACGGCTTCGTAGTCAGATGCTCTAACCACTAGGCCAGTACGTCGGCATTTCATGAAATGTTTTCGAGTGAGTTTTTCATAATATTGGAGAAAATATTTGTTTTGAAGTTTTCGCTCTATCTTCTTTAGTTTTTTAATTAATTTTTTAAACTTTTTTATTTCGCCGCAACAGCCGCTGTGAGTCATCTCAAAGGATTCTGCATGGTCACTTGCCTTGGGGTAGACCTTACTTCCATGGCCCTATAAGAAGTTGTTTCCTAATTAAAGCCGTGAAGGGTACTTTTGAAACGCCTTGTATGTTTCAAATACTAATACTAGATCATATCTTCAATTTTTTAACCTTTTGCTAAAATTTTAGGCCTGATCCCCTGCTGATTTCAGACTTTGCTGCGATACATAGCTTCATGGACCTGGTTTATAGTTCTAGTACCCGGATATAGACCGGGAATTAATGCCACCACTAGAAAAGTAAGTTTTAGTAAATTCTTTGTATTGTAAAACTTAAGATACGGTTTTGTATTTTATGGATAGGTAGTATATTTGTAGAATTAGTAAATACTTTTCATTATCAGGTTAAGTGCTATCAGAAAAATCACGATATTGCAGTTTTTTGAAAATCTTAATAGTTTTGTGATTTATTATTAATATTAATATTACTTGTTATTAACATATTATTTGTGATTTTTTTTATTAATAGTTTTTATTTGACTCTACATTATGCCATGTGACAATATGTCAGTATTCACTATTCTAATCTTTATATTGGTTTCTCTTTTCCTAATTTCTGCCAATTTTTTTGAAACTTAACCCACATTTCTGTTAACAATATGAAACTTAAGTCATATTTTTGTTGCTAACCATAAAACTTGTTAGGTTTGGGCAGATTTTTTAAAAAAAAGAGGATGCAGAGGGGATTGGAATTGTTTCAAAACAGTTACCATCATTTCATTTCATTGCTTTTTGTAATGCTTAAAATACGTCCTAATACTATTCATTCAATATGTTACTCAATTTAAGTTCTGTATAAGATAGATGAGACAGGGTATTAGTGTTTATTGCAATTTGAAAAAGAACCAACTGATTATGTACATAATTTAAATCCTTAATAACAATTAAAAGCTAAAAAAATACCAATTAGTATCGATATTGAAGACCTTGTTAGGCCACTAAACCTCCAAACTTTTTAATTACACGAAATACACCGAGAAGACTGTGACTAATTTGACATTATCCTAATTGCCCATGTTAAAACTCGCCAGCCAAAGTTATCAATATCTTCTTTAACCTTCAAATAATGGTAATACTTCGGGCCCTTTAGAGATGCATCTAGTGTTACCTGACAATGCTCTAGGTTTCCTCATTAAGGTATACAATTTAGGTTATACGTAGCTTTACCTTAATTAGGTCCCTAGATTGTGTTTGAAAACAGGAAGTCCAGCTTGATAATGATTATGGAGATAAGGTTATAGCTATTCCTTTGTCTTTCGGGATATAAAAGGATAAAATAATCCTAATCGTTTGCTGTTCGGTTTTATTAAGAGAATTGATATTAGAAAGATTATCTTCTCTTGTACAACTAGTTTGTATAATCTATTCGAATTCGAAGAAAACTATAATTATTAAACTCAGTAAACCATACACTTCTTGACCTATATTATGTCGGAATGTTTGGAAATTAATTTAACTATATTCATATAAGACTTTGAATAATATAACTTTTCAAGATTATTAAGTCATAATAGATTTAATAAATGGTATTTCTATTTAAGATTTTAATCTTAAATATATCTAAACTACATTTATATTCTGATGTAACTTTTCATAGTTACAAAATAATAAAGGAATTAATTTATAATTAATATAATTTTACAGTGGTACGTTTAATAATATTAAAAAAAAGGATATTTTTTTTTTAAAGTTTTAATAAAACATACGAAGTTTTTTTATTTTATAGCATTGAACTTTACTTTGTTTTTCCACAAAAAAAATGTTTCCCCAAAACATATTTTTAAACTAAAAGGAAAAGCACAAACCATTTTGTAAGGGGAATTATTCAATTCATTTGAAAATAAGACCTTGTTTATTTTCCATGTAAGGAAACATTTATGAGAAAGAAATAATTATTGAATATTTAAAATGAATGGTTAAATAAAATGTTAAATAAATATTTCTTAAATTATTCATTTAAAAACTTATATAACCAAATTATTATATGAATGGATGAATTAAGTATATTTTTACTAAAAGCATATTTAAAAAACATTTGTAGTGATTTTTTTTACTAAAATGTCATTCCTTTAAGTTCAAAATATTTTAAAACATAATTGATGAAAATCTAAAACTACTTTTATAAAAGAACAAAGCGTAAGACTAATATTTTATAATCAGACACATTAAATAAAATTTACAAATTTCTTTAAATTGTTCTATTTTAACTGTAAAAAGTTATTAAAAAATTAGGATTTTTTGGCAGGCATAAAAATATAATTCAATTTGAATGCTTATTCAGTTTAAAAAACATTAAATTATATTTAGCATAGCATAGAATAAAAAGCATAGGTATTCATTGTAAGTCTGTAAAAATTCAAACAAATGGCAATCTAGTTTATTCAACTTTAATGAGGTAAATAGACATGTATATACGATTATATTGTAAATTTTTAGGAATAATTTACACATTTTATATTGTCAGTAATCGAACTACCATTATTACAGTATATAACATAACAAAATATATATTTAATGAGTCACTTTGTACATCACATGGAAGCAAAACTTTAAAAATCACAACATGTCTGTCATTAGAACATTATATCACATATATCACGATCGACTTAAATTTAAGTGCGTATGTTAAAAAGCTGAGATGTCAGAAAGCTCATCGAAAAAAGTAAAGTGAATGTTTTACAACTAACATACTGTATTAGCATATAGTACATATAATTAAAAATAATAAATTTCTATATTTTTGATATAATATATTAGAACGTTTTAAAATATTAATATTAAAATTAAAATATTTGAAAGTTTCAAAAATATCAACACAATTTTACACATTAAAAATGTTTTGTAATCCCTTTTTTGAATCTTAAATATTAAAAATTTCAATCTAAGCTTAGAAGGTTAAGGATTTGGTGATATTAAGAAACGTAATGTCATAGTTTTACCGTAATAACGTAATGTCATAGTTTTAGCTCCCATATTTGGTGACCCATGCCTTCTTTTATTTATATTGGATTATGTTTAATTTATGGGGATGAATTGCTGTTTATTTTTAAATGGGATCTTAAATTTCTATATCATTATATTATTATTATTTTCTAAAATATTTATTAAAAGTTGTATTGTAAAAGTGAAGTATTTTCTCAAAGATGTCTGCAAAACAAAATTATAATCCTCAAATATGTTTCAAACTATTTCACTTAACACTAAAACTTGTATTAACGATTCATAGAGAAAAAAAAAATATTTATTTTTCGTTAATTAAATAGAGTTTTTAATTAATATGCGAAGAAACTTTACGGTATATTAGTTCTTTTAGATACATTACACTGCTTAAGAGCATACTTATTTGATTATTATGTATAAAAATTATACCGCTACAAAAAATGGATTAACATGGATTTTAAATGTAATAATTTTTATTCCTACCAGTTCACAATCGTTTGAAAAAAAATTTAATATCTTGTTATAGGGAATTTAACTCAGGACATACTAAACAAAACACTATATATTTTTTTAATGATATATTACATTTTACGGAAGATTATTAAAATCTGAGGTTTATGGTTTAGTATTAAAACCCTATAATTAAGGATTAATAAGATTACTGAAAAGTTAGAATATATGTGGAACCTTATAATTATTACTTTATATTGTTGATTTAAAAATGTAAGTAGTTGAATATTCTATGGTATTATTTCGTATCTTGAATCGCACACTCAAATACAACATTAGTACCAATAGTATAATAACAAAACGCTAATCTGGATACATGTTATATGAAAACCGACTCAAATAGGGCATACTTTAAACACTGTAAAAATTCTAGAGTATAAATTGGTGCAAATAACGATGTGAAGTATGTCTTTACAAAGTCATTTAATGTACAAAAGATTTTCAAATAGTACTGTTACATTGTATCAATCCTACACAAGATATAATATCGCATCAAATACTTTGGATTAGATGCCGGAACCACTTATTGGATAGTGGTTGAATATTTTAATTACTGAATTATTCGAAAATTTATTTAATCCATTTTCTAAAGAAAGATAATTTGTTGATAGATAGTGAATGGAGTCGGAAATGTATGAATGTATATTCTCCTAAGGTTTATATCAGTAGATTTCAGATTAATCACATAGGCATAATCCTTATTATGATGATTTTAGAATAATATATCGTTTGTATCAAAATCTTGTAAATGTAAAGAAGTTCAACTTTAAAAACAATAAGATTTTTATTTTCCTCAATTCACGGTCTATATGGTATGTAAGGTAAAAATAAAATCACTGTTTAACATAATATAATGTTGATATATTTGCCAAATTTTTTCATTCATTTAAAATATTTACTCTAAAAAGTTTCGCAAAGCACGTCACAAAGTAAAACACACCTTGAACTGTGTCTCCGATTTAAGAAAATCCCTATTATTTACTTTATAAGTAAATCCCTAATAATTAATAGGAAAACGTTTAACATCAGTAATTGTTAAAAATATTCCTTATAGGTATAAATTATAAAACCTTATAGTTGTTAACTTTCTTCAATTGAAGAAAATAACATGTTAGACTTAAGCTTTGTGGTTTAAATGATAAAAAAGGAGTTAAAATTACTGTGAGGTGAAGGGGGAGAAAATATATTTAATATCAATCTGGCATGGAAGTACTCATTACTATTATTTCTTATTGATTTTGGACTTAAATCTTTTAGTCCTAGGTCTTCCAAAATTGCCATTGGATCCTATGTTTCATTAGGGGCGGCTAGGACTGAAGGGATTAAAAAAAATAAGAAAAGGAAAAAAACAATTGAAGGTTAAAATGACGTATTTTCTGTAGTATTCAAGTACAATACTCATTGTTTTAAAATAGCTGAAGCTGATGTAATATAAGGACAACCTGTAGCTTAGGTGCCTGAATCTAATAACCAGTCCTGAAATATGACTGTCCCATGAAGGTGTCCACTCAATTTACAGACACAAATTAAATTCCTTTTTTAATCATTGCCGAATTCATACAAACTCATAGAATAACCACTGAAACTTTATAATTGCTTCTCTGAATATATCTTATGTAAAAAACACCGCTATAACACATATAACCTTACATAATTCATGATGCGACTTGTGTTTAAGCTGCACAAATAACAGATTGCATCATTTAACTTTGTTCATTAGAGGTTTCATCATACAGGGTAATTCAAAAATTGTATACAGTTTTCAGATGCTTATAACATGATAGTTCGAGTCTTGATCCTCACATTTTTAGTCTTCACAGACAAGCAAATCATTAATCTCTGTCCATCTATCTTTTCAATAAAGCTGAAGGCAGGAGTGTTAATGGTGATGATCCAATCTTCTTTTCACTATAAAATGTTACGAGAAAACTGAAAACAACTCAGTGTTCTTACCAAGTGCAAAATACGGTTTCATATACAACTGGGTGCCACTTGGTTTTTTGACGCTACCAACTAGGGAGATAATTCATTTTTTTTATCAACTCAGCAGATATACTGGATAGTGGATTATGATGCCAAGAGTAGTGCCAAAAAAATTCGCCGAGAAGAGTGGCACCCGGTTGTAATATAGCACCCAAAATACATCTGGGGAACCTTCGTTACTAACGTCGTTCAGTAACGCCAGTTAGATAGCAGAAAATTGAAAGTAATCATCCTGAAATAAATGAGCTCAAAATCATGCATGCTCATTCGAACGTTATCTATAGAACGTAACCGAAACCGTAAGATTAAGACCGGAAAACCCAAACGTCAGTGGCACTGTTTATTTGGACGGCAAATATACACAGATATACAACTAAACTCTATTCTTATTTACACGGCAACGGTTCTGATTGGAGATCACACTAAGCGCCGGGACTGCTACGTAACCGAGAGACCTACGGCGCCTGCCGATTTTGCCGTCCAAATAGTCACTTCCAACGTCAGTGATGATGCCTGGAGGCCGAGATTCCAAATCTCCAAAGTCACGTCATTTCTGTGACGTATTACTCCGACCATTCAGATCGGTCGTGTGTAGAGTTTAACTACACAATCATCTACAAAAGCACACTTCCCAGTGTCTATGAATGAACTAGTAGTTAAAAAACTACACTATATCGAAGACTTCATTGAGTAGTTTGGGGTTAGACCTGACTCTCCGGATTGTTGCTCTTCTCGAAAGTCGAGTCCCCCGCTGACGACCTGATCAGAGTATTGTTCTGCGGCACGGCCTGGTTATCGCTCTGCGTGCTCCGATTGGTAACGAGGGCCGACCCCGCCTTGGCAACCACCCAGCTCATCCTCACCATCTCCCTCCTGATGTTGCTGTTGAGCCACCCGTACAGGATGGGATTGGTGATGCTGGATGACATCGCCGCCATGTGGCACACCGCGAACGCCAGGTAGAGCTCCTTGGGACCCATCAGGTTGGGGTGGAACTCGGCTAGGAGGTTCAGCCCGTTCCAAGGTAGCCAGCTGACTGTGAACACCACGGAGATGTTCAGCAAGACCATGGTGGCTCTCGTATTGCGGCGAAGATCCCTCTTGAGCCTCTCGTGACTCATGCAGGACCCTTGCTCCTGCTCAGGCTCTTTAAACACCCTGGCGTTCAGGTGGGAGCGTATGTGTATGTGGGTCACCAGGAGTGCCGCGGCTGGAATGGCGAATTGGATCACCAGGATCATGACGGTGTAGACGCCTTTGAAGGATGGGCTAGGCCACAGCTCGACGCACTTGTAGTAGAGGTGCAGGCCGGGTAGGCCGACGGGGACTGTGCCTTGGAAGATGCAGATGGGGACTGAGAGGAGGAAGGCGGAGGCCCAGATGAGGCCCGCGTTCAGTAGCATCTCCCGGCGGCCACCTGAAATTCATAAGATTATTTTGTTAAAATGGCTTCTAAATTCTACTACTATAAAATAGCGGAAATCTTTATATCAAAGGCATGGTCAGATGCGAAGCTATTCGACCATCTCACTGGAGAATACATACGGAGCCCTATTGAGCAAGTTTTCTTATGTATGCAGACTTATTGAGCCGGTACACTAAGGTAGAGTGAGAAAAAATTGGGGGGGGGGGGAATGAATTTCAATTTTGGTAAGAAGCAAAAAAGATGTACTATAAGAATGTGTGCAGTTTTAAATCTGCCGACTGTAGACTGAAACAAATAAGCCCCTTATCTTTTTGAAAGTAGTACATACTGGTACAGGATTATCCTTTACTCTAATTGCTTAGGGTTTAACTTCAAATAAGACAATTTTGGAAATGAAAAATGATAGACGTACATATGACTCCACTTTCCCTAAACTCTTTATGCAGGAATAATGAAACCATCTTGCAAAACATATATTTTCATATGAGGTTAACCTCTTATAGTTATCCTTAATCTGATGTTAACCTCTTATAATTATCCTTAATCTGATGTTAGCCTCTTTAATATTTGCCACCGTCGGCTATAGCCTAGCTTGCCTGTTTAGAACTAAATCTCGGTGCTTTTGAATAAAGAATAACGAACAATAACCTTTTGGGTGCTGCGGGTTGAAGTGTATGATGGTGTGGTATCTGTCGACGGCAATGGCGAGCACAGTGCCGGCGGAGACGAAGATGGTGGAGGCCTGCACGAAAGGGACCATCTTGCAGAGGAAGGCGCCGTGGAACCAGGAGCGACGGATGATCACCAGCAGCGTGAAGGGCATGCAAAACACGCACAGGATGATGTCGGAGATGTTCAGGTTGATCACCAGCACGTTCCGCGAAGATCTGCAGAGAAACAACGGCTGGTTAGTTGTGCTGATTTTGTGGGGGGGGGGGTATTTAGTGCAGCGCCGAAGAGTTGAACAATGTTGCAAGGGTATAGTTTAATTTCGTAATTTTAGTGGCATTTTAACTGTTGATAACAAGCTCAAATCTCGGATATTCGCAATGGCATCTCGTGCCTTCTTAGTTACACTGCAAATCCATCTTGTAAACACCTTTGCATTGAGGCTAATTTTGATAATTATACATAATAATTAACACTTCTGATCAAAAGCGCTTTGATTATATTGCGATTGTGTTGTGTGAGAAAGAGATAGTAGTGTAGAAGTGCTGTATGTTCAAAATTAGAGAAACCGAAAATGTGCTCCTATACTATAGTGTCTCGATCTAAATTTAAGTTTCTAGTTTAAGAGTATAAACATCGTATATCCACTGTACATTCGTTCTCACGTCTCGCATCACCAAAATAATAAATATTTTATTGGATATTGGACGTCAGATATTTTTTTTGTAAAAAAAAAATATGCGTCGTATAGGTAGAGTTGTTCTAAGGGCATTTTTATATATTTACACCAAGAAGGCAAACTAGATGTGTATAGTTGGGAATAAACTAGGTGGGAATAGTTGAAACACTCTTTATGAGCTCGACAAACATTTATTTTTATTATCATTGAATGCACATTTCTAGAGCAAAAAAAAACCCCAATAATTTCCCATAAGTTGTAGTGAGTTAGACCATTTTTTAATCTGCGGCTCAAGTTTTACTCTCTCTTTTCGGTTGTTCAACATTATTTTAGTTTTTTATTGCAATTTAAAATTATAGTTCAATTTTGAACCAATCCACTATTACAGCTATTCGACCAAGAACCTTATAAACAGTACCAATTACAACTAATGAAAGTTCAATGGAAATCTTTTAACTTTTCTTTGAGAAATCTGTATAACCGATAGAGTAGAATAAATAGCAGAAATTTAGAATACCCAAAAGAAAATATAATGAATGGCCATTACTTTCTAAAAGTGGGTCACCTTACAACTACGTTAGTGCATTCTTCAATGCTTCAGAGACTAAATTGAGTCTTTCAAAAGATAATTTTCCCTAATAGACTCTTAATCATCATTTTTGTTATTTTATAACATTTAACTCTAAGCGGAGTACTTAGAGTTAAGAGGGGGCGGGATTAGAGAGAAGAGAGAGAATCATGGAATAAAGAATTTTGGATAATATAATTCTTTAAGAAGATACCGAAATTCTTTTTAAAAAGATCCTATAAGAATTTGCATTTTTCTTTTTTAATTTTAATCCCAATTGGTGATTCTTATAACTTACATCTTTTTTTTTTAATAGTACATGATGGGGGAAGAAATGAGAAAATGGTAGGTCAGTTAAATTCTGTTGTACATAAAATATATCTGTATACAAAATTCCCAGAAAAGCTTAGTTTAATTTCGAATTTTTCAATGGTATGCTTTGAACGAGTCAAAATGGGAAATACAATGAAATGTAATCAGAATTTTTCATTTCATCTGGGTTTTCGTTTGGGATGAAATTCTAAAATTCGGAAAAATATTCTACGGTTGCCTAAAGTAAAATATCTTAAAATATCTTGGTACAGGATGATTTTGTTCCCATATAATTTTAAAACGAATCATTTTGTAGTGTATGTTTTGTTTTTCAAACAAAATAAAATAGAAACATTCATTTCCATCTTTCTGAAAAGTGATTTTTCAATTCGTTACGTAACATAATGGATTCAATCAATGGAACGGTTAAAGTTTTTATTACGGACTGCAGTTGTTTTCAAATTCTGTATCAATCAGAGACGTGATAAAGGAAGGTCCTAAAAGAGAGTACTTTAAATATATTTCCCCACATACTACCAGGGAACAATTATTTGTAAATAATTCAAAATTTTAAAGTTTGAATAAATAGACTCTTTAAATGAAGCAAATGCTTCTTTCATATTTAGTAGTCGTTATATTTAAAAAATTTATACATTTAAAGTAATTTTATTTTCTTGGGAGTTTTGGTGCTCTTCTAATGACGCTCTACAGATACGTTGTTTTGATGCAGTGTTTTGAGTAGCTCAAAAGAAAAATATATATTCAAGCTACCAAATAAATAACTTTGAAACTTAATAAAACTAAAGAAAAGAGTAGATAGAAAAATTTCACTATTTGTATAAAATGTTCCTATTCTTTCATGTCTTTGGTTTTTCAAAATTTATTATTTGGTTGTTTGGATAGTGTCCACTGAAGACGCGACATACTAAAGTAAAACCCAAGATATGCATTTTTAGTTCTATTTGGGATAAAAATTTTGTAAAAACAAATTCTAATCCCTTCATTATGGGACACACTCAGAATATATGCTTTAATGCTTAAAGTTTGAATGTTTATCATGCATACAGATTTTTTTAGTAGAGAATGTTGTATTCACAATAAGTTAACTGTGTCTTTCTCTCTCTTTTAAAACCAACTCAAATATTAATTGTTGAGATGTAATAGTTACCTAACTAGCACAAATGTTATTGATACTAATGTGTTTTGAGGGGACTCTTTTAAACTTCAGCGCTGCATTTCCAACTTTTAAAAGTTGCTTTGACCTCATTTTAAAATCAAAGTTAATACCTGCACTCAGTTCATTTAGAAGAATCCTTGAATTCAATAACAGCAGTATAGATACAACATTTCGACTTCTGTTTACTTGAACTTCCTTGTCAACATGCATTCACCCTATGATAAATTACCGAGAAATTCCTAATACACTAAGATGAATAAACAATATCACTCCTCTTGCGAAAGAGCTTTTACCATAAATTTTTAATAAAGTTAATATAAAGGTTCATTTCTCTGAAATAAGTACTCTAAATTGAATTTAACTAGGGTTACTTCTTACATTTTTGCATTCTAGATTAAATTCCGATCTTTATGTTCAATTTCGAATAAATTAAATTTTCATCAAATAACCAGGTATTATTTTAAAATTAACCTTGAAATGTATTGATGTGGGGATTCCATTTACGATATTTACTCGTACTGACCTTTGAGAGCTAGAGGAATTAAATTCTATGGAATTTAATTCTGTTACACATTTATGTACAGTTGGGGAAATAAAAAACGACTCAGTTGAGTTTTCTGACGAACCACTTGGGTTAGGAAGACAAATAAGGTGTCATTTTTCATGTCATGAAGTATTCTTTAAATGGAAAAAATTTCGAGTCCTTAGGGGGTCGTCTTCATATTAAACGAAACACTAACTTTTGTTTTTCCTATGGGGACCCCCAATTATTATGCGTTTTTCTGAAAGAGCATCCCCATAAACCCCCAAATACCAAGTTTCATCCATGAAAGTATCCAAATAGAAGCATAATAAATTTTTGAAATGTCAACCATTCAATGTGAAATTTATCAAAATGTTTTCGGTGTAAAAATATGAAACTTTGAATTTAGATCAAATTTGTGTCCCCAAACAAAATAATTATGCTTTTATAGCGATATTTAATGGTTAATAGATAGATAATTAACATCTAATTTTGACCCAAAAATTAAATTTTAAAATCTTTTAATATTTTTATGGTAATCGATTCTGGTAGTAATTTTATGTGGAAAACCAAAATTTCAGTTGATTTCATTTAATAGTTTTGGAAAAAACCGAATTAAACTAAATTCCCACTCTTTAAGGGACCATATACCGCTGCCAAATGTATACCGGCAAATGCTTTTTCTGGAAACAGTCGCCTTATTTTAATCACCGTAACTTGAATTAAAACTTAAATTTGATATAAAATTTCATTAAATTACTTATAAACTTTTTGGTAAACATTGAAGTGGTGAGTGAAAGTCTTGCTATCCCACCGTTTTTCAGAAATAGTGTTCACAGAAAATTAACCCTTCTCACTCTGGAGACGACCCCCAAAACCTAAAAGCTTTATTTACCGCACGATTTGAATGAAACTTGGTATTTGGGGGTTTATGAGGATGCTCTTTCAGAAAATCGCATAATAATAGGGGGTCCCTATAGGAAAAACAAAAGTTAGTGTTCCGTTTAATATGAAGACGACCCCCTAAGGACTCGAAATTTTCCTCATTTAAAGGATACTTCATGACATGAAAAATGACACCTTGTTTGTCTTCCTAACCCAAGTGGTTCGTCAGAAATCTCAACTGAGTCGTTTTTTATTTCCCCAACTGTACGACTGGGTAGTGTATATTGTTTCATTCATTTTCTAATATTCTCTTTATTCTTGGTACCATCAGACGAAAACAAATTACTTATCAGGAGGAATTTAATCATCAATTTACGAAAATATATATTCTTTATTGGTGAATTTTTCTAATGTTGATTTCTATAGAACACAAATTAAATTCTAGAAAAGTTGAGTTTTCTGGTCATTTACAACACTTATGTTTACCAAGATACTCTAGCTTATATCAAGATTATCAAGATACCATAGCTCTTGCTTAGTGTGTTTCATTATTTTGTGTTATTATATGCTAAAAATTGGATGCTGATTTTGATGTTTTCAATTTTCTACTAACTCGGGAATTTTCTTTATCCATGTTAGTAGACTCTTTATTATATTATTAACCGGATCTGTTATTAACTCCGGGTACATTATTAATGAAATTTTAAATATTCTTCCTAATGTTATGAAATGACTTTTGAAAAAAAATAATGCAAATTATTAATAAACTGTTACAACTATCATGACTTTTCTAACTATGGAAACTCACTCACCGCTTTAACCGCAATTCCGTGAACCAGCTTACACACGATACCATTTTGGCTGCTTAAGAGAAGGGGTCTATTGTAATCTAATTTTAAAAGGTTTAAGACTAATGTTAAGTTCATTTGACTTTCATGATTTTCCACGAAACTAAACAACTTGTATAGACTTATACCAGTTGTAACTTGTAATAGAGAAAAAAAATTGTTACTTTGAAGAAAAAGGTACTATTCTCTATCCATATACATCATATTTTACAAAGCTATTATTTGTTTCTCTTTCTTCCTTAAAGGTTTCACATTCTTGATGCACTCTCTTTTCAAAATACCGCCTCTTATCCGCTTTGTGTTACTCAGAAGTATTGATTTCAATTGGTAGGGTATAGCTCTAAGTTTTTAGAAACAAATTACCTAGAGCATCTTCAACTTTTCCCGAAATAGTATTTTAGACAGCAACTGTACTTTTACGCGACCTTGGTTTAATTAATTGTCTATAGAGAAATCTTAACGTGATCTTATAGTTTTTGAAAGTTTTTGGATTGAGATTTTTATGTTTTCTGTACCTTCCAATTACCTAAATTGCAAAACGAAATATTTTTTTTAAGATAATAGCGCATCTAGAATTTATCATGATATCCATTGAGCACCTTCTGATCTTATTAATAATTGTGAAAAATTGGTTTTAGGTGAAATCTTTTAAAACTAACTCCAGTATAACTATTTAATATTTGTTTTACTGTAACAATATGGTTTAGTTTAGAGTTTAATGGCTGAAAAAATTAGTGATTTAATGTAATCGTATTCTTTTATCAAAATTGCTTGCATTGTGGACTCGCATGATAGTTAACTGTCACCGTGGGGATGGATGAATACCTTTTCTATAAAATGATCTCTATCATTCGAGGCTTAAGTCGAACTCCTGCAATTTAAGGTCATTGCTTTTTCTCAGGAACTGCCTATTTTAATTCCAGTTCGCCTTTGCGGATTGAGCTTGGATATTCCAAGTGGCATTAGAAACAACAGCATTGATTATATCTTACCTTATTTTCGTGTTGGAGAGAACCACACTGCACACCAAAAGATTGCAGAAAAACCCCATGGCCATGAGCAGCGCATAGCAAGTCACTATGATGGTCTCCGTCTGGTACCCGAAGATCTTGTCGTTGGCGAAATGCTCTTCCAATACGTCCAAAGCTTGAGAGAAGCTGAAGTTGAAAGTGAAGTTGAAGCTCAGCTCCGTTCCATTCAGAGGGAACATGAAGTTCGCCATTTTGAATTCTGGAAGTCAACCCGTTGATTTTGGGATTAGCATCGCCATGTGGGAGAAGAATCTGAGAGGTGAAAATGCCTGTGGGAGAAACATGTGTGTCATTAAATCCTTCCTGCGTAAAAAATTACAATAGAAAGTACCACAGTATACCATACGTATAATATTTTTGTTTTAATTTGGTTGGTAACAACTTTAACAGTTTAACTTTTTTTGACTTGCTATAAAACTTACATTATTATTTCTTCTTTCTATTACTGTACAGAATTCGTTGAAAAAGTTTATGTTCATTTTGGCAAACTATATTTTAATTCTAATATTTTTTCAATTATTATCAGTTGGAATTTCAATCAACTTCATTTTTGCTTCTTCTTGAGTTCTTTAATTAAGGTATTAAAAAAGACAATTGAATCAACTAGACCCTATTAACGAGAGTAAAAGTTCATATCAAATTATTAATTCCATTCAATATAGAAATATAGTAGATAAATTAAATGTAAGATAAATATTTAAGTTTTTTAAAAGTTTTAAGGATGACAGTTTTCATTCAAATATATCACTTAAATAAACGCAGATGTAATAGCAGTTGTAAAAAATACAAATAAACGAGTTTCTCAAGAACCTGCAATGAGGTTACCCACAATTAAATTTAATAAAAATACATAATACTAATTATTTTGAAATCCCCACGGTGAAGTTTCCCACACTTGGGGAAACAAACTTTTCTTGGAATTACAAAACCAATTAAGATCCTTCTAACTAAATGGTTAATACAATACTTTCAAATCATATACTGCTAATGAGATTTACTTTTGATATTTGGCAGATATATTATTTTATGGGGATTATTAATTACATAACAAGTAACCAACAGAATTATGAATAAAGCACATAACATATAAAATACATAAATCCTATTAAAGCTAATAAAGAATTTTGAAAGAGCATTTGAGTAAAAATGATCATTTTTATAAATAGAACATGTTTTTCATTTCAAAAATGAAATAGAATCTAATCTACTGTTTGGTAGTTTTCCTGCTTCGGTTTTTAAATTTGCACTTGCGTTGTGGAGTTTAATCTAATTGTTTCGGTGTTGAGGCATGTTTTATTATCATATTTGTGTGATTTTGAAAACTTGTTGTAATTTTTATCTTATGAAATGAATTGAAATAAGAAGCAAAACAATCATCGGTTTGAGTATTTACTTTCCTCTAATTTAATTAGGCTTAGCAGTAAGTTCTCTCTTTTTGCTTTGGTCTAAATATTTATCTAAAAGAGTGTATCTATGATTAGAATTTTGAAGTAAATTAGAATGTCGCGAATTTATTTTGAAGGTGTATATAAAAATTGAGTTATTTCAGGAGACGTTGATTATTTTTCAGTTCATAAACAGTAACCAATCTTTTTCAGTTCATGAATAAGAAATAAAATATTTAATGGTATGTTAGTTTGTCCTTTCTATTATAATTTTTAAAGAAGAAACGTACCTTTCTATTTTATAAAATTTAAGTAATACTTTAAATAAATCAAAAAGACATTAAAATTATATTAAATTAAGCTGTTTTTGATTAATGATGTAGTAAGGAAATAAAAATTACTATACATGCAGTAAATTTTAAAAACTAATGTCTTTGTTTAGTTGTGTATAAATAGATATTATTAAAACATCGTTATAGTTATTTGATTTAAATAGCTAAGTTTCCAAACAGTATATTTAAGAAATCTCACATAATCTTTTCTGTATTAAAAACAAGTGCAAAGGTTTTAAATTTCTCAACATAGTAAAATAGATACCTCAGCCGGTATATAAATAATTTGGTTCCAAAAAAGAAAAGGAAAGCATTTGAAAACTAGTTTTTTTTTTACTGTTTTAAAATCTACAATCCTCGACTTTTTATGCGGTTTTACTGTGGTTCAAATATTTAGGAATCGTTTCAAATTAATATTTAAAATCTTAAAAACTATCTCTCTTCATCAACAGTTAATCCCAAAGTTATTTAAGTTTTTCCGAATAATTATAAGAACTAACAGTACGATTCTTTTTCTGTATTTGTATTTTTGTATAAATTCTTTTCTTAATTGTTCATTGGGAATTAATCTCTATCAAAAGATTTCCAGACTTATTTCTTTCTCTTTCTTACGGAAATCCCTTCTTTTATTTAAACATCTTAAGATATTTTTTTCACCAAAGACGTTTGAATTTTAGATAGTTGCTTTTACTTGAATGCTTTTATATCTTCTTTTGAGTAATATTGTTTGATGTTTTAAAGGTAAATGGGGTAGGGCCTAGTAATGTTTGCTATGAGCATACATTACAAACTATTTTTAAGAAATTATTGTCAACTACTTTCACGATCCATTAAATGTAAAAGATATTTTTTTAAAAGGAAAGTTCCTTCTTTTTTAAGCCTTACATTGCAATAATAATGCTCTCATTATAAAGATTATGTTGTACAAGAATGCAGTTGATAAGGACTGATGGATATGGGCAAATCTTAAATTTTTTCTGAACTCAAAATATGAAGTTAATGAAATAAAAATTACTTCTTAAATGAAATTTTTTATTTTTATTTAAACTTTTTTCTATGAATCAGAATTTAACTTAATGCCTTAACTAGCACTGAAATTGGAAATCCTATTGCTTTTATTCATATTTTTAAACCGTAAAAGAACTTAATAAGTAAATTTTTTTAGCTCTATTGACCACATAGTGAAAATGATCTGATATTTTTATTTAACAAATAAAAATTATTTATAGTTATTTATCCGGTCATTGGTTAGAATAAACTGTTGGAATGCACTGCACACCTAAAGGCTAATAAAATATGCTGAAATGAAATTTTTAATTAAAATTATTGTTTTAGATTAAGCTAACAGGATGTCTAATTGAACGCATGTATTTGTTATTATTTAAAGGCTTGTATAAGTTTTTCCAATTTAATACATTATTTGGTAAAACATTCGGCGCAGTTTTTATTCTTCGTTTTTTTAATAATTTATTTTTATAAGTCATTTAACCCTTAATATTGTTATTCTTCACACGAAAAAAATTTTAAATTTCCATTTTTAAAACTAATAGAAAAAAGAAATTTAACAAAGTAGTTATATCTTTTTGTTGTAAAAGCATATTTATTTTTCACATACAACTATACCAATCACCAATACATTACAGAAATAGTGTTCCTCTTAATTGTAAAACGCCTCACTCCTTTGTACTGTGCTTAGAAAGCTAGAGAAAGAATCATCGGATGAAGGATTTTCTCGGAATCCTTTTCCAGAAACTTATACCTTCCCCTTTTGGAAGGAATGTAATCCCCTCCACACCAGAAGGAGATAAATAAAACTTACAAAGCGTTAAGGCTAAAAAGTTTCCAATCGGTTAGGCATTTGTTTCAAGTTTCTGGAATTTGGCACTTTTGAAATCCTTATTTACTTCGCTCTTGCCAATATAACGTTGATTATCTTTAAGCCGGGATTTGATGCATTTGTTTGTATGGCACTTACGGATTCTTAGCTTAAAGCAAGATAACTGTAATTTAGTTAAAATAATACTGTTACAAATTTAGTGAAATACATACTAATAAAGATTCAGGTATGAGTTTTGAATTTTTGGAATAACTTGCTTTTTACATACCCAATGATGTTTTTGAATGTACCAGGTATCTCAAAAACACCACCCAAGCTTTAAATAGCCGGATTCCTGGCGTTAAGTACATAAAAAATGTCTAAAGATCTGTACTTCTACGACCCTTAGTTGTCAAGAAAATTTCGACAGAAAATATAAAACGTCATAGACGTTTCAACGACTTTTTTTTTTGTTCTGTACGCAAAAAAAAAAATCATTCATAAACTACCAAAATATAGGTATATTTATATATATGCTTGCGGACTAGGATGTGAAAATATTTCTCTCCATATTAAGGAAGCGCAAACCGTGGAATGAAATGCTACAGGGGTACTTTTTTTATACACCAGACAAGACATCGTGTTTTTGAAAAACTATGAGTAGTCGCATAGATACAATACTTTGTACATTTTTATGTACTGCACACAAGGAAAAAAAATTCTTTCAGATTAAAACTCCCTGTAGTTTGAGTATTAAGTAATTAACGATGAAATTAGCTCTGATTCCGGATAATCTTTTAGCCACGAAAATATAGGTTTCTACTATTCTTATAAGTCTGCCATGATAAATTTAAAATTAAACAGAAAGATTAAAGTTCTAAGTTTATTTTCCAGGTACGTTTGCCCCTGTTGCTGAGGCGTCTTTCTTTTTCCAGTTTCTGCAGGATTGAAAATAGTTTTTGGGCTTCTCAAGTTCTTATGTAAGTACTACTTTTAAGAACTTTCTATTTCTTTTTGAGAGAGAGACGAGGCAGGATGGTCAAACTGGGCGGAGGAAAGGAGAGCTGCGGGGGACAGGAGGGGTTGGAATACTAAATTAAGGACCTTATATGCCTCTGGGGGGAAAAGAAAGTGATGAAAAGAGAGTGGCATGAAAAGAAGTGATGTTATGATGATTTCTTTTTTCATCATTGTACTCGGTCGGGGGCTTTGATTTTGGAAAAAAATAATGCTTAATCTTTATCCATGAAGGATTTTCACTTTAAAGGATTTTTTCTCATTTGGGACTTTATACTGGAGTAATCTAATTTATTTCAAGTCAGTCCTTGCTTATATTTTTTAACCAAATTTGCTACACAAGAAATTGTTTTTAATCAGAAATAATATGGGCTTTAAATTTCTTATATTATCCATTCAGATATATTTATGTTACGAAACCGTTTGCATTGAACTTTATCCATTATTTTTTTATATTTGACTTATATATATTATTTTGAGCTCAAAAATATCTTCTTGTGTAATAATTAGAAAGAATAAGCAACCTGCTACACACCTATTACATTTATTAACCTAGCAAGATTTAATCTTGTCAGATTCAGCAATTTTAACTCATAATTAGTTAGTTGTATGAGAGATTGGGCCAATTATATAGAAATGCTTTAAACAATAATTAAAGTGCATTTAAATTTCACTTGGTATGACACATCTTCTGTAAGCATTAGTGTTCCCCTTAATGATTTAAATCACTACCTAACTTTTTTAATACGTTTTTTTTTTCAATACTTTATCATCCAAATACAAGTACAAAAAAATCATTAATCTCTTTCAAATGTTCAAAAGCACTTTGATTTTTTTTAAATAACGGCACATGCGTACAAGAAATGAATTCCTTAGTTCATACTTTATTTATATCATTACTAAAAAGATACTAGTGTGCTAAAGAGTTTTCAATGATTCGGTGCTTTTCTGTTTGTCCTGCTCTCAAAAGAATTAATAATCCTCATAGAACTTGGCTTGCATTGTTTAACTAATGTCTTACCATATTCAAAATTCAGATTACAGTCAAATCTTTCTATTTTATCACCGACGGTTGAACACTTGAAGTAAAGAGAGAGGGTGGAAAGTTAAATTCTTGATGCTTTTGTCGTTGAATCTGGATGAAACTCGGAGTTGCATGCATGGTTAAATGGGTGCGTTTTTCATAGTCAAAAGTTCTTTCGTCCCGGAAAACTGCTTTTGAACAGAAGTATGGTTTTTGCCGCGTCATTTCGATGCGATGTAGTCAAACGACGGATTTTGTTTTTGTAGCAATGCAGAAACATTGATATTTTCATGATAAACGTGCCATACTAAAAGCTTTACCGATTTAAAGTGAATGTTTTATAGTGTTAAATAAATCACTGAGTGTTAAAGAAGTGTTTGAAATATAAAACATTAAAACTTTATAAAGCGATTTATGAACATGCTTTTTCCAACCACTATATTGTATCTGCGCCATTATAAATATATATTAATTCAGATATTATATATACATATATACGACTTATTTAATTAAGATTTATAACTATACAAGACGTTCAAAAATAGGGTGCTTCGTAAAACTACAAAAAAAACTACCCTAATTTTTTATGGTATTAATTCTCTATAACTTCACTGTCATAATAACTAAATTTATAAGTAATCAATTTTGAGTTTGGTTTGAAAAATAGCGTTTATAAATTTAACCTCATGTGTAAAATAAACATGCAGAAGTAGAAACTGGGAAATAATTCATTTACATCGGAAATGCTTCTAAGTTGTTACATCTTAAGTATTGATCCACATTGTCAGCAAGATTTCCCATTTTTATGACAACCAAACCTAATTTAATGAAAACAGATATCTCTGCTGGAGACGACCCGTTTCCCAATTTTCTGTCTTGCGCCGGAAGCAATGCAAATGCCCCTGATGAAAATCCAACAAACTACGATACATATAATTAAGAATAATCAATAATTCTTCTACAGATATATCTGTATTTGGCCAGCGTATATGCTGGCCAAAAATAAGATTAAAGTGTGATGATGATTGAGAGTTACGTTGTTGCCAATAAAGACAAGATAAAAATAGGTTTAATTTCAAGTTTAATTCTTTTATTCTACTTTCCAACTCTTTTTTAATTAAAAATTTTGTTATTTTTATCGATACTCTTTTTTAGACAACGATGTTCAGTGTTGACTAAAATTAGTATGAGTATATTGGCCATTTTTTATGTTTCTATTGAGCATGATAAATTAGGATATAAAATGTACAGTACATAAATGTTGTTTTTTTATATTTTTTAAAGAAATGTGTGAGATAATATATGTTAGGTAATTGAAATTCCACCCTTATATTGAACTACCTTACTTAATTTTCGAAGAATGAGAGTGTTTTTATTAAAGCCTTCTTTAGGTATCTCACGCCTCACTTGAGTGTACTCTTAAAATTTAAACAAAATGGAGCAAAAGCTATTTAGAAATCGAATTAACAAAAAAAAACCTTCATTTTCGATGAAGAACTCCTTTAAATATCAAAATATATGTAAATCAAAGAGGGTTAAAAAGAAATAGAGATATGGCATTAAAATATAGTATTTTTTTACAGATTGATATAAATCTTTCCTAAAAAGATAAATCCATGAAAAAATTTAGGAGTGTGAAGTCAAAATCTAATTTATTTGTGCTTCGCCTATTCTATCTGTTATCGAAGTCTTTATCTATTGGTTTCGCACCAGATGCATAACTGTCTTTATAATTCGAACTAGACCCACTTATCTCCAAGTAAATCTTCAAACATTAATCGGATTTATGTATCAATTTCTCTAGGGGCCAGAAGCAATGTCGGAAATAATTATTTATTCAGAGTTTCATCGAAATAACTGAAGCTTATCATCAACCGTTATTTATATTCCTTATTCTCAATGCTGTAATAAGCATTTCTCCTCACTTCTCCCATTACTTGATATCTAAGATCTACGCTTTGTGTTTTAAAAAGGAAAACCAAATTGGTTATTGCAATTATAGATGCGATCTACCCGCAGAATAACAACGGTGTTTACCGTTCACCTTAAAGAAGAGAGTGTATCGCCCTTTGTATTTTTATATTCTTTTTTACGGAACACAGGCGACAGATAAAAGTAGTATTGCCTCTTTCTTTCTTTCTTTCTTTGGTATCTGATGCTCGGGTGCATATGAAATTGACGGAATTTCTTCCCCTACTTGGGACAGGAATTTTGTCACGAATATTACATTGATGTTTTTCTCGGGACGATTGGTATGGGAATAAGAAAAGTATTGTCACTCACGAAACATGTTTCTTGACTGTAGTTTTATATGTGTCCTGTCTGTCGAGCTGGTATCTTCGTAAGCAGAAAAGATGTTATGTTATAATATACATGAGTCGGAGTTTGACGGACGTTTGTTTTAGATGTAAGTTCTGATTATATTTGCTCTGAAATATCAGGTGTATAGATCTAGAAATGATGTAGCCGTATCCAATATTTATGGTATGACATGGATTGCATTGATTTAGACGTAGAATATTATATGACAGGTTCGCTCACATATATATATAATAAACATTTTCCATCCACGTGACATACCGTACGAGAAAATTGTAGACATATTTTGTAGATGTTTTTGGGCTATAATTCGGAAAGTTTCCTGTAGTTGGTCTATCCAAAAACCAAAATTCTGTTTAACGGTAGTAAAGCCAAAATTAACTTCTTGACATTTCTTTACTGAGTTGATCAAATTGTACCCTTTGAGCTCATTTTAACAAGGTTTATTACGTTGTATTCAGTGGTGGGTAAAATCTACATCTTTAGGTATTAATGCCCAGGTACCCCGTACTTTGAGTAACCTATAGTATTTACAGTAGCGCTCAAAAGTATTTTGACAATCACATTTCTGGATTAATGAATGCAATTCAGGTGACGTCACGACCAGTTATTTTCTTTTAACTGTTAACCTTTTGCAGGGCTTGTAACTGTTGCTAAGGTCGTTGTAAGTTGCGTCGGTATCTGTTGCTAAGTCGCTTGTTAGGTATGGGGTCACGTGATTGCAAATGCTCCAATAGAAGAATTCCACGACCAGTTATTTTCTGTAACTATCAACCTTCTGCAGGGATTTTAACTGTTGCTAAGGCATCTGTTAGGTGCGAGTCATGTGATTAAAAATGCTCTATGCACCCTTAAAACTAGTGCTTTGAAATTAAAAGTATTGTAAGATATATTTTGAAAAAGTAGGTTCTTGCTATGCAGAAGCAAATTATGATTCAAGTTTCTTCTTTCTTCGTAAATTTTTAATGATTCCAACTAGTTGAACTTTCAAAAATCAATTTTGTTGTAAATTACAACTGAATTAATAGAGTGTTTTCAGGTGACGTCACAACCGGTTATTTTCCTTTAACTGTGTATCTTCTGTAGGGCTTTTAACTGTTGCTAAGGCCGTTGTTTATCTGTTGCTAAGGCGGTTTTTAGGAATGGGATCACGTGATTTCAAATGCTCCAATAGAAGAATTCCACGGCTAGTCATTTTCTGTAACTGTTAACCTCTGTAGGGCAAAAAACTGTAACCTTTTCTGTTGCTAAGGCCGTTGTTAGGTCCGAGTCATGTGATTGAAAATGCTCTATACAGCCCTCCAGAGATTCCACAGTTCAACCAAAGTCAGAAAATTTTGAATAACACAAAACTGAGTAACAATTATCCCAGCATAAAACCGAAAGAAGAGACAGACCACCAAGGTTTTTCATCATCCACTGAAATTGCATTCTCACTGGTTCCCCACTGGACAGCCCATTTGTTCTTGAGCATGATAAAAGCTCAATTATACGGCAGAAAGGGGATCCCTGGACAGTCAGCATCCGCCTGACCTCAATAAAGGGGGGCTAATCACATCATCTTAGGAGATATTGCGCTGATTGATACCCTAATCGCATCAGGGCAATCAAATAAGAGCGGATGGTTATCCTATTTCTACTTCCGTTTGCATCGGGAAAAGGGTTTCGCAAACTGTTGCATTAGGAGACTTATTTAGTAAGTTAGCGCAGGTTCCGATTGTGTGTGGAGATATTCTTGAATGAATTCTTAGTTGCTGTCATATATTTTTTTCAACATGTGCATATGATGGGGGGTTGTTTTGAGTTTATTTTGATGAGTTAATACTAAAAAATATAAAATTTTAAATGAAAAAAATTAACGTTTCAGAACGTTCACGTTACTAAAAATATGTTAAAACAAGAAAACTTTTTAGAAAAGTTATTAATTTTCTTTAAAAATTAACTTCTTACGTATTCGTGGAGTTTTTTTAAAGTTATTAATTTGTTAGTACAGGTTGTTAAAACAAGTCCGAGCAAACTCTGCACAGAAAGATTCCTGTCGTGGAGTAGATAAAATTTGCCCAAAGAAACTTGTAACGACCGCCCGGTCCCGGTACGCCGGAAGTGAAATGAAGAGACCGGGCGGGAGAGAAGTATGAGGGAGTTAGAGTCGAGACATGAATGATGGAGGCTGTGTTTGATGTAGCTGTAATGATGTGTTTTCGTGAAAAGAAATAAAGTTGGATTTTTCTGAAATCGTGTGATATTTTGACGTCCCATCATCGAATGCCCCCTCCGATCCCTTGGGAGAAACCCTGCAAGTAAGAAAGTTACAAAACTGTTGTGACAATTTTTAATTTTCTGAAAGTATGACGTCATTTATGATTCCACGTTTCGCGCATGCATGCACAGTGGATGTTTTTAGCATTTTATAGTGTGCAAACATATACAAATAACCATGTTCAAGTTAAAAAACTTTTTACCGTCAACCGGATGTGACGTCATGCCTTTTTCTGACGCTCTTTTCTCGAAAACTATGCGTCGTAAAGATATAGTAATTCTTTGGGCATTTTCATAAACTCCATGCAAGGAATATAACTGTGTAGAGTTTATACGGACTTATTGAAAAAACTCTTTCTTGCAATATCGATTATCGCAAAAGAAGAATACTAGTAACGTTACAGACATAAAAAATCCATTACGCTCAATGTGCATCCGTTTTACACATCCATCTTAACCATTTTAAGCTTAAAAAGTATAGCTATATAAAATCTTGCTTGAAAAATAGTCCTTAGAGTTTTATGTTGATAACCTTGAAATTTATGCGCAGAATTTAACTATTAAATGGATAGTTTAATGCAACTGCGTGTTGAAGAACCAAAAAATAATCTATAACTCTTTTAACTATTGTGAATAAATTACTTTACTTCGATTGAAACTTTTCCCTTTCCTTTTAAATTTAATTAGAAGACTTTTGAAAAAACAATTTTAGGAAATGTTTTGTAACCTACCTAATTGAATTTTGGAAAACATATTTTCTATCGGCGGTATCTCACTTGTAAGTGAATTTATCGTAGAAAAATATTTTCCTTTGTACCTAATTGAATCAAAATAAATTTACGGTATTGAATCGATTAACTAACACTGTTTTAAATTTCAAATTACAGCCAAGAGCCCTCAAGGTCAGTTTTTAGGGGATTAGAGGCTTCTTATTCGCTCCGATAAATAAACTACGAAAAGATTTCACCTAATCAACTGGGATTACCATAAAAAATATGTTCATGAACTTTGAAACTGTAAATAAAAATGTTTACCTAAGAGAATTTTTCTTAAAAAGATACTTAATTATTTACCATTTTTAGTAAACAATTGCCATAGATCAAGTTGGTATTAATAGGGAACACACTTTAAGCTTGTAATTAGCATCGCTCTATTTAAAAAAAAAAAAAAAAAAAAAGGTTTTGGTGAACGGTTTCCAGAAAAAAACTTTTTAAGTACTGAACCGAATGACACATTTCTGGTATCAAAATGCCCGAATTCTTTCGAGGATGTGCACTGTGCAGTAAGCTGTTGGATTTTAAAAAAAACCTCAATTTTAAAATATTTCCATTTTTTTTTTAGATTACGGATAAAAAGCAAGTATTGTCAAACAACTTTATATGCAACTAATCACAACGACCAATTGACGCCATGTTTTATGATGAAACTAATTTATTCACGTTTTAAGAAAGTACTTTCTAAATTAGCTATCATTCATAGTCTGATAAAAGTATTCTAAAAACTTACAGATAAGCTATTTCATATTAAAATTTCACACAATCTATATGAAATTTGTAAATTTTAGTCTGATAATCGAAATTAATTGTAAATATTGACTGTCATGTAGGTTTATCTCGTAATAAAAAAAAAACAATAAAGTGACTGTTTAAAACACACAAAATTAAAAAAGAAAAACGTATAAATTACTTAATTCTTTATATAAAAGTTTTTTAATTAAAACAATTATTAAAATTCAATTAAATATCTCATTAATGGATATTATTGGAATAATTTGAAGAGAACTTTTTCTTTACTTCTGCACATAAGTACTCTTAGTATCTATATACCCGTCTTTTAAACAGATAATTAATAGTGCACCATTAGGTGAAGTTTTGTAACTAAATCCTTTTTATACCGAATGGTCTCTTATGCTTCGTTGAATATGAAGATCTTAATATTAAAAATAAATTCTTATGAATGGGCATTACATCTTTTATTTACTGTTCAACTGTTAAAATTCTATGAAAACTTCTAAAGAATCATACAGTAACGTTTTATTTGATTTATAAATAATCTACAGCATACATTTTATGGTAATGTGTCGGAAAGGATTAGCACTAAACCTAATATAATATTAGTACGATAGCTCCATAAAATGTAAAATAAATTTATGAATGAATGCGGTTTACATAAATAACGGATATCATTCCTTAAAAGCTTAAATGAAGGCGTGACCAACCATACAACGGATTTTAAAAAGAATTCAATGAAGCTTTAAGCCTTATCTAATAATAAATGAGTAATACGTGCTTTAATTAAAATCACTATGCATTAGAAGTGCATATACGTACAATTTTTTTAAGATGAATTGGGGGTAAGTACTAAATCTTCTAAACTTTCTCTTTTACTAGAGACGCGTTAGAACTTTCAAAGATACTTTTATGAATTAATTCTGGTCCAATTAAGCATGTTAAATATTATAACAGTTGATGCATAAAATATTCGTAAGTAGGTTTTTCTGTCGTATATAAAACTCTGAGTAACAGAAAACTTTCCCGTAATTTTTTCCCCTTTTTGTCTGTTATTCCTAGGATTTTTTAAGATTCCTTTCTAGTAATTTGGAAATCAAAAGAACGATTTATTTTTTTATATTCTTTTTATTGTTTGGTAAATTATAACAGATTGTTTTCGATGATATAATATAGAAAAGTTTTTGTGTGGGTAGAATTTTTTCAGTCAGAGATTTAACCAGTGTTTTTCCTAGGACTTTTTTGGAGGAGTAAAAATACTCCTTGACTTTTTTAGGAGGAGTGAAATTCAATTATGAGGAGTGAAATACGGAAATAGCATAAACTACATATACAGAGACACGAAAACCGCAATCAAACTCCCTAACCATCAGAACAATAAATGAAAAAAAATTACTATGGCTATTTTAAAACATAATTAAAAGGTATGATAATTAGTGTACCATGGCTGAAACCAAAAAGGGCTTCACATATAGAGACAGAAGTGTTTTGGCCACTTGCCTCCTGTTTTGGGTACTCCGACGGCTAAAATTCACTCAAAGACGAAGATCAATGACTACCACTTACTTCTCACTTAATTACATTTATTATCCATTAATATTTACACATTTATACAGTTCATTTCATTTTATATCCTATCCTACACTGCTCGAAACAACCCAGAAGGGCAACGAATGCAAGCATGCATTTTTATATCTAAACCTTTGTGAAAATACTTCTGTCTAGTTTTTCAAGAGTAATTCCGATTTTCAAGAAGAGAAATACTCTATCAGAGGAGTTAAAAATATCTCTGCTAACAACTGTATATCATAAGCATCAAAACAACCAGCCCACAATACTTAAGGATAAAACAAATAACAGTTTCCTTTTTTCGCAAGATTTTCCAATTTGATTTAAGTTTCTTTTTTTTTATTAAAAGAACACTGAATAGAGAAAAACGATCGTGATAAAGAATTTCACAATTCTCGAAGTTATATTTGGAATTAACACTGTTCGCCATCCTCCCCCTCCCCACGTGATAATCTGAGATCACGTGTTCGTTCACGCTCGTGACAGGGGAAAGTGAAATAGATTTTGAACGATGGAACAATTCAACAATTTCTATCTATAATTTTAATGGAGAATAATCAGTATCCGAATGTCACGTGTAAATGACACGTGCGAGTAAAAGTCGACTTAAGGAATTTTAGACATTTTTAATGATGAGAAAGGAAGAATGAAAAGTTATTGTGGAAGAAACGTAAAGAGTTTTTAATAAAGCTACTCTTAGAAAAAATTTGATTTCACTGGTTGAAAGCACAGACCTTGGTATGAAAAAGGTTAAAAATAATTTTACTTCTTGAAAATAGCCAGTTCAATTATACTGTCAAATTTGAGTCGCGGGAGGCATTCTTTGTTAATATAACCTTCTTCACTTTGAATTATATATTGAAACTCCAATTTAAATTTACTAAATGTGTCACTACACAGCTGAAATTTTAACTTTATAAGTTGTTGTTAGAGGGATTTGAATACTTTCCAGCAACTTTTTTATTAAATAAAAAAATTTGTTGAGACAATTTGAAGAACATTTTATAATTTCAATTCTTTCCGAACAGTTAAACTTGTCAGTCGCACATTTAATCTCCTCTTAATACTTAACTTGGGATTTGTTAAGATGCGTATGTGTCAACACATTAATTAGACACAGATAATAAGTGTAGGAACTTTAGTAAATCATATAGAATATTTAGGATTTTCAATAATCTTGTATGGCAATGTAACTCTCACATTATTATCATTTTTAAGTATTGCAAAAATAATAAATAAACAGGGTTGGCCGATATATATCACTTGATATATATCATGATATATATCACGATATATATCATGATATTTATTGGATAAATATCATGATATATATCAGTCTATAACAAAACCAACAATTTTCAAGCTAAAATCTCACAAAATTCATTTTTGAGTACTTGTTAAAGGTTAATTTAGTTGTGAAAAAATTTTAACATTGTAATTTCAATAAAATACCTAAAAAATTTTAGAACCATTAAGTTAAACTATCTTATTTCATGACACCTGATCAAATCTTAGCAACATACTATACAAGTTAGCGTAGGAAGTAATGTATTTAAAGCAGTTTTGATTTTTTTCTTAGGCACATTGCATTTAACTATGTCAATGCTTATAAGTTTGTATTTTCAAATCTTATCATTTCTATCCTTTTATTTTAAAAGAAAATTACCATAATGTTTTATCTGTTTTGTAATGATTGCTTAGAATCATTATTTAAAAAAAATGAAAGGTAATTTAAATAAACTAATAGTATCCTTCAAATCATGAATGAATAAATTGTTCCAATTTATATTAATTATTTATTTCATTATTTAAATTTTCATAAGTAAAATATTTTCTTAGCAGAAATGGAATTATAATACATGCATATAATTCTTGTTACATTGATATTTTCTTGTAATTATCAGCAATTATACTCTGGGTAATTAAGATTTAATCAAACATATTCCTTAGTAGTAATATTTTGGTTCAGACTAGTATTAACTTCTAAAGAACAGTATTTTTCTACTTTAAATCTGAAAATATCGGATATATATCAAAATCTTGATATATATCCGATATATATCAAAAATATCCGATATTTTGATATTTATATAAATATCATGATATTTGCCAACCCTGTAAATAAAGTGAACAGCTAATCCCCAGTCTTTTTTTAATAGCATTAACACCTTTTATATATACTACGCATCTTTCGTGCGTGATGATATAAATTCACTTTATTTTCTTAAATCCAAGTTTGTGACTGAAAGAATACAAAGAGTGAGTAAGAGAGGGGATAAGAGAGAATTACAATCGATAGATGCATAAAAATGTTATGCTTCTTTGCATCTTTCTGCATATTTTAGGAAAAGACTATTGGAAGCAGGAATTTACCTATGTATCTGCTCTTAACCTACAACTTATAAAATAAATGGAAAAACAGAGAAAACTTCCTGAATCCATTAAAAGCAAAAAGAAAATCATATCAAACGAACGCAATTTAAATAGTTCATCAAAATGAATGTTCTGAAAATGCCTTTCAAGAAATTATTCTATTAAATACAAATCACTTTTTAATCTTTGTTACAATTTACTATACTCGACAGAAACGACCCTACCCTATGACGTCACTGACAAACAAAGTAGTTCCCAGTGAGCGCGGTGTCTGGATTTTGAGTGAAATTAAGAACTTCAATTTAAAAATATTATTATTTTGTAAACCCATGTATAGTATAGTATATGTTACGGGCAATGTGATAAATTCAGTGAATTTTATGAATGAAATTTATCACTTTGCCCGCCTCCACTTCGGGCATTATTAATAATGCCCGATTAATCACTTTGCCCATAACATATATATATATATATATATATATATATATATAGCGTCTTTTTTATCACGATTTGCGTACCGAAACTCCGCCTAGCAACCCAAAAGGCTTTCTGTTCACGCAGTTTCTGCTTACACGTAGTGACGTCATTGGGTCAGGAAACGTTTCAGTCTAGTACAGCAGCAAAATCAAAATATTGTTGAAAGGATCAGAATTCCAATTTATTCAAACCGGATTGCTCTAAGCCCGAATGCGTCCTGGCATCCATCCCTCAACTCTATCGTCAATATGCTGTAGCAAATCCTTCTCGGTGTAATCAAAAACAATTTTTCAGAGCATATCCTTCACCATCTACACTTGAGGTAATGCCCAAAGCCTCCGGAGCCATGAAAGGGCATTACGGAGATTGAAAAGACGTCTTACCGCGCTCCTTTCCTTACCCTTTCAATCCTTAGCCGTCCGAGACTGCCATTGAATCCTATGGACAAGTTTGTCCGTCTAGGACCGAAAGGGATAAAACGTAGCGTTTGGGAGGTGATTATTATTAAAAAGATGATCTTTGTGTCTGACGAGAAGGGGTGAAAGCTAAGTAGGAAGGCGAGCCTTGATTGTTGTTGATGAGGACGGTTTTCGAAGGTATGTTTTCTGTGGGAGGAAATAGAGTGTGTCTCATAAATTTATCAGTGCATGGTGTTAATATTTTAGTCAGCACTAATGTTCAGGATTCGTCCACTTTTTGTCATGCATATGGCCAAATTTCGTTTGCTTCTAGTTGCAGTCACGTAAACCTGTCATATTTAGGATGAGCTGTGCTACTAGGAGGGAGGTTTTTGATTGTATCAGCTGAAAATAATATGTTACGTAATTTCATACAAATCATAAAAAAAATTTATCACAATGTGAAAGTCAACTTATGAAAACAGTATAATATATTTAAGTACTACTCATTAGTTGTATTTTCAGAAATCAAATAAATAATTGGTGTAAGTAAGGTGGTAATAAGTGTCTATTTGGACGGCATAAACGGCAGTTGGCCCATGCGCCGTAGGTCTCACGATCTCCAATCGCTTATTTTCCATTTCAGCATGAGGAGCGCAGCAGTGTACCGATCGACCAATAGGAGTGTGCTTTAGCTCCTCCTCCTTCAAAAAAAAGAGACCACAACAAGAACACGTTTTTGGTTTATGCTTTTTTGTTTGTTCAAATACCTATTTTTTGTTATTATGATGGAGAATGAAATGGAGTTCTCTTCAGATACAAATGTCATTGAAAAAAAAGATTTGGTAAAAGTAAACAAGTCTCTGCATTTTAGAGATGCTCAGCTAGGCATGTAGGAAACAAATTAGATGTAAATTAAAAGAAATCATGAACATATTTTAAATATAGGGGAGAGAAGGGTACCTGAAAAATATTTTAGTAAATTAATTTTCTATTCAATGATATTACTTATTCAAACACACCTAATGTATATTAAATAAAACTAATTCAAATAAGTTCCTGACTTTCATGAAATGTTCCTGTTTAAGTGACTGATTAGTTGATTGTGTGGCAAGTTTTATTTCTTATCAACATTTTGGTAAGGGATTTAGTATTGATTTGATACTTAAACGAATCTTAATTGTAAAGCTAACATCACCAGACTTGCCAACCTCTGAAAGTCAAAAATCAGGAGATTTTCCATAGAAATCAGGAGAAATTTTTATCGATGTATGGCCCATTGCAAACCAATTATAAAAAGATAAAATGTGCTCAAAATAAAAATTTAACAGTTTTAAAAATTTTTGTATTTAGTTATTGAAAAATATAAAAGTATAGAAATAATATACGTAACAATACAAAATGTTTTTTTTTTTTTTTTTTTTAAAAAAAAAAGAAATAATTACCTTTAAGTAAAAAGTTGAATAAAAGTTAATGTATGTTGAGTTTTATAATGCTAGCATACCTTTTACTGAAGAACCTTTCTTTCCATTGCACTAATCTTAATAGGAACATATATTGAAGTCCTTTCCTTTGAAAAACTTCCACAAATTAAATGTTGTAGCTTTTAATCTACCTTATTAGATTTTAAAAAAATTAAACATCTTCACTATTAGAATTTAAACAAATAATTTCTTGAGTAACCATTGATTAAATACCAGGCATGTGATTGCTCCAAAATTTTTAGAAGTGTCTAGATGAGTTACAGTGCTATATACGATTTCAGGAGGGACCCAAATAAATCTGTCTAGGGGTCCTTTTTTTGTGGTGAAATTTTTAAGTAAGATTTGCATTTTTATAAACTTAATGTAAAGAAAGTTGTGAAAAAGAGAGTTCCAAATACAAAAGGGGGTCTGGAAATTTGACCCTAAAAAACAGGGTTTTAACTTTTTTTGAACACCTAGTCAGATTTTTTTTTAGGGGGGGGGGAAGTCTCCTGGCTCCCTCCTTATATATCTGACTAAAATCAACAAAAATGCGATCTGAGAGGTTTCACACTAAATAGGCTCCTCTGACAACGAAAAAGTTTTTTCTGCATCGCAATTACAACGAGAAGCCATCTTCAACTAGGCGCCCGAACTTTCGCGAAAAATCGCTATTTTTCGACTTTTTCCGGAGAATGTGATCTTGAACACCGGACTTGTAGGCTTCTGACAACTCTAAAGTTGTTTTTTCTACATCGCAATAGCAACACAGGAAGCCGCCTTCCAACTTGGCGCCCGCGGCCGACCGAGAAAGCAATCGCGGGAGGAACGGGACACTCCGCACGCAAAACGAAACTTGCACGAAAATCGCGATTTTTCCGACTTTTTCCACGAACTAGTCATTTTTCTTGGAAAAAATCTGGAAAGTAAGGATTATTTAACAAAGGGATTATCTGAAAAAAATTCAAATCAGTTCGCGGACCGCAGGTTGTGCATCACAAATTGAGCGGAATATAAAATTTCAAAAAATCGGAATTCCGATAATCAATACCTTTAAAATTAGCGGATTTCCGCTAATTAGCGGAAAAATCACATGCCTGAAATACTACATAACTTCTTAAGTAACCATTTACGGTTGGTTTTGGGCAGAATTTCGAAAAAACCAGGAATTCCGAAAAAAAGCGGGAGAAAACCGAAAAAGCGGGAGATTTTCGGGGAAAATCCGGAGGGCGGGAGGAGAGAGCGAAAATCCGGAGTCTCCCGCCAAAATCCGGAGAGTTGGCAAGTATGCATCACAGATTTTTCTTTGTGTTACATATAGTTATGTTTTAAAAGTTGCACGTAGACTACTATATCCAATGTGTATTTAGAAAAAAAAGTTTTATTTAATGCTCATTTATATAATACTTATAAAGTCTAGTTTTCTCTTAAAAAATGCTAATTTATAAACGAAAATATGTGTCAAGATAGTCATTAGTTGTCTGATATTATAAGCACTTTATTATTTATATTGTACAAATATTATAAAATAAATTTTCACTTAAAACGATTGTTCTTTTAAAAATTGCTGCAAATTGGTCACTGTGGGATTAGAGTTGATAAGCATTTTACCCCAATAAAATGATTAAAATTAATCACTACTTGGCTACTTTCTCTTTAAGTTTATTCGGTTCAACAAAAAAGCATAAACCAAAAGCGTGTTCTTGTTGTGGGCTCTTTTTTTTTAAGGAGGAGGAGCTAAAGCACACTCATATTGGTCGATCGGTACACTGCTGCGCTCCTCATGCTGGAATGGAAAATAAGCTCTCCAATCTCCAATCAGAACCGTTACCGTGGAAATAAGAGTAGAGTTTAGTTGTATATTGATCGTCCAAATAGACAGTGCCTAAATAATTATGGAATTGAATACGTAAGTTTACGTAATTAGTTTTAATGAATAATTCTAAACGCGATTGAAATGTGTTACGTTTTTACGTTTATTTTTTATCTATCTCTATCTATGTATAAAAAAACACCTATGTTCCAAACAATTTACACTTAGTTTAGTGTGCTTCAAACATTTACTACTTTAAACTAAAACTATTGGATGGAAATTAAATTTTAAACATTTGTAAGAAAAGTCTATAGGAACATTTCGGCACATAAGTTTTAATTGTGGATACATTTATGTTGAAGTTTTTTAAAATCAAAGTTGAAGCTTGTTTATTTCAAAGTGTAACCTAGTTCAGCGAAAACTATTAGTAGTAGTCGAATTATGACCTTTTTGTAGACACAAGCATCATGTATGAAAATGTCCATTACGTCCCCTTCTATCGAATAAGCTTTACAGCCATCAGCTTCGGTGTTAAATCCTAGATTAAAGAAGGGTTCCACCAATCAGAGTCAGCAAAAGAAAGTTTTCTTTGTTTTGGTGCTGGTTTACACCGAAGGTGTGATGGCTGTTATTGTAATTGCATTTTAAACTTTCATAACTTTCGAAACTCGTTCGGATATTCTCGTCTATTAATCTTTTGAAGGTTATATTCAATTTCCTTATACATTTGCAATAACTCCAATAGCATAATTGGAATATGCCAACTCTGAAACATTCCTGTTTGATGGCGCACTTAACAAAACACTGAAACAAACAAAATTTGCAGTTGCTCTTACGGAAAGGCGATATAATCTTATAAACCAAGCTTAAGATGCTTAGTATAATTAACTAATACGGAGCTCTAACTTACGTTTATAAACTAAAAGGCCTCATTTTGAGTGTTTCTCGGAAAATGGAAGAAAAAAATAATTACATAGTAGGACTTATAAACATTTACTTCGCTAAGGATGTGAAATTATTAGCAACTACCGATTTATTAATCATGACATTTAAATGCACCCAATTAATTTATAATATAAGATTCTTAAATGGTAAAATTCCCCAAGCATATTACAAGTAATTTCCCAAAGGGTATTACAAAATGGCTCAATCAGCTTAATATAACTGGTTTAATTTGCGCAACATAACTTAAAAAACCGCCGGTTTTAGAGATGTTTGATTAATTTGGAAATCTTCTATGGTAGAGAAACTATGGCATCTTACATGAGAGAAAAATAATCAACGATAAGCCGATTAATTTGACTGAGGTATTTTTGCTCCTTCTACAAAAGTTCTTACAATTAAATAAGAAAAGGAAATAATAATAATAACAACAACTCATTTCCCGGTATTTGAATTCGCAATTTTGAGTTGTTTCGTCATTATATTTGATTGAGTGTGATTGCAAGTCGCCGAAAACAATTTTTATGCGGGATTCATCCTTTGATTACTGTGTTTACAGGTTTGCATTTTAGTAGGGGAGCCCAGAGTGTTTTTGGGTAGTAACTCGAGCGCGTCAGATAATCATAAGGGGGATGCCTTGCATGCTTTTGAGTAACTCCACCAAATATAAGCTCTCTATGTAGGGGGGTTTGTCTAGAACAGCCCGTCAGATTTGTAAAAAAAAATTAGTTCAATGGACATACTCGAGCGCGTCAGATAATGATAAGGTAGGTTAGTTACCAGCTAAAAAGTGTACATTTTCTAAAATCTGCCGATTTGAGTGGTGGGTAAGGGAGCGGGAGGGTACCAAGTTGCAAAGTAAAGCCAAGACCGGTAAGATGCTATCGCTCTTTTTGAGTAAAATGTACGAAACAAAATGTTTATAGACTAGTAGCCAGGAAACTAGGCTCAAATAGTTGTAAACTGTCTTGGTAGCCAATAGAGTGTTTTCAGGTGACGTCACGACCAGCTATTTTCTATTAACTGTTAACCTTTGTAGGGCTTTTAACTGTTGCTAAGGCGGTTGCTAGGTAACGAGGTATCTGTTTCTAAGGCGATTTTTAGGTATGGGATCACGTGATTGCAAATGCTCCAATAGAAGAATTCCACGGCTAGTCATTTTCTGTAACTGTTAACCTCTGTAGGGCAAAAAACTGTAACATCTTCTGTTGCTAAGGCCGTTGTTAGGTCCGAGTCATGTGATTGAAAATGCTCTATCTGACGCGCTCGAGTATGTCCATGTAACTAGTTTTCGTTCAAATTTTGACGGGCTGTTCTAAACAAACCCACCAACATGGAGAGATTATATTTGGTGGAGTTACTAAAAGCATGCAAGGTATCTCCCCTATGATTATCTGACGCGCTCGAGTAAATCCACATTTAGCATCATGGGCTCCCCTACTATTTGGTGCTTTTATCCAACATCATAATCATTTAAGTTCCTGAGTATGCATCTTTGTCATCTAAAAATAAGAATAAGATATTCGTGTTGGGGTTGATAATATCAATCAATTAAATAAAAATGGTAAATTATTCTTTCGGTTTACCTACCAGGATCCGTTTATTTATTAATTTGTAGTAGTACAGTGGTTTTAAGTTACTGATGATATTGACACGGAAACAACCATGGCCACCTAGACTCATAAGGCCAGAGAAGCTCGAAATCGTGAGTGACGTTCTGCCTGCTATTTCGCGTCATCATCACTTTTTTGGACTACAGTGCAACTCCAGTCTGAATAGAGCGTGCAAGATTCCAGACTGGAGTTGCGCTGTAGTCCAAAAAAGCGTTGATTACGCGAAATAGTAGGCAAAACGTCACTCACGATTTCGAGCTTCTCAGGCCTTATGATTCTAAATGGCCATGAAACAACCCCCCAAACGGCACTTCAATATCACTTCATTCTTTGAAACCAGTAAGGAAATCTGTAAAGTAAGTTAACTAACATTTTGTTCATTCTCCTAATTAAATTACGTACTCGCATTCTATAGTATATTTTTTATTAAGAATAGAATCAATATGGCTAAAATTTCCTATAATGAGTAGGAACCAGTTTAAATAAAAAAATATAAGCAGTAAATAAAGGATACAACTGTTCAACACATTAGTAAAAGAAACTGAATTCATTCAGAGAAAAGTGTTGTCATCTAAAAAAATGATTTGAGATAATTTTAAAGGTGTTGAATTCGACATTAAGAAATGCTCTTTATGTATCTTTGTAGTTTGCGTCCTAATGGATTCCCCTCAGCTACATTCATATTCAACAAAGGATTCGTTTTTAAAATATGTTTCTAAAAGACGTTTTATCTGTTGTTACATATAATGTCCAAACGCATTTGAATAATTACTATGTGATTTTATGCTAAACTTCTTTATAAAATAAACTTTTTATAACACTTTTATAAAAACTTTCTTTAATATCAAGAGTCTTTTTGACTTGCAAATTAAATATGTTTATTCTGAAGAAATGAAATTTTAATTTAAGACTCTTTATTAAGTACCGAATGAACTAGACAGTTAAATTATTTTTTTTATCTCGTTACAAACCTTGAACTTGAATTTTTACAGTATGAACTTGAAAGTTATATACTGTAACTTACTTAAAACAAATGTAATATAAGACAGCTATAATTATAATATTAACTTTACTATATTTGTGCTTGTATGATTCTAGGTTGGATTATTAAAGCGTAAATATTTTAAAATTTAATTTCGTTAGGTGTCAGGATAAGTCAATGGTATTTAATCATCAAAACTATTCGGATGTTGGGATGAATAATTTAAACGAAAACTTGATTGCTTAATATTTTATTCTAGTGTAATTTAAATTGAAATGAAGGTCACCTCCATAGTGACGCTTTAGTATCCTATCTTGTTAACTCGGGATACTTTTTGAGGCATTCCCTTTCTTTTGTGAAAAATGTGCTTGAAGAAAATGTGGCATGAAGCAAAAGTCATGAGGTGTTCCTTCATCAGACATGTATGCGGCGGAAAATTGAAAACATATTTAAAAAATATCGATACCAACAAAATTATAATAAACAAAATAAATCATGAATACTTAGGTTGTTTCGTATGGTAGCATATTTAAAATATACTTGAACATATAAAAGAATGAGGACCGAAAAACTGTAATAAATTATAAAGGCTGAATTTCAAAATACTATAGTGTGTCATAGTATAGAGTGTTTTTCAGGTGACGTGTCACGACCAGCTATTTTCTTTTAACAGTGTTAACATTTTGTAGGGCTTTTAACTGTTGCTAAGACGGTTGCTAGGTAACGAGGTATCTGTTGCTAAGGCGGTTTTTAGGTATGTGGTCACGTGATTGCAAATGCTCCAATAAAAGAATTCCACGGCCAGTCATTTTCTGTAACTGTTAACCTTCTGGAGGGCAAGAAACAGTAACCTTCTGTTGCTAAGGCCGTTGTTAGGTCCGAGTCATGTGATTGAAAATGCTCTATAGTAATGATATACAAGATGAAAAATTTTATCATAAATTTGTCGGCATAACATCCGCTATTCTTAACCTTACATCATCTATAACATGTCTGCCCAACATGCGGGGCTTTGTTAACAAGAAAAATTCAAGTTGAATATTTGTATCCAATGAAAGGGAAACTCTAAAAATAAAATTTTTAATGTGTACACTGTACAGTGTATACCCATAAATTGAGATCAGTTCTAATAACTAGATATAAACTATACCTTGATATAAAAAGTGGTTATGCGTCTCACGGATGGCTTATATCACCCCTTAGAGACTGTTGGGGTATTATACTATACGTTCCTATCTCGAAAATGGTAAAGTATTCAAGAATGAAGTCTATCCCATGATTGTATCACGTCCTTGTTTTGTATGAAAAGACACGTAGGAGCAAAAAGAGATTGCTAAAAGGGATTGGTTAATATTTGAAAACTTACTCCAGTATCCAACACCATCAAAAAGTAATATAGTTACTGAAAAAGAGTCTTTTAATTGTTTTATGTGTCTAAAACAATGAGAAAAAAATGTCTTAGGTATTCTGCTGTTACATTGATTAGACGATAAGAGTATTTCAATGCAACTAATTCTAACTAAAAAAAATATCCTTTGAGATCTAAGGGTAAACTGTTCTTGATGTTGCATTTTACATGAAAATGAATTTTTTTTCAGTATAAATTTGTTAACTTATAAAAATATTTAATTTAAAATAATAAAAAGTGGTTAGATAAAATTTGAGTGGATGGGTTAAAAGTCATGGGGTACAAGTGACAATGCCGGATAATTTTTGTATATGAGGTATATGAGTGGGTATAGGTTAACTTGCGGAGTTTTTTTATGTCGAGTGTTCTTGTTAATAATTGTCCTTTCTCTTTGTTTCAAAGGCAGTTCATAAACCATAGTACAATGATAAAAATACAAAAATTTGTTGCATTGAATTTCCAACACTTCATTTTACCCACCCCTTATATCACGACTCATCACTTGTACCCTTTTGCTTTTCATTCTCCCAATTAAAATTACAAAGACATAAACGAACTAATATATTTCGTTCGCAATAGATTTTTAAACATAATTTTCAATCTTAAGAAAAAGTATAAATTACATTATCTGACTCAACATGCTACAAAATTTTATTCAGATTTTTAAAATATATTCTCTGCGTTTTACATACCATTCATTATTTGTAACAAAGCATCACTTTCTATAAAGATATTTTCTTTTCTTTTTCATTGTAAGCTACAAAAAATTTTCTTAAATTCGAATAGATTCGAAGTTAATTGCATTTTTACTTGCAAAATGGCGGAATTAATTTTTCTTATTATGTAATCTGGAATAAAGTAGTATTTGATCCATGGCGTAGCTCAGTAAATTAGAAAAATATTTTACGGGGAATTATGAGTTGAACTTGAACACTCGGGAAATAAATAAAATGTATTTGTTTCTAAAGATAAAATTATTCTTTGCACTAGTTTACCTGACTTCGAACTAGTTTAAATATGATGATGCTCAAATAGGAGTGCGTATGTGATTACGCATCATCTACTTTAGGGTAAATTTCTGAGGGATTGTAAATTTTAAAACTTAACTAATTGTAAACTGATGGGAACTGTTTCTTCTACCTTCCCTGCAACGTATAAAAAGGATTGGGAGCTACCTCTCAAGAATAGATTCAACCCATGCTTCACGTAAACGATAATTGATGCTATAGATAAATATTTGTATAGAGATAAATAATCTTTGTGGATAAGATTGTAGTTTAATTTTGCTCATAAACATCTTTTTAAGAGCTACGAATTTTCAGAAAGAATTTCATACATGATTATTTGAATATTGAAACGTACAAACAAACGGAAAGAGATTTAGGGATTATTTAAATATATTAATACTATTAAATAGCGGAATATAATTTTTATTGTTTTACAAAGAAAATAATTGTTTTCATTACCGAAAGTATACAGATTATATTTTGTTTACTATCATAATTTCAATTCATTAGTGCAATGGATTTATATTTTTAAAAAAGGCAGTGCATATCCTTATAAATCTTAGCAGTAAATTGATGTTTGATGTTGGTTTGAAAAATCCTTGCGAATATAGCTTAATCCTTGTATTCTGCTTTCTAAGAAATGCTTTATAATAATGAGAACTGGATAGTCTTGTCCTAACTTAAGAATCTCAAAACTTTTTAACCTTCAAAAAGAAATTAATTATTATAGATAAGGAGATGAATTAAAGACGTCTTACTTTCACAAATTCTGATCAGTTTAAATTATGAGGGATGCCATTTTTTCTACATTTGGAGCAGTGATATTTAAGAAAAAATGTCCCATAATATTTCTTGAACATTACTACTTTTTCTTACATAAATTTCGCTTAACTTTTTATTCCTCGGGTGTTTTGAATGAGCTTAGTTTTTATGGAGATGCGATAGACACGGCCATAGATAGACACGGCTCTGAAATATCCACGTATTCATACAAAAAACTTTTCTGTTTGCCAAATAAAATTATGTAAAGTTATGCCATGTCAAACAAGGCAGGTAGAATAAAGCTGTACTAATGTGCGAAAATTTTAAGATGAAAGGTTCATAGCAGATGTTTTTCCCTCACAAAAATACAGGAATATTAAACACGGCCATATTTGTTAGACTAGCAAAGAATTTAAAAAGAACATGACATTTTCTCACGTGTGCTGAATAGTAACCGTTGGTAAATATTGCCCTACAAATGGAAGCCATAACATGGCCATAAAAAACACGGTATAAAAAGCATGGATTCTGTGTTCATAATAACTCTTTAAGCTCTTGGAATGCTGGTATTTTGATGGCCATAAAAATAATCCTCGCGTTCAGAAGATGTGAGAAACCGTTTTTCACGTCGTTTGTAGAAACTTTTCCGTTAGGTGGTGTTAAAATAACACAGTAAATTTCTTTTTCTCGAAATCAAAGAGAGATTGGGATAAGAAAAACACAAAAGATAGGATATGTGCCCAATTTTAAGAATGGAATAGTCAAATAACAGTGTTTGACTTTTTTAACCTATTCAAAAAGATTTTTAACTATTATGTTTAAAAGAAAATGGAATTCATACTGTATAAAATCAAGCAAAAGTGCATGTTTTAGATTTGTATTATAAGCATATTATTTCAAACATCTTAGAACTTAGTAGTTTTCTATGTTTCCATTTATATAGAACAAATAAATTTTCATTGTTAATTGTAAGAAACTTTAATTTAAAATCTCAGACATGATTAACCTCTTAAACACTTGTTTCTATCATTTTTATAGTTTGTATCAGATTGAATATTATTCGCTACTTTTATTTAGCTTTTATAGCTAGGTATAATGAATTTGTTGAAATGAAATTGTTGAAATTCATGGATATGATTATGTGATACTTCACTTCAACATGTATCAGTAGAACGAAATTTTAAATTTTAAAGTAGAGTTCCAACTGTGTGATGTTACGAACCCAAAGAACATTTCCGCTCATATGGATACAACAAGAATTACGATTCATACTATGGAATATAACGGAAGTTCTGAAGAGAATCATGGTCAAATTAAAATGTTGTTCCGGATAAACTCTTAAGCTCATCCATACAAGAGTTCATTTGACTATTTTTAGTTTCAAAGAAATAAACAATGAATTTTGAAAACATCACGTAATCATTACTTTGAATACGTGTTTAAAATTTTTCAGTAGTTTCCATACGCATTTTATACGGAGGTAAATAACCTTCAACTTTAAGAGCGAGTGGGAACACTTTGATATTATGGTGACAAAATGAGAGTTTTAACGAGCTATCGAATCCTCTTTATAAAGACACGCCCTAGGTGGTTCTGATCCTCTTGCCATTCTTCACCTAACACAGCAGACAATTAATTGCCATGTTGGTATTAGGAGGTGATCTCATCAGCTTTAGAGACAGCTAGTGTGTGAGGGAACTTTTGTAGGTTAAAAGTAGTTTTTTTCTTCATTATTTAGCAGTTTAAGCTTGGGAAATCTTAATAAGCAAATTATCTTGGATATAACAATGTTCATTCAAATTTTGAAACTTATGAAACGAATTTTCATGCAATTTAATATGTACTAAATATTGAAGAAACATGTATTGATTGTAGCATTTAAGGAAGTTTTGTATCAAAATATTAAATTTACCAACCACGAATGTCTCACACTAATATTTCTATGTATTGAAGATAGAGATATTAAGTTATTTTGCAGTTAAAAAAGTTTCATTTCAGTTTTTATTTAAATTAATATTTATTCATCCACTTATGTTTTGGATAAAAACATCATTCTTTACAATTCCTTTAGAGTTTATTTGTAAGTATTAACCCGGGGGAAAGCATATTACTTCTTATTACTCGAGTATGAGCGCATTTTTCCTTCTAAACGTTCATTGGATCTAAAAATTTACTTGAAATAGTAGTCAAATAACTTCTGAATTAATACTTTGAATATGTCTTAAAAACAACTTTATGAAAGATAATTCCTTTAGAGAATAAATATTTTGTTCGGTAAGAAGTAATACAAATTTTGGACTGTGCATTTGCTTAGAACTACTAAAATTCTCCGAAATTTGTTATAAACTAATTTATAAAGTATTTTTCTTACTGTGGATAAGTAAATGAATAAAATTATCTTAAAAGCAAAATGGGAGGAAATAGGTTACCTAGGGAATAGTGAACACTCATAAAAATCTATTGCGGAAAGTGGTTATTTTAGGAACACAAAAGTGGCTTTAAGAAGCGTTTTTATGTTCTTTTTATGAACGAGTTTAGAGATTTAGCATTCCCTTGGAGGGTAATTATTTTATTTTATTTTCATTTATTTTTTTCATACATTTATTCTTTTAAAATACCGGAAAAAAGGGGTAACTTTGACCCAATCATCGGAGAATTTCTACGTGCTCGATTCTGTATAAAAGAATGTAATTATCCCTCATTTAATGCTAGAACCAACAAGTGACATTGTTGTGATGACATTCTCAAAGTGGTGTCTTGAAATTCGTAAAATTCATGAGTTTAACAAAATAATCATATTTTCAAATTAACGTTCTTCATTTCAATCAAATTTAATTGTTTTTTTTAAATATTTAAAACTTGAATTCACAGTTTGATAAAGATTTACATTAAATTTGAGCAAAATAAAAAACATCAAATTTGTTTGTTAACGATTTTTATTTGATTTAACCACTCTGTTTGGGCTAAAAGTTACCTCATTATACGGTATCAGACTAAATAAAATTTTGTTTTTAAAATTTATTCTAATAATCTTTCAGAAGCCCACGCCGCTAAATAGTAAGTATCTATTCACATTTTCATACTTTAGTTAAAGTAATCATAATTTTTTTTCACGAAATTCATAATTTTTGCTAATAACTCGCAGTAAAATTACTTATTACTGTCTTATTACTTATTGCTACTTAAATTACTGTCTTTCTTTACTTAATGAATTGCACTCTTTTGTATTTCGTTTTCAGAGTTAGGTTAAGGATAGTACTAAAATATTTAATTACACTAAAAATTAAAAGACAATATGTTATAGTTTTACCCCATTTTAAATTATATCATCCATATTACCCATCAAATAAAAAACGTATTTATTATGCAAATTGGAACTGTATTTTTTTTTATTTTAATCGATCATGAATTAGAACAAAATAAAAAGGAAAATATTTTGCTAGTTTAGCTTAAAATTAAGTATTTGAGTCCATTATACCCATTACGTTTTCCTGATTAGGGTGTATTTTCCATTCAATGTCTGTATGTTTTGCGAAAAGATTTATCAAACTTTATAAAAACGTTTTGGTGTGAAAACTTTGACCTGACAAATAGTTTTATAAAAATAAACTTCAAAATGTCAATTTTAAAAGAAATTTCGGGAGTAATCTGTTAGCTCAGTTGCAAAAGCACTTGTATAAACTTTAGATAGTGACATAAAAAATTAATTCCTTTTTTTTTTTCAACTTTTAACTCTAGTCCTTTTAGCACTTTAAGGCACTTCAGCTTTTTCTCTTATGAAAAAGACTATTAAGATCACAGGAAAAATTACAGTGTCATTCATATTAAATAATAATAACTTAAAAAAGTTTTAACAACCTACCTGCCAGTGAAAATAACATGTTAATGAATACCGTATCTTGTTTATGTTAAATTTCTATTGCGAAAGAAATCATATTATTTTTTAATATCATGTTCTTTTGTATAGTATTTTGACGTGTTTTCTAAATTTTAAGGTTACCTTTGTTTTAAAACAATTTAGTTTAAAATGGTTCTCGTTGAAAGTAATAAATCATTTAGAAAAACATTAATTGGACCAATTTATGCAAGTATTTAAATGCCATGGACTCAATAAGAACGCAAAGAAGTATTTCTTATCAAATATTTCTTTTGGAGATGCAAATCTTTTCATCTGCTCCCTTTTTTTCTAGAAGCAACTAATTCTGATGATTTGTTTCATTTAAAAATTCAACCTTTTATTATAATTTTTAAAAATTTAATACTCTTTTTTATACCCAAATAGGATGTTTTAAGTCTTTTGAAGACGTACATAAATATTTTTTAAAACACGTGCAAAAACGAAGTTCTTTGGGAAAGAAATACATTTTTCTTTTTAAGTATATATAACGGTACATGCTAAGTTTTTATACTTCACCCGAAGGCTTTAATAGGATCGTGATTTCTCTTGGATGCATACTGATTGGTTTATTTGTATATTCTTATGTATTGGTACAGTACTGGAAAAAAAAATCGACTCAGATTTTTTATCTCCGGAACGGCTCGAGATACAAAGACAAATAAGGTACCATTTTTCATCATTTGAAGTACTCTTTAAACAAAAAAAATTTCGAGTTCATAAGGGGGCGTCTTCATATCGAACAAAGCACTAACTTTCTTTTTTCCTATGGAAGACCTCAAATATTATATTTTATTCTGAAAGATCACCCTCCATAACCCCTAAATACCAAGTTTCACAACTCTGCGTCAACAAATATACCCCCCAAAAATTCTTAAAATTTGGAAAAAATCCAGTAAGTTATCTCTTGATAGCAAAAGATTTGTATCGGTCAGAGCTTAAAATTGAATTTGGCTTAAATACATTTGGCGACTTATCTCTGAATTGGCGCATTTTTTTCAAATACTTATGTGTTTAATTGTTTGCTTTGTTTAGGGGATTTTCTAACTATACATTTTGTGCGCTTTTTCGTGAAGAAGCTTATGTGAAACCATTAGGAACAATTTTGCTCCTTAGAATCTGTAGATTCCGAATTGCGCACTTTTGGTCTGGGACAGGGGATGGTAAGATAGGCACAGAAGAGGAAAACTTACGAGATTTGATGTTGTGTTTTAAAGTCAAAATGGTTCCATTTATTCATTTAATTCGTTCAAATGCGCCATAATACAAGAGAGGTGAGGGAGGACTAACAGAATATAGAATTTGGAAAGGATCAGTTCCCTCCAGTCAAAGGGGTGAAAGGATGAAGTCGAATGTAAAAATTTGTATGCTTATTTTCTCTGAGGATCATGTTTATAGTCTTAAATTAACTTAATGAGAGGTAATATTCTTTTCCTTACTCTCAGGCGTGAAAGTATTACGATAGTAGAAGTCTGGCAACGCTCACTAGGCATAGGGGAGGGGCAGGAAAAGAACTCGAAATTCTGTGATAACTAATTAAAAACAATTTTTTGGCACCAAACTGGGGTTGAATGTTTTGTAAATTGACACCAAAGATGGAAAAAATCCATAAAACCGATTTTCGAACGGTTCTCATTTCAAATAGGGGCGAAATGGTGTAGAAAACAATAAAGTCAAATTCTTAATTTTTAGGCCGTTTAAAAACTTATTTTTCTTCATGAAGGATCACACATTTCAAGCTAATTTTTCCCTTTATACACTTAACATTACGAAATACCATGGTAGATATCTGAGACCTGCGATTAGGGAGGTTGAGAGGGACAGAAAAGATATTCCAGTTTTGATTCTGTTAGTGGAAGAAGAAATTAAAAATTTTCTGCTTTTAGTAGTCAAATGTGGTGCAAATAAAGGAGACCGATGGTTGACATGCAGAACACTCATTTAGTAAAGCGTTCCTTACATTGGAAGGTGGGATAGAAGGGTTATATGGAATAATTGAAGTTCTTTCCAATATTTTTAGACAAAATAGTGTCTATTTTAATGAAATAACATATAGAAATCAATGTAAGTTGGTTCCATGTATACAGTATAGAACTGGAAATGTGAAAGTAAATATCTTTCACCATCGACCGGGTATAATGAGCGGGGCAGAAAAAAGTTGAAATTATATTTTATTGAGAGAAAGAGTAATTATCCACAGTTTACGAGCTTTTCAGAACTAAAAAAAAATGTGATTGGGGACACTCGGGTTGTCTATCTTGAGAAGCATAACTCAGCTTTGGGAGTTGGAAGGATGAAACAGAACATAAGAGGATAACCTTTTATTTTTTGAATAATGGCGTGAAAATGTCTTAAATAGTTAGATTAACAATGACAGTTTTCCTTCTCATACTCACCAGAATGGGTCACCCGATGGTGTAATTTGGGACCCGAGACCGGGGAAGGTGGACGGCGCAGAAAAATGCAAAACATTCTATTTTAGTTTGATTAATAATCTTATTAAGATTATATATTCCTAAATTTAGAAAAATGTATAGCGGCCATCTATGAAACCCATTTTGAAAAGCGTTTATTGGAGGGTAAAAGGATTAAATAGAATATTAGGGAGTACTAATACATATTTTGCTTTTTCACAAAAGAGTGGGAATTTTTTAGGAAAATTGTATTAAAAAGAGTTATTTTTCCCTTTTAACTCCATGTAATATGACATGTAAGGGCGGAATCTGTATTCTGACACAGGGGAGCAGAAAAAAATATTTCCTTATTTTGGTCTAATTGATAGTTCGTCTCTAATTAATAATTTCGTCTGTAGATATTTTTATAGTAGAGTACTTATTTTATGACCACTCTGAATCTCTCGACGGTGTCACGGACGTTTTGCCAACTCTAAAATTTCCTACCCCCTGGTTTCCTGTTAAATCTTTACTTTAAAAATTTGTATGTGTAAAGGCTCCGTAGAGCACCCTCCCGACTGCCCTCGGGCAGCATGATTCAGAAACCAATCAGAACACTATTTTCAGAAGACATCCTTTTCCCATGTGCTTTCATTCTTTGAAAGATTTTTTATTCTTATTTAATTAAAATTTTATTGAGAATATTTTACGTTATAAAGTAGTACTTTTAAACAAAAAAATTTAGTATTTTAATAGAAGTTTTGAACGTTATCATTCACATTTATTCATCTCTTAAAAATGAATTCATCAACTTAGTTTCAGAATTATATTCCTCTTATTTTAAATAATAAAACTAATTAATTTTGCAGTAAAAAGTTTTGAATTCTGACTTTTTTTTTGCTATTGAAATTTAAGAAATCTGGAACTAAATTCTTAGGACATGTTTAATCAAGCTTTTTATTAGTATCATTTAATAAATAGTATAATTTATTTCATTATTTCGGTTACAAACTGAAATAGTGAAATAAAAAAGTAATATTCAGAATACCCCCTCTATGTGTAAATATGATGTAATTTAACACCGAGCACAAACAAATCTGGTAAAAAGAAACTGTAAGGCAGAGAAGTAACCTCCATTACTGAAAATATCAACAAATCCATCACGATTCAAGAACTGTAGTAAGCTAATTAGAAAGTAATGCAACAAGTATAAAATTATGAGCAAACTGGAATATAAAATTAAAAACATGGAAGATAATTTGGTGATCCCTGCTAGTAGTTTCATGAATGCATCGGCAAGTTGTTCGGGATGGTTCTCTCACTTTCACCAGTCTTATGAGTTTGGCTCGATGGTTGGCGACCGTTTTAAGACAGTTGTTTCCTGCAGAGTGCACAGAAATATCTTGGCCTACTAGACAAGGTTCAAAAAAAAAGTTTAAATAGGAAATTTAACATGTGATGTTTTAAATTTTAAATTTTTTGGGGGGGTATATTTGTTGACGCAGAGATGTGAAACTTGGTATTTAGGGGTTATGGAGGGTGATCTTTCAGAATAAAATATAATATTTGAGGTCTTCCATAGGAAAAAAGAAAGTTAGTGCTTCGTTCGATATGAAGACGACCCCTTAAGGACTCGAAATTTTTTTTGTTTAAAGAGTACTTCAAATGATGAAAAATGGTACCTTATTTGTCTTTGTATCTCAAGCCGTTCCGGAGATAAAAAATCTGTGTCGATTTTTTTTTTCCAGTACTGTACATTGATATACTAATATTGTATATCCTGATTGGTAAACTAGCTTTCTAAATCAAACTTTGCATTTCTATACATCATTTCTAATATTTTTTCGACTTATAAAATGACACTGAAATATATTTTCCAACATAATACAACACTGTTTATAATGCTATTTAATAAGATTTGAAAGGAAGTAATTTTAAAATTCCTTCGTCATAGAATACCTATTCAAACTATGTAAGCCTTCTAAGTAACGGTGTGCATAGCTTATCCAACATGAAACTTTTTTTATGTCTTCAAAACCTTCTGTATTAGGCTTATGATGGGAATACATATATTATTTGATCCATGAAATGTTCTAAATTCTATCACAGAAACGAATGAGACCAGGTTTGAGATAATGGAATGCACTCTATAGTAAATGCTTTTCCTATTCGTATAATAGCAACAATATGTTTTGATCTGGAAATTTTTCCTGCCAAAAACCGGACTCAATAACATCCAGTGTCTACATATATGATTTCGTTCCCCATCGTTTATATTGGTCCCTGTATGTATGTATGCACAGTATAGAAAACATATAACGTAAGCTTTTCGTTGTAAACAGTTCTAATAACATACGAATGTAGCATGCAGGAGTGTGCAAGCAAAAATGTTTGCATATTCGTTTAAGAATTTATTAAATGGAAAAGAAACTAATATTAATCATGCCATATATCTATCGCTAATTACATATCGCCTCTCCGGTGCAACATTGACGCAAATGCAACTTGGTAAATATTTACCGTTGAGTAGCTTGGCAACAAGTTAGATTGGTAGCCAAATCAAAGTCGAGCCAAGAAACAACGGTGTTATTTTTGGCGATCGCCGCTAAAAAAAGTCGCCAAATATCATGGTTTAGCTGGCATATCGATTATCAACTTCCTTCACCGAAGTTAAGCACCTTCGGGTGCTGTCAGTATTTGGGAGGGTGACCAAGTGATCAAATCAATCATCGGTGCGTTTTCTTTCGTTTCTTGCTCGCGTTTTACTTTACATGTCCATTGTTTTGGATAGAACCGATGGTGGTAGTGCTGAGATTGTAGGATTCAACGGGTTACGCAATCCCACAAAATATATGGATTTTAACCAAAAAATTGGAAATAATAACAATTGTAAGTTCCTCCAAATACATGGTGGTCATAAAATAACGACCCTACTTTAAAATTAATACAATTTGTAGATCTCTTAAATGAAGTATTTCTAGATGCTAACTTAATTTCGCTTCCAAAAGGAATAAATAAAATAATAGAAATAAATAATTCTTGCCCCGACGTTTACTCAGAAACAGAATAAAAACAATAAAGCTAAGACCCAAAAAATTCCATCTGCTCGCGAGGCGTTTGAAATCTAGAATACACAGCTGCATAACCAGCACATCTTTATCTTTGCTACAATTGAAATGATCACCAAAGATTGACTCGACGTTTTCAACTTCGCGAGATATCGTGGCCAATCTAGAAGCCTTGCTGCCAAGCTCCCGTGTAGTAGAAATTTCAATTTTTACATTTGCGTCATTGTTGCACCGGAGCGGCGATATATCTCGAATTTGGGAAACATGCAGTATGCGAGTGCATTATTCGTTTATCAGACAAAACCACCGTTTTCGTGACACAGGCAGTGCATTTTAATGAGCTGGTAACATCATCAACAACAGTCGTTTCAAGTGTTCATGAGGAAACTTATTTATGTTTGTTGATAAATCCTCATTATTTTTTCCTGTATTTTCATAAGGAAGTGCACCACTCCCAATCAATTCAGCAGGTGTTAGATAGTGGTGGAGTGAGCAATGGTAACCCTAAAGAGTGATTAAGATAACCACACTCACGTGATGACAGCTAACACATGACCTCCGTCAAGTGAAGGTAGTCTTTCTTAAATTTGCTTACCCTGCCGAGCTATTATGCCGTGCAGTGATGCTAATGCGTAATTCTTCATCGCGTTTTGTCGCCAACTTTAGAGCATGCCTGTTATAGTTTTAAAGTTTCTAAGAAAGCGACTTATCTCCAGAAACCCTGCTAATCTCGGCCACTATTTTTAAGAGTCGATTTAATGGGAATGCTCTCTCCACTTTTATTTCTCCTTTATGGTTGTAATGATATATTTTTACATTAGCAGTGATTGTTTATATTGTGGAAGTGAAACGAAAACTAAAAGGCTTACTCTTTGCAGAATTACAGGTGCTCCCTGTGAAACCGTACTTTTTTAGTGAGTAAATTGCTTGAGTTTAAAAATTACGTACATTTTGGCACTCCGATATTTCATTGGAACGGTTGGAGTGAACAAGCGCCCGAATCTCTATTTTAAATTCCGCGAATCCAATATACGAGTTAATCAAATGATGGCGCCGGCTTTATAATTTTATTGATACCGACCGACAAAAATGCTCAAAAAACTAAAGCTACAACGGACATTACAAATCTCAAAAATTTTACTTCGGGAACAGCTTAATATTTGTTAAGTGCATATCTTCAAGCACATGCATTCTTTAGTGTTAAAAGAACCATAATGCATTCATTAGGATTAGAAGAAGCTGTTAACAAAATTAAAGGGTTGGATTTGAACTTTAGGACATAAAATTGTTGTATTTAGGAGTAAGGAGTTCTGGGGGTCATCCGCCAAAAAGCTTCTGGAAATTTGACACTTAAAAACAAGGTTTCAATATTTTTTCAGCTATAGAGTAATTTTCAGTGTACAGTATATTACTGCACTATTTTTATTTTGTTGGCAGTATTTGAAATTGAACCGTTAAGAATCGCGCCTCATTGTTATTGTTATTCATTTCCATGAGCGACAAGAGAAACATATTCACTAAAAATATTCTTTCTTTCTTTTTCTGACTGCTTTCTTAACTTAAAACAATTCATACCGCGAATAGCTATAGATAATAAAATTCCTAAGACCTGTTTTTCGATGAAAACCGAAGAAAAGATTCAAATAATCTTTCTCAAATTCCTTGTTACAATCATCCCAACAGAATTGCCTGGTCGGAATAAATATCTTCCCTTTCGAAAACAGATCGGGAAAAAGGAGTTTGATTTAGAACTTCAGAATATGTAACTGTGTTCAAAGAATATCCTAAAAACTTCTAAATCTGAAAATGTTTCATATGTACGGACGGATTTCTTTTCGGTTATTTCTGATCCCAAACTATTTCTCTCGCAATATTATACCTTGATATTTCAATTTGTTTTGAAGCCTCTGGCGTAAACCGAAAGGTTATTTTATCCTGTATTTCAGAATGGGCTCTACAAAGCTCGTCGTATTGGATTCCCCGACGTCAAATAACAAACTAAAATCTAGGGTAACTCATAAAAATATTCAACTAATATAAAGTCATTGCGTTTTTCCTATTTCTTTTTAATATTTTTTTCACTATAAATTTAAAGGTGAAAATTGATTAGGTAGAACTTTTTATTTATATCAGTGTATTTCAACTTGCAGAGAACACTCTTTTTGGAGGAGGGGAGGTATTTAAGGAACAGGGGGGGATACATTAAAAATTTTGGGGATTTTCTTACAGTATATTTTCCTTACTAAAAACGAGTTAAAACCCCATTTTTTAGGATTCAAACTCCAAAAAACTTTCTGCAGGGAGACTTACAGATCCCCTTATTGGCCTAGGGATCAGTATTATCCACAGAATTAAACAATTTTCATGTTCCAAGGAAATAAGCATACCCTTTAACTTTCTTAAATGTTAAATGCATTTATTCTTGCATGCATGAATTAATGTAAATAAATAGCACTAAATTCTGCCTTCTCTGAAACAAAGATCTAGGTACAAATAGATCCAGAGGCATATATGTATATATTTTAAAGACTTAAGGGGTCAGTTAAGTCTTAAACCATAGGATAACTCATAAACTGGCACATACTAAAATGAGTCCCAAATTTTTAAAAATAAACATATCAACAAAATTTTTTGGTAGTGTGAAGTTAACTATATGTACCTTAATTTCAAATCTTCAAATAGCATATAAATTATTAAAATTAATAAAAATTAGTGGAAAAGTTATTGACTTTTAAAAAAAAAGTTATTTAAAGTACATTGCTCGTTACGCAGTCTCTAGAGCTCAAAAACTAAGGTAATTATTAAAAAGTGGTGTTAAATTAATCTTAAATACATCCTCTTTAAGTTATACATCATTTTATAAAAATTTATTCTACCAAAATTTTTTTTCACCTTTATAAAGTAAAAATTTTTACTAAAATTCTAAGTTTCAACTTTTTGATTTTTTTAAAATATAAAAAAATCTTAAATATGTATTGAATGATGTATAACTTATAGAGGATGTATTTAAGATTAATTTAACACCTTTTTTTAATAATTACCTTTGTTTTTGAGCTCTAGAGACTGCGTAACGAGCATTTTACTTTAAATAATTTTTTTTTAAAGTCAATAACTTTTCCACTTATTTTTATTAATTTTAATAATTTATATGCTATTTGAAGATTTGAAATTAAGGTACATATAGTTAACTTCACACTACCAAAAAAATTTTGTTGATATGTTTATTTTTAAAAATTTGGGACTCATTTTAGTATGTGCCAGTTTATGAGAGTTATCCTATGGTTTAAGACTTAACTGACCCCTAAGAGGGTATGGCATGAAAAAAGTTTTGAAAAACTAATTTATACTTTTTAATGTCCATTTCATTTACTAAGACAAGTTATGGTACCTGAAAACGGAAATCAAACGAATTATTTTCTTTCTATTAAATCAAATCGTATTGGATTTTCTCAAGTTTTTGCTCACTTTTTTGAAGCCTGTATTTTGACAAACACACCCATAAGAGTCCCCTGTAGAACCAAACCAAATGTATGGATATTTGGAAAATATAATAAAAATATTTTACATAAACAATCTAATAAAAATATTTTATAAATACGGATTTTGAAATAAATCTTTCAGTTTGCTAAACACAACGCACTTTACGTTTGGCAAACAACTACGATCATAACTTATTGTTTTATCTTTCAATTAAATTCTCATAGAAGGGAGATTTTCAATTTAATACTTTATGTAAATGTATTTTTAGTCTATGCCTTCGCTTTAGGGAGAAAACTCGTGAACTTAAAGCTGATGAAAAAAAAGGAAAGACAATAAGACACATTAATTATATATGCCTTGAACAATAACGTCGCCATACTTTGGTATTTCGATACATTGTAGGATCGTGTCACTCTGCTTGCTCCAAAAAGAAAGCTTTATTAAATTTCGAAGGTTACTATTTTCTTTGGAAATTAATCACATTGGTGTTAGTGAAATAATAGAATTATGGATTAGGATAAAAAGGTCAAAAGCAATATTTTAAGGAAGAAACAACAATTTAAGTAAGAAATAATTTGTGCAATATTTTTATTCTTGTGTAGTATTAAAATTATTATTTACTCCGATTCAAAATTGAAATTGATGTGATAATCTTGCTAGTTGGAGAACAATTAATTTTGTAACAACACATTTTTTTCTTGTTGTTATTGTGATATTTTCATGAAAGGAATAAAAAAACGAATGTTTTAGTAACTTAGGTACAAACTGCACATGTTATTTCCATGTAAGAGTTATAATTTATTTTCCTTTTACTTTGAAATTCTGAATTATACATTATGATCCAATGCATAAGTAAACTCATATAAGGTAATTCGAAATTCCCTAATGTAAAGTATGCAATAAATATTATTAACACATAATAAGAACATGTATACAAGAGGTTTAATATCAAATTTTGATTTAACCCGGGAGGACGCGCGCTACTTTCTGTTACACGGGAACGCGCGCTACTTTCTGTTACACGGGAACGCGCGCTACTTTCTGTTACACGGGAACGCGCGCGGGGTCTCTCAGACCCCGCAAACCGTTTTCCGTTCTAAACGTTTAGTTTATGCAAAAATTTTATCACGGAAAGTTTAAACATATAATTTAATCATTCAAAGTGCATAATAACTCATTTTTAGTTGACTGATTTTCATTGAGATATAATATTAGACTATTTCACATTTCATACCGAATCCCTATGGTATTACATATTTTTCATAAGAAATATGAAAAAAGTGTGTAACAATTTAATTTAGTGGTGTTTACCTTAAATTTCCCTTTTAGAGCAAGAAAAAATTTAGATACTAGGTACTTTTGGACATCTCTTAGGTTATAACTCGCGCTAATCCTCACAGTTTTGGAAGCATTTCAATAAAAACAACAACCTAACTCGGAAAATAACATACCTACTTTATTTAAACTTCATGAGGTGATAGGTTGAAACCTTTTAGGCAGCTACACGGAGTTTCATATATTTTCATTAAATTATGAAGGTTTATTTAAGCGTCGGGGTCTCCCAGACTCCGCGCGCGTCCTCGCGGGTTAAAAAAGAAAGCTCCACGTAAAAAAGAACTAAACATGCATGACTAATGCACATTGTAGAATTGCTTTTGAAATATTTATCAGGAAAACTACTGGTTATTTTTACGTAAACATTATTTAATCACCAATATCACAAAACTTTTCCTAATTCGCAGAGATAATTTCTCCTTTGTTACAAAAAAACTTGAAAATTGTAGTACTCCTTCAAATAATTTGGATTTCTTATATCCCATACAAAGCACTACAAGGTTTCAGTTTTCAGCACTACTAACCAAAATAGGCTTATTTGAAGGCGGAAAATTCAAGTGCAAATGCTTTTGAAAATTATTAAACTCAGAATAAAATTGTGAATGGAGACAAAAAACTATATAGCAATAGGTCCTCATATAAAATTATCTCTTGTATGAAACCCTTTTTGATTCTAAAAAGTCTCCCTTGTTACTTTAAAAGTATTTTAACTAATAGGAGAAAATGATATCTCATAACGTTTGCAATATAATGTTCTAAAAACCAACAAAGTACTAAAAAATTTTCTAACAATAACGATATTCTTCAGAGATAAGAGGAAAAAACATATATCTTAAGAGTTAGTTTTAACGATAGAAACTAAACTAACTGTTATAAAAGAAGTAAATTATCATGTTGTATCAAAGTTAATTAGTGTAGTTTTAGTTGAAGAGTATTGAAAAAATAGAAGCAGTTTCAAACTTTTTCAAGTAAAATTTAACGAATGTAAATTTTTAAAACAGCAATATCATTCCAAAGATTGGAATTAGTTATTTGTAATTAGTTATTTGTCGTTTTTGTTCATTGATGATTCATACTACTTCTAAAATTGTTTTTAAAAATACTTGATATTACCTTCTAGTAATCAAGGAAGCTTTATTTCATACTTTTAATAAAAGTACTTTTATTCCTAAACTTAGAAGTATCAATGTGTCTCATTAGGATTACAAAGTTTTCTTTTAAATAAAATTTCCACACAAAATATTAAAATTTAAGTTTCAAACTGTCACGAAATATGTATGTCACCATGTCATATTTTGCTTTTGTTTTTGAAATGAAAATCTCAAGAGAGATTACCTTGAAAACATTTTTTCTTTCTACTTAAGATATAATGCACCTTACTTAGTGACGGAAATCGGAGGACATTCTTTAAAAGAATAAAATCAGGTACTTAAGAACACAACGTGTATTTCTTATTTTAATATGAGAATACGGCTGTGAAACTAAATTCTTCTTTTTTATACTCTGGCTGTCGTGCCTCAGTTTGCCAGAATCAATCTAATCTATTCCAGGTGAAATATTCCGTGCACCTTACATGTTGAAAATAAGCATCCAGCTCATAGACCATACTTATTATCTCATCTGTCTAGATAAAAACATGTTGCTGGAATACTTCCTCATGCATTATATATTTCCACAACAAATATATTTTAAACATATTTGTGCGAAGTGGACCATGAATTTTATATCCAAAGCTGTCAATTTTATCTATTTGAAAGATGGTTTTTTTCATTCTCCTAAATACGGGTATGATTATTTTGATCGTTGGTTATTCTGTCACTAATTGACGTGCACAGTTTTTCCAGGAAAATCATCAAAAGATAAAAAATAGGTTAACTATTTAAAATCCGAATAAAAAATATATTAAATGGGTAGATCCTTTATAAGGAAATAGTAATTAATGACTCTAATTCTAAAATGTAACTTAGTTAAGACGCATTTTAGAAGAGTAATTAAATTTGTAACAAATCTGAAGTACCATGAAATGCATTCAATGTTAATTGATGTATCTAATTAAAGTTTTACTTATTGAATTTAGGTAGTTAAATGATGAATGACGTATCAGTAAAGTGAATTTTAAGAAATCCTTGAATTACCGTATTAATTTTAAAAAGGAATGATCTAAGCTTTTTAAATTCTAAACTTTTTAATTTTTACTAATCAGTGATCTGATGTTACAAAAATTATTCATATTATTTTGTGTGTTCTGATAAAAATTGCTAAAAGATGCATTAAATGCATACTAAATCTTCGTTTGATTCTGTGATATATTTTCTGAGATATATTCGAAAGATTTGAAATCGAAATATGTTCGATTCTTCAGAACGTTTTTCCTTTTCATTTCAATAATGTTGCTGAAATGAAGGTTCCTTTTGACTTACTAACTCTCCTAATAGTCCACCAAGAGTATGTCAAAGTATATTAGAAATTCTTTCATTTTGGATTTAGGATTGAAATTTAGGGCAGACGAAAATATAGGGTGGAGTTATATTGAGACATCGTCATTTATCAGTTATGTTGTTAAAGCATTGAATCCTGAAACTAATTAAAGTCTATAAAATATCCTTTTTTTAATGAATTTTTATTGGCATCTAATACAAATATGAACATATTGGGAAGTACAAATCCGCTATTTCATCTATTTATTAAGCCTCTTTTTACGATTTAGTTATCTTCTTCAGTAATGAGTTATACATGTTACTCAACTACTATTACAATAGTTCAGTAACAGGTATAACTTATGTTACTAGTTATTAGTTTTTTACCGGAGAGAGAGAGAATCACTGCTAAGTTTTAACATTCTTATTTCCATAGTTAAATATTTTGTCTTAAAATTTGGGAAACGTTTTTTGAAACCCATTAAAGGTATTAACTTATATTTCATGACCAACACTTCAAGAGTAACATTGTTTCGAGAACTTGCTTAATAATATGCACGACAAATTGAACCGCTTTCCTATCAAACCACCATATCAATTTCCTATTTCCAGTTGTATAATAACAGAATAAGAATAAGCATTTGAATCTTTGACACTCCCGTATGACTATATTTGATGTATCTACTTAATTAATCAAGTTATTTAAATTGATGTATCTGTTACGGGCAATATAATAAATCTAATAATGCATAATGTGAAGCGGGAAATGTGATAAATTCAATGGCATTTATAATGCCCGCCTCCACTTCGGGCATTATTAATAATGCCCGATTAATCACTTTGCCCGTACCATATCTACTTAATTAATCAAAATGTATACGGTTCATGTATAACTTACTCCCTAACCTCTTACTTGCATTATTTTATTAACAGTGACACTGTTATTTGAAGATAAACACTGTTTAGAGAACCGCACTTCCATGACCATTAAACAGAGAACGTACTACATTTTATATCCATTCAAGTATGCAACCGAAACAAAACAATAAACGTTTCTCTTAACATCCCTCTAAACGAGTAAGGCTGCGAACACACTGAGCGATAATGGTCGCCGGCGATACGAGGGGGAGATGAGGGGCTGTGAACAATACTACTCTTGTAACAGAGTGGTCGTGTCACTCAAGGAGTTATTTTGGCACGACCACTCTGCTACAGAAATATTCTAGTGCATGACCCCTCAACTCCACTTCTCTTCCCTCCGTTTCGCCGGGTGTGTTCGGAGCCTCCTTTCATCCAAAGCAATCAAATTCAGCATTATACGCATCCATTTCCTGGTGTGGACAGATCCAAACGGTATTTAAACAGCTCTTTGCTGCTCCACACACTACAAGAGCAGCAGTAAGGGCAGGTTTACATGCAGCATTTCGAGCAATGTGACCGGGGAAAACGCTCGAAAATTTCCTATCGCTTTAGAATCTGGTCCTGCCATTGGTTCTTTTAGTCTGTTCATTTATAATTGGCACCTGAAACAGGATCAAAAACGCTCAATAATGCTTCATAATGGTCATCACACAACTTCAGTGACCGAATTTTTTACAGTATTTTAACTACTTCTGTTTCGGCTGCCTTGTCAATGCAGAAGAAAATGCTTTCCATGATAATTACAATAGTAACTGCTTCTAATACATTTCGTCTCAGGCGCCAATTCTACATGAACAGACTATTGCACTATGACGTAGTAGTTACGTCATCATTTACAGGGAAGTTTCAAATGGTTGCATATAACCCCCCCCCTTAGAATATGGTCCTTCCATTGGTTCTTAGCTCTATGACGTAGAAGTTACGTCATCATTTATTTACAGGGAAGTTTCAAATGGCTAAATGTAAACCCACCTTTAGAATATGGTCCTGCCATTGGTTCTTAGCGCTATGACATAGAACTTACGTCATCATTTACAGGGAAGTTTCAAATGGCTGCATGTAAATCCGCCCTTAGAATCTGCTCCTGCCATTGGTTCTTATCGCTATGACGTAGAAGTTACGTCAGTGGCGGCTCGTGGGTAGTTCAAATGGGGGTTCACAATTAAATATTGTAAATACATTTAAGTAAAACTATCACAATTAGAACAGAAGAGGGGGTGGAAGCTCATCCTGAATAAGGAATAAGTTGGGATATATTTTTATTAGCTTTTAATTTATATTATTGACTTATTTCATTTTTATTGGGGATTCACGTGGTGCTCATATGCTCCTATAGAAAAGCCGCCACTGAGTTACGTCATCATTTACAGGGAAGTTTCGATCAGTCGCGTCGCTCAAATGTCTGCATGTAAACCCCGCCCTAATGAGAACGTGTGGCCACAGAGAGAGGGGATTCCCTCCCCGCATTCTCGTCCGGTTTAATGAACTATTTCATTTGCGAACAACGTGCCGAAAGTAGTTGACGGAAAGGCTGTCTGTCTCTCATGGGACATTGTCACGAATCGTTTGAGATGATTCGCTTCAGACAGTGGTTGTGCGGATGGATTGCGGGATTAGAGGTGTGTTTGAGGAGATGGGGTTTTGAAATGAATTAATTCCCGGGTCTTTTCGGGGAGTTGGGTCTGTTTGTTAAAGCGAATTGAATTTTGTTGTTTTTGAATTCCGCGTGCGATTTGAATTGAATTGGACTGGGATGAGTCTAACTGTAACCGAGAAATTATTTTAAGTAGATTTGCGTTTAATTACGTTGAAAATTCGTATTTGAATAAAGTAATTTTAATTTAAGCTGTTATTAGTCTAAATAATCGGTGGTTCGTGGATCTTTGGTTATCCCTTAAAGCTCCTGATTTAAGATTTGGTTTAGTAGTATAAATATTTATTTGGTAAAAACCAAGTTTATATGCCAGAAAAGGTCGAAAATGGTCAAAAAGTTTGTTACACCGAGCTATTTAGTTGGAATTCAAAAACAAATCCGCATATCTCGGAAAATAATATATTCACATTCTTGAAATTTTATGTGGTTATTTAATGGAACTTTAAGAGCAGCTACACGAGGTTTCATTCGTTTATGTTAAAAGGGGATGGTTCTGTGAGTGTTTATATAAGTGCTCGGGCCTCGCAGGCCCGGTGCGTATCCTAGCAGTTAAGTACATAGATTGCTTGATATCAAATCATTCATTCCAATAAACTTATGAAGCTTTTTTCATCATAATAATTTTACCAAACTTTTGGACCAGGAGATAGACGAGAAGTTATAAAATAAAACCCAGCAGTTTGGTGCAAATCACAAATATTCAAGATCACTGTTGAGCTAAAAATGTGTATCAAATGCAGTATGTTTTTTGTTTCCTATTTTGACGGGGTAGTTAAAATTGTTAATCTTTAATTTGTTCCAAATCATCTAGCCTTTTATCCAAATAATCAAAAAGCAATAAAACTATACAATTTCAACTGTTATAGTCAAAGTTATAATATTAACTTTTCGAAAGAATAAACGCATGTAAATAAATGATTTATTAATTTCGAATTAAAGCTTTGTAAATATTTTGATCAATTCCTTTTTTATCAATTTAAAGGATTCGTTCATTTTTCTGAAGTAACAAACTTTCAGTCAGTTGCCAATTTGCCTAATTAATTTAGCAATCATATTTCTGTGTTTTAATGCTATCACAAGCTTTTATAAAAATATAGCAAAGAACCCTTAAATGTTCTTTTATGAGTTATAATTATACAATTAGTTTGCGTCTAGGACGTAAAATATATGTTTATTTAATAAAAAATCTACTGTTTATATAGTTTACCTAATTAAATTTGTTTCGAATTTATAATTAAAATATTCCCACACAGTTTAAGATGGGAATTACGTCAGCAGTGCTATTCAACAAATTACTGCAATGTATAAGATTTATTCTTTTAAAATAATATATATTTAAATTGAGTCAATTGAAACTAAACCAATGTAATTCAATTCGAAAGAATTCAATTAATGTCTTCGGGTTTCTTCTGGGAAAATATCAGTCCTATCTAACACTCTTTGCGTTTAAAAATAGTTTAAACGCGCCTTAATAAACCCTTACCATTTATAACATATTCATGACATCTTGGAATTGCGAGATTTAGGAAAGGAATGTATGAAAAATTAAAATCTAAGACATTTAAGCGGCATTTTTGGAGTAAATCTGCTCTCTTGGTGACGGTTTTTCGTTTAAATAATTAATTGGAATGTGAAAATATTTAATGTTGGAAAAGTTACCTGAATTGCATTACTGGAATATCTTGGTTTTAAATCAAATCATGAAATTTCTAACCTTATACAGCTTTAGAATTATAAATAATTAAGTGTTATAAAGTAGTAGAAATGTTAATAAAAATGACATGTGTAACCCGGCAGGACGCATGCACCTTTCTGTTACACGCGTTTTCCGTTCTAAACATATAGTAAATGCAAAACCTTTAGGAACGTTTAAATGCATCATATATTAATCATTTAAAGTGTATAAAAACTTATTTTTAAGTTGACAGATTTTGGTAAAAAGGCAATATTGGACTATTTCACACAGAAAACCTTTTCTCACATTTTTTTGATAATTTTTTCATGAAAAAAATTTGGTAATTGGTTAACTCAGTAGTGTGTATCTATAATTTCCTTTTTGTACGAAAAGAATAATATGATTGGTAATTTTTTTTGGAATCTATTTGGTCATAACTAGCGTCCATACCCACTAGGGTGGTCTAAAAAAATGAAAGTCCGATTTTTTTTTGGGGCACCCCCCCCCCCAAAAAAAAAAAAAAATGTGACCCTGGGTATAAAACTAATATTCTGAAAGTTTCAGCTCAAAATAATAATAATATTTAGACCCCGCCCCCGAGAGTCAAAGTTCCAAAAAAACTCGAAGTTTTGCACGTTTTCAGCTATAACATCCGAACCGGTGGTTTTAAAAATACAAGACTTGTTTCATTTTGTAGATTATTTATGTAGTTTCAACTTTTCTAATTGAAACTTGTTTGTAAAACTTACAGATCAAATGATACAAGGGGTTTTATTAACGCCTCCTGCAGTATCAATTTTAAGTTAAAAAATAGTTAATAGTTTAAATAGTTTCTAGTTAAAAAATTAATTTATGTATTTTATTTTAATTATTTTTGGATAGTTAAAAAAATTAACAGGTATGAACAAAAATTATTTTTTTCTTTGTAAATCTTATACCTATGCAGTCAAAAACCATTATTTACATGATATTGAACCATTTTACGGTAGCTGACAAATTTAAAGAATTATCCCGACACTCCTTAAAAAATTGATATTGCGGGGAGCGTTAGCAAAACCCCTTGTATCGATTGATCCGTACGTTTTACAAACAAATTTCAATTAGAAAAGTTAAAGCTAAATAAATAATCTACAAAATGAAACCAAGCTTGTATTTTTACAACCACCGGTTTGGATTTTATAGCTGAAAATGTGCAAAATTTCGAGTTTTTTTGGAACTTTGACGCTCGGGGGCGGGGTCTAAATGTTATTTTTTTTAGCTGAAACTTTCAGAATATCAGTTTTATACCCAGGGTCACATTTTGGGGGGGGTGCCCCGAAACTTTGGACGAAAAAATTTTTATTGGAGTTTTGAAAGACATTAATTAGGATCAGTGAAATGATCAGATCAATCAACATGATCAGTGAAACTATATTTATAACTTAAATTTCGAATTGAATTTGAATTTGTGCATTTTGGTTAGAAATCAAAACTTGGCGTAATCAAGTTCCTTTAAATCAGTGGTTCCCAACAGGTGGTCCGCGGACCACTGGTGGTCCGTGAGACCATCGCAGGTGGTCCGTGAGAAGGTATATAAACTTATGCAAAAGAAATGTGTGGAAATTAGAAAATAGTTTTTCTATCACACAATCTAAGAAGTAGTCACAAAAACATAGATGTAAAAAAGCATCTATATAAGAAACATTTATTGCCTGAAGTTCGAAAAATTTTGAACAGAGAAATGTCATTGTAAAAGATACATTTTTTAATAATTGGATATAAAGTGCTGTTATGATTAAAGTAATGTTAATTTATCTTTTAAGTTTAATAGATTATTTATTTGATTTTAAGTTCCATTAAGAAACATATATTTAACACTCGGTTTCCCTTACTTCAGAAAAAAGTAAAACTTCAGACCATCTGTGGGGGAATGAATGCATTGGAAAAGGTTAAATTTTTAAAGATAAATTTGAGGATAGGGATGGTCCGCAAGAGGTTCAAATTTAAGTGAAGTGGTCCGTAGACATATATGAGTTGGGAACCACTGCTTTAAATGATAAATTACGCTCTATAAGAGTACTTTACCTTAAAAATAGATTCCCAAATTTATTGCATACAAGCAATTGCTCGTTCACCGCAATGTAAAACTGTTGGAAAGCACCTCAATTGCCATCCAAACCATCGTCTTCTCCAGGAATTTAGAAACAGGACTCTCACGAACTTCTAGTAAGTTTGAAGAGTTCATAATTTTAAGCGCATCGAGTTACCTCCAAAGAAAAGCATATATAATTACTTGTCCCGAGTGAGGTAGATATCTCCTAAGTAAAATAACCACGCATCACAAAAAAAAATCCCGACTCATCAATTTACTATGTCTGCTTATGATAGCTGCAATTACCTTTAATTGTGTTTACGAGAATGGGTTTAAAATCTTGAGGAGGATATTTTAAGTAAGTTGCATGGATATCGGACACCGTACAAATGATTAGTCAATTTAATTACATGTTAAACCCATATAGCAATAAAATGCTGAAATTGCTGCTTCTATGAATAGAAGGGAACTGTTTACAATTAAAATACTTCTGCAGTGCAAAGATGACATTTCTTAGTAAGAAATTAAGTAAAGTACTACCTACTTGTAATAGTGTGCTTTAAAATTAGTATGTAATTTACTTAATTCTTAAAAGTAAGTATTAGGCAGAATATATTTTTTAAATTTATTGTGTTATAAAAGTGAAAGCATGATAAGAGTACTATTTCATTATTTATCATTATATATTTTTAAAGAAATATACTATCCCTAGGACTTTATAACTTCTTTACATATCATGCAATAAGCGTTTATAGACATTTTCCCAAACTAACGCTTTAGTTCCATAAAAACAAGTTTACTTTTAATTTGTTATTGTACGATATTACGATGAATATATTTTCATTTCAATAAGTTAGGTCAAGTAAATGTAAATGAAAGAGTGGGTAGGCTATTTTTATATCCTTTTCTTTTGGAAGGTAAAACTGAAATAAAGTTAAGAGTACTTTTTTGGTAACAACCTTTTCATGTCATTAGTCCCAAGACTGTAAAAGAGCGCTTATTATTTTCTTGCAAATATTCATAAGTTTATCCTGCGAGCTCTAGTTGAATATATGCAAAATATTGTTGTACAAATAATTACTCATAATATTTTACTTGCTAACCTAAAAGTAATTATTTTTTTAACATTAGAACTAACATAAAAAAGTATTTGTGGTCATTTCTCAATTCTCAAGAGCTGTAAAAAATTATAGAATTCTCTAAAGATAAATCTCCAAAAAGTTAAAAAAAACCCTCGTGCATAAAAATGACTTGAAGAAACAGTAAGCTCTCTAATAGCACCATTTACCACACTGGCAAATGCGTGAAAGAACCAAATCAAAGTACTCCACAATAGTGAACACTTATCAAAAGTGTAGACTGTAGATTGTATCACTATAGTATTCCAATTATGTTGCGATCGTGTTACGTAAAAAAATGTTGTAAACGTGTTGGTTAAAAATTTCAGAGACGATAATGTGTGCTTATAATGTTTTCGATCGAAGTTTAAGAACACTTTCTAAGCATATTTTACGATGCTATTTATAGAACACATTTCTAACACTTTTTAAACATATTCAGAACACTATCACAGTACCATAAGGTGTTAGTGTTTAACCTAACAACACATTTAAGGTGTTAATTTGAGGACAAAAATAGTGTTCTAAATGTGCATGCGTTTAAAATAAGTTTATTTTTGAATGGAACGTTTGCAATGCAGGCTTAAAACTATTCGAAACCTGCAAAGTTTTTATGAACTCAACCAGAAGCTTCTCAAAACTGCAAAAACAAACAGAAAAAATCTCAAACCTACTAAAAAATAACAAAATAACCTTACATAGACACTTGAAGTGCCTGCATAGTTTTCTGAAGAATTTATTTTTCTTGCAATTAAAAAGTAATTATTTTCCTAACCAAAGATGATTTAGCAAGTTTATTTCAGGTAATATTTTTGCACTTTACAACAGCTACAACAAATTAAGGGTCGTCCAGAACCAATTACTCAAAACCAAACTCCCTTAAGTATGACAAAAAACATTTATCACAAAAGCCCGACATCAAAAAAAAAAACTATTCAAAAACTGCAAAGTTTTCCAAACTCAAACATCACGTCATAACTGCAAAAACAAATCACAAAATCACTGACCTCACCAAGGGAGGCGACTTCCGTAGATAGAAAGGGAGAAAAGAGTGCGGAACTCAGGAGTGACCAGGAGACCTCCAGCTTGAGAGAGACAGGGGGAGACTGGGACGATCGCACTCCTTTTTGTGCCGTCCAATCTGTTGCACTTTCGGGGGAGCTTCTTGGGTTGGTTGTGCGCATGCGCCGCGCTTGGGGGAGTCGGTCATTTCGGTTTCGTCTGGGAGCATCTTCTTTTGTGGGGATTTCTTTCGTTTTTGTTTGTTTTGGGCGGGAGAGGTTTTTCTTTTTTACCGGGGCAGTTTGGGAAGGGAGTGATGCTGCTGTTGTGGGTTTCGAATGAGGTTGGGAGTGAGTAAATTGGGTTGGTTCTTGCGTATTTTTGCGCAGGCCAGCGTAACTTTAAGGGTGACGACTGCAAAACTATGGCCGGTTGATTTTCTAAGGGCCAAAAAAAGGGTAAATTATCACGGTGTGAAGATCAGTCGAAATTCGTCATGATACTGAAAGAAATTATAAATATTTGAATTATAGAGAGAAGGGACATATTTCGTGCATTAAAAACATAATACAAGTTAATGCGTTATAATTTCAAAAACGCACTATTTTTATTCGGGACGATAGCAAGCTTTCATAACAATTTCATTTCATTTTCTTTTCAATTGTTTGCATTTCCGTAGGTGAATTCTTCTACAAATCCTGACAGATTTACGAATCAATTGCAATATTTTAATTAAATTCCTCAATTACCTTAAATTTTCAAAACAACTCAAGACTTTATGGGGCACAAAAGATGAATAGTAAGTCGTTGTGTAATTTTAACTAGTCTAAAATAGTGTTCTGTTATTTACTAGACTTGCATTGCTATATGACTTACAAAGCACGATTAGAAATCGTCGTAAATATTGCATTTTAACAAATTTTACAAGTTTTTCAACTTTGGTTCCATACCATACACCATTTAGCATTCTGGTTATATTTTTCCTGAATTTTATTCACGTACTTCTATACATATGCCAATTTACAAAAATTTCCAAGTCAGTTATTTTTATACGAAAAACTTGCCGATTTGACCCACTCTCCACTCCACTCTAAAAGCTTCCCCTTAGGCTCTTGTGCCTTTCGGTTTCGGTCTTCAATCGAATCCATTCCAGGTGAAATATATCCTGCACTGAGTCAGTTGAAAAATATGCATCTAGCTCTCGGGTCTTCTATACTAGATTACAACGGTTTCCTGACTCTATGACGTCACTAACAAACAAAGTAGTTCCCGCGTGGTGTCCTAATTTTGAGTGAAATGAAGAACGTCAATTTAAGAATATGGTTATTTTGTAAAACCCATGAGTAGGAGGTCATGTAAGTCTTTTTACCACGATTTGCGTACCGACCGAACCTCCTCCTAGCAACCCAACAACCTTTCTGTTTACGCCGTTTCTGCTTCCACCTAGTGACCTCATAGAGTCAGGAAACTTTGCTGATGTCCAGTATAGTAGTGTTTTTTCTAGTTTCAGCTCATACAACCCTTTCAAAAATAGACTGACCAAGAAAAAAATGGTATGATCAGGATCGAGATTCACTGATTCAATGTAAAATGGAAAATAAATATTCAGTTATTCAACAGGATATCTCTTTGAATTTATAAAGGAGGAGCTTTTCTTCCAACTTTAAGCCCCGAAGGCACGCTCTGGGTTTCCCGTGCACTTACATTAACATCCACAGGAACTCTCCTTTTTTATGATACACGAATGAAACCACGGTGTAGCTTCTCTTAGGGTTACACTCTACCCTCAAATCGGCCAAAGATTTTTCTCTCAAAGTGATGTTTATGGTTTATGCTCTTCAATTGATTCTGCAAAGTTTCCTAGTAATGCGCGAATTACAAGTTTAAAAAAAAATCTTCAATTTTTTTTTCAGCATAGTTACCACATAATTTTTTTAAATCAATTTTTTTCGAAACTTCTTTTTTGGCATTTAAGACCCTAAGGCTTTTTTTTTCCTGCTGGACTTATTTCCTTTGAAACTTTGGATTATATTAGATACGTAAAGTGTTTTCAATAAAAGTATGCATTCGAATTAGGGATTTCGAGTTCAGAAAAAAAAATTGTCTTTAATGTAAAAAGAAGTGTTCATTGTCATGATATTTTGAAATTGTTTTTATTAAAACTATTACAAGTATCAAAAATCTGAATGCATAATTCTATAGACAGTAACTTAGTTTACATTGGGTGAAAAAGTCACACCAAAATTATCAAAGTTAAATAAGAAGTAGTGCTTTAAAACGTAGTTTAAATTTTGGATAACATAAAAATTTCTCAGAAACTGCTTTTTTTTAAAGTAAACCTTTTGCTTGGGTAATGTTTAAATGGTCATTAAAAGTGTTTTGACACTTAAAGATGTGACAAAGAGGTCCTCGTGAGTCAATTATCCTAATTATTCTCCTTTCAAATTTTAAACTTCCTACGTACATAGCTCATTAAAACATAATACCAATTACATTTCAAAACGTATATAGTATTTATACTTATTATTGAGACAGTTTCTATCAAATGTCTTTTTTTTAAATTAATGAACAAAGAGGTTTAAAGTGCATGACTATAATAAAGAGCTTTTTTATTTTGTAATGGAGTAAAATAAGCCATTAGTCACGGATTATAAAAGCATAAATGCAAAAGCTGTGTTTTTGTTGTTTATGAAAAAAATATTTGTATCTCACATTAGTTAAGGTAGTTCAGGTATAAATAAAATCTAGTTTGGTATGATCATCTAATAAGAAATTATTAAAAAAAAAGGGGGGGGGGAACTTTCAGAAGAAAGATGAATTATTAATCTGCAAATCTGGTATTTTTATGTTGAAGAGTAAGAAAAGGAATAGACTAAGACGTAAGGATCTAATTTCAAATGTTCCTTATCTTTAAATCGGGTTAGAGTAGATATTCAACAAAAAAATTAAAAAAAAAAAAGAATGTAGGTTTTTAGGTACAATTTTTTTAATAAAGAGGAGCAAAAACATAGTTCTTGATTCAAGTAGTGTTTTCTAAATTTTAATTCCATTTTTTTTTATCATCAACTGAAAAGTAAGATTATTTAAATGCTTAGAAATTTTCTAAAATTTGTTGTAGGCTGTTTGAATTATGATTTAATTAATAAAAATCAAATCAAATTTATGAATCAAACCAAAATTATAAAATTGAAAAATAAGTTTATATTTTTTTTTTCATTGTTAATATTTTTTTAGATATATTTACATAAGTTTCAATACTTATAGTACTATATACTTATAAGTTGTATATATAGTAGGTACTTATACTTATTAGTTGTGTATATAGTATTTATACTTATTATTGAGATAGTCGTGGGGTAAAAAAACTCCCATCAACAAAGCAAAATATTGAACTTTCTTCTTTGATCAATGCGATACATGCATAAATAGAGAAACTTATGAAAACTATCAGATTAACTAAAAATATTGACTAGGGTCCACTTTGACATTTAGAGTTATTTTTGGGAATATAGGATTATTTTGCTTGACTTTGAAAATATAAGTAACCTTTTCTGAAAGCTTCTTTATACATTTTATGTCTGTGAGTTATTTTTGAAAAATCCACGGAATCCTGCCATTTATATGCTGCTTGCTACGTTTTTGTTTATAATTTTAAAGAAAAGTATAATCTTGCTAACTTAAATACTTATCCTTCTCAAGAGTTCTTTATGTGTCTTCATGCATCACGCTTTTTATGTATGTTAAAATAAGTAAGATTAAACAAGGTAATTTTGTTTTAAGGGTTTTAATCAACATAGAAAGATTCTTTCGTAGTTTGAGTTAAAATTAAATGTAGTATATTTTTTTAATGTTATTTATGTTAACAGTTATACAGGGGTGTTTCAAAAATTTGTTTCACGGCTTTTATTTGGAACTAACGTCTCCTAGGGTCCTGGAAAGGACCCTAGGTAAGTGACCCTGGAGAATCCATTGAGAAGACTTTCAGCGCCCCTAGTGGCGAAATAAAAAAAGTTTAAAAAAATAGTTAAGAAACTAAAGGAGATAGAGCAAACATCTCAGTGAAAGTATTATTGCCACTGTTATAAGTAATTCTCTGAAAAAAAGTCATGAAAATATCGTGAATATTCGCGGAGATATTAGCATGTGAAAATAACACTTTTTCAGGCATCAAAAAGTAAAAAGTTGGCAAATTTGCAAGTTTTTCTGAGTTATTATGTAGTTTTGCATCTTTTTAACTAAATGAAGAAAAATGTTAATAAAAAAAACTTGCAAATTTACGAACTTTTCTATTTTTGATGCTTGAAAAAGTGCTATTTTCACATGCTAATATCTCAGCGAATATTTACGATATTTTCATCAAATTTTCTTCAGAGAGTTACTTATAACAGTGGCAAAAATACTCTCAGTGAGATGTTTGCTTTATCTATTTTAGTTTCTTAATTATTTTTATTATTATTATTTTTTATTATTATTTTTTTTTATTTCGCGCTGAAAGTCTTCTCAAGGGATTCTCCAGGGTCACTTACGTAGGGTAGACCTTACTTCCAGGAAATAAATATGATTTAATGTAAAGAAATATGATGTAATTTCCATGTAGTATTTTGAATAAGATAATATAACTTAATTTATTTATATTAATTTATTATTTAGTAAAACTAGAAAGTACGATACAGGGACAGAAAGTCAAAACATATAAAAAAAAAACAAATCTGGGGGCGGGTGATTTGTTGTAATGGTCAGGAAAGTAAATAAGATCGCATGGTCGTTCTTCTAATTTCATCTTACTCTACGCAAAAGGCACCTAAAACGGACCGTTTCGTTACCGTTATTAGAGAGCCGATGAAAAGAATGGAAGGGGGAAGGAGAGTTACGAGTCGCATGGAGCCTGGGACTTCGTGTCCGGAAATACCTCAGAGGATCAGAGATCATATTTGTGTTTTGTCTTTGGCCCTAAAGGATTGCTAAAAAGAGAAGCGGCTTCTTTGGTGGACCTCTTTGTGTCTGCCGGTATTTTAATTGAAAACGATTGTAAAAGAAAGACGCACCTTGATGGCAGATAGACTGTAAAATAAACGTAGTTAAATTAGATATTTTTAGACCTTATAAGTGGATAGGGTAAAAAAATAAAGTGAATATTTTTTTATATATATCGGCCCCCTGCTCGCTATCGCTCCCAAACCCCCGTAACTGCTACGCAGCTCTTTATAAATCGCTTCGCGATCTGAGCGAGTAAAGCTCGCTTGTTGCATTTACCAACTCTAATGACAACTCTTATCCAATCTAAAATGTTTTATTTCTCTTATCACTAATTTATTTGAAATTTTTTCCCAAATCACCTGTTCAACAAATATTGACAAATATTAATTTTTCAGAATACATAAACTATCTTCCCTTAAATACATAATAACCACATGAACTTAAAACGCATTCATATCGCATAGTTATCAACTCATTATTTGTCCGTGAGTATCAACGTATTATTATTATATACGTGGTCCACGTATTATTTTGCATGCAATTTTAATTATAACAATTTTCTTCTATTTTTAAAATCTTGAAATATTTTAACACAGCGTTCGAAATTGGGGCGGTTTGCTGGTCCGGGACAACTGAAAAACGGCTCGGACCAGTGGAATCAGAAAATCACTGGTCCACCGGACCAGTGTGTGTGGTGAAAAAATATCCCACCCTCCAGTTCTAGCAGCTTTTTTTTTTCGCTAAGAGTTGGAAGATTGCATTTGGTGTTGAAGCAAGTGCATATTTTTGACAGAATCCGAAATGTGGCTATATGGGATAGGGGTGTCCCCGGCGAAAAAGAAAAATATTATTGAATATGTATTAATTTTTAACACTACTATTTGGTACTCACATTCAGTCCAATAGTTACTTTATAATAATATTTAAACCGGTCCTTTTTAATTTGTCGGACAAGTGATTTTTGTTGCGGACCAGTAAGATTGGGAAAGCACTGGTCCGCAAGACTAGTGGGGCTTTTATCCAATTTCTAACGCTGTTTAAACAGATCTGAGAAGAAGTTTAGTTTTCCATAGAACTTTGATTAAATATTAAGCACATTTAATATTTTTTTTAACTTTGTAAGAATTTTTTGCCTTAAATATGAGTAGTTTTAAAAGCAATTGAGCTTACTATATTAAAAAAATATTGTTACTATCAGAAGAAATATCCTCAAAGCTTACAAAAATATTGGAATAGTATATATTAATGAAGAGGTTCCACTGAAAATTCTATAAGAACAGTTAAGACAGTATAAATGAACTATATTGAGGAAAAATAAGAATATCAGGTTCGAATTCCCAAACCTTCCAGTACAAACCTCAAAAGCTTAAGAAGTTTCTTAGGTCATGGTGGCAACTCTTCTTCAAAAGCTAGGAAAACATAGAATGAAAGTAAAACTTCTCCAAACACACGACATGATTTCCAATCAAAACCATTCCCAAAATACTTCTTCCTTAAAAAAATGTATTTTCCCTCCATGTATCACCTGTGAAACGTGATTTCTCCTTCCAAAAAATTAAAGGCAAGGCTGTGCAAGATAAACAGCGGATGGAGTTTCCGTATTTATTTCGACTCAAGTCTTATTTCGTAGCAGAAAATTGCTCTCAGGAGGGGAACACAGATAGTGAATCGATTTTTTCCAGAGGTATCCAGTTGGGATTAAGTAAATACACTGTGCTCCTGCGTCTTTTCCTCATTTTTTTTGCGGACCCCCGTATGATTTTTCGACTTTCAAATCCGCTCGGTTGAGAAGTTTTGAATTTCGTTCGGACTAAAAGCTTTTTCGAGATACATATGCACTTGGGTTCCGCTCTAATATATGTTTAAGCGGTATTGCTGAGATAAGCAGGTACTACTGGAGGTATGTGTTGGTTTCCATTGACAAGCGCAATTCTTTCAAGAGCAAGACCAAGCAAACGGTTATGTTACGAAAATAAGGTTCAATTCCGTTAGAGTCCCCGCTAAATATCGCCCGCTTCTTTTAGACAACAAAAAGTAGAAATATTCATAAATAATTTCAAACTCCTGAATTAAAATGTTTAATTAGATCAATAACTATTCAGTTTATTAATAAAAGTCCGAAAAATTTGTTGATATTTGGATATATTTAGCGATTTTAATAACTATAAACCTTACATTATTTTGAGATACTTGTTGGATGTATTAAAAATTAACTGTAATTGATTTCCATGAAGAAAAAATTATTCTCGGGAATGTAGATGAATGTGGGTATTGTACTGTTTCAGTCACCAAAATCTGTATTTAATCTTTGATATTTTTCCAGAATAAAAGAATATCTAAAGCAGTTTTAACTGGAGCGCTGAACTGGATTATAAGTAAGAGCAAATTATTCAATATCTTCCTTATTTTACAAACAATACTAGATTAGTATTAACTCGAAATAACTTAATAATAACTTAAATATAAATAAAGAATATAAATATAAATAAATAAAGTAACATTATAAATAAAGTACTTTATAATATAACTTAATAATAATAATAATAATAATAATAATTTTATTTCAATTTCAATTTGGACAGTACATATGGGAAAAATTTGAAAGGAACAAAACATATGAGCCATCTGGGGGTTAAAACCCATTTAGATGACCAAAAAATTTTTTCTGATATTGATGATAAAATTGACAAGGGGATAACAAAACAAGAGAAAAACACACACAAATAAAAAAACAATAATTATAACATTCAAAACGTAAAAGATTTTAATTTTTTTTTTAAATTGAAAAGAAAAATTGGCACAGCAGCTAGGCGTAAAAATTACCTCTCTTTGCTTCTTTAATTTAAATAAAAGAAAAAGTCATCTAAATCTTCAGTTTCAAGAAGAAAATTAAATAATAAGTTCTTGAATTTTTGCTTAAGTGGAATGTTTTGTAAATCAAAGGGTAAGGAATTGAATAATTTAGGAGCTAGATAATAAAAATAACTTATAAATAAAGTACTTTAAAATGATAATTTTTACAAAAATAAGTGTTTCAAATGTTACTGTTTTTTATTTTAGGCATTAAATTCTATGATAGTAAACTAAAATATTGTGTAAACAATATTTCATGGTTAGTTCTAAAAATCTCAATGCAATAATCAGCCTTGGCCCCAATCAACTACTTTCACCCATGAAGGTAATTGTTTTGATATTCCCTGTTTCATATCAGTGAGTTCTACCTCAGACGTTCTATCCAGGAGTCATCTCTCACCCCAAGATAAATCACTAGGTAACCAAGTCGCTGTCAAACAATGATTTAGATTTAGACATATTCAACAACCTAATGGGCATGGCAGTTAATGTCACTACATAAATTAAGCATTTAAGCTTAGATTATGTTACAGACGAAACTACATAATTCCTGATGTCTGAAACGAATTGCTGATATTATAACGACATGGTAATATTTACTTCACCTACTGACCGATATCCGACAATTAAAGCATAGTATTCAAGGTTTAAAATATTACAGAGGTATGGTATTATAAAAGATTTGTTGCATAAGCTGTCTGGCTTGTAGTTTACCATAAGGAATAATTTAAGTTTATAATAAAGGCTGGAGTTTTGGGTCTGAATATTTAAATATGAATATATCATGAACCCAGACTTCGAAGACACCTAAATTAATCTCTTAGGATTTACGCTACTGGGATATGTTCACCGTGCTCTAATCTGTGTAGCTCAGAGTAATTATGCCCTAGCTTTCACTAAACTCTTGTAATTACTTGTGTAAAATTAAATCAGTTTTAAAAATGGGAAAATTCATTGTCTTTCTTATCAAAAGAATGTCATTACTTTAATACGGAAAATTTATTACTATTCTCTAATGATGTGAGAAATTTACCGGCTTTAAATATAGTTAAATGAATCTGTTATAAAACGTCGAATTGTAACTTAAGTTTCAAATAGTAGGAATATTGAGCAAAGCATTTGTTAAAACTTCTTTTTTCTAAGTAATTTTAATATTTCGGTCATCTTAAGCGTGCCCCACCTTAACGGAAAGTTTTTACAATATATCTAATATTTTAAGTATCAATGCACTTTCTTTCTCAAAGAACGGGCGGGAAAGTTTTTACAATATGCTTAATAATAGTTTGTATCAATGCACTTTCTTTCGCATTTGATAAACATATTTAAACCTTTAACATCTGATATACTTTAATGCTCTTCATGAAAGTGCTAGCTAAGTTGTGTCAACTATGTATTAAATTAAATCATAAGCTATAGAAATCTATTTCATAGTTTCATAGTATATAGTTTAATTCCTACTATTACATGCTTTGCTTACCCCTTTGTGCCTGCCCTTGAAAACACTTCATGAATTTATGCAAGGTTATAACTTAAAACACATTTTATGGCAAGAGACAATGTCACACTCAGTATAGTTTTTTTTCTTTCAAAATATGTTTTGAACTATGTAGATGGTTCAGTTTGCGAAAAGCAAAAATAATACTAATTACTACTTTCTTTCTGTCAAACGGTACAGTTCATAATTGACAGAAAGATATGTTTTCTTTTCAAACATTAATACACCTTTTGTTAAATATTTGATTTTGAATACGCATTTCTACTTACGGTTTTCGCATGAAAAGTCTAAAACTATTAGAACTTGCATTAACAATCGATTCCAATAGATTAACTTCTCAGAAGTGCACACCATATCTTCTACAAAGACAGCTTATTATATGCATAATTGAGAATCTTAATGAGATTTCGATGTTCCTGGGAACTCGAGCAAGAAAGACAATAAGTTTGACAGGTTTTAAAACAAAGAAATTGATTCCAGGACCTCTTCTCTTTATCTTTTAATTTCATTTCTCACTTGGATGATTAGATTATTACAGACTTTTTAATGAAGTCATCTGCAATTAATACAAATGAGGAAATTATTCATAGTTCGTTTCACACCTCGAAGCCTAAATTGAGTTTGAATCACATTGATGAAATTTCAAAAGGGGATTTTGCAAATGAGCCGTTTTTCAATGGCTTTCGGTTTGAAAACCAGCAATGAGTTCCTTGGGAGGTAAACATGCAATTAATTAATTTCTTTCATTTCCAGTCTAATCACCATTCGATTGAAAACGTGAAAATATTTGTCGTTTAATTTGATTCAGGGTATTGTTGTTCAATCAGTTTTGATTTGGATTATATGTTGAGGTTTCAGTCAAAACATGGTAGAAATGGGTCACGTTGATTTAAATTAAATTGCCTATTCATTGAGATATAAATTAAAATCTTAAAAAATATTTTAAAATAAACTTATTTTTTAAACTGAAAGCACTCTTATGATGCATACGATTTGATATTGCTAGAGCGAGTGTCTTTGTAATTTTTCCATGAAGATAAAGTTTTTTTTATTGCTTTTTAAACTTATTTACATGTTTCGGTGAGATATTTAATTAAATCCACTATTTTAATATCCACTTCAAACTATTTAATATGTAAGTATTCTTGCATGCTGTCGTAACATGTTTTCATTATAAGTTCTTTTACTTTTTTAAACTAAAATAGTTTGTGCTTTTAATGGTTAAATGTGTCTTATTGAAAATTACTATTAAATAACACTTATTCAATGCCCAAGATGCTTCTAATTTCAATAACTAATTTAATTAACGTCTTTTATTTAAATGCAGTTGACATAGGGGTAGAGACACTTTTAAATACCATTTTCATTAAATTATCTTTCTAATTTTTATGCAAGTATATTTTCTAAACAGCACTCGGATATTAAATACTTGCGCTTCAAGTAATTTTTTTCTGACCATTTACCTTAACAATTAACTTCCTATCTTGTAACAAATTCAAAAATCATCTAAAAAGTTAGATTCTCCATTAGTGAAATGAACACTTTAATAATCCTTACGATCCAATCACAGTATAATTGAAGTCAGAATGTAAAACACATAATAGGAAAAGCTTATATTATCGTCTGAAGTTCTTCCAAATTGAGTTGGGAGAGTCATTGGGTATATGGAAAGCGTGTCATAAATATATGACGTAATAATTCCTTCTGTCAAATTCCATGAATTCTGAGCTCATCCTATAGGGTTCAATAAGTCTTCATTTCTCTTTGAGATTTAAATGGCTTCTTGTGAAAGAGAGAAGTCCACGGTTTTCAAACTGACTAGACGGGATATTTGGATGGGAAAGTGAAAATACATTATTGGATTCCAAGAATTAAAGCTCCTTATTGTGTATGAGATAGTTTGGATGTGATTTGATATGGATGAAGGATTCCGTTTATAACTGCAATGTCAATTCTGAATAAAAACCCTTTGTCGTAAATTAGTGAACGATTAATTGCTGTTTTTGTGAAGCGGTATCTAAAAGTAGCAGTTATTTTTTTAATCAATGTTTGGTATTTCATTTGGGGCTAAGGTTTGGTTTCAAATAAGTGTTGATGGGTTTATAGTGTTTGGGTTAGTTTGATCGTGATTTTTTTTTCACGATTGGAAACTACGCACCACAATAGCGACAACCTTAGAACATTTGTTTAATTCAAATGTTTCTTTATCACTTTCATTGTTTTCTCTGTGTACCAGATAAACTTTAATGCAGGGTTCAAGGTTGAACAACGCTACGCATTTCGAGGAGTAAAAATATTCCTTGACTTTTTTAGGAGGAGTGAAATTCAATTATGAGGAGTGAAATACGGAAATAGCATACACTACATATACAGAGACACGAAAACCGCAATCAAACTCCCTAACCGTCAGAACAATAAATGAAAAAAAAAATACTATGACTGTATTAAAACATAATTAAAAGGTATAATTAGTGTGCCGTGGCTGAAACAAAAAAGGGCTTCACAGATAGAGACAGAAGTGTTTGGGCCACTTGCCTCCTGTTTTGTGTACTCCGACGGCTAAAATTCACTCAAAGACGAAGACCAATGACTACCACTTACTTCTCACTTAATTACGTTTATATTCTATCTATTAATATTTATACAGTTCATTTCATTTTATATCCTATCCTACACTCCTCGAAACGACTCAGAAGGGCAACGAATGCAAGCATGCATTTTTAAATCTAAACCTTTGTGAAAATTCAAAGAGTGAAAATACTCCTGGCTAGTTTTTTAAAGAGTAATTCCGATTTTCAAGGAGTGAAATACTCTATCAGAGGAGTTAAAAATATCTCTGACACTACGCGTTCTGGTATATTCCCAAGAAAACTTTAGCAATAACCCTCTCCTTTGTGCCCTCGTTTGGTACCACCATCTTAAATGATTAAAGAATATATATAATAAACTAATTCCTCATGCCAAAAAGAGCATGCCCTATTCTTCTCGTTTAATTAACTCAGTTCAAGCCCCAACTGCCAAAGCAGAGCAGATTGTTTTGACAACTATATTGACTTTTCGCTAAGGTTAAAGATCCGCAATAAATCCAAAACATTGGCCGAAGGAAGTTCTTAATTGAAATGATTGTGTACCATAATTGGGTTTAGCAATCAAACTATCATTTTTCCGTTACATTGATTTTCGATGTAACTACTAAAGCGATGTTGGTTTTTTTATCGCGTTCGCAGTTCTCTGATAATCAGTTATAATTTGCGGTACTTTCGAATTTGGATCGTTTTCGTGCGTTTAAAGTAGTAAATAAGTAGGTATTACACGTGGGTTGAAAACGTTATGACGTTGAGTATTAAGTGGAATTTGATGCATGCCAATTAGGAAAAAAGCCTTGTGCAAAACTAAAACTGTGTACTTAATTTTTTCCATAGATTTTAGAAGTAAGAACGTGAATTTTGGTTGCTAATTATTTTTCAGTAAAACTAAAGAAACTGGTCAATGAAAATTCCATGTTTAACGATGCCTTTTAAAATTTTACTGAGTTTTTGGTGAAAAAAAATCCTGTTTCTGTGTCAAGGGCGCTTTGGCTTAGAGATAAAAACACAGTTTTGTTGTATATTTCACTTTACAGAAGTTTAAGAGAAAAATTAATTTTTAGAGCAGATTTTAATTTAAGGTTCACCAAAACATCGTTTAGTTTAGGAGTGTTGAAGGTGTTTGGAAAGAGAATAAATTTAATTTAAAATAAAATTAAGAAAATAATAAATTTACTAAAAATTACTTTAAGTAGTCAATTTGTTAAGATATATAGATTATAAAAAATATTTCACTTCTTTTTATACCAAAGGATAAACGTTTTTTTTTTTCAGAATTACTTTTAATTTTAACAATTTTCAATCAAGTAGGCAATTGATCAATTTGAATTAAGATTAAATTCATACTTTTGATAAAACTTAAAAGTAATTGAAGCACTTGCAGCAGAAACGAGCTAACTCCAACAGCTTTGCATTGGAGCTTTGCATTTGAATTAGTTCATCTATGCTGCAAGCGGGTCAGTTTTAAAATTAATTTTACATAGGAAGCCATCTTTATCTTAAATCTACCTTTTTATCTAAAATAATAGTAGTTTAACTAACTATTATTTGCTTTAAATAAGGAATAATATTAAATAAGGAGATTTGCTGATGATAATTTAAAGCCGTCCTCTTAACTAGGAGCTATTTCGCATAAACTTAAGGAATATGAGTCGACTGGCATTGCTTAAAAACTTTTGCCGTGGATAGGAAATGCAGTTTCTATGTTCACCATGGAAATTTGGACAGTCGTCATTTACTAGGAATACAACAGGGAATAAGTTCAATGACATTTATATGCAGTGAAACTGCCCAATTAAGTGCTTCATTTCACAACTAATTAAAACTATTGCTATAACTTTTGATTCGGCATAAACTAATGCTAAATTAGCCTATTAACTTCATAAATGTGACAGGCTGGGGCAAACTGTCCTCACCCGTCTCCTAAGTGGACATCTTATGCCCATGACCTTTTCGGAAGGAATGAGAAGTTTTAAAGTTTGTACCAAGTGTACCTCTGAGTCGGCTTTCCCAGCTCACATCTTGGAGTGCCTTAAGCTCAATCGTAATGATCTATTTTCTAGTCCAACAACAACAACTTCATAAATGATATCATTTACTAAAATAAAATAACTTGTGCATTATAAAATTATGTAAGGATTTTTTAAAATTTTTTTTTATTTGTAAATTGTTATGTATTTAATACAATTTTTAAAAGAGGCTAATACTGCCGTCCTAAGCTAGAACGTCCTAAGTCCATTTTTCAAGTTTTGAGATAATCGAGTTTTTATACCAAGTACTCTGCCGTGTACGGGTTGGTATCCTCCGTTATACTGTTACGTGACGTCATCGAGTGAACACCACATGGATATCCTAGTGCTACCCACGAAACTCTTGTCACTTCTACTAAGCTATAAAGTCCTATGTCGCTGAATTTCGTGGACATAGGACATTCTAGCTTACGATGACCAGCAAAAATGGACATAGGACAAAGTAAATTTTTATGGCTTATTCATGGCCACAGGACTTTCTAGACTAGCTCAAAAGATGCGCGTGACCGAGATCTACAACACCACGTCCTTATCTAAAAAAGTGAAAAAATGGACTTAGGACGTTCTAGCTTAGGACGGCAGAATACTACTATCATGATATTAGTGTTCATTATTTTCAAACTGAGGAGATTATAGGAGAGAACTCTGGAATATTTATAGTGTAACTCTGCTAGTTTTAGGAAAAGCTTTTTTTTACACTTTTATGGAAAATGCACTCTAAAATAGATACAAAATCCTTTATCTAATAGTCTGGTTAACTTCCATATTAAAACAGAAGTTACCACCTTCACGCCACCACCGCTGTATCAGAAATTTTCCTTACAAAAAAATATATTCGATTGAAAATTAGGCACAGCTTCGATAAGAGTCCTCCAGCCGCCATGTTTACCCACAGCGCAAATGATGACAACAATTAAGCATGTTGCTGTGAGAGATGTGGGTAAACATGGCGGTTGGAGGACTCTTATCGAAGCTGTGCCGAAAATTATTACATTTTTAACTTTTGTATAAAACTAATCAGTTTCGAAAAAGTGAGGAAACCTAGAAATTAATAGAAACTATGTTTAAAGCCTAAGAATACTGAATCAAACACCTGGGATGATAAATCAATAAAATTTCAGATATTTGGGATCTGTAGCTGCCAGTGTTATTCCTAGGATTTTTTTGGAGGAGTAAAAATACTTCTTGACTTTTTTAGGAGGAGTGAAATTCAATTATGAGAAGTGAAATACGAAAATAGCATAAATAACTACATATGCAAAGACACGAAAACCGCAATCAAACTCTTTAAGCATCAGAACAGTAAATGAAAAAAAATACTATGGCTGTATGAAAACACAATTAAAAAGCATGATAATTTGGGTGCCGTGGATGAAATCAAAAAGGAGTTCACAAATAGAGACAGACAGTATAGTGTTTTGGCCACTTATCTCCTGTTTTGGGTACTCGGACGACTAAAATTCACTCAAGGACGAAGACCAATGCTTACTTCTCACTTAATTACGTTTATTATCAAGCTAACTATTAATATTTACTTAGTATTTATACAGTTCATTTCATCCTATCCTACACTCCTTGAAACGACTCAGAAGGGAAACGAATGCAAGCATGCATTTTTTAAGTTAAACCTTTGTGAAAATTCAGAGAGTGAAAATACTCCTGGCTACTTTTTAAAGAGTATTTCCGATTTTCAAGGAGTGGAATACTCTCTCAGAGGAGTTAAAAATATCTCTGGTAGCTGCTATATACGAAAATCAATACATTTTGTCATGCATACATATGTTTAATAAAACAAGGTAATATCACTTTACCTATGAATGCAAATGTTAGTTCAACGTTCTGTAAGCATATTAAGGGCAGCTTTGGTTGAATGTGAAGAAATAAGTCTGACTGAGTGACACTTCAAACTAATTACTATAACTTATTTTGGTTAGTTAGTGTCTCTTTAAACAGCTTTCTGGGGAATGAATTTTTCATAATAAGTCATGTTTTCAGAGAAATCTTGTTTGAGCTTGTCTAGACATATTTTAAAATATTGTAGACAGTTTTGAAATTTGAATACGTTTATATGAGTAAACATTTAAAGAAAACGTACACCCACAATCAATGAATTGAATACGGGTTAATTTTTTTTTGTAATTGAGTTCTAATTTTCATGAATAATGAGCATAATAATTCTTTGAATGGGTTTCAAAATTCGACAAAAACCTATACTTACCTGTACTAACAGCAGCGTAATTTAGATATTTAGAGAATTCTTAAGAAAAGTATTGTTACTTCTCAAGGTCAGTAAGAGTTATCTTAAATTATTTTATTTTTGCAAAATATCTCAATATTTATGTACTACAAGTTATTTAGTTAAATAATAAATAATCATCCAGTTTAGAATTGATTATCAGTTTATTAATGGTATAAAAACATCTAGCTAGATCATATAAATTAAATTACTTACTTAAATTTATCCATATAATTTCACTAAACACTTGAATAAATTTGAGTCTTGCAAGGTTTAACACCTCAATAACTATTTATGAAATATTAAAATGCATTCTGATAAAGTATGGACACTAATTTTTATTTCTTAATGATAAGTAATCTTATTTTAATAAAGAATGAATTAATGGTAGATAATTTCTTGGTATCCGGCTATTTCAGATAGTTTCAAAATTTAGTAAATCAGCGTTATAAAAATTGTAACTTAAGATCTTTTCTTAATATTGAGTAAAAATTATGTATAAGAAAGCTTTATTAAATAACAGATAATATCCTTTACATTGTAACATGTTCTTTAACTTAAAAATAAAAGGGAAACGCTTAACATACCTACTCTAAAAAAGCATAGTTACAACTTTTTTTTTCTCTTAATATTGGACAATGCTAATTATCCATAAAACTTAATATAAAGATATTTGTATTAATAGTAGAACTCTAAACCTTTCATTTAAAAAAAAGTAACCGTGTGCTATTAAATATTCAGAAAAAAACGTTTGTGTACCTTAATCTGCAAAGAGTTTACCTATGTAGTTTGTTAATTAAACACTTTTCTATACTGGAAAAAGAATACAGATTATGTTATAAATTGTTTGTTCTCTATTCATTCCACGTTAAATCCTTTAAGCTTAGGTTCATAAAGAAGAAAGTTTTCCCGGCTGCCTTTTAAATGAAGCTAGTAGTATGTAATGCTTTTATGCAAGAAAATACAGTATAAATAGAGATATAAGAGAAAAAATACAGGGTGATATTAAAGTATTCCCTGAGCTAACTCTTTCCACGGAACTCCAAATGAAACATTATACTTGTAAATACTTTCGTAAGTTTGGCTATAAAGGTAATGGCCATGATACTTGCCTCATTTGTAGAAGAAAAACGTTCTCTAATGATGGCCATTTATATGGCTTATTACACCAGCTTTATACTATAGATCCCTTGCCTACTGAGCCTCCATTGCCATTTACTACTGAGTTAGTAACCTACTACAAACCTATTAGCCGGTTCTCTTTCTAAAAATATGCAATTATTAAACTTTTACCTCCACTAATTTTTACATACTAAAACCCATCGTGTCACTTGCTTGCTCTCTATTTTTTCTGTTATACTCCACATTCATTTTTTACTTGGTAATTTTATAAATGTGAATTTTTGCAAGCGACGACGCCTGTTTGGCTCTTATGAAGTTTTTGTCTAGTTGGATATATTATTTTATGTAGTAGAACTAAATAAAGATATACTTGTTTACTAGTAAGATAACACATTGAGATTTCTAGTTAGTATTTAAAATCTCTAAAAATAATTAGTATAATGTGCTTTTAATAAGACGTTTTGTATAATATTCAAATGAAAGCTTGTCTAGAACTAGTACAACTAGAACTAGTTACAACTAGTAGTTAACTACCGATCAACTAGTAGTTTAACTACTTTTGGTTTAAACTAGTTTAACTAGTAGTTGAACTACTTTTTTTAATAACTACTAGTTGAAACTACTTTCAAATTTTCAACTACTTTTTAAAAAAATTTTGTTTAAAATTTCAAAATTATTAAAAAATGTTATCAAAATATACAAAAAATTACACTGCTATTTATAACTACAGTGTCATGGTAGAGTTCTCAAATACCATAACCAGAAATAAAGCACCGTTTTGAGCGAAGCATAAAGTTTTTTGTGATATAGGTAAGAAAGATGTTTGGAATTTGGGCAAAAAATAGGTTATTAAATTAAATAGACTAGTTAACTAGTAGTTAACTACTTTGGGAAATAGTTAACTACTAGTTGCAACTAGTCCCAGGAAAAAATAGTTAACTACTAGTTGCAACTAGTCCCAGGAAAAAATAGTTAACTACTAGTTGCAACTAGATTTTCCCAGACTAGTTAGTAGTTGGTAGTTAACTACTTTTTGACCACTAGTTGCCGAACACTACTCATTATACATTAGTAGGATGTCATAGGACTGTAGGTTGAACAGTTAAAGTAGAGTTTCATGCTTTTGACTCAAGTAGCAGAATATTTTACAAGATCGACCATGATCTATCTAGCTAGAAGGAAGAAGCAATTTACACGTTAGAGGGATCGGTGTATACGTGAGACAGTGATAACTGCAGTTATTAGGTTTTTGCGTGTCCTTAAATACGTTTAGCGTATTTAAGGACCTTTTTTTGCATCCTTTTGATATCCTTTTTTTTTGCATAGGCTTATTGTTTTAAGACAGGACTGTTGTTATTATTAGTATGTTGTAAGATGCAATGCATTACAAGCTGAAAACTAATTTCAAATCTATAACAAAAAATATTAGACCTTAATAAACTCAATAACTTTGACTACATAATGCTTAGGTGAGTTTTTCTTGAGTACCCAACAAACTGTTAATGAATTCCAAACATAACAAGTTTAATTTGTTTCATAATATCCCGGCTATCTCATGTATGCATTCCTAGTACTTTAGAAGCCAAATCTTAAAGACCATATAAGCACCCATTCATTTTCTATGTTAAATAATTCAGCAGAGAACAATGCATTATTTAACTCTCATTAGTGAACAGTACTTTTTGGTACTTACTAATTTAGGAGTTTAACGCACGAGTTCTGAATCGTTTGCTCCCATAATTAACTCACGTGTTTCGAATTTAAATGGCTTGTAGTTACTTGAATGATCCACTATTAGCTCAAAGAATGTAACATCAAGGATTGAGTACTATAAGAATCATTTGGGATTTTGCATGTTAAGAAATATTTATCTAAATTCTGATAAATTTAATTTTGGGTTTTATATTAGTTTAAAGGCAATAAACTATTTTTATTTATAAATTTTATTCTAAAAATTTCTTTGTTTGAATTTTACCGGCATAAAACTGTTTGCTAAATTAGTGAGAATGATGTTGTTCATGTGTTTAGTATGCTAATAAATCTAAATTCTCAATTGTTCATACAATATCTTATGCAATTATACTTTTGCATATTATGGCTAGATTTTGTGTTACTTTAGTTTTAATAAGTAATGCATGGTTACTTAGCAACTTATCTTATAAAATAGTAACTGAATTTATATTCAAGGCTAGTTTAATGGAATTAGAGTAGGATTGAAAAACAAAAGTTTTATTAATCTTACCCTAGTTTAAAATATTTTGTAATCTTAAAAGAATTATGTCATTGCATCATATATTGTGGGGTAACATCCTGCAACTTTTTTCTTAAAAATTAAAACTTTAAAAAATACCTTAAATATTTATGTCATTAGTTTAAATGTGGAATTTCATTCTTTTGAAAATGCACTAACTTGGAAAAAAAACAGCTTTTTTCAAACAGAACCTTTCAACCACATTGTTTTGTGTGTGTCTCCGTCATCGTTTGAATCTGAATATCCGCTTTCAAATTTATAAAAATATTAACTTTTTGTGGACTTCGAAAGGATTAAAAATATCTACCTCTTATTTATTTTGCCAGAAGTAACCTTCAAATATGTGAGTCAAAAAAATTATAGAGAAATAGTTGCAAAAATGAAATCTAAATATATCTTAATATAATGATTAAACAAATGATGTAGTACAGGATAAAAATAAAACAGTTATTTTTTTTTTAAACTTAGTCCTTAAAGGAAATATGGTTTTATTAATTTTTGTAAATGAAAGGTAGTTATTGAAAATAATAGTTATTATCTTTTTTAAAAAAGATATGTTATGATGCGGTTCTAATTACCTGTGATTCTCATTTTCTATCATCAGTAAAGTTAGGATTAATAAATTGAATTTGCAATGGTGCAATGAAACTTGTTATATTCATTAAAATAAACAGTCTAAGATAAGATTCCATTACATGAAAAAGCTGCTAGAAAAATGACTGCAGGGGAAAATGTATAAGAAGAAGGTTATGTAACTTAATGGAGTGATAACAATGGTAATTTATTTCAGAGAAAAGCGCCTCAAAAGGTTGGATTTCTTTACATAGAACTGGTTACGTGTAAGGTGGTTACACTGTAAACAAGTCTTTTATTTTATTATTTATGCTTGTTGGATCACATTCAAATTTATCAGCACAAACAAACACATGAATACACTCACAGAAAAAGGACATAAAACGGAATCAAAGAAAATACAAGGTACAAAATAATTCCCTATTTAGTTAAAAAAGATAAAAAAAAAATAAATGTAAAAAAAGGTAGAAATAAACCAAAAGAAAAATAATAAATATTATATGTGTGATATAAGAGCAAAAGCTCGTACCATGATATCCACAATGCAAATCTAATGTGATGTTTTTGTGAATTTCTTACAGTTCTACAGTATTTGATTATAGAAGTGGGGAAATTCCGGATTGTAGCTTTAGTAGGGAAGAAATAGTACATCTATTAAAAAGCATAAAGCCAACTAAAGCGCCAGGACCAGATAATATTTATCCAAAAGTACTTGTGTAATGCGCAGAGGAATTAAGGGATGTAATTCTTAAAATTTTTAATTCAATTTACGAGTCAGGTTCAGTACAAATGGATTCGAAATTGGCTAAAGTAATTTCAATTATTAAGAAAGGATCAAAACATGATCCAGGTAATTATAGACCAGTTAGTTTAACATCTGTCATTTGTAATATTTTCGAAACTATTCTGAAAAAGCACATTATTATACTTAGAGGAGGGAGACCTGCTTTCGGATAATTAGTTTAGGTTTAAAAAGGGTAAAAAAAGTGATATAAACAATAAATTATACCAATTTGCGTTTACTTCAAAATGCAGAAAAAAAGTGGACACACCAATTTTATTAATTAAGAATATGATGTGTGGATAAAATAAATTTAAGTAGTTGTACACCCTATCACTAAATCAAAATTATGAAGTTGCCAGTATAAATATGAATTCTTTTTTAATCGGTCTCAAATGTTCTGCATTAAAAATCTTTAAAATTATACCATCCTAAACAATTATTTCAATTATTTCTTAGCAATATTTTATTTATTCTCATACATTTCAATATTTCAACAATTGTTTATTTTTTTATAATGTACTCTATAATGTAATGCATCATGTACTCTAACGATATTGATATACAAAAAAACACAAAAGATTATATTAGCAGTTTGTCGAACTTATAATTTTTATGACTTTATTTTCAATGAATTTTAATTAAAATTCCTGAAAACATCTTTATTCTGAGAAATTGTCTGTAAAAAATGTTATAAAAACCTTGAGTATCCCCTAAAAAGAGTAAAAACCAAAACATTGCAAGAAGATTGCGGCATAAAAACTTGCTAATTAGCTTATTAAATCCTGGTTAATTAAATGAAGAATGAAGTGAAATGTTTTTATACAGACAGAAATTAACTTAAGCATCATTTAATTACCTATTGCAAAAAAAATATATCTTTAATTTTTCAATTTTTGACTTAGCTTAGGCGTGTGCGGTTTCGTACATTGATTTCTACGAACTGGTAAGGTTGATAATAATTAAGGTTTCGTTGATAATTAAAAATCTAATTTTTTCAATTCAAACATAGGGTATTTTTGTTAACAAAATATGTATCCTGTTATAACACTCTCAACAAAGTTTCTAATAAACAGCACTCCCTCTACAGAAAAATAAAAAAAAAATCTTAAAAATCCCCCAATATTTGCTCACTCTCTAGAACAGTGGTTCCCAACTCAGAGAAAGCCGCGGACCACTAAGTTTAAAATTGGAACCTTCACGGACCACCCTGTACTATAGCTTAAAATACTTTCCCTCACAAAATTGCAAGATGAAGGTCTATATTCCCAAGCGTATAAATTTATATAAAGCTCTGAATTATAATTCTATTTTAAGAAAATTTTTATTATATCTTTAGTTATGATAATGCATAATTAAATCTTTGGGCCGAGTTTTTTCCAGAGCTCTTAATTTAACTTTAATTATTTATAGTACACAAAAGTATTGTTAATAATTAAGTGGTGACTTATTATCCCCACAAATTATTCAGCTGAAAGTCATCTTCACGGATATAATTCCATCTTTTCTCGTTCAATTCGCTAAAATTTGTTTTTATTGGAATTTTCATGCGGACCCTTCACGGACCACTTCTAAGACTCTCGCGGACCACCTGTTGGGAACCACTGCTCTAGAAAAACACTTTAAAAATTAATTTTTGAAGAAGAAAATCATTACCATTTCTTCATAAGTACATTAAAAACATTCGTTGCCATTCCGATTTAATAAAAAGGTTGAAACAGAACAGAAAAACCTTGCGTTAAAATACGATCGGTGATGAAACCGCAGAATGGCATCAGTAATTCTTCGAAAGAGGTGACAGAGCTATTCCAGAGCGGTCGAACCCCTCTGATAGAATAAGAACCATACATCTTCGTCTGAAAGCATGCCCATTTCCACGGAAATATCCGAGGATTGGCTTAATGGGTGAAAGATGTTATTGGGCCAGAGGGTGTGTTTGGGATGTATTGGGATATAATGAAATCCTTGGTTTCTCGTAATTCACTTAATGAAAAGGCGGTGGGGGTTGTATTTTAATTCCATGGCTCTCTTTGGAGAAGTCATCATGCTATATGTTTATCTAAACACGGCTTACTAGATACTATACAGTAGGGTGCATCAAACGCCCCATGATTTTTAAATTTTTATAATATCGCTTTGTACCCAAGTTATTTTTGTTCCAAATACTTCAAAACTGATAGGTATGAAGTTTTGTAAAAATAAAATAATATTTAATGGGTCCACATCGAGCTTAAAGTTTTGAACTTTGGTCATTTTTTGTGAAAAGTGCAATAATTCCAAAGATAAAGTCGTCACAATTTGTTCTTAATTTTTTTTATGAAAAGCTACATATATGCTGTATATAATGACCCAAGTTTCATTAATCTAGCATTATTCAGTCAGGCGCTATAATTTTTTTTACGTTTGAAGAATATAAAGTAAAGTTGTTTTTGTTACAATACTCTAAGTGATAACTCGAGAACTTATTGAATTAGAGACATGAAATTTGGTCCATTTTGTCATAATTTGATATGATTTCAATAGATATGTGAAACTACATCTTTAATTTGTATTTTTTAAATTAAAAATTTTTAAATAATTTATTAATAACGTATTTATAATTTTTTTAAAAATGGTATCCTAAAAACCTAGTTTATATAATATTTTATGCTTAGTACAAACACTTTTACCAAAAATAACCAGTTTGAATTTCAATATTTCTACCTTACGTAAGAAATAAAGGTCTTAAACTAGTTGTACCTAAAAAAAAGTACTACAGAAAAAGTTATGTTACCTATTTAACTTTTGTTTAAATGCTTATAAAATGATACATAGAAAGTTCAGTAAGTACTACTAAGTATATTCAAGAACATTTAATTAATCCACCAGACAGAAACTTCACAAAAGTATCACAATTTTTAAAGTATCACTTTAACATATTAGAAATGTAAATATATATTCAAGAACAGTTAAACCAAGGGGCATTGTGACTGTATCACAAGTTAACCATCATGTAACATATTTGAGAGTAATGAAATTGGCAAAGTCACGCAGTTGAACTAGCTGTTGATTTGAAACTATTTTTTCCAGTAGAAGAGTTTGATTTGATCTTCAAGAAGACACATTTTTATGGCGTACAGCAATTTAGCCATCCAACGTGCTCTATGAACGGCTCCCGGTCGACTCAGTTTCACTTGTGTATTTTTTGGATAATCTAGGTACATTAAGCAATGCTTGGCGAATTCCATGTAATCCTCTCCGCATTTCCCAGAATTGATGGCACATTCTGCTACGTGTACTGCAGTGGCTTTAAGTTCATGCACAATACTTCCAACTTTCACTGGAACACTTTCTGAGTTAAAAGGTTTTTAATTACTCTTATCAATATTATCAAAGTTGTCGCGAAAATTTTTGAATATGATGATTTCTGGTGATTTGTAGTCTTCTATTTGCAAGTCTTTAAAAACACGTGTCAATATTACTTCCCCAATATGGTGTCTACAAAGATGTCTAAAGAAGTGCTCCTCCTAATTTTTTTCTGCACGCTGACGCAGGCAGCAGTTACATGGCCTGTATTTGAAGCAGTAGTGTCAGAAGTCATATTTACCACAGTTTGTTCACACTTCCAAGAAGCTAGGTGATCATAAATTAACTCAGAAATCACCGACCCATATTTTTATCTTTTTCCAGAGTATATGCTGGCACCCCAAGAAGTTTTTGCTTTTGACAGTCTCCACTCTCCAACAACTATTGTAAGACGCTCTTCTGTCTTATACTTACTGGTAAATGTTTTTGTAAGTTTAGTATCCCAATGCAAAGTTGTATATTCTGGGAAGTCCCATTGTTCTCTGCAAGAATTCGAAAGTTCTTCAGATACTCGTCTTCTGGACCTATCGACTGTTGCATACGAAGCTGCAACGGAAGAAGTTTCTCCTCCAAGTTCTTCAATTAAAGCGTTCGTATAGGCTGCTTGTTGTGTTGGAGTCATATTCAAACGCGTTGCTATTGACACGAGATTAGCTCTCTTTACCAGGTCATGGGGTATGAAAACGTTTATCCCTTTTCTTTTAACCCGATGATGACTTCTGCTGGGCTCACTTGTTGTTGGTACATCAATATCACTCTGGCCTACACTATCTGTCTGTACATTCAGGATCATTATTTAATTTGAGAAAATCATCCCTTGCGGAAAAACTCATTTTAGTCTTACTTTTCTCTTCCAACAAAAGGCGTTTTTCTTTCCTTTTGATTTTTTCCAAAAGGCTCTTATCACGTGATCTGACTTTGATCCGTCACTTTTCATTGATTGAAGAAATAAAAGATCTTCCTGATTTAATTACCAAGTTCTTCACATCTTTAGGCCATATTGAAAAAGTGGAACTAAGTGTGTTTTCCATATCTGCAATTTTTAATGCTGTAATAGGATTAGACCTCCTATCAATAGGTATAGCTCTTGTTTTGCATTTGCATCTAATAGTGCTATTATTCTTTGTCATGCTTTTCAGTCACTTATTATAGGAATATTAGCTTTTTCATAAAAAAAAGATTTTACCTGTGAGAGGACTATCTTTGAGGACTCCCATTTTGTTCTCTTTTCATCAATACGAAAAAAATATTTATGAGAGTCCGAGAAATCACAAATAAAATTAATTACCCCAATACTAGAGCAGATAAAAAGCTTTGAGTGCTTTAATAGCATCCAATTTAATGAAATAAAGGATAATTTAATTAATAATTAATCAAAATTAGCTCTACCCGGTGCTGCCATCTACTCTCGGGTGAAAGGGAAAATACCAATTTTCGATCAGGAAGCCGTTAGAAATACTGCTTAAATTATTTTTTTAATTTATTTCCTTTGCGATTGAAACATATTTTATATGTTTAAATACGTTATAATTTTCCTAGATTGTCTGAAAAAATTTGCTAAGGATTTAATTTAAAATTTAGTACACAAAAATCGGATTTTATGTGTTTTAAATGAAAAATCTGAAATTTCAAAGCGTTTGTGGACCCATTTAAAGTCTACGGAACACAAAAATATTTGGCAAGACAACTTTTTATGAGTAAAGGAACATTTTTAGATTGGGTACAAAGCGATTTGTTTCTAGAAGGGCGTTTGATGCACCCTACTATACAGGCTAGACGAATACGGAAATCATTAAAAATCCAGATGGCAATACTGGACAAACTGGCAAAGCATATCCACAGTGTTGAAGGCGGTGGGTGATATAGGTAGGACTTGTGGCGATCCAAGCGGGAAAAGTTGTCAAATGGTTTTCATTGTTGAAAACTCGGCTAGCCTGTATAGTATCTAGTAAGCCGTGATCTAAAATAGTAGCTTATCAGACTTAATCATTTTTTCTCAGGGTGATCCAAAACTCTCCATGGACAAAGATGAGGAGTGTTGACATCCGAGGACAATTGAATCGCCAGTTTTAAAAAGGGAATAGGTCCAAAAATTGGCAATTTGAATTTTTGTGCGCAAAAAAAACACAAGCTTCGCGTGTTACTACAAATGTATTGAGAAAAAATAACTGCCCCCTATATCGGGAGATACAGCACCTCGAATGTGGCAAAATCAATTTCCATTCATCGTATTTTCTGATTAATTTTGAAATTTAAGTTACTTTGTCTTTCTTTTCTTACACTTTGTACTGAAAACTTAGCCAAAGTAAAATTTTATTTTTATTTAAAAGTTATTTTTCCTTTTTTATCCAATGAATGTTTGACTCCATTGATATTCACTTACTCAATTGATAGTGCTTTAATGACTCAGTTTCATAGTAATTTTTACTCTTTCTATTATTTTTCACTTTTATACTGTGATATAATATATTTTCTTTGTCGTTTAAAGTGATTTTTTTCATCTGAAATTTCATAAGGTTGAAAAAGGGAAAAAGTCCATTATCTTTTTCCAACTGTTAAATATTTTTTACGCTTTTATTTTTTCGCTGATTATTCTGCACTCTAAATAGGGTCCTGAATTTCCAGTACAAATTTTGTGGTTTTACAATAAAATTCCATTACTTATACATTTTTTTCTTCTCAAAACCTGGTTTTTGGACGTTTCCTTTTTCAAACTGACGATTCAAATCAGTATCACACTGGTCCCCAAAGAAATCCTGAGGTGATATAATGCCGATAAAAGATGCCAGAAGCAATGAAAAATGTGTCGTTGTTGCCAGATGGTCAATATCAATTCAATTCCAGTTCCAATTTAATTGTTTTAGCTCTTTTAAAATCTATGTAAAGTATGTGTCCTAAAAATTTCATCTTCAAATTCCGACAATAAAAATCCGATAGTAAAAAATTATTATTTGTAGCGGTTAAAAGACCATCCTTCAAGGACAAAAACTTTAAGCAGTGTTTATAAATGGGATAAAATATAATAATTGGCACTTGAATTGGCCCAGCCGTTTGTTCACAATAAATAGCCCATTTTTCATTGTTGTCTGAGCTTTAGCTCTTCAGGATTGTTTCCCAGACCCCCTTTAACCGGAGTGATTCTGAATTTTCTTTGGATAGATTACATCCCCTATCATTTCCTCCCCCCCCCTGAGTTTTGAGTTACCCTGCATAAATATTAGCAAATAAACTTACACATTTAGGCAAGGTTATAATTATCACCGAACTATCTTTCAACCTAGTTAACCCTTATCTCGTTCAATTTTATGTGTTTATGTTTATATTAACGTTTGACTGGATTCATTAGGTAATTTGAGGCTTTCTACTCCAAAATAACTTTGACTGTCTAATAAATTCTTCCAATATTTTCGAAAAGAAAAATGTTCGATTACGAATTACTTTTATAATATTAAAAAATTTATTTAAATTAACTTCTATGCTCATTTTATCGATGTACAACCGCCTAAATATCAACTAAAAACGTATCTTTTAAGTCATCATGATTTTAATAAAATCAGAGAACAACCAAAGTTTGTTTTAATTTCAAAGACGCATTTTTGATGATAATATTTTTGTATTCGACATTAATTAAATATATATTTTGAAAAAAAAAATATTCAAACAGTTTGTTATGTAAAGACAAAAATATCACCACAAGTCAAAAAAATTATCGTAATTATAAATGTTTATATACAAAAAGTTCTTACCTTTTTTTTGGGAATACGTTACTTGTACATTCCTTGTGCATTAATAAGTACATTTTATGTGAGAAAAATCCTTTTAACTTTTTAAAAATATTCATTTCAAATGTTACAAAATTTAAAGGGTATCTTACAAAAAGTTATTAAGATGAGCAAAAACCAGTGTTTTCTTTAAAATAAGAGTTTAAAGTATTCGCAAAGAATGCTAAATGTCTCTCTATATTAAAAAAAAGTAACAGTCGCCGCCGCTGCCGCCGCCGCCGCCGCTGTTTCAGAAAATCTTCACTTTGACAATTTTGAACTGTCGCTATGCAAAAACTATGGAACGGAAATTATTGAAATTTTGACCATTTGTAGACAAATGTATGAGGGTCCTTTTTGTTTCAATAGCTAATTAATGAGATAATTATTTCTGGAATTATTTAATGTCAAAGTTGAAAATTATTTTTTTCTGCTGCGAGTTCGCCCCCAGCAAAATCTATTCTCAGCAGAAATATGAATTTTTGCAGCCGCATTCTCTTAGATGTGAAGTTTTGCACCTCGTAACCCTTTTTTCGAATTTCGAATTAGTTTTGGAGTAATTAAGTTTTAAAGTTTCGAAATTTTTGACGGGTTTTCGGTTTTTTCGTTATAAAAGAAAAACTAATCACAGTAGAACTATGATATTTTAAACACACATACAATTATTTTTTATAAAAATATTGGCGTTTTGTTTTTCAAAAAATTCTAATTAGTTTTGGAGTTATTAAGATTCAAAGTTTTAATTTTTTTCTTCTCATTCTGTGGCCGTTCACTAGAGAAACAGGCGAGTTTTATGATGAGTCTAATTTCTTTTATTTTCAACAATGTTTTTTCTACAAAATGGTTGATGATTATTAGTAGACTTGCTGGATATTTTTTAACATTTCGATTAAATTATTGATAAGCTAAAAAAGGAATGTATTTCAGCAACATTTTTGTTGTTAATTTAGGGGAATGATACGAATTAAATTATTTATAAGCAAGAGAGAGGTATTTTCGGTATTACAAGAGGCTTAATTAAGTCGAGAAGAGTGCTAAGATCGCGAAGCGATCTGAAAAGAACTGCGAAGCAGTTACGGGGGTTGGTGAGCGATAGCGAGCAGGGGGCAGGCCCCCTAGTTTTGAAAAAAAAAGTATTCAATTCATTAACAAGCTACTGATTTTAGTATAATAAAACAACTTGATAACTAGATATGAATTTTTACGGTTTTAATAAAACAAACAAGTAAAATTTGCTTAAATAAAAACTTTTTAGGCCTTAAAATATTTCAAGAACGTTTTGTTCTAATTAATTAGCTTTAAATTTTAATTAGTTTTACTAAACTGCATTTTAAGTGCATTTAGTTAAGTTTTACTAACATGCATCCATAAAGTATTTTCAATTTTTCTGAATGTAGAATTATAAATTTTATCTATTAAGATTTTTTACTTTAAAGAAACAATTTTACTAAAATTTAATAATGCTAACAAGGAAAGGGTATTTAATTTTAAACTTTCGTTTAAATATGGATAAATGTTCTCATTTATCTTTAGACAAAAAATTACTTAACATACGACTTATTTTATTTATACGTACTCAAAGATAATGTTAGTGATTACTAATAGGAAATAGTCAAATAAATTTAACAAAATGTGTTACTTAAATACGTATTTTGTCTTATGAAAACTATAATTCAAGTTTTTAAACTATGTGATAATATATTTTGATTTTGATAAGTCTTTGGAAAAGTTTTAAAAGTCTTCTTCATTAAAATTTCAGCTAAATTTCTGGTATCCCATTCAAATATAAATTATTACACTTCAAAAAAGAACATGCATAAATTTCTTCAAGCTCAAGTAACACATTTTAATCGTATTTTTCCTTAACTTTCAAAGCCTATGTACTTAACTATCAAAATATGTAGATAAAAAGTGCTAACTATGTTACAAAAAACAGCGCCATATTTCCTTTAACTCATAAAATCTCCCAACATAATAATCTGTGCCCCTGCTAAAATAGATAAACTATTTGTAATAATGGAAATTTCCTGGAAGAGAAGTGACTTAATCAGTTCCGGGTAACTCGGAGTTTATAAGTAACAGACAATAACAAAATAATTTGGTGCATATTTAAGTTGAATATCACTCAAGTATTCATTATTATGCAGTAATTAGTGTAAGTTGAAGAACCAAATTTATTTCGATTATCTGATGATTTGTAGATTATTTCAAGGGTAGGATGTTTTACTTAGGGTCTTCACAATTTGATTCTCACTTAAGGCAATTAATCCCTTAATTTGAAGCCGAAAGGAAAAACCAAACGATTGTTTCATAGGAAATTACAGCTTTGCGATAAAATGAGTATTGTATCAGCAAATTAATTTCACTAGAACTACTTTTTTCGACACCCAATTTTGAAACTAACCGTTTAAATACATTTTAAGTAGTAAACATTTGATTAATTTTATTCGTAGTACTAAATAGTTCATTTCTTGGAACTTGTTTATTGAATTAAGTTATGAAAAAATATTTCTTAGTATAATTAAGTTCCACATTTTTATCATACTTAAGCAGTTTAATTAAATAAGTACTACATTAGTTTCCTGATAGTTCATTTAAGCACAGTTTATTTAATCTCGATAATTGAAAAAAAAACATAAACATAACTAGAAGTAAGTACCTACACTTTATTTTTTTATTTTTAAAGAACACATTTTAATCTTTAAGTCTAAAAAGTATTTAAATAAAATGTGTATTTTAAATACATTTAATAACGGACGTAGTACTGAATCAAATATTTCCTATCGTATGCTTCAATCTTAAATCGATTTAAAAAATCATTTATATGAATATTTTTCTTTATTCTCTTTAAAATTAATATTTTTCTTTATTCTCTTTAAAATTAATATTTTAATTGACTGATGTACTAATTTTTCTTTTATTAAAACCGTAGATTTTCCTTTTTTTCATACACGGTTTAATAAAACGTTAATAATAGAAGAAAGTCGAGTACAATATCTTAAGATTCACCCTTCACAATTTCTAAACAACTTCCCAAGAGGTGTAAGGTAATATCTGTACAAAACGAAGGAATTTGATAACCTATATAAAAAAGTCCAGTTCTTTGATTCTCTCATATCTCTTTCGGTTTTCCAAGAATTGGATGTTTGGAGGTGACCCAAAAACTCTTATTGCCCTAATTCTTGTAATAGGATAAAATTACTTCTGGTTGGAACAATTTTATTACGTGTGAGAAAAAAGTGTTAAGATATTGGGGTTCAATCATTTGTAATCATTCTCACACAAGCATTCCCAGTGAAAATATAAATAACTTACATACCTGATTATATTAAAAAATCTCACTGCTAAGTGAGTTTTCTACTTTTCCGTATTTTGAAATAAGTTTGAGTGGGCTACATATTATTAATGTTCTTCAAGTATTCAATAAAATATTGGATTTTTATTATTTATTTTTTTTATTTAGTGTAAACCCTAATCTTTCAAAATGTTCAGAGCTATGTATTTCACATTTAAAAATGGGTTTGGGGAAAGAATTCCAAGGGATCTTTCATAAATAACTAATAAATTTCTGGGAAACCGCATAAAGGATTTGAGATTATGTTTTTACGTACTATAAATAGTATAGTTGTTTTGAAATGCGCATGTAGATTAAATAAAATTTAGTTATAATTTGGAGTGTAACATAAGTTATTTTTAATTTATCTTGTAAACGGTTTTGGTTTTCAAATAATCAAGTCGTGCTGAGCTACCCTTATGATGAGTTACATAATTGGCTTAACCTACATCTAACCCATTAATAAAACTATTCGAAAATATAAAATACGATTTCTATTAAAATTAATCTTTATATTATTTTCACATTTTTATGGTTGGTTAATTTATTAGTAGGTTAATTTATCTTTGATGAAAGAAATAACAAGTTTTTATTAATTTTATTCCTTAAAAAGCTCTTTTAAAAGAACCCGGAAGTAAATTTCTAGAGCGCATATAATTAAATTAGGGAATGTAATCGTAAGTGCAATGTTTAAATTTGGGGAAATAATTAATCGAAGTGATTAAGTTCTTTTGAAAAATCTTACTTCAATCGCTTTTCTAAGTTGATATTTTTTCAGATCTATCAAAATCTAATTATATGCTATAAATAGATAAATAGTCTTATTGAAAAAGGTTGTTTTTCGATTTTATTTTCATGAAATAAATTTTTCTCATTCCTTTTTTAAAATCATGCATTAATATTCATATTATTAATATGCATATAATTCATATTAATATGCATATAATTATGCATTATATTCATATAATTCAACATACTATTTAGAATATGAGAGTTATGTGCTACAATTGATTAATAAATGCTTAATTTAACATTTGAAAGCTTACGACTCCTTTAAAGTTGAAAACTAACTCATTTAAATTCTTGGAAAAGAAACATTGTGATTTTTAAAAAAAAAGATTGAATCTTGTTTGGATCATACTTAAAGAGAGGTGACATGAGGAAGGAATCTTCCAATTACTAAGGCTGTGGGACATTTTTATTTGCGATTTCTGACTACTTTTCAGGGCGCGTACTTTTAGCCGCCACGTCTGATAAAATTTTACGCATCAATTACGCATCAATCAAAAAACGCACTCAATTTTTTATTTTCTATGTGATTTTTAACATATTTTCGTTAAAGCAGACTTTCATTTTTGAAGGTTGATTTGTGAGTCAATAAACTTACGTTCAGTAAGTTTTTTAGGCTCTAGCTTTTAAATTCTCGATTTTATTGCCCAAATTCATTTTTGCGTGTTCTTTTACCCTCCTTTCCCCTATAAATAATACTAATTCAAAAATATTATTAAAAACCACGGAAACAGTATATTTAGAAGAATGGGAATTGATTTTTTTTGTAAAGGAATACGTAGTAGAAAGGGATACTTCGTGAAAATATGCTTTAAATACAAAAGCTGGTTATTTAGAGTGATGAAAACTTTTCTCTGAAAACACATAATAGTATTACAATAATAACAAAAATACAATGATACAGCTAGAAAACAAAAGAAAATATGTATTGAAAACAAAAGCATGCCCCGTTGGGACAAAACATGACGATGGGAATACGCTATTATAAAGAGGTTTTGAAACTAGGGGGAATGAGGTAAAATAAGTTTTTCCTCAATAGGTTTAAGTTTTTATCATTGTTTAGTTACGGTTCTATTTAATGTGTCATTTTCTTTTGCCCATTCCAAAAACTTATTTACAAGGACTAGAACATTGTTAATAGTTTTTTTAAGAAGGCAATTTTAGATTTATCATCTGATAGTTTTCTAATCCCCCCCCTAAATATATGGTCGGTTTCTTTTTCTAGGCCTGTAAAAGCATAATTTTAAATTCTGATATATCTCCTAGAATATTTAAGATAGTTAAAAAGTTGTTATGTACTTTTTTAAGACATTGTAAAAGTTTTTCTAATAAGTTGTTTTGTGTTTCCTTTCATTAGATTTTATATTTTGATTTTACTTTCTTATTTCATAATTAGGAGTGCTTTATCAGCCAACTCAATGAATTCAGAATACTCACTTAACAATAGTAAAACTACTTTCTTATCTCTACAAAATATTGTTTCAAATCTAAAGCCGTTAAACGAACTTTAGAATAAAACAACTTGTGTTGTATTTAGAGGCATACACGGGCATATTCTATTACTTGTAACGTTCTCTACAATATGTCACAATTACCATGAAATGCCTCTTATTTATAAACTCACTCATCATCTCATGTCATACTTTGTATCGGTTTATATGGAACGATGATAGGTACTTAAAAAGATTGAAAACTTGGCTATAATCCAATATTGTTGCAACAGAGTTAGTTATGTATATTAAACGCATTTTATCTTGTCATAATGATGAATAGCATGTGTGTAAGCTTAGGTTATGTGTCACCACTGTGAATTTATGATATTAAATTAACTAATTCAAGCATCGTTTCGAGAAAAAAAACTATGCAAGCTATCGTTATTGGGTGGTTATACAAGTCCATTTGGGGTTGGGTTATGAAGACATTTTATGTCAGAAGGTGTCAAACTTTCCGGCAAAATCTCCGTATAAAACTTTTAGCATCAATCATTACATCATGTCTCATTTATGTCCGTTTTTTAAGCTCAAAATACTTTGGTGTTTTTATACTAACAATTCACGAAGTTTCCTCTTGGTATTGATATTACCTAATACCTTTCAGGTTGTAGTTTGAGAATTTAGTTTTTATTAATTTTCTGTAAATTTTAAAGAGCAGGATATTATAATATAGATTAAAGTATGTATAGTAAAAGAGAACGGCATTTTGCTCTTGGTTATTCTCATATCTCTATAATTTACGTTCAGCATTTTTGCCCATCAGTTTTGAATTACTTTGAAAGACCAATTTTGCGCTTTTAAATAATTCCGTACTTTTCCCACTACCTATCCGTGCCTTGCTGTGTGTTGTTAAATATAAATTTCCTAGTTAGACTACAGGGTGATTCAGAATTCGTCATCAATATCTACGTCATCAATATCTACGTAGGAACGCATGGGCGCATATGCCATGTAGTAGGACAAAATGACCCCAGTTCAACGATGGAAAGAACACCAAAGAATGGAAGTGGTAAGGAAAAAACATTTATTATCTTGTAAGTTTGTACAACAGATGCAAAGAAATGTTACATGTAAGATAATAAATGTTTTTTTCTTACCAATTCCTTCTTATGTGTTCCTTCCATCATTGAACTGGGGTCATTTTGCCCTACTCCAAGACGTATGCGCCCATGCTTTCCTATGTGAAATCTTCTTTTCCTATTCCCTACCTCCCCACCAAATAATATTGATGATGAATTCTGAATCACCCTGTATACAATTAAGAACCTTTATACCAGTGTTGCCCAACCTTTTTCGGTCCATGCCCCACTAAATCCTGTCTAAATTTTCTATGCCCCCTCAAGTCCTTTATTTTTTTTTTCGAAAATCCTTCTTAACCCATTAAGCGCCAAAGCTCCCATTTTGGGAACATTTTTAAAATATTTTTTTCACCAAAAAGAAATAAAGATACATACTTGCATTTTTTTTCCTTTAATAACAAGAATATGAATAATTGTTAGTAATTTTTACAAAAAGTTTGCAACTTAAATTCTATTTTTTAAAATTCTTCGAACTTTGACAAAATTGGCACTTTTTTCTTCACAACAAAATAAGTTCACTAAAAATTATTTATTCAAATGCGGGAGATTTAAACCAATGAATATGGAAAACAATAGTTTTGTCTTTAAATCAAAACAAACCGGGGGTCAAAAAAATAATTTAGAAGGATTTTACAGCTGTTTATTTAGAATGTTCCCAAAATGGGAGCTTTGGCGGGAAGTGACTAGTGCGATTTCTCGCGCGTTCCCGTATTGTGAGGTATGTTACTGAATTGGAACTCTCTGGGTTTATTGCCTTTCTTTTGAAATTCACACCTCTTTTCTGTCAAGGGGTACAGCCCCCTTGTTTCCTGCCTTTTGTTGTTCAAGAAGAGGTGTGTTTATCAACAACCAGGTGATTTATTACTTAGCAGGTGTTGAATTATTTACGGTACCACCTCCTTTATTCTGAAGAATGGACAAGGAATGCGTGTAGAATTCTTTATCTGCATTGCAAACTATATATCCAGTTAGTGCAGATGAGAAACTTTATTTAGATTATGAAGAATTTTCAGTTGAATGTAAAATACCTGTTCATTTTAGCTGCGCAATGTGTTTTAGACTATACAAAAATCAGATTCGCGTGTATTTTCAGAAGATTAGCAGGTATTTCATCGGTGCCTCCAAATTTTGTTAAAATAACTTTAATTAAAATTTTTAATGTAAATAATTTTGATTTAGTGAAGCTAGAGAATAAATTCGGTGATGTCTAATTTATAATAGAACGGAGAAAAACAAGGACATTTCAATAATGACTATTACATTAAAAATAGAAAAGGGTGCCCAAAAGATTACGACTATGATAACCTGAATAAAATTCAGAAACAACATAAAAATAATTAAAATCGGTAAAAAAGAAAAGAAAAGAAACATTCAAGCTAAATCATTCTATTTTTCAAACAAAGAGTATAATATTTTTTGAAAAAACACTATGAATTTATTAACAATTCAAATAGAAATTATGCAAAGTATAGAATGGTATAGTTTATTAATCATATGAAAAAGATTTACGGAACTTTTAACTTCATTTAGCTAGCAAATAAAATTAAAAGTTCAACCCGTAACACTGCGGCGGTGGAGAAAACGCCCACTTTACGTTACCCCCACTTTACGCCAAAGCTCCCATTTTGGGAACATACCATACCTCCGGTCGAAATTGAGATTTTTTGAAAATTTAAACTGTATATTAGTGGAGTAGAATTAGGTTGAAAAAGGGCTTGACCGTGAACAAATTACAACAAAAGCAAACTCTGCGGGAAATGGTAGGTGACATGGTCCTAATCAACATACTAAAAATATACATCCGTACTAGTGGTAGAAATATGTTTTTTTTGGCCGCCATCTTGAAAAAACACCCAAAAATTTTTTTCATCAAAAAAGGTCGTGTAAGGTATCAAACTGTGGGGAATTTTGTGCTGAAAGTGAATATGATTTTTGTTTTTCTTTAAATTCATTAAAAAGTAAAATTTTTGGCCAAAAACGCAAAGCAGATACAATGATAAAGGGCCCTCCCTCCATACTAAACGCATCTTAAACGTTCTAAATTTTTTAAAAAACACTACTTTGAGACAAATGGTAGTTGACATGGTCCTAATCAACATACTAGAAATATACATCGGTACTAGTGAGGAAAATATCGTTTTTTGACCGCCATCTTGAAAAACACCAAAACACATTTTACTCCGTAAAATGTCTTGTAATATATCAAACTGCAGGGAATTTTGTGCTGAATAAGAATATGATTTTTGTTTTTCTTTAATTTTGATAAAAAATAACTTTTTTGACCGAAAACTGATAGAAAATTCAATGATTTGCGAACCTTCTATCATATGGTTTGGTTTTAAACGATCTCAATATTTCTAGAAAATTATAACATAAAAATATAACATTTGTAAATGTCAAATGAAGGTTATTTGATTAGATATGCAAAAGTTCATGAAGTTTTTTATCCACCACAATCCATTTGCTCCTTCATTAAGTGGTTAATGGAATATTTTTAACGGAATAACAGATAGTGAGAACAAGGTTAATGTAGAAACTGTAGACATCATTGGCAGAGCCCTGCACGCGCTCGCTATAGCGCGTCTAACTCGCCCTTTTAAAAAAAAGCGCGTCCTTAAGATTTTGCGCGTACGATTTTGATCAAGTCGTGAAAAAATCGGCAGGCTTCTGTTTACGCGGCGATTTTCTTTAGAATCGCGCGCGCTGGTGAAAAAGCGGCGCGCTTGTACAAAAGCGCCGCGCTGAGAAAAATTCGGCGCGCTATGAAAAGCGCGGCGACTTTTTCTTGAATCGTCAACGTGCAGTAAATGTTAGCTCTCAATAGTCAGATATTTAACTCGAAATGATTTTACACCAGTGTATCTAATATTTTATGTTAATTTGGGATTGAAGTGGTCAAAGGATTGATGAAGGGTTCCACTCTAATTTCTTAGTCAGAGTAAACACTAATATAAATTTTTACAAACATACGCATATATTTAAAATTTTTAAAGGATATGTAAGCTAGTACTGTTTAGAATGTTTTAACAGGTAAAAATAATTTCTCTATGGGAAATAAAATTCTGAGATAATCAAACAGAAGATCATGCTCAATTAAGGATCTGGATTAATAGACGATTATGGACGATTATAATAACCTATAGGGGTTTTGCCGAACGTTTTGTAAATAGTATTTTGCTCCATAACTCACGGACGTAGCTATAGATTTTATAAGGGGGGTGTTCAAGAAACTTAGGGTCACAGTGGACACTGAAAGTTTAACTAAAACAGGGTTTTCCAACTGGCGGGACGCATGAGGCCCGCGAAGCTCCCTGAAACCGCACTAAAAAGTAGCTTTAGAAGACATTTTAGCATACTAAAATTTAAACATTTTTGGGGGGGGACCCCGAACCCCCCTATATACCTTATTAAATTAAGGAGTAGCTTTGCTTTGGTCGGTCGTTTTCTATGGAGAAAAATTGAGGTTTCGAAAGAGAGGTTGTATACCTTGAATTTCCCTCTGAGCGTAGCAAGGGGTTTTAAAGGCTTAGGTTAACCTTTATCATGAGGAGGGACAAAATGGAATATCATAGGCATAGGTTCAACTTTTGATTAGGGGGGGCAGAACCTGTAAGACCTCAGGACCAAGGGAGCCGTTACTAGACTGTTTCGAAGGGGTTCTGCCCCCTCCCCCCAAATGTTTCTAATAGTTTCCCATTCTGAGTAAAATCAAAATGTACGGCAAATGTGAATTTTTGTGGTTAATACATGCCCTCAAGGAAAACAGAGGGGTCTGGGGGTCCCCCCCAGAAAATTTTTTGAAATTGGACCCGAAAAGGTTGTATTTTCACTCATTCTTTTAATATTTGGGACAGGAACCTTTCTGTTTGACTGACATTAGGTCTAGGCTAAGGAGGGTGTCTGGACCCCCTAAACCCCCCCCTTATATACGTCCATGCTATAAGTTGAAACCAAACCTCGTTCCTGCAATTAAGTATCAATATCTGGGGATATCATTGTTCACATGTAAATTGTATCCCCGTTTTAGCTAAGTTTTGGTAAAAGTTGATCCACGGCGAAAATTATCCCTCACGATAGTATATGTAGTCCTAATTTTTGGACCTGTATAGATTAGAGAGCCTAGTATAGATAACCCTCATTTATTTACATCAGAATTTGGTATAGTCTTGATCACTCATTCTAAGCACAAGTCCAATCATATTTAAGTTAAAAGGTATGAAATATTTCAATGTGTAGAAATGATAAAAAAAAAGTTAGAAAATACAACTTTAATGTTAGAAAGGAATACTATTTACGAAACAACACAGCTTGACTGAGCTGATACAACTGTCTATATAAATCTTAATTCAAAGTTCATTTATCCTTATAAACCAAAGTAACAGCTACAGAAGAGGAGAAAAAACTATTTACAAAGATTATTACAACTTAAAAGGATTTAAATTTAATTTAAGGGATGCACTTTTTATAAATTTTTTAATTAATTCTTATTCTAAGATTTATTCAAGATCAAGAAACTTCTCAATCTGAAGAATCTGGAAATGTATACTTATTTATAAATCAGTGATAATTTTATCAAAATGATCTTCAAATATTTTCTCGTTTCATGAAGGTGTAATGCAATGATATCATGCGATTCCTATTTGAAGCGCGCAAGCTTCAAATCGGCGGGTTATGTGGAGAGCGTCGCGTTTTTGATTGCGCGGCGTGTTTTTCATAGCGCGGCGCGTTTTTTTCAAATCGGCGATTTGTTTCAAATCGGCACGATCTCAAGGAGAGCGTGTTGCCTCGGCGAGCTAAAAGTTTGTATGACGATCTGATTTTAAAGAGACGCGCTTGGCGCGCTAAATCGAGCGCATGCAGGGCTCTGATCATTGGGCGAAATATACAAGAAAAACTTACAGGCAAACTTTTCAAAGAAGCTACCTGTCTAAAATCAGATTTGGCAATTACCATGTTCCTCTCCTTATAAGTTCCTCTCAAACTCTCAAAATCAACGAAGATTCATAAATATGCTAGGGAATTATTTTCAAAGAAATGGCCATTCCGTTATTCATGCCGAAGGAGATGCAGATACGTTGATCGTTAAAGAAGCGTTAAACCTAGCACAGGAGAAACAAGTCACAGTTGTAGCTGATGACACCGATGTTTTAATTTTACTACTATATCATTCGTCATCAAACATGATGCAGTCTTCAGTCTTCCCTACAATCGGATAAAGTTCGCGACTTTCAAGCAATGCAAGGAGTTATTGGAGAAGAGGCCTGCAAAGCTTTGCCATTTGTCCATGCGTTAACTGGATGTACACCACCAGTTCATTATTTGGAAAAAGCAAGTCTTCGGCTTTAAAAAATATAATAAATTCTCAAATATTGTTCGAATATGCTTCCCAATTTGGGTCTACGGAAATTACTAATAAGGAAGAGTTACTGGAAATGGGCTGCAAAGTTATTGTGTCATACGGAGGTAACTTTAATACCAACGACTTAAATAATCTTCGTTATGAAGAATATATGAGGAAAATAGCTTCAGCTAAAAAAGAATTTGATATTGCACGTTTGCCTCCGACACAAAATGCTGCAAAATATCATTTACTTCGAGTAAATTTACAGTGTTTTATTTGGAAGAATCTGTTCATGCCAAGCCCTGATCCTACCCTATGGGGTTGGCAGTTAGTTAAAGGAGAATTCCAGCCAATATTGACAGATAGGAGTCCAGCACCAAAGGAGCTTTTAGAAATAATCAAATGTGCATGCCAAACTACAGCTGATGAGCCATGTTACAGTATGAAATGTTCAGGCCGCCGATATGGACTTTCTTGTACCGTAGTTTGCAACAACTATTGTGGAAAGAACTCTAGTAATACAGGAGACCTAATTAATACTTATGAAGATGAAAATGATATTGGTCTATGACGGTGTTTATAGCACCTATAATTTGTTTTTAAAATGTTTTAATTATATGTTTAATGTTATATTTTCAAGCTTAAAACTATCAAACTTGAAAGTAGTTTCCTATTAAATTTGTAAAAAAAAAATCAAAGTATCCTAGAATTTTGTAACCTAGTCCAAATCTAATTAATAAATGGATGGATTGTTTGGCTAAGGATATGTTATTAATTATTTTTAAGTATCATATTCTCTTTCAGCACAAAATTCCCAGCAGTTTGAGGAATTACTTTTCATGTAAATTTTTTTTTCAAGATGGCGGTCAAAAAATCGCATTTTTCCCATTAGTACGGACATATATGTTTAATTGGACCATGTCACCTACATTTCCCTCAAAATAGTGTTTTTCGAAAAGCTAAGGACGCCTATGGTCCATATAGTATGGAGGAAGGGCCATTTATCATTGAATTTGCTATCAGTTTTTGGTCAAAAAAGTTATTTTTTATCAAAATTAAAGAAAACAAAAATCATATTCTCATTCAGCACAAAATTCCCTGCAGTTTGATATATTACAAGACATTTTACGGAGTAAAATGTGTTTTGGTGTTTTTCAAGATGGCGGTCAAAAAACGATATTTTCCTCACTAGTACGGATGTATATTTCTAGTATGTTGATTAGGACCATGTCAACTACCATTTGTCTCAAAGTAGTGTTTTTAAAAAAGTTTAGAACGTTTAAGCTGCGTTTAGTATGGAGGGAGGGCCCTTTATCATTGTACTTGCTTCGCGTTTTTGGTGAAAAATTTTACTTTTTAATGAATTTTAAGAAAAACAAAAATCATATTCTCTTTCAGCACAAAATTTCCCACAGTTTGATACCTTACACGACCTTTTTTGATGAAAAAAAATTTTTGGGTGTTTTTTCAAGATGGCGGCCAAAAAAACATATTTCTACCGCTAGTACGGATGTATATTTTTAGTATGTTGATTAGGACCATGTCACCTACCATTTCCCGCAGAGTTTGCTTTTGTTGTAATTTGTTCACGGTCAAGCCCTAATTCTACTCCACTATATGATTAGAGACATATATTGAATCTCAAAACACACAAAAAATTAATTTTTTTCATAGCGGTTCATATAGCGGCGTTTAATGGGTTAAGAACTAAATAAAACCAGGTGGTCCATGCCCCACCTGGGGTACAATTTGGTTAAAAGTTTTCAAACTTTCCCCGTATAAATTCATATTGCGCCCCACGTTAGGAAACACTGCTTTATACCATAGAGTCATTTTCCCATATCCCAAGCGATCCCTATCATCGTCTATGCAAAGCATTTAACCCAACTAATTGAGGTAATTTCACAGCGAATTTACAAATTTCAGAGGGGAAATTCCTCTCTAATTCATACCATAACCTAATTACGACCCCAATCTGAACTCGAAACTCCCCTAGTGAAGTAACAGATCTTAATCCTGGCTTGAACTAGTTCAATTTACCCCCTCTGCAAGACGATGACTTAAACTCTAATTTTATTTGATACGCCGATAAGAGAGAGGAGCACAAGGCTCATTTACATTCCAAAGGCCAGAAGAGATTTTCGTAATACCATTCGACGACGACGCATCGTATTTTGTGGGGCATTAATATACCCGCGCGGTCATATCGGGTTACTCCGGGTAATGCCATGGTAATCTTTAAAAGCGGAAACTATTTTAATCCGGGCAATAAGTTAGGGACAAATAAGAGTGGAAATTGGATTGATTCAACAAAATGAGGGTACTGGAGGGGATCTAGCGTGGAAAAGTGATTAATTACCTTTCCTTTGCTATATATTATACATCGATTCCTCCCGATGAGTATTTTACATTGCAAAGTGAATAGGAGATTATACAGGGTGTTTCAGATAAATGTTTCATAACTTCTAGGGGAGGTAGGGTACATCAAGACGAACAAGAATCGGTATAGAAAGGGGGGTCGCAAGTGGGGTCTAAGGGGTGAAAATCACGGGTGAAAATTAGCAAAAAAACTCGCATATCTGGGCATAAAGCGATACAATTGTTCGATTCCGGTATTTTTTACATTCAACCAATTAAAATTTTTCATGTAAAACGAGATGCAAGTGTTTATTCTAATCAAAAACCGACCAATAGTTGAATGAGGGATGCGTTGTAGGTAGATTAAAGTTACAATTGTCCCTTGGTCAGACATTAGTTCTTTTCGCCATATAACTCTAACCAACCAAACAACCAACAAAACTCTAATATTAAGATATTTTTGTCGTGACACTTTCTATTGCAGTATATCAACTTACAACGTATGCCTGTTTCATTTATTGGTCTGTTTTTGATTAGAATAAACACTTGCATCTCGTTTTTACATGAAAAATTTGAATTGGTTGAATGTAAGAAATACCGGAATCGAACAATTGTATCGCTTTCTGCCCAGACATGCGAGGTTTTTTTGCTAATTTTCACCCGTGATTTTCACCCCTTAGACCCCACTTGCAACCCCCCTTTCTATACCGATTCTTCGTCTTGATGTACCCTACCTCCCCTAGAAGTTATGAAACATTTATCTGAAACACCCTGTAGTTAAAAATGAAAGTTTCAGAACGTATGGAAAAGTAATAAAGTTTACGTAAGACTTTTATCTAGGTTATGCTCAAGGTTAGGTTATGCTATACCAGGGAACCCCTCAGATTCCCCCTCAGGGGCACACCTTGTCGAGGTGTGACGGGTGTCACAATCCCGAGGTACCCCAGTGTCCTTGTGGGGGGACGGGATGGCCTGTTCGGTTTGCTCCTCTGCCTTTCACGCCAGCAGTCTGCGCACTGCCCCGTCGTGAGTTCGATTCTCACCTCGCCCCTGGGTGTATTTTCCTTCTTTGTGCCAGTAAAAATTCTGTTGTGTCTGTCTTACTTGACGAAGGTGTATAAGCGGATCCTTGAGATCAAGCACACATACCGGAAAATATATGTAACCAAAAAACCAAACCAAACCAAACCCCTCAGATTCTCATTTTGCTTTCAGCCGGATGACGTCACTGGTCAAAAAAGCGTGTAAGCTGTGACATGTTTACCCAGTGGAGTGTCCAATCAGGATTTTTTTTAAGAAAGAAGGATTTTTTTTCTTACGTAGAAAGAGGGAGGAAAAAAGACACAGGGAAAATATGAACAAGTTATAGTTTTCTATCTCATGCGGAAGCAAATCCTAAAATTAAATCGGTACTTGTTACTTCTATGGAGAAAATCTTTTTTTACTTTTTCTTATTAACTGATAAAAATTTTATTCTAGATTGAAGAATTAATATTTTTTTTTTTATAATAATGTTTAAAATATTTTATATCTAAAAATTTATGATATTTTTAGTTATAGAACGTTACAAAGGTAATGGTAACAGTGTTTATTGTACATAAAAATTGATTATCCCACAATAGGGCATTGCAAAAAAATTTTTTTTTTAGAAAGTTCCAGGAGCACCCTCCTGATATTGTTTCACTTACTGAAATATTATTGCCTGCAAATTTTCATAAAGCCCTTCATACACAATTTCTAAAACTGTTTTACACCTACAATTATTATGAACTGTATAACTACTACCATTTCTAAATTAAACGAATATAATAATTACTGCGATCATACATTTCAAGTTAATTCAAATGTTATGTAAATCTTTCACATCTGAATCAACTGTAAGGGTGTTAACTAATAGACGACATTAGTGTGACGTCACTTGCTTATATGGAAACGTTGATTCTATCCGTGATTGGTTCCGTGATTGGAAGTAAATCCGTACGGATCCGTACGGAACCAATCACGGATGGAATCAACGTTTCCAAACAAGCAAGTGACGTAATGACTAATGTCGTCTATTATTTTAATGAGACTTTCACCGTTCATTTTAGATCCCTGCTTCCAATTAATTGAGCAATTCTTTGTAATGGTAGAAAAGTCATGCTTTACGTGCTTTTGTTGTCGAGTGCATTTAAAAAAAAAAGAAATCAAATTTAAAACTTATGGCGTTTATAAGTCCTATCACTTACAGGGTGTCCAGCAAAGAGATCCTTGGTTTTAAAGTTAAATATCACAAAAATAGACTAAAAAACCTTAAAGCTAAGTTTGTACCAAGTGCACCTCTGAGCCGGCTTTCCCAGCTCACACACATCTTGGAGAGCCTTGGCTCAATCGTAATGATATATTTTCTAGTTCATTGTTAGTGCTGGACTTCATAAGAGTGTTTGAATTGATGAAATTGACCTAGCTCTGCTAGATCTCGGGGATGAGCAACAACAACAAAACTAAGTTTGTAATATTCCACATAATAAAAATATCGATGCACAGTCGTGTGAGTAATAGAGATCATGATCATAATTGGTTTTAAACTAATCTGGAATAGCTGCTCTCAAAATTTGTTTCTTTAACCGATTTTAAAAAATAGATTTTAAAAATCGACTTATGACGATATAAAACAAAAAGGATTCAAATCAGGGAGACGATCAAAAATCAGAAAATCTTAATAAACATTTAAGGGTTGCAGAAGAACTTTTTTTTATTACAATAATAACTTTTTTTATTCCTTAAAACAGTATTCCCAAATAAAATTTAAAATAGTTAACGCCTTTATTTAGAAATTTGACTTAAACCTGTTATGGAATAATCGTTTGGAAAACTTAATCTTAAATCAATGAATCGGTCTTGAGATGAATAGACATCTGACATCGCTCTGGGTCATTTTTAAAGTGCTGCCATCTTTTAACAAAAATAGTAACTAGATTTTTTTAAAATTGCTTAGCAAACAAATTACAAGCTTCCACGAGAACCATACCGTTGGTATGATATTTTTATCTATTATTTTCTAAAGATATTTAATTTTAAAACCAGAGAGCTCTTTGCTGGACACTCTGTATAAACCTCTCTATTCTATATTGTCCCCTCGTGGCGCCATCTATCGAACTATTATTATGTACAATGCTAAACTTTATATTAAAATACGAATATTTCACATTGTATAAAAAAATATCTTTTGTGTCACTAGATAAAGTTTGAAAGTGACTAAAAGTCGTGGTTTTATTTAAGAAATTAAGACTTATTTGAAATGTTTAGAACTTGCTGAATCCAATGCTATAATGCTCTGGGAATATCAAAAACATAGAAAAGTGTATTTTTGATTAAAGTAATGCATTTTCTTTTTTTTTATATATTTTCCAAAATACTCTCCACTACAAAATAAAACTTCTCAGTGTCGAGCCGGTTGTGGCTCAGTAGGTTAAGCCTTGGCTCTGTGAACAGAAGGTCCCCGGTTCGATCCTAGCTTCAAAATTGTAAATTAATTCTGGCCAAATAAATTCCAAAAATTAAAAACAGTGGTGGTAGTGTATTGTGAACCTGATTCCCCGGACCGCATGCGCGGCGAAGGGGCCCCTGGTTGAAAGGCCGGGGGACTTCTTTCTCCCCCCTTAACGTCGAGCATCCGGTCCATTTAAGGGCGTATCAGGTTCACAGAGTGAAGGCAATTTTATTGTTTTGCTCAACCCCTCATTTGCATATTTAAGCGCATATGCGCAGTGACATGCGCACTGGAGGAATGACGCAAAGGGGCGTGACCACAGGCAGTCAGTTGACACGTGTGGGCTCATTTGGAAGCCGAAGCTCGCAATGGTAAGTGCCCAGTATTTTGCTGCCGGAGTAAGGTTTGGTCTTTCGGGGTTTTTTTTTTGTTTAGTTTTCTTTAATACATGTTCCCAATTCAGGAAAACTACTACTTTAAAGAAAATTTTAGTGAATTATAAGTGTAGGTAAAAGGAAACCTGACAACAACAGTTCTTGAGTGTTCAGTATCAGATTTAACTAATAAGGTCTTCTGTAATCGTACTAAGGTGTAAAGCTTGACATTCATGTTAATAGTTGTTGTAGGCTACTTGTTTGATAGCTTCAAGCAACTTTATTTGTCTAATAGACTATTGTCAACTGATATTATCGTTAGTACTTAACAATTGGTTTGTCAAGACCCATGTTAGTTTTATTGCTGAATTAATTATCTAAGATTTGTGAAGATTTTAATTGTATACTCGACCTATATACCAGAGTTCGATGCAAATTGTTAGTTTAAAAATAAAAGTATAGTTCAGTTTGAATAGTGTTCTCGAGATATTTGAGTTGTAAATAGCGTAATAACAGTGTTAAATAGCTTTTTCTAAACATATCTTAAATACAACTAGAAGAAATAACAGTAAATGCGTAGTTTTAGCTGATAGGGTTAAACTGTTAAAAGTTAAGTTTAACAAATCTCTCGATCTCGATCTTCTCTTTTAAGAAACTTAAAATAAAATGTCAGTTTAACCTTGTAGTGTTAGGGGATTCAGTACCAATTAGAATTGGAGATTTTTCATACCATGAAATTGTTTACTCTCTAAATCGCTTTATTTGCAAATTTCAAAAATGATTGTTTAGTTTTCTAATGATAAGTTAAAAGTTGAAATTTTGAATTTAAAATTATGAGTTTTTGATATACCCAACTTACAGTTATGAATTTTTTTCAAAATGCTTAACTTGAAAATGGTAACTTAAAGGGAATTCTGAAATTTGATTTGCTAAGGAAAAAGATCAGGACTAAAATTAGGGAGATAACTCCTATTATTAAGGTTAAAATTTGAATTTGAGCAAAGTTATAACTCCAAAATGATTATATTGGGAGCGTGCGAAGAGTAAATTGGGAAAAATACTCGTACTAGATCTCCTTTTTTTCTGATGTTTTCAGCAATCATGATGCGCAGTAAATGTAAGTACTATTTGCATCTCTCGGAAAGGTTGTTGGATTTGCCCTGCAGTGATAAATATAGGGTAAATGAAACCAACCTTTTTGTTTGTATTGTTTTAATGGTTTGTTGTAGAAGAAAGGCAATACTAGTTAGAGTAGGGGTCGGTAAGTATTTTTACTCGGGGTCCAAAAAATTTTGAAAATTTTTATCGAAGTCCAGCGTAAAGTACTTATTACTTTCAAATTCCTTGTAAATTATTTATGGCTTTATGTATTAAAAGGGGGTCTGGGGGTTCAACCGAGAAAATTTTGGAAATTCTACTCTCAAAAAGGTTAACCTATTTTTGGTAAGCTATACTAGGTTGCAACTTAAGTTGGCCCTACGACGCGACGTCACTAACAAACAAAGTAGTTCCAATCGCGGTGTCTGAATTTTGAGTGAAATAAAGAACGTCAATTTAAAAATATGATTACTTTGTTAAACCTATGTATTTATAGTGCTTTTCAATCACGATTTGCGTACCGAAACTCCTCCTATCAACACAACAGGCTGCGTGTTTACAGATTTCTCCTTCCGCATTTGTGACGTACTGGGGTCAAGAAACGTTGCAATCGAGTATAGGAATACATATTTATGATTTTTAAAATTTTTACGCTTCCTCGGGTGGTGTGGTTTGAAAATATACGCCTTTTTTTACCAGAAACTAAATATTTTGGGGGATGGTGCCCCCAAATCTTATTTGAATAGATTTTAATTAATTCAATGTAAAGCTCTAAATCAGGGGGCGTATATAATGAGAAAGGCCCCTCACTCTTGGAATATTGGAGAGAAGTTAAAAATCTAGGTTTCGATACAAAGCTTAACTTACTAAAGAATTTTCATTAATGTGGTCAACCAACGTATAAATTTCTATATATATATTTATAAATTGTCCATCCAAATTCAAATTGTTGGTGGTCTATTGAATAACCTCTCGCGGTCCGTCAGTGGCCGACCCGACCCTCGAGTTAGAAGATTCGAAGGCGGTGAGATTTTGCTGGACCCCTCCCCGTTTTTGACCTTACTTTATGGACGTCCTTGGATTGCTTCTGAGATCCCCCTTCCCAGGATGGCTTTGAAACACCCTATAAAGATTGGGTGTATTTCACCAAACTGAGCTTACCTCCTTGGGATATTTAAAGCGATCGGATTGTTCATAAAGCATCCCGCAATTAAAATACAAGTCCCTTAAAAATTTTCCTTGTTTTACTAGTTCTAGATTAGTGATAGCGAACTTTTTAGGGTAGTCAGTCATTTATATTTCATAAGCCAAGAATCCCCATATCTGCGAAGAAACAAATTTAACAGTACCGACAGCATCTGAGTATCCCTCCAGAAAAACCCTAATAAGTTTAATTAGAGATACCGTAAAAGTAGATTTATTTGGCAAAAATTACTAGTACTTTAAATATTAACTGCTAGTTTAATCTTGTGGACAATGTTCTCTCATATTCATGTATCCTATTAACTTGCCATCTGAAAATATAAGAACGTGTTGAAGTTTATTGAGACTGTTGTGATAGTGGACTTTGGTGTTGTAACAACTCAGCTAAGGATATTAAAATTTGTCAATTGTGTAAACTGGATATTCAAGTTTAGCAGTATCAAACTAACTTATTACACTATTTTTGGCTGATATGCGAGTTAAATCTTAGCGATCATTCCCCCAACTCTCCAATAATCCCTTATACGAAATTAGTAATTTAACTGTACGTGAAACTTATTGTGGAATACTTCCCAAAAATGCCCTTGTAATGATTAAAAATCGAAATTGCAATCACTTTTAGTTTTGAAAAATTTTAACAGTTTCGTACCCCTTAAGATATATTTATGCTTTGTAAAAAAATGTCAGGGCCCTCCATAAGCTGTAAAATTTTACTTGGAAAAATACCTACTCAATTAATGAAAAATTGTTTAAATTATATTTTGCCTTATTTCAAAAGTATAATGCAAATGTTATGTTACTACTATATTAGGGGTCATACCTAATTTAGTTTACTTGTATCTATAAATTTTTTATAAAATATGTACTTAGCTCAATTTATTATGTTCAGTTATTTTTTACAGGTGCGATCAGCTATGGAAATTGACATGTTGAAAAAATAATTTAGTGAGTTTTATTATGTGTGATTGAGAGTTTAATAAAGACTAGTTTATTTGAAACTGAATTTCTTTATTTCCAGCAATGGTAAGTTTGGCGACCACTGGGTAAGTCAATAGGGTAGAAACACTCCAAACGGTCGCCAAACAGGGACACTCATACAACCAACGCTTCCTACAACAAGTGGAGGGGTGGCCCCCTATTTCTGCTAAGTCCCAACTTGTAAACAAACAAAATGTCTGTTTACAGGCTGGGACTTTAAGTGTTGCCCCCTGGCGATGGTTTCCAGTCTGGACTTGGTAAGTAGGGAATAGTTGGACTTGGGTAGAACTAGAAGTTAGACTACTTCTAGTTAGCAATAACTACTTAGTATTGTTGCTTAAGTCCACATACTAAGCTGACTACCACTTGTTGAACACCAGTAAGTAGTCGGCTTAAGTAGTATTGGTCTTAAGCTACAAAACTAAGTAGTCCAACTTAGAACCTATATATTGCTACTTAAGTCCAACTTCTAGTTGGTAGGGGGCTACTAAGTCCTACCACTACTCACCTTTCAAGTCCAGGATGAAAGCCAAGTAGCCCAACTAATAAGCCAATACTTAATAAGTTACTAATTGTAACCTAAGATATACCATTAATAAGGCAACTTAGTCAACGATTCTGACGTAGGCCTCATCTCCACCTCCTAGATGCGCAGATATATATGCGCGGGGACTTTAAATCTGTAAAGAAAGTAACAAGCAAGCAAAAGTATAGGGAATTTATTTTAAAATAAGGGCTTCACTAGTGGAGCAATCTTATGAATAGGGCCTTCATTTGAGCCGTTCTGATTGCACAGTTCGCTGCTCCAGTCATGTTCCACATGCGCAGTCCTCTTATGCGCGTGGAGATAGAAAACTAAAGTGACATGTATACGCGTGAATCTACTAATGAGGACGCCGAAAAATTACACAGCATTGTCGTCCAGTTCCGATCATGGTATTGGCGTCGTTAAGGGGACGATCCGTTAAAACCCACAATTCAAAGTGTGACGCCTGAGTCGATTTCCACAGCAGAGTATTGCGCATGCTCGTGGACTTAATTAATTTTAAAAAACAGCACAAATTAACTGGGTGTAGAACCCACGAACTGCCACATGGTACACAAGCATCCTACCACTGCTCCAGCAACTTCAAAACTTATAATAACATGCACATATAACACACTCATACGTCACTCGGAATAGTGGATTTTAGTTAAAGTTACTGAAAAATATTGCTATCTTAATCCTAACATTTAATATTAAGACCCAAGTCCTATACCGATGTTTATAAAATTAGATTTGAGGTCAGTTACAAATTAGAGAAATATCAAAAATTATACTAAGCAATAACTTTAAGCCATTTGATACAAAGAGTTGATAAGTTTTTTAGGGATATTTAAAAAAAAATACAGCTCTTTATAGTGGTTAGAACAGACATTTCCCATGAATACGATGGTAGAACACTGAAATTTGGAAGCTACATGCATCAACCGGGGTAAATTTCTTTAAAGACAATACTAAAAAACCCAATGAGAGTTGGGAGCACATGGTAAAATGGGTTCCGACTTGATCATTTTGGAAGTATGACTGAAAATTTGCTCAAGAGATGGCAATTAGGGTTCGTACAGAATGTAGAAGGATAAAATTATTATTTTTTTTAATTTTAAGATCTTTGTGAATGTTATTTAAGACTGCTAAAAGTTGTTTAAACGAGTTTATAAAAATATTAGAATACATACTGCTAATATTATTTCAATTTACTGTAAGAAAAGTTTTAAAATTGCAATAAGTACTAATTAAATTTCTCAAACATAAATTTGCGGTTTCCTAATTAGAGAAAGCAAGCTAACAAATCTTTGTGATTTTATATTCTAGTTCCCACATTAATAATTTCCACAGTAATTAGATAATAAAGGATTAAAAAAAACTAGGTTAGTAATTTATTAAAGTAGCAACTTAGATAACTCAAAAGCTGAAGGAAACACTAAAATATTTTACTTTCTATTAAACAGTAAAATTCATTCGATCATATACTATTTTTGCAGCTTTGTTTCGTAACTTTTAATTTTAAATGATTTTTTCCATTACAGTAAGTATTTAGTGTGATCTCGGTTTCTGAAGCTTTAGAAATACTAACTAAAAAATACTACATTCTATAAAATACAAAAATTTATTTTAGATTTAAATTTTTAGGCACTTTCGGAATTCAGGGGCCCTTATTTTCAGTCCTAATTGTGAATCAGGGCCTATTATTTTATTTTAGGGAAGTTTGAAGAATCTTTTAAGTATCGTCGATTTCGAACTAAAGTTGTTCTAGTTTTTCAAGAAAAAGTAAGATATTCTAACTTTCCAAGCGTTTTTAAATGCCTATTTTGGAAATAATGGGTAAAACTAAGATGTTATGGACTGAACGAACCCTGAGAATGAATCTCTCTTCAAAAGCATCTCTTGAAAATCTCAGTGTTTGACATCAGCTTACATAGCTCAGAGATACCTGAAAAAGATAACTAAAGGAAAACAAAAGGTTTAAAGTAGCTGCAAATGTATGAAATTCGTTTAAGATTTATTTATTTTTAATAAAAACTTCACGCTCCACACATTTGAAATGATTCGACAATTTTATTTCACACTACTCCTTCTATAGTTATGAACCAGATCACCTGTATAAAACTGTCCATTTCTTGCTATCACCACATCTTAGTTCATTTTAAAAAACAAAGTTTCTTTTGGTGAAATCAATCCATGAATCTAGCTCAGTCCAGTGAAAAATACTTTTTGGATCGGTGCCTTGATCTTTGATCTATAGATCAGTAGAGTATCCCAATAGAAAGAAACTTGAATCAGGTGACAGGTTGCATCAGAAGTCGTCTTTAACCGCTGAAAAGGAATTCTCTTATTATACAAAGTGAGCAAAAAGTCCGTAGGCATTTTAAAAATTCATAAAAATAACCGAATTAAAAAACAGTCTTCAGATTCGGCATCGGTTCGTTGGGGGATTTTTTTTTTGCCATAAAAATTATAGTTTAAAATTATGTTAAAAAATGACACCAACATAATTCATGGGGTTCCTTGTTCAATTTAAAAAAAACACCGTGCTGTCAGGTAGAATGACCCTAAAATTACATTGAAAAGAAAAAGAATAATTGATAAACTGATTGCCTCGAAAATATCCTTTACTTTAAAGATAGTTAAATATATCCTGAAACAAATTTTGATTTCGTGTTCGATTTTCAGAATTTCCGAATCGAACACGAAATCAAAATTTGTGAATTACATACAGGCGCCCTTTATTAACATAATTTTGAACTAAAACTTTTTATGGTCTTAAAAAAATCTCCCGACCAACCGATGCTGAAAGTGAAGACCGTTTTATAATTCTGTTATTTTCTCTAGATTTTATGAATTTTTAAAATGTCTACGGACTTTTCGTTCACTCTGTACTTAAATAAAAAGCAGTGTTTCCCAACCGGTGGCCCGGTAACCCAAAATTTTTTTCAATAACAGAAATTTGAGCGCAATAAACGAGAAAGGATATAATATCCGTGAGTGGATTTTAGGGCTCTTTAATTTTTAAGGATAACAGTCACCATTAAATAGTTAAAAATTATTTCCGTTATAGTATACAAGTTATTAACTGTAATTAAGAGTTCTGTGAAACAAAACCTGGCAATTTTAATTGTATCATTTTACAAAAATTACTCTTGAGATATTAGATTAAAATTTTCTTTAAACAAAGTTACATTCCAAAGCTTTCAAATACATTTTCATACATATTTAGGGAAAATGAACTTTCATCTTACAATTTTATGAGGTTGATCCGCGGACTTCTACAAGTTGGGAACCAGTGACTGGTGTAAAAAAAAAGTTAAAATCGAAAGTAACTTCTGAACTTCAAGGATATTTTTAAATTTAGTTTAAAGTACTGTTTGAATATTCACACAATTTTAGAAAATAAATTTGGATGACTTTTGCGTGATGTGGACAATAATAAATTTTAAAACAAATTTGCCCAATGTTCCACAACACTCCACTATTGATTATATCGAATTTTTCACTCAATAGAATTCATTTGGAGAAATTATGACCAAATTTTTTTAACCTTTTTCTTACAAAAAAAAATTAAAATATTAAATTGATAATGCAAATCATGATAGCTGTAAAATATCTTCTAAAAATCTTATTCAAAAGCATCAGTTGCGGTGTCTCTATCTACCCTTCAAAATCCAGCTAACTGATAGATCGCATTCTGCAAGAATACCTTGTTTCTAAACACATCAATTATTTTATTTATTGAAGAATTAAATTGAAGTAGATTTAAAGTTTTTCAGTTTTTTGATAATTATCAAAAATTCTCAATGATTTTCTAAAAAATTTTAATTGTAATCAATAAACCCAGCATGTTTTGAGAAGAAAACTAAAAAATAAGATTAAACAACCCAAAATACACTTAAATTCAGTTTTAGAGACATGATAATTTTAAAAATTTAAATTATCTTTACTATTTAAGAAATCAGGGAGGAAATAATATTCACTATTAAATATTTTATTTCATTTTTCTTGGAGAACAACTTTAGAAAGAGTCCTTGCTGTGGATAATACATGGGCAACTGGAGGACTCTTTCTAAATAATAAAGAATATAGATAATTAAGAAACGATTGAGCAATCAGGCAAAAGATGCTCATATTTCTTATAATTTTCAAATTATATAAATAAAATCTAGATCAAATGGCAATCTAGGACTACTACTATAAATCAGGATAAAAATTTGGTCTCTGATAATAATTCACTTAGAAAATTCATCGCGGTAAAGTTTATTCAGAATAGTTAGATTTAGATGCGAAAGGATAGCAAGTCATGCCAAAAACTTTAGAGTTGTAATTTAAGCAAATTTTAAAAAAACAGAATCGGCAAATCAAATAAATGTAAGTAGTAAGCAGTTCTAACTTATAAATTGAAGAGTTCAGGAACCTCTGGATTAAATTTTGCGTCCTTTATTAAAAAAGAATGGGTTACTAATTTACAAAAACGTAGCGATTTCGGTATCTTCACTAGATTTAAATACTATCAATTAACTAAATCAATACAGCTTCTTCCTTCATATTTTAAAAATTATTGCTTATGAATCTTACCATGTAGTATCTCACCTATACCAAACTAACTTATAGATTAAATTAGATATGTGGGATTAAAATACTTATAGATGACAATTCAAGAACATTTTAAGAAATTGTATAAAAATCAAATGGGTAAAAAGAACAGCTTTATTAACTTGCAAACCGTAAAGTTCTGGAACCTCGGGATTGCAACTAAAATAAGCGTCTAAAAAAGGTAACAATTTACGAAAATGTAGCGATCTAGCATCGTAATTACACTAAAAATAATCGGTAAAATAAAACTGCACAGCTCCTAACTTTATTCAAAGTGTTGCCTATGAAACTTACCTTTGGATTATCTCGCTGATTGGGGAGGATTCCTCCAACTGTAGGCCTAGTCTCCACGTAATCTCCGACCAGTATTCTACCTTGCTTCGTCTCGTACAGCCATCGAGTTCAATAGCTGGTTGCCACCCGAAAATGCTAACTACAGATACTAAAGTTTCAAGATAGATTGATTGCTCTAGCTTCGATTAATTGATATGGAAATTGAAAATGAACTTTTGCCTCATATCAGGGCCGTAATCAGACTAGTTTCGGGAGGGATTTTGACTGAGCATTTTTTCTAAGGTACCCCCTATAAAGTAGTACATTTATAAGTAAAGTTTAAGTAGTGTTATTTGAATTGTGCTGCACATAACGAAAAAATTTTGAAAAATTGCCTCTAAAAGTAGCGTTTCAGCTCCATTTCGAGACCCTTTGGGCTCCATCCGCAGATAATAACAACTCCTTGTTTACTACCTATTTTTCAAGGGAAAAATATAAATAGACTTCAAAATTTTGAGTGGTCTAGGGCTCCTCCCCCAGAATTTTTTTTGAGATTTGCCCCTTTAAACTAGTTTTACTTCATTTTGAAATCTCTTTGGGGAACACACAAAGGGAACCGGTTCCGGTTCTTATAAGCGGCAAAACTTTCAAAGAAAAGAAACTGCATAAAAGACGTCAAAATTTTGGATTAGGGTTTGGGGGTCTCCTTAAAGAAAAATATTTTAAATTTAACCCTCAAAAGTAGTGTTTTAACTAATTTTGAGATCCTTTGGATCCTTTCCATCCAAAGAGGATTGCTCCTTTTAAGTTGCAGAACTTTCAAAGGAAAAGACAGAATAAAAATTTAAATTTCGGGTGGGGTTTGAACCCTTAACCCCCCCCCCCTTGGATACGGCCCGGCCCTGCCTCATATGGTTGTAACGTAAGGTTTATATTGAAAGGGGAGTTCGTGACCAGCTTGAAATGGTTTGGGGGAACCTTTCCTGGAAAATCTCCTTTTGTTCGTGGGGGATTTCGAAGGAAGACTGTAAAGACAAAATCTTAAGGTTTTGGGGGTTATACCTATGATAACTCTACAGAACATGATTAACGGCTAATAAAATGGAATGATCTGGAAAAGGTGAGACATTGCCCCCAAAGACCCCCTAAATCCACCCATGCTTCCATACTTTCACTTAGATAATAGGGTTTCCATCAGGGTGGTATTCATTCATTCAGGGTGGTTATAGGCTTTAATCCAGAAATATTTATTAATGAAAACAAGTTTTCATTTTGCCAAATTCTGTTCAAAAGTTCAAGAGGTGGTCGGACAAAGAGTTAAAATACTACTCTTTTCAAGAATCAAAGTTCAAAATATGAGAGAGGGGTCCAGGACCAACACTCTTTTCTTTTGGTGGAATTCAGTATCACCCACAAAATTTTAATACTATAAGGTGTGAGAGTATAGAAAAAGTTACAATATTCAGATCTGAAAAAATGGCGGGTCCAGGGGGTTATGTGCTATGTATCCCCGAGAATTCCCAAGAAATGGCTTAGATCGCTTTTATCACTTTGATAGCTTTAAATCGCTTTGACAAAAACAACTATAATTTTAACTGTAATAGAGCACACTATGAAAAACTTCAATTATTTTTACAGACATTCTTTGACAAAAACAACAGTCCTAAAACAACAAATTAGTCGTGAAACACAAAATCTCCACTTTATTAAAAATACAAATGTTTTCTGTTATTTAGGTTTACGATCTTCAGGCGCCATGTTTTTTTGTTTTCGTGTGATCACTAAAACCACCTATTATTACTTTTATTTGTTTATTATTATATCCTCCTTCTTACCTTGGATAGTAAAAACCAAAGAAAAACGCCAAGAACTCCCTAATAGCACAAGAAAATCACACCCAAAATTTGCCTATTGCTTTACAATAACAACTTATCAAATTATCGTTTGATATGGCCAATGGATCATAAAAGCTTTTGTTTACAATCTGATAAATTATCTTTTATGATTTAATTGTTACCAAAGGCTTTTATCTAACTGATTAAGCTATATTTAATCCGATTAAATTAACTTATCCGAGAGATTTTCTTTTGTTAAGTATTGTATTCTGTTATTTAATACAGAGAAGGTTTGTATGCAATAACATGATTCTATATTACAGGATTTCCCTGCGCAAATTACAGGAGTTTTCTGGCAGCAAATTTAACAGAATTCTGTTAAAAATCAACAGTTTTTTTACAGTGTAGGAGACGTTGGCTCCAAATAAAAGCCATGAAACACCCTGTGTACTTTCTATCACATAAGAAATGTTTCAACTCTACCTATAATACGAATCAGCCCTTCCACACTTATTCAACCTCTTTAGACCCTTAAGTGTCAATTTAGTCTGACACACAAACCTGTATCTGTACACACAGCCCGAGTCTTAAAGCTTCTAAATTTACACATTACAGATGTTTACCGGGGAAAATTCTCGTTTCGTGCAAAATACTACTTTCTTTTCGAGTGTTTCGTTTTTTTTCCCTTCTCGTCTTTCCAGAACAGAAAATTTTCGATTTTTCCAACAAAAAAAAATGTTAAGGTGTTTGGTAATAGTGTATAAATAGCCAACTTTGTTATGTTTTTCGCTCTTAAACTAACGCTGAAATATTCACGGATGGATTGATTCCTTTTTGCTGGTCGAACGTGAGGAAAAAACGCTTATTATTTCACTTTTTTAAAAGGATAGTATTTTTAGATTGGAGAAGAAAATAATGCAGTGCATAAAAGAACAATAATGACTATGGAAAATATTCATATGCATTATTTTTTGGCAGATTTCTTAATGCATTTGATATTTTTTTAAAGAGAAAAGCAACAAAGCAACTTTAAGGGGACATATACACTAAAAAACAAAATCGTTATACTGACTTTAAGAATCTAGTTTTTCCACAAAATATGTAGGTGTATAAAATAAATCATTTCATAAACAAACTCCGATTTAGCCAGTCAGTAATTAACTAGTTAGGTGCTAAAATGTGCTAACTAATTAACATGATTTTCACAGTGATTACTCATATTTCTTAATGCATTTAATCTTTTTTATAAAGAGAAAAGCAACAAAGCAACTTTAAGGGGTTACACTATACTAGACAAAAAAAAAATAACACTAAAAAAATTCAGACTTTGCCAGTCAGTAATAGCACGGCTTACTAGATACTTATACAGGCTAGCCGAATTTTAAACAATGAAAACCATTTGACAACTTTTCCCGCTTGGAGCGCTACAAGACCTACCTATATCACCCACCGCTTTCATCACTGTGGATATGATTTGCCAGTTTGTCCAGTATTGCCATCTGGATTTGCAATGATATCCGTACTCGGCTAGCCTGTATAAGTATCTAGTAAGCCGTGGTAATAGGGTATAATGAACTAATTAATTAACATGATTTTTAACAGTGATTACTCATATTTAAATAATTAAAAATGGACAATTCTTATTCTAAATTAATATTTACAATATTCTGCATGCTTTGACTGTTTTTTACAGTTAATACCCTCACCACTTTTTTAACAATTTTTTTTATGGTAAAATCAAAAAAAATTCATAAATTGTTCTCGATAAATAGAGGGTTCAAAATAGAAGTGAACCAAGTCCACCTTAGCTACTTTTGAGCTAGAGGTTTTAAGTTCAAGCTACATAGGAAAATTAACGTTTTTTGCGGATATTATCTGAACTAGGACTTGGTTCTTTATTGCACTGAAATTTTACATAGTAGGAGCATGTTATAGCGTTGCCAACTCAAAAATGACAAAAAGTGGACTTGGTCCACTTTTATTCTGAGCCCTCCAAATCTCATTTCTGCATCTTATTTTAAAATGTCTTTCGAAATTTCAATATGAAATGCAAAAAAAAAAAAATAAAACAGTCAAAACGTCCTTTACATTTACTAAATACTGATTTTTATGGTAACAAATAAATAAAAAAGTACCAAATAACCGTAGAGTAATCATTATTTGAATAAATCATTATATATATGTGAGAAAAACGCGATGTTTTTTTGTAAATTGAGTCTAAAGAAGTTGTTGACATGCGGTTTTTACAGTTTGCGCGATTTAAACCTTCATAAAATGAAAATTATTTCAAATGTTTTCTTGATCTTGGTGTCATTTTAAAGAGAATTTGCAAAATACTTTTAGCTAATAAAAACCGTTTGGATATTTTGATTAATTTTCTTTATTTCTAGTTCATATACAGCGATTTAAGGCATCAAGTATTTTACTTTTAATACATTTAGCTATACAATAGGTAGACTCATAGAAAAATATTTTTTATGAAATAGTGCACGGAGAGTACTAAAAGGGAGGGACTTGCAACAACTCCAATTTAAAACTGTTAGATCCCTATATTCACAGCCATCAGCGTTGCGGTTAACCAGCAGCTAATAAAGAAAGAAAAATTAGCTTTTTGCTTACTCTGATTGGTGGAATCCTTCTTTGACCAAGGATTTAACACCGATGCTTATGGCTGTGAATATGACCACGGCTGATTCTATACAGGCTAGCCGAGTACGGAAATCATTAAAAATCCAGATGGCAATACTGGACAAACTGGCAAAGCATATCCACAGTGTTGAAGGCGGTGGGTGATACAGGTAGGACTTGTAGCGATCCAAGCGGGAAAAGTTGTCAAACGGTTTTTATTGTTAAAAACTTTATTTTTTCTATACTAACAGGAGGGGAGTGTAAAAGAAAGTTCAGAGGAATGTCACAGAAATTTTAATCCATTTTCCTTCCTCTTTTTTACATTGTGTCACACGCACACACTTCTCTCTTGACGCCATTTTTAAATTAACCCTAATTGTTACCATTTTTAGAATAATTAAATACATTTGTCCAAAGAAGCCAGGGAGCTTAACCATAGTAACACTCCGATAACACTTTCAGATGCCAACGCAGTTGCAAGACATAGACTTTTAACGCAGGACTTCAAGAAGCCATTAGTAATAGACTTTGACTTAAAATGACAAGCACTATTACTATACTCGACATCAAAGTTTCTTGAACCCAGTACGTCACAAATGCGGAAGGAGAAATCCATAAACACAAAGCCTGTTTGGTTGCTAGGAGGAGTTTCAGTACGCAAATCGTGATTGAAAAGCACTATACTATATATACAAAGGTTTGACAAAATAATCATATTTTTAAATTGACGTTCTTCATTTCACTCAAATTCAGATGAGCGATGGGAACTACATTGTTTATTATGTGACATCATAGGGTCAACTTAAGTTGCTGTCTAGTATAGACTAAGAACAGGGCATTGCATGGGACATGAAAATTCACCCGGACAAGACAAGAACTACTTACGCTATTTGTAAGAACTGCCCTGAAGTGCAGCTCACGTCAAGGCATATTTTAGAGTGCCCGGTTATTGTCCCAGAGGTGCTAAAACTCGGCCTACTGCCCCTCTACAGGAAACCTAATATGACCCTGAGACGCCAGAGCTATCAGTAGCATATAAAAGTTGCAGTCCATGGACACGACAACAACAACAACACCAGTACTATACCGTGTAATATCTCAAAATCGAAGGGGCCCTGAAATAAATACGACATATCGAGTTTTCGAGACAACAAGATTATTATAAATATAAAATTTATTAGTACTTTATTTCAAGGTGGAAATATTTTTTCGATGTATCGAAGTTCGAGATTACGTGGGTATAATGTACTAATAATTTAATTGATAATATGTTTTTACTTTTCATATTTTTGCGGTAAATTCAATGAAACAAGTTCTTATTATACCATTTGAGAGAAAGAAGAAGAAAGAATAAAACATCTAAAAGAAATATTTTAAACTGTGTGTGTTTAGTTTAAAGCGGTAAAATGGAAAAATATTTATCGCAAATAAAGATGTTACATGGTAGAATTATAAACTTAAAGTTGTTTACAATGGATCAAAAAATAAGGTGAACATAATACAATATAACAAGTACATTATCCTTACTTTTGGTAAATTACAACATTTCATTTTTTCCAAAATCATAACCTCTTCCTTTTTATGTAAATTTTGTGCCTATTTAAATATTTTGTCTTCTTCCTTTTTCATGCGTGTACACTATTAGCCTAGTTTTCCAAATCTTGGTAATTGGATTTTGTCATTTTAAAAACTTTTCTTTTCAAGGTTTTCAAAGTAAAATTGTCCCCTTTTAAAAATACTTTGGTCTTTACAAAACTCACGAAAGAGATACATAGAACATTCTGAGCAAACGATTTTGTTTTGAAAATGTGTACTAAACCTTCAAAACAATCATCTGAATTTTGCGTGACTTCATAAGAAACTAAAGTAAACGCTGTGTTTTGCATTTATTTTTTCGACATTGTTGTGATAAACCGTTACGTAACAGGTAACAATTATGCTAGTTATGAAAAAGTTATAAGAAGTAGTATAGTAGTTATAGTAAAGGTGGTAGTAGTTATAAGGCAGCAGTTTATTTTTTTAAGACTTTACCCAATTTAGTTTAATTTAGAATTATATGTGGTAAGACCTATAATATACATATTAATATCCATTTAAAGGTGACAATAATACTCCTAAATTTCTTTTGTGAATTATAAGAATTGGTATACTTTTCCGTTAAAAAACTTACTGTTAAGCTGTTTTAAACACCAGTGATTACCAATAATATCGCCTAAAATTAAAATTAAATTAAAATATAAAGTTAATTGACTACAACAACCCTGGATTTTTTATTTGAATTGTAATAAACATCTAAAAATCTCGGGAAGTTATTGAATAGAATATCCAATGAAACCGTTTGCATAAGTTAAGAGCAAAACATACACTTCTACCCTAAGATAATGTACCCAGCACCATCAATCTTTTTGCATTCCAATGCTTGCACATGACCTGGTAAGGTTTTTTTCTTTAATTCTGAGAGAAATTGTGTTTCGAAATTTCGAAGTGAAATAAATTTGGAGACTTGTAACAAATGTCACATTAGTGACAAGTCCATTCGCTCAATTTCTGGAGAATTAATCTCAGTCACGTTCAATTGTTGGTGTCAATTGTTGTCGTGAATATATATGTCGTGTATATTTGCAAAGGTGAATTCAATCTGAATGTGTTAACTTAAAAAAGCATTCACATTTAAACAATTCCCAAAACTAACCGAAATATACGTGTGTATACCTAAACGTCGTACCAGGAATAAAAATTATTCATATTTTGAGAGAGTGAAATCTTAGAAGTACAGAACATACATATTCTTTTACGACTTAAGAGAACTTCAAAGGTGTCAATTACACTTCTTCCTCAGCCAACTTTTGACTTTCATAGCTAGACAGAATACAAAATACGGAGATTTCTTCTTTCTGAGTAAAATCTGTTAAATCATGATTTATGTATAGAAGAATCTTTCTCCCTAAAGGCTTTTGTAAACTCCGATCTACAGTACTTTTCTTAATGCGCCTTTTTGGAGATAAGTAAAAATTGAGTGAAATCTTTTTGCCGAGGAAGTTGAAACTAAGGAGTAATTTTTTCTTCTCTAGAAAGATTCCAATCGAATTTACTAGGGATTCCTGCGGGATATAGGCCCTTCGAACATTTCAAGGTGTTACGAACGTACTATCATGGTTGGTTAGTAGCTGTGCAGTCTATCAAAGTGAAAGTGAGGAGAATCGTTATTTGATATATTCTCAAAAAAAAAAGTAATAAATTAATCTTTAGTCGGAGGGATTGAGATTGGTTTGATAACCTTTGTCTTTGGAAAGGTAAATGTGGTAATACTTTAATGTAAGTGAAAAATAATTTTGTAAGATATTTTTAAGATATCTTGGAGTTCAATTTTAATAAGATTTTTTGATGCGTTTACTGGTAGAAACCGAGAACGAAATACAGTCGACGCTCCTTTTTAAATACATTCATGTTTTTACGAACTCTAAGATGGTCCTGAACTTCGACCTATAGCCATAATGTTAATTTACATTTTCATTTACGAACTAAAATTTCAAAAAACTCTTTTTTTTTCTCTTTTGAATTCGTTACACCACATTTCACTTTTCTTAATTGAAGTCAGGCAGTGTATTTCTTTGTTTGAAAGATTTAGTATATATATTTTTTTCGTAATATGTATAATAATATTAAGGAAATAAAAAATCTTATATGCGATTTTTTTTTAATATATTTCACTTTTTCGATGCAATTGAGTATCCCCTTTAAGTTTGTAAAAACGAGCGTCCAATGTGCTACAAAAAAGGGGGTTTTTTAAGTTCAAAAGAAGTTTTATTTTCTTATACTCCAATGTGAAATAATGGGATCTTTTTAACTTAATTTATATCAATTAACTTTCTGGTATTTTATCTAATTAAAATTATTTTGCTGTTTATCTTTTATGGTTCAGTATTAAAAGCAAATACTGTTTCTATGTTTCTTTTGATAGCTCTGAGAAAAAACTGTTTCGTTACAAAATATATTTTTTCCAGCATCAAATATGAAGTAAATTTTCTTATAAGGTCTGCAGCACATAAGGAAAAACATAAATATTTTTTGTTAACATATAATAATAATAATATATTAATAACAAATAATATGTAATAAACATATTAATTTCAATAGAATTATATAGAAACAGTATTGTTATAACTTACAGTGATTTTAACAAAGTAGGCTTGTCTCTTTACTGAGGGGTTCGCTTTGACGTCTGTAACGCGTATGGATGTGACATCTCCAGATGACGGTGATTTCAAAATCTGAATGACCGTTGGTCAGCTAAGTTTGACAAAAGAGGAGACTCCCCTACCTTATCTGGACAAAGAAGTTTTCTTCAGAATCTATATGTAGCCAAAAGAAACGAGTACCTTCAAAGATTTATTGCACACTGAATATTTTCTGTTTTAGTGAACTGCTAAATCAATATTACCTACTTATACTCATGGCACTAGAAAATTGGTACGTTTTTTTTTTTGAGAATTCTAGTTTACGCTTTAGAATTTATCTGATTCTGTGGGGAAAAATACATTGAGAGAAATGACACCTGGAATACTCTGAGAAAATCGATACTTTCATTCTGAAATGATACTTTTTGTTTCAAATAAGAAGAATAAATAAGAAGACCCTACGCTTTCAATTTTGAAATACTGTAGACTCTGCTTAGTGTGATCACGGTTAATGTTATCAGATTTGATGGGTCCTGATCACTCCTATTTAAATTAAAGCAAAATGTGTCGTTTTATGTGATCAATATATCGCTTAATGTTATCAAAATCTGGTGAAATTCCCAAAAAAACTCCTTTTTTCCCCCGTTTGAAGGCCAATTTTAATAGATAAACATACAAAATGAGTCATTAATTTATTAGTGTTATATGTTCCACTCTCTTGTCTGGATGGTGGACCTTTAAAACCATTTTTTTTTATTTATTACCTTAGAGATATGAAATTTGGCATATAAATATAATACAGTATAAATATGTAAAATATTCTTGAATTTTCAAAAAAAAAAAATTTAATTTTAATAAAGAAAATTCATTTTTTTTACACTTTTTAAAAAATTTTCCTTGCGGGATAACTTTTTGTATTTTGACTTCATTTTAGTACTAAATTGCTTAGAAACTCATACAGAACAAATTTGGGAATTCATTAGTGAATACATTTAGTAGGTTTTTTTAATATTTTTTTTACTCTTATAGTGAAATTTTCTGTCTTTCTGACACTGAAGTCAAGATTTCATAAACTTAATGATGAGATATCACTTAAAAAATTCCCAAATTTATTTAGGATAATAAAAGGAAGCTATGTTGCAAATTTGGTTCAGTTTCCATAATTATTATCCTGCATGGAACAATTTAAAGACAGAAAAATATCAAAAATTTTTAATGTGAGTAAAAGCCATTTAAAGTTTTTTTCAGGGACTTACCTTTATTTTGACTTTTTTTTAGCAGAGAAACTCTTTATCTAATTTTACAAAACACCTATTAGAGGAATTATTTTTCAAAAATAAATCATAAATCAACAAAATATATTTTTTCATATTTTGGTCAGTTTTGAGCGATTTCAAGGTCCACCATCCCCTTAAGAATATAAAAATTGCGCAATACATAAAAGTTTTAAATACTTTAATTAGAGCTACATAGTTGTGATTTAACCACTTAACTGTTACTTTATTTTGGCGTAATAGGTCTAAAAAAAAGCATATTTTTCAAAACAATATTCGAACTTAGATTAATTAACTCAAACCAAAAACATAATCAAAACTCATATAAATTATGAATTTAACATTATATTTCAGTTTTAAAACTTAGCGAAAATGCGGCACTTTTACTTAAAGTTGGCTTTTTTCCGAACATCGTTTTCAACCGGAAAGCAGATTTTACAGGAAAGGATGGTAAATAAAATGTTTTATGAAGTGAATTCTTTATGTTTTATTCAAAAAATACACTTTTATGTGATCAGATATCAATCGCAACCTATCAATCTCATTTTAATAAGCAAAACGTTCCAACATCCACGTGTTGTGGCTCGGCTCGGTTTGTGGATATTGAAAATAAAAGAATGTTTGTACTAGCTGGTTTTCGAGCAATAAAACAGCTGCAGTGGAAATTGCACCCCATGATGGCAAGAAACTGGTGTAGAAACATGCTGCCCCGACCCCTTTTTCTTAGAAAGGAAGGGCCAACCAAAGCATAAAGGAATGCTTGACCAATTTGTCCTTCACGGTTAATTTTAAAACTGATAAGAGTAAAAAAGACTCCTATGGACAAGAAGAGACATCTATGTAGAAAAAGAGAAACTAAAACCATGAAAAAATCTGGAAAAAACTTAGCATACAAAGCGAGAATCAACAAACGGAGCGCCGTTGGACCTTGCCCGAGCACCGCTCGGGATAATCAGAGAAGTACCTCTTGCGAGTGCCCGAGCGGTGCTCGGGCAAAACAGGCAAGCGGTTAATGCAAACACTCGAGTAACACTGTTTTTACAATGCCTTGCCACTTTTTAGTATCGAATCGCTTATTGTTATCATTCTACTCTTGGACAAAAGTGATTACATAAAGCGAAGTCGACTGTACCAGAAATACAGTTTTGAAGAACTCAATTGTCACCACTCAAACTATATTTATTTTTATTTTAAGTTTAAAAATTGTTACTAAAATATTAATCTTGTGCTGAATTTAAAGTCTCAACTTTATTGGTAATCGTTGTAACGTTACTTTAAGGTCATGGATTCGTTACACTCAGAAAATTCTGAATAGAATACTACCAATGCTGTGAGTCGGAAATATGCACTTACTCAAAAATGAGTGCAGGAGGCATCGATTTTGAATGGATACATATTTTCAAAAACGAGTTTAAACATGTATCAAACTTGAGTAAATTTGATTCGAAGCTAGTTTTTTTTTAACTATGTGACAAGTTTGAGTATTTTTCCTCCGTTTTTAAAATGTCCTTTTTATTAGAGTGTATCGTAGCTTTGGAGACAACGTACCATTATATTCTTCTAAATGAATTTAAATCTAACATGCAAATTGTGATTTAATTTATAAGTGTAATTCACCTTCGAATATAATAACACCTATCTAGATTTAAATACTATTTATTAAAATAGCATTTTTTTATATTTTTCTAGGACACATTTGAACATTGTACTTCTTACAACTACAACTAAAAACTGAATCAAGTAGTTCTTAAATAATATGGACCTGAAGTTAGATAAAGTAACCATTTTGTCCCTAAGAGATGGATGAGTATTTAAAAAAAAAGTTATTTTCTCCAGCTCCTTAAACCCATTTTGATCTTTGAAATAACAATTTCTTTAAGCCTATACTCTGAGATAGAATGTTATAAACCTTAAGAAACAACCTTCTTTATTTTAGAGTTAGATTAGGGAACGTACCCATACTACGTGACCTATTTTTTACTATTTTTGACCCCCCTCCCCCCCTTGGTGACCACCCGTAGTATATGCCAAGACCCCCCCTCCCCCTCTAGTTTTCACGTAGTAGTTCATAAATATGGTTTTCAATCATTTTTAGTGAACAGAAAGTTAAAAAAAGTTAATTTGGCTAATTTTTTTTCTTTATTTTTTGACTACGTGACGAAACCCTAAGCCCCCCCCCTCCCCCCTGTGACCAAGCGTGGTATTTTGAAGACCCCCTCCCCCCTTAAACAGGTCACGTAGTATGGGTACGTTCCCTTAGTTAGTTATACTAGGGATTTTTTTTTTTTGATAAATTATGAAACTTCTTCATAAATTTAATTCTAAAGATTCTGGGTTCAAATATAGCCTTGTTTGTTTGCAATCGATTTTATTTTAATTTAAACCTTTCAGTTCTTTTTAAATAAATTTTACCCCTTATGGTAAAATATACACAAATATTTTTTATTTTACATTTATAGAAATTGTAATTAATAGTTTCTGAAAAATTTATTATGAATAATTAAATACATTGAAAATACAATCAATGGTAACTTAATAATTATAATAGTAAATTGTGGATATCCTATGTAATTGATAAAATATGTTTTAATATTTTATGTAACATTATAAATAGATAAAACAGTAATACCTTATTATGAACCAGGCGTGAAGATTAATGCATTGAGCTACGTAAACTCCAGATCCCCTAACAGCAGTTAAATCATAGAATATTTTGAAAGAAGACAAGTATTGGGGGTCAGGTATAAGAGTAGAGTGACATTAAATTTTCTCAAAAGAAAACTAGCACAAGCAATTATAAAAGCTATTAAAATTAATCAAAATGTTATTTGAATCTGACAACCCACCATTCCCTTTAACGAAACTATTTAAGTGAAAGATACTCATTATAATTTAACAAACTGAAATTAATTGTGTAACTTATCGAAAAGATCTTTAATAATGGATACTAATAAACATCGTCCCACGATTGTCTCGAATCGTTGCTTCTTTCATGTCAGGTTTCATCACGTGTTTTACTTTACACAAGTAATTGTTGCCGTTGACGTCACGGATTTAATGGGTTTTTAATGAATTAAACGCGTGTCTTCGCAACAGTGCAAATTAAAACAGTTGAGTTCATACGCCTTTGTTGGTAGATAACTTCTTTCAATTTGCGATTCCAATTAGGATGCTGTTTGGGCGTTAGGTTTTTAATGGAGAGTTAAAAGTTGCATTGTTTGTTGAAAAACCTTTTTTATGTCTTAAAAGTAAATAATTCTTTTCGAATCACGCATTCAATTTTAATTTTTTGCTGTAAATCTTTAGATCCAGAATCCAGATTTTTTTTAAAAAATAATTATCATGATTAAACATGGATGCTCTTAAACAATCATTCTAGAGTACTTCTTTATGTTTGTAAATTTAAAATTACCTTTCTAAAAACTTGTTGAATTAATAAGTGTTAATTTTGATTATTTTATTTTTGTAGGATACAGATTATAAATTGAAATTTGCTCACTTTGAAACATAATTGTTTCTCAAAGAGAAAGGTATGCTTACCGTAAAGGATGGGGTACAATTTTAATAATCTGATAGTTTTGTAGAGGTTTTGGTTGTTGGTTTATTTTACTTTGGTTATAATTTTACTTACTAGTTGTATTTAATTATAATTTATATATAATAATTTATATTTAGTTTATTATTTACTTCTACGCACTTAATGAGTCATTTAGTCTCTGACATGATATATTTTTAACCTAGGGAGTAAACAGAGGTATCGATATTTTTCATAACGAAAGCATTTTCAAATTATTTAAATACGTATGCATCTGTTGCATTCAATTGCAATCCAAGATATTTAGAATCATCTATTTTTAGCTTTAAGCTTTTTTTAAAACCAGTTTTGAATCTTTATCATCAGGAGTTTTATCTAATGGATATTAAAACATCAAATAAATTACTTCAAAAGAATTTATTTTATTCAAAAATTATTTTTGACTGGGTTTCAATCAATATGAAAACAAAAAAAAAAAAGGTTTCTTTTAAGCCACTATACATTTCTCAAAATATTTTAGGGTTAGCAAAGTAATGCGCTTCAGCTATCATGAGTTTTTTAAAAATATTGACCATGTTTAAAACTCCATCTAGCATAAATCTGGATAAGATAGTGTTTAAGATACGCATATCTCTTTTACCTGAAGAATTCGGGAGATTTATATGCAACTTCCCAGCATAAATCTTTATAGAAGATTTCACGAAAAAGTGTAAAAAAAGCGATGCATCTTTTCTAAAGCAAGCAAAATAACCACTTTTGAAAAGAGATTTCCAGGAATATCGTCTGGTTTTCTATGTTAAATATGGACTGCCTTTTGAAACTCCTTTAGGTTTAAATAAGTTTTAAAATCACAGTTGGCTAAGTATTTGCTGATTTGTTTGATGATAAACTCTTTGCTTAACTATGGTATTATTGTTTGGGGTGGTGACTACAAAAAAAAAATTATATCCTTTAATTTCTATTCAAAATAAATGCTTTAGAATATTAAATTTTAGTTCTTCTTATCTCCAGGATCAAAAGTCTTAGTATTTTGCCTGTTCGTCACATTGCTTTTTTTCGTATAATTTTATTTTTACATCGAAATAAAAATATTTTTATAACTAAAAACAATATCTCTGTTAGAAGACCATCTGAAATATTTCAAGTCCCTCGCGTACACAAAGAAATTTTTCGTAAGCATTTCTTTTATCTTGCCCCCAAACTATATAACAGACTACCTTACAATCTTCAAAGTATTCCATATGTAACCACTTTTAAACGATTATTACATAATTTTTTAAATGAAATAGATAATTTAGATGTATTTTTTTTTCATTATAGTGAAGCAATAGTAATTATATAACGCCTAGCTGTGCCTGTTATTATGTATGTTTTATGTTATTGTTTTATTATTATATGCTTTGTGTAATATAATGTTTTTTTAATAATTTAATTTTTGTTCCAAATTAATTATATTATACTCAATTTATTGTTGTCACCTAAACAAGTTGTTTTTCTTCTTGGTGACAAATATAATTATTTCCTAATTTCTGTAGTAAACCTGTACTGTAATGTAAAATAAAAAAAAAAAAAAATTTTATAATCGTTTAGCTAAAGGCTCAAGTTTAATAGCTCTTTGAGTATATAGTGTGCTGTCCTTTAAAAACAACCCACTCCAAATTGTACCCTAAAAACAACCCATTGAGATTTTTTAATTACATAATTAAAATAATTTTACCATCCCAAATACCCTGTTCTTCTATGCCGAGTGTCAGGGATGTAAACACTGGTCAGCAAAGAACAGTTTATTTACTTATTTTTTAAACAAGCTGAGATAATGTAGATTTTTGGCTAAAAATATGCTTCAGATTTACAGATTTTGTAAAAATGTATGTTATGAAGACTTTAAAGCATTTTTCACGCGTTTTTATGTTATCCCATTACTATGAGAATAAAATATTAAAGTTTTAGCTTAGTCCACCAATTAGAGTCCTTCTAGGAAAAAGTGGGGTTTTTTTTTCAAATTCTTACTTTATTGACTGCACATTTGTAATGGATAATTAGAATTAAACATGCTAAGCACTAAAATGTTAAGGAGGATGAGCCGTTACAACAGTTTTTTGTTCGATTTAATTACTTTTTACTAAGCTTCTAATGGAGAAAATATTAAACAGTGGGTTGTTTTTAAAGGACAGCACTATACATATATTCAAGCACCCCCATAAACATAATTATTATAAAACCCAAATCAAACAATCATCCTACCAACTTAAGGTAACAGTCCGGGTATACGAGTTTTAAATCTAGCGTATTTGTTTTTCTTTTCAGGTAACTCTTTGTGCTCAACCTATGATTTGTTCCCAACGCAGTGTGTTGCCCTAGTTCATAATGTTCACACCATTGCCGAGTTATAGTGCTTTCAAGTTGTTTATGGATGTAATGCATCTGAATCTTTTATTTTGATATGTTATCCTTTGTTTACTAGAATGGGATGCTTGTTGATAATTTATAAATTTATTGATACTAATAAAGATTCGATGTCACCTTATCTGAAGTATTTATTCGAGTAAGAACACTTGTAGTTTTTAATACCCGAGTTAGATTGATATCCAGGTAGATATGGAAATTATTGATCTGGTCAGATAGCCAATGTAAGATGTCTAGAGAAGTAAAGATAATGATTTATAGCAACTTATTTTTATAGATGATTTTAAGCCTAGAAATAAGATTTTAGAAGTAAAAAAATTCGCACTTTTTTACATTTTACATTGGCTACTTGTCTGAGAATTGAAGGGCTTGGTGGAGATGAAGGGGTTTTGTAACATTTGGGACAGATTCAATAATCGAGGTTTTCGCCAAATGTCACTAAATTTGGGCGATAACCATTTCAATGTGAAAATGGCTTCTACCAGCACAGCAGGAATTTAGATGTAGGTAGTAGTATTAGTAGTACCTTCGAAAACCTCGATTATTGAATCTGTCCCAAATGTTACATAACCCCTTCATCCACCAAGCCCTTCAATTTTAAACGCAAAAAAAAGTTGAACTAGAAAAATGCACCATATAGTTATACTTACAGTTGTTTTAAAGTTATACTGTTGATATCAAGACAAAACTTGGACAATATTTTAGATTAGGTTAGATTATCCATGTGCTGTAACACTATGAGAGTATACGTCGGTAACGGGGTACCAACAGCGTAAGCTGCTCCTGCCCCGGCAGCGGTCAAGCCTCGGTAGGCCCTCATTGGCTATCTGAAAGCACTATGATTGAAAAGGTGCTTTATATATTCTTTTTTTTATTTCTCTGAGTGGTGACCAAGGATTAAAAAAATCCCTAATAGCACAAGTATGTAATAATCTAATTATGTTTATGATGGAAAGTTAATTTTTCTTTCCTTATCTGCTGGTAAACCGAGATGCTGATAGCTGTGAATATGGCTATTAAGTATTTGTTGAAGACTTTCTTGTTTACTCAATCGAAAACAAAAGCAAATAAGCGAAAAGGCAGCTATTTTTTTCTCTCAATGTCAGAAAGTGTGTATCTCACTCAAGAGGTAGGGTTTGAGGTTTATAATCCTGAAATTTTCATAGTAGTACATTACATACCATTTAAATATCCTTTATATCCCTCTCTCACAAAATCAATATTAAAAAAACCTCTTTCCCTGATGTCATGGTGTCGCGAAAAAACCGTTCAATACAAAAATCGTACAGACGAAAACCGTTTAACAAAACAAAAAACTCACAGCTTTACACATTTAATAAATTTGTTTTTTATTGAACGGTTTTTTCGTATATCCGATGTCATTTATGTATTAATTTTTTTTTTATTATTTCGTTATTTATAGAGTGTTTTCAGGTGACGTCACGACCAGCTAATTTCTTTTAACTGTTAACCTTTGTAGGGCTTTTAACTGTTGCTAAGGCGGTTGCTAGGTAACGAGGTATACGTTGCTAAGGCGGTTTTTAAGTATAGGGTCACGTGATTGCAAATACTCCAATAGAAGAATTCCACGGCCAGTCATTTTCTGTAACTGTTAACCTCTGTAAGGCAAAAAAACTGTAACATTTCTGTTGCTAAGGCCGTTGTTAGGTCCGAGCCATGTGATTGAAAATGCTCTATACTAGTGCTTTCGATTGTGCCTCTTATATACTCGAAAGTAGGAATTCTCTATCCCACATGACATAATAACGTCAGCTCGCTTCACCGAACAGGTAGGCAAGCTGGTTAATATAGGTTTAAGAAGGTAAGAGAATATAATATGTAGAGTGGGGAGTTCTACCTATTTACTTTTTCATAGTTTTTAAAGTGGTGACTATTAAAGGCTGTGTAAATATAGTACTTGGTATATTTGTAATTTTAAAAATAAAATATTTATTTTATTATTAATGGATTAAAAGTATGTGCATCCTCATCCTCACTTATATTATCATATTTATATTTTTGAAATAAACAATTTCTGTTTAAACCTCTCTTCTAAAGGTTTTAAATGTATGAATGAACTTAAATATTTCAACCAGGGTTTGAAATTGATAATTACGAAGACGGAGAAAAAACGCAAAATCAGATCTGTGATCATTATTTTTTGAATATTGTTTTTCGTGCCAAAAAATAAAATATCTCGAAAGATGACTTGAATCACGAAGATATCGTGAAAATATTTTATATATTGTGTTTTTTAATACTATTCACAAACGCAAGAACTACATATAAATTAGCCCTTTTTTCTTTTCGCACTTTCTTTTTCTAGATTTTGAAAAGGTGAACAAATGCTGGAAAGGTAAATAAACAGATATTATAAACTAATTCACATTTTCATATTCAATCTGTTGACTAGTCAAGAACATTTACACGAAACTTTTAATAAAAACTTTTCGTGTCAATCATTATATTAAGAACTAAGTATTTAAACGATAATGCATAATTTATATTCAAAATAATTCGTGTTTAAATTCTTAGAAAGTTCGTGTCCGTGTCTTGATATAAGAAAAAAATGAAAACCCTGTATGAAATTTTATAATTTAATATAATTATGTTACTTTAATCTTAAAATATACTATCTAGTTGCAAAATAAAATTATAGTTAAGGAAGAATCTGTTATACTTTTCGATACTGTCAAGTTTTATTAAAGCTGCATTTTATCCATAAGTTTACCTAAGGTTTTTGACTTTATTTTTCTGTTTTAAAACCTACAAGTGGAATTTTCAAAATATTTACTTTATCACATAACTAGCTGACTTACCCGGCCTTGCACGGGTTGAGTAAATTCACAAATTTTTTAAAAAGTTTTTCAAGTTATGTCTTTTCTTTTTCTGGAACTTATCATCCCGTCGTCCCCGTCGTCTTTTTCATCCCAGTTCTTAACTGTAAAAATATACCCTAACTCATCCCGTCCCGTATTTAAATTTGGCTGTTACCTTCGCTGTAAAGAACAATCAAATTGAAATCATCAGGTTTATCAAGTTATATGTCTTTTCTTTTTCTGGATTAGCAGTCACTTATCATCCCGTCACCCCCATCGTGTTTTTCTTCCCGGTTCCTTACTTTGAAAATATACCCTAACTCATCCCGCCCCGCTTTTAACTTTGGTTGTTAAAGAACAATCCAATTTAAATCATCAGGTTTATTGAGTTATATGGTTTTTCTTTTCCTGGTTAGCAATCACTTATCATCCCGTCGTCCCCGTCGTCTTTTTCATCCCGGTTTTCTTACTGTGAAAATATACCCTAACGTATCCCGTCCCGCATATTACTGTGGCTGTAAAAGAACAATCCAATTGAAATCATCAGTCTTTTGAAATTTATAGTTTAAAATCTTAAACAAAATTTCTATGAAGTATTTCCGATGTCCTTTTCAAAAATTACGCTTCGGTTTTTATAAATCCCTTGATAAAAACTTAGAAAGTAAAAATCACAACCCTCTTTGAGCCCCTTGGGAATAATTTCCTACAGGATGTTACAAACCGTAATATGAAGTTTCTATCGTTTTCCAAAAATGATATTTATTTAATCAAAAAATAATCCCTATGTGTAATTCAGTCAAAACTCCCGCCGCCAAAGCAAAATATTTAACTATACCTAATTTAATTTATATTCAAAAATGATAAAGAATCCATTTTTATTTGCATGATCCTACATCTCCAATAATAAAAACATTTTTATCAAAATAATAAAATGCTTGATAAATCTCATTTTCCTTTTATCATGATAGCCAACTTCTTAGTAAAAACGGTTTTCTACATAGAGATCTAATAGTATATTAGAGTGGACGTCACGTGACTTTCACTGAATTGGCAAGGCGCCATGTTTCCATCGGCCAGCCGTAATGTTAAGTCAATGGAAGGGGTCTCAAAAATGCATTTAAAAAGTTTCCCAGCTGAAATATCCCTTAAAGACCGATCGAAATGCAAATAGGACCAAAAAATACATCTTTTAACACCAAAATTAAATACCTTTCGTGCAGTTTTCTTGGTTTTCCATCTCGATTTTTCTACCGTAAGCCTAATATAATTGTTTTCTCGCATAGAGATCTAATAGTATATTAGAGTGGACGTCACGTGACCCAGTAATGCTATTGCATAGGAGACTCGGTAACCAACAAGGCGCCATGTTTCCATCGGCCAGCCGTAATGTTAAGTCAATGGAAGGGGTCTCAAAAATGCATTTAAAAAGTTTCCCAGCTGAAATATCCCTTAAAGACCGATCGAAATGCAAATAGGACCAAAAAATACATATTTTAACACCAAAATTAAATACCTTTCGTGCAGTTTTCTTGGTTTTTCATCTCGATTTTTCTACCGTAAGCCTAATATAATTGTTTTCTCGTCAAAAACCATTGTTATGCAGATTTTGCCTCTTTTTAATTTGGAGGGCTTTGGAAATATTTTAAAACACTAGTAGAAATAAAAATATAATAATATCTTAAGAATAAGAATTTTAGAATATTATACTGGCAAACTTAACACTTAACATTTAATTAAATTAAATTCCTTAGGTGAATAAAACAGAAACAAAACTTACATAAAGTGTTACTTTTATTCTTACATATTTTCGTTATACTAGTGTTTTTAAAAAACATTTTTGCAGCCCTCCAAATTAACAAGAGGCAAAATCTGCATAACAATGGTTTTTGACGAGAAAACAATTATATTAGGCTTACGGTAGAAAAATCGAGATGAAAAACCAAGAAAACTGCACGAAAGGTATTTAATTTTGGTGTTAAAAGATGTATTTTTTGGTCCTATTTGCATTTCGATCGGTCTTTAAGGGATATTTCAGCTGGGAAACTTTTTTAATGCATTTTTGAGACCCCTTCCATAGAGCATTCGCACATGACGTCACAGGCTTGTGACGTCAGAGGCTTGGATGACAGACAGTATGATGGAAAACTATAGGATGCACATCGTTTATTTGTTTACTTTTGATGTGAATTTTGAAAAATAAGGATGTTTTATGTTTTTCTCCAAAGTTTACTTCAAAGTAACCTTTATTTACTATAAAATGGCATCTCTGCATAATTTAAGTCATTCAATAACACTACATTTTATATTTAGCAGTGTTCTAATTGCAAGTACCGTTCGCAATGCTACTAACATATTTTAAAATTCTTAATTATTTATTAATTATTCAATATTTAGTTTCAGTAGCATATTATAAGTATTTTACAGATGTATCGGACTCGCATATTGTTCTAACAAATGTAAACAAAAACATGTCACCTCGTAATAAGTCTTTTTCTAAATTTAGCTTACCAATAAAACACAAAAACATATGCACTTACCTTCAATAACTATTATTCTTTCGTTTCGGTCTTTAACCGAGCCTAAAGAATCTTTTTAAATGAACTTTTCTTATAAAAACTAAATGCAGCGCGTATTCTCTATGGGAGCCTAATGTTAAAGAAAAGTTGTCTATCCTCCAAGCCAGCTTGATCACGTGATCGGAGACACGTGATTGAAAATGCTCTATTGACTTAACATTACGGCTGGCCGATGGAAACATGGCGCCTTGTCAATTCAGTGAAAGTCACGTGACGTCCACTCTAATATAACTATTAGATCTCTATGTTTTCTCGTCAAAAACCATTGTTATGCAGATTTTGCCTCTTGTTAATTTGGAGGGCTGCAAAAATGTTTTTTAAAAACACTAGTATAACGAAAATATGTAAGAATAAAAGTAACACTTTATGTAAGTTTTGTCTCTGTTTTATACACCTAAGGAATTTAATTTAATTAGGGTCACTTGGGGTAAGTGGGACCCCTTTTTGGAACAGTACATTTTTGAAGGTTCATAAAATTTTTTTGAAGAGGTTCAATTTGAACTTGATGACATATTCTATTTAAGACACTATTAATAAACAAAAATTTATAATTAGGTTCTAAAATAATGTTCTACATTTTTCTTAACTGGTCTTTTTGTAAAAAATGAGACGGGGGTCCCACTTACCCCATAGGAAGGGGTAAGTGGGTCATCCCCTTTTTATTTTGATTGAAAGCAAGCAAAACTTAAGAGGGAGTAAGTGGGTCTTACTTGATAAAGTATAGAAGTTTTAGGTACAAAATATTTTATTGTAACTTAATCCATGTACGAGATATCTACTCACATTTAAATTAATAGGGTTGGTTGGGGTAAGTGGGACCCCTTTTTGGAACACTACAATTACAGAATGTTTTCTTCAGGTTCGAATGGTTCGGGAGACTTATAAAAAAACTCGAAACTATTCCCCCACCCCACTGTGTGTTTTAATTAATTTCTCGGCAACGTGAATAAAAAAAACCCAACTTAATAGTTTTCTTTACTTACCACAGCTTATATTAAAACGCAAAATTAATATAAAATTTCAATAAATTACTTATAAATGTTTCAATAAACATTAAAATGGTGAGTCTAGGGTGTCCCACTTACCCCATAATGAGGGGACCCACTTACCCCTACTTTGCTTAAATTACGGGGTAAGTGGGACCCCCCTCTTAAAAATTTTTAAATAAGAGATTTTGTGAAAATTCAAATTGCAGTATGTATTTTAAGTCAAACCTGGCACAACAGTTGAAAAAACATTAAAATATAGTGAAAACTTTCCTGGAAACACTTCTTGGAAAAATGCATCTTGAACTCTCCAAAAAAAAAATTATGGAAATTTTTTTACAATAGTTCTATAATCTTAAAAAGAAATGACACAAAACTCTAATATATGCAAAACCCATCAGTGTGACAAAATGTAACATGATCAATGTGAATAAGAGTGAAATGTCCTTTACATAGTTTAGTTTGAGGGGGGTGACCCACTTACCCCAGGGACCCACTTACCCCAAGTGACCCTAAATGTTAAGTTTGCCAGTATAATATTCTAAAATTCTTATTCTTAAGATATTATAATATTTTTATTTCTACTAGTGTTTTAAAATATTTCCAAAGCCCTCCAAATTAACAAGAGGCAAAATCTGCATAACAATGGTTTTTGACGAGAAAACAGTTATTTTAGGCTTATGGTAGAAAAATCGAGATGAAAAACCAAGAAAACTGCACGAAAGTTATTTAATTTTGGTGTTAAAAGATGTATTTTTTGGTCCTATTTGCATTTCGATCGGTCTTTAAGGGATATTTCAGCTGGGAAACTTTTTAAATGCATTTTTGAGACCCCTTCCATTGACTTAACATTACGGCTGGCCGATGGAAACATGGCGCCTTGTTGGTTACCGAGTCTCCTATGCAATAGCATTACTGGGTCACGTGACGTCCACTCTAATATACTATTAGATCTCTATGGTTTTCTAGTACTTAACAATAAAAATTTAGTGAATGTATAAGTCTAGTAAACCATGCCCCATGAAACAATGAAATAATTTCAGCTCTGTTTCCATGGAAACCATTTATTTTAGCCTTTCCATAAATATATTTATTTTCGAAAAAAAAATTAAATTACAAATAAAGGAAAATGTTGTTTCAAAATTAATTATTTAAATTTATATGTTTCCTGAAAATTGTTATAATTTTGAAATAGAAATTTACACTGTGTTTTTCGTCTTAATTTGTTATAAATTATGAAATTTTTGAAATTATATTTTATCACATGAGGCCAGACGAAACCTCAAGAGAGAAATAAACCTACTGCAATTTACGCATTTCAACAATGCATAATGCTATTTCAATGGGAAAAACGGAGTAGAAAAAGCGCCGAAAAACAGGGAAGGAGTCGTTCGATTTTTAAATCCGTTCTTAGTGCGCGTCGCATAGCTGAGAGGAAGGTCTCTGTCAAATTTCAAGCCTCTGGGTCCAGTAGTTTCAGAGATTCCGTGTTGAGTGTTCCTTACTTACCAGTGAATGAATGAATGAATGAATGAGTCAGTCAGTCAGTCAGTGGTTACGCATTTCAACAATGCATAATGCTATTTCAATGGGAAAAACGGAGTAGAAAAAGCGCCGAAAAACAGGGAAGGAGTCGTTCGATTTTTAAATCCGTTCTTAGTGCGGCTTTTATAGATATAGATAACACAAACCAACTAAAAGAAACAAGGTTTAATGTAGCATTTTGATTCTCTAAATGTGCCAGTGTGTTACTAGAATTTTATTCTTGCATTTAAACCGGTTTATACACACTATAAAAACCAACATCTTTTCATATCACACATCATGAAGGTTTAAAGGAGGTATCATATTAAGTTTTGCTTTTAAAAATTGCAAATATATTGCGTAGCGTGAAACTCAAGTTTAGAGAGAAAGTAAATTTTTTAGAAGCTAGACATTAAATATTTCAACAAAGCTATGGATCGGTAAAGTATATATCCTTCCTTCCTCCTCGGCTCTACAGTCCATGTAGGACCTTGGCCTCCCTCACAAAGCAGCTCCACCCTCTCCGATCCCTGGCTCTTGTCTTCCAATTTCTCACCCTTAATTTCTTCAAATCTTCTTCAACCTCGTCCAGCCATCTCTTTCTAGTACGTCCGATCTTCCTCTTACCCTCTATTTTTCCTCTGTAGATTTTCTTTGTAGCTCTCTCGACACTCATTCTCTCCAGATGTCCAAGCCATTGTATTCTTTTAGATTTTATTATATTGACAATATCTTTTTCTTTATATAGTCCACTTAACTCTAAATTGTTCCTAATTCTCCAAACCTGTCCATCTTTGACTGGTCCATATATTTTCCTTAATATCTTTCTTTCAAATGTAATAAGGTAAATGTGGGTATAGTGGACACTGTCCCAATAGTGGCCACCTAGTTGATTAATTTTAAATAATAAGAGTTCTAGGCATCAAATAGCGTCAAAATTCATAGGCATAGTAGATTATGCTATCAGGTAATCAGTTAAATAACCACCGATACCACATATCAGCATGGGAAGGATATCTAAGTCTTTGAAAATAACACCATTGGCCGAGTGACTGAAATTTTATTTTGCTTAATGAATCGCGTTAGGAAACGGTTAAGTCGGAACTGATTTTTTAGTATTTATTACAGTTTCATTGACTTTTAAATTCATTTTAAGATTTAGAGTGTATACAGTCATACTGAAGAAAATTTATTTGAAAAGTTGACTTTACGAGGATTTAGGGGGGTGGCCACTTTACCAACACAGAATCTTAGATTTTCCAATAGTGGTCACTGAAATGGCTTTTAAAAGAAATATAAATCATTTTTAATTTGAATCAGATTTTCTTCAGAAACTGTTGATTATGCTTTAAAACGGGTGTTGTACGAATTAGGTTTCATTCTGGCAAATTTTTTTTTCATTTAGGAAATTCTTCTCAAATCAGCTTCAACGTAGGCTATGGGCCGGAAACTATTAAGTCTGTTATTCTAAGTCAAATAAAACTGATTTTATTTTAATCCAAAATAAATTTCGCTAGGGAGGAAGACTTTTTTAGAACTAAACGACCATACCTACTCAATTTCATGCATAAACCCTATCATATAGGCAGAAAAAGAGAGGTGTCCACTTTTGATGCAAAAGGTGTCCACCATAGAAACATCAGATACATCTATGTGGCCACTATAGAAGAAATTTCGAGTACTTTTAAAAAATTAATTAAAAATACTTTCCCCGATCTAATTACAGTTTTAATTGGTAAAATCGAAAGAAGAAGATCCAGTTGATCTAAAAATAGGATGGGTAACCATTTCCACGCAAATAGATTGATATTTATAGAGAATTTAAGCGAAACTTTTCCTTTAAGTGTCCACTATACCCACATTTACCTTGAGTGTTTTCTCTTCATTCTGAGTGGTTGTCCAAGTTCCTGCTCCATATGTAACGATAGGTCTGACCGTAAGCCGTGGTCTGACTATTGTTTTATATAATTTTAGTTTTAACTTTCTTGACAGCAGAGAGGATTTAAACAACTTTATCATTGAAAAATAACATCTGTTTCCAGCCCGCCAGTCTAGCCTTTATATCTGGGTTTAATTCATTTTTGTCAGTGATAATTGAATCAAGATATTTAAATTCTGTTACCCTTTCAAAACCAAGTTCAGCAGTTACTGAACCCGCAGTTGGTCCATTTCCTCTGTCCATGACAACATATTTGGTTTTTCTCTGTTAACTAACAGTCCCACAGTCTTTGCCTCTCTTTCTAAATCTCTATAGCTTTCAATCAGACATTTTTCGGTTCTAGACAGGTAGGGGTATAGGGGTATAGCCGGGGTATAGCCAGGGTATATAGTAGGGTGTCCCGAAAAAACAGAAATTTCTCTGATCGCTTAGCGGTAGTGCGGAAAAGTTGTGAACTACCATCACTATGAAAGGTGTGAAATCTTAAAACTCTGGGTTAATATCTTCTGTTGCCCCAAACGGCCTAAAGTTCTGAAAATTGGCCTAAAAATGACCAAACTTCAAAAATTAACAGAAAATTCCAAATTTCAGTCATAATTCTGGGGTTATGCTTAAAAGTTACTATTAACATACAACTACATTTGCAAAAAGTTTTAAACTTATAGGTTAATATCTTCTGTTGCCTCACGGGGCCTAAATTTCTGAAAATTGGACTAAAAATGACCAAACTTCAAAAATTAATAGAAAATCCCAGATTTCAGTCATGATTCTGGGGTTAGGCTTAAAAGTTACTATTAATATACAACTACATCTGAAAATAGTTTTAAACTTATAGGCCAATATCTTCTCCCTCCTTATTAACTTTAAAATTTGGAAATTGACAAAAACTTAAAAAAAAAAATACAAAACAATTACCTCATTTTGATGGAAGAGAAAACTTTATTTTTTAGAGAGACAGAGAAATAACATCAACATTATTGCTTGTAATGATTTTTGGTATTAAATTTTAACATTTGCTTTCTTAATTTTAGTGTCGCTGTAACAAAGGAATCCCTGTTCTGTGGGCCAACCGTTTTTCCGGAGGCTGCAGTGATTATTTCACGATACGCTCAACAGCTTGCGTATGCGATGGGAATTTAATAAATTCCCAGCATTCTGTAGGCATACCGTCCTGAATCATCTTCATAAGTTCTTGAGAACTAACCTCTCTGAGAACTGGAGGGGATGTCACATAACATGATGTCCAGTTAATGAGATCTACATAGTCTTTGGCTTCAATGTTAAGTACAGGAACGACAAAATGAGCAAACACCTTCCCCATCTCTGGTGCCTTCTCTAGCCTTGATAGCCTACCTTCTCTAGCCAAGCAGCAAGGGTTTTAATGTAATATAAATATAGATACAGATATGTAAAACCTCAGAATTCTATTGGCAGTTGTTAACCAACGGGCCAAGTTCAAAGCCACATTTCAATGAGTTACTTTTACGACACCTGTTTGAGTCCATTGACGGCAATCATCTGGCCCCACGTCTTATACAGGTGAAATCGGACGAAAGCTCAAAGGATGTGTAAAGCTTCCAATCGTTGGTTAACAACTGCCAATATAATTCTCGAGTTTTACATATCTCCCTCAGAACCATCACACGATCTGGTTACTTTAGTTGGATTTATTCTAAGAGTCTACACACCCTCATGGTTCCGTATAAAGATTCATCAGTCCATAAAAGACTGTGCTTGGAATCTGTGGCACTTCATCAATTCATCCCGGTACTTGCCTAAAAAGTATCGTGACGTAATCGATCCAGTTATTTCTCGAAACGCCCACTTTGCTGCTCCAGAAAACATGCTTTTGGCCATGTTAACTGATGATAGATGTCACATTAGGACCCTTGCAGTGCGGCGTATTATCAAGGCTAGAGAAGGCACCAGAGATGGGGAAGTTGTTTGCTCATTTTGTCTCGTTCCTGTACTTAACTTTGAAGCCAAAGACTATGTAGATCTCATTGACTGGGCATCTTGTTATGTGACATCCCCTCCAGTTCTCAGGGAGGTTAGTTCTCAAGAACTTATGAAGATGATTCAGGACGGTATGCCTACCGAATGCTGGGAATTTATTAAATTCCTATCGCATACGCAAGCTGTTGAGCGTATCGTGAAATAATCACTGCAGCCTCCGGAAAAACGGTTGGCCCACAGAACAGGGATTCCTTTGTTACAGCGACACTAAAATTAAGAAAGCAAATGTTAAAATTTAATACCAAAAATCATTACAAGCAATAATGTTGATGTTATTTCTCTGTCTCTCTGAAAAATAAAGTTTTCTCTTCCATCAAAATGAGGTAATTGTTTTGTATTTTTTTTTTTTTTAAGTTTTGTCAATTTTCCAAATTTTAAAGTGAATAAGGAGGGAGAAGATATTGGCCTAAAAGTTTAAAACTATTTGCAGATGTAGTTGTATATTAATAGTAACTTTTAAGCCTAACTCCAGAATCATGACTGAAATCTGGGATTTTCTATTAATTTTTGAAGTTTGGTCATTTTTAGTCCGATTTTCAGAAATTTAGGTCCCGTGAGGCAACAGAAGATATTAACCTATAAGTTTAAAACTTTTTGCAGATGTAGTTGTATGTTAATACTAACTTTTAAGCATAACCCCAGAATCATGACTGAAATTTGGAATTTTCTGTTAATTTTTGAAGTTTGGTCATTTTTAGGCCAATTTTCAGAACTTTAGGCCGTTTGGGGCAACAGAAGATATTAACCCAGAGTTTTAAGATTTCACACCTTTCATAGTGATGGTAGTTCACAACTTTTCCGCACTACCGCTAAGCGATCAGAGAAATTTCGGTTTTTTCGGGACACCCTAGTATATAGCTAGGGGTATAGCCGGCCACCCCTACTGTCTCCAGGGGGTTTACAAATATGGAGGCCTGGTCCTCCAGGTTGGGGGTTTGGCGTGGGGCTAACGACCCCACCCTGTAAAAACTAATTGTTGCGAAGCCTTTAAAAAAAAGTATATATACTTTGAATAATATACTCCTGTTCATAAAAAATGCAACACCATGAAGGACTTGTTAGATTTTTATGAAATTTACACAGCTGGTGACCTTTGTAGGTGCAAATAAACGATTAAATTTTCAGAACAAAGGAACAAAATTAAATATCGAAAATCAGTGTTTTATGTAGTCCATACGCGCTACAATGAGAGCCTCTATCCGACACATCTTTAAATCAAACAGATTGCTTTTTTGCCTGAGGAGGAGATTTTCATCAAAGATTCTTCTGAAACCCAAAGTTTGCCAAAGTTGGCAACAGAACAAGAATTTTGAGCATAAGGACTAATCAACGAAATTTCAGTCAAGTTCCATAGGTGAAATATTGGGTGAAGAAATTTGCTGAAATAGAAACTGCTTTTGATGGATAAAATGGAAGTTCGGAACATTCCAAAAAAACATGTGTCCAAGGTTTGTCCTGATCAAATACAGCTTCAGGAATGCTTCAAAGGTAGGGTATAATTTTTGGCTCCAAAAATTTTTTAAAGCATTTGTGGCTGTTAAGATCACCTTCATTTCTTATCTCATAAGGTTGCCCATGATACTCAATAGTGCTCCATCTCATAACGCTGGGCGTTTTACAATACAGCGCCAAAAGCCGATGTGGGTGTCATGTTGATGAAAATTGAAATTGAATTGGATAAAAGGGCCATTTGTTGCTATTAATCGCGCGAAAAAAAATTTTTTTGATGACCCCATGGTAGCTTTATGCACTGATGGAATTCCATCAATGGAGCTCTTTAAAAAAGAACGATAACTCACGGAATTCGGTGGAGCCCACCAATTAACTGTTGGAGAAGACAATAATAGACCTGTAACAGTGTTTTGACAGTTTGAAAGATGTCGAAAAGTCGCTGTGTGATCCGTCACTGTCATGCGAATGAAGTCTCTTTGATCCCGTGCTGACATGACAATGAGGCGTTCAGCCCCTGATTTTCAACTCGCCTGACCATCTTGGGACCTCTGTTTTCACACCCATATCACTATTGTCTAATTGGCCTTCATCTGAGCAGTAGTAACACAGTGTGAAAACACCCTTCAAGAAAGTCAATCATTGATCCTCGATCAAACACTGTTAAATGCTCATATGGCATCCGTTAAGGTATAAGGGGTAAAATGACTTCTAATGACACAATAATCAGCGGCAGACAACCTTCTTACAACTTCTTAACCACCCGTTACAGCCCCCCATATATACAACTAAATTAGTGATTGAAAAGGCGCTGCTCGTCTCACGCATGCGCTATAACTCTGAATTTGCATCAATTGAAATAGAAAACCATAATGAACATACCCTGAAAATTTCATGTTGATCGGACAATTCCTTCTTGGTGTTGCATTTTTATGAACAGGAGTATATTTTTTAAAAAATCGGGCTTGGTTTGGGGTATGTAACTAAAAGAGAGCTCTCAACCAATAATCACCAGTTGAAAAGTAAGTCTGTAAATATTATAGTAACAGCACGCTTTTAAGTTTCCTATCTGTTTTGGTCGAACGCTTGCACTTTTTAAAAGCCGACTCTCAAGTCATTTAGGGTCGAGCTGTGTTGATAATTTCTGAGATAAATAGGCCAGTCACTAACGACATAAAAATGGGGCGCAGTTCGCTGAAAATCGCGTAGTTCCAATTTTTTTCTTATGCTTGTTAGGACCCATACCAGGAGTTTGATATTTATTAACGTGATGAAATTATATATTGTGCAAGTAGTATTACATAAAGAACTCAGAAACTCTAAGCATTTACGGAAGGTGAGATGCTTTAAAACAAGCATGTGTGTAAAAAGTATAATCTGTTTAAAAATTCATCATTTAAAATGTTTATTTTACACTTATTATTATTACCTATTGTTCTTTTAACGTTTAATGAGTAAGCAAGATTTGAACTAAAGGCTTAAGGATATTTAAATAGAAAACAAGGAACTCTTTTTGAGTATCATCTTACAAAAATAGAAACTAATATAAAGTTCATTAACCTTTAAATAATAGATTTCCGTCTTTTCCAAAAAATTACTTCCCTTTGAAATTTTTTCAAACTTTGGTCATTATAGGATATTTAAGGTACACTAATTAGAGAACTTGTTCTTATAAAATCCATTTAGAGTGGATATGATGATGATGATGTTTCAATTTACAAACTTATATCCCTTTTTTACCCTCTTTATCCTGATAATTTTTCCTCATTTAAGTAAGGTAATTATACAGATACTTGTTTACACTTACTTAATGGTAAGAAAATTAAGTATTCATGACAGCCGCGTTCACAACCGACAACCTGTTTAGCCGGAGAAAGAGCTAAAAAAGTAGGGGAAAAAGGATCTCCGAAAACTAACCGTGAGGAAATAGAATAGCCCGTGCAATCGTCTAACTCGTTCTCCCGGTAGAAAGAATCACGTGACAAGCGAGCGAGCTCATAGAAATACATTACGGGAAGCGAGCAAGAGCGCCCTCTACAGGCGGTTAGTGCAATTAAAACATTTCCTACTGCTATTGTCCAGGGGAGAATTTTCCACGGATGGTCCGGTGAGGTTTTCCCTGCGTAGGGAGAGCGGTGGAAGAAGAACCGGTTTTCTCTGCCTTTCCCCGGTTAGAAGTGGTGTTTGTGAACGCGGCTGACATAACCAAAAGGTATAAGAAACACTTGAGGCAATAAAACATTTTGAGTTTCAAAAAACTTTTTATTTAAAAATGACTAAACAAAAGTAACATCAATCCATAATTTGGGTCATTTAAAAATATTTTATTTAAAATGTGTATTCTTTAATCTTATTACTGATATAAATATGTAGGTAATGGTGGAAGCTGAAATTTTTTATCTACGGTCCCAGTTATTCTTGCTTGTTGATATTTTCTCAAACAAAGTCTCGTATCTCACCAAGCAATTCTTTTTAAAGGATCTTCCAGTTTTTATCTTTTATTCTGATCACAAACATTTATAGATTTATCCTCTTTCTATAAACTTTAAAGGAAAATAAAAGTAAGCAATCCTCAAAGGACAGATTTTGTGCTTACTCAGTAACACTAACGGAAAATAAAACTTTTTTTTTTCCCAAACTTTTCTTCTTTGAATTGACTTTGTGATAAAACTTTTTCTCGAAAAGGGAAAAAAAATAATTTATATTTCCTTTAATCTATCCGTAATTTAATACGTAGTTTTATATCTCGCAATATACGAACTCAACTAGAAAGATATAAGCTTTAAAATTGTTTGGTTATAAGAAAACCATCTTGGGAACTAAAATGTTACCAGTTTATAAAACCGTTGTATGAAATAATACCAACATTCAAATTATTACTTTTCCTCAAATATTTCTAAATAACAAAGCGTATGTTTAGATTATTTGATAAAATAAGGAAAAAGGGATATGAGGTGGGTCACGCTTACTTGATAAAGAGCTTATTAAAATTGAAAAATGAAAAAAAAAAAAAATTAAATTTTAACGAAATGAAAATTTGTAAAATAGTGTTAACTAAACTTATTGTTTTCTTCTCTCAAATTAAAAGGGAATTAAAAAAGGAGTTTTCAAAATTACTTTTCTCAGTACTTTTAAATATTTACTACTTATTAAAATATTATTAATTTTACAAGTCAATTCCCATACGATTTTAATGTTAACTGCTATTGTCTTAATTTTAGTACCATTATTCTTTATAACCATCATTCAATATCTCATTAAAAGTCTTATGGCCCTCTTTAGTGAAAAATCTCCACATGTTTCGAATATTTCTCATAGAATTGAATATTCCTCAATTCTTAATATAAGTTCTTCACTTCAATTCATTAATCGGATCTAACATCCGTCACTAACATGAAAAACAACAAATTAAGTGGAAACCTTTCAATGAATGAACACGAAACTTCTCCTAGGTTGACCGACTTTTCCGTGTACAGTCCCTTTTATTCTAGTAATACTTTTTTCTCGGTTTTTTGTGGACCCAACTATTCTATCACTTGGAGGTTTGGGATTTCATTATCTTGGAAGGTTCTCATTTCTTTGAGTATGATCTAACATAAGAAGTACTTTGGTCGAAACAACAAAATGCAAACCTTCTTTGCGATCATTACTTTGAGAGTCCTCAGGCCACACAGGTTTTAGATTGATCCCCTGCTGGATCAATTTATTCAAGAGATTCTAAAAGGCAACCCCAAAAACATAAGAATTTTCATGTGGAAAAGGAAAAGATGGGACTATCTGTACTATGTAGTAGTAGTACTATCATTGTTTTCCAAGAAATGGAATAGACTTTGCTTATGTATAGGGAAGCGAAATTGGGAATTCTGGTTTTAGATAAACTATATAAAAACAAATTTCTTGAAAAACAATGTTTTTTTCCCATGACGAAAAATGGTTTTCTATAACACTACTCTATTCACAAAATTGACATAATTTACATTGTTATTTACAAGGCAGTTCACCTTATTTACTTTTGAATAAACTCATGTGTAAATTATTGATTTGACTTTCTTCTGAAGCATAACTTTGATACTTCTCTGTTTTTGAATCAGAATCATTATCTTGAAAGGAATGAAATTGATAAGTGTTTGTCCGTATTCAGTTCTACTGTTTTATTACTTATGCGCATTTCCCAAAGTACCCTCTGATATAAGACACAACTTTTCTAGATATAGCCCATAAGTGAGTGGTTACACTATTCCTCATTCCAAATTACACCAACGCACCATTTTAAAGAAGTGCATGATACTAAGAATCGTATCACGTAAAATACTAGTGTATCCCTTCAAATAGCAATTCATTTTATTGCACATTACTGAAATTCCCAATGATTACTCAAGTATACGACAGACCCCATAAACCCACACAAAATACTCATATAAATAACTCTGATGATTGAGTAACCACCTTTCTTTTGTACAGTAAAATTAAAATCTATGAACACTCAGAAAGACAAACTCCAGACAAGTCAGGACGAACTTTCTAAAAGCCTCCTACGGAATTATTTAGTTTGACATGAAAACATTTCTGCAATCCTCCATTATTAGAATGAAAAAGGCTTTATTTACAATGATATATGAACTATCGATTCAAATAGTGCAGTGTATTTCGACATATTCTTGAGCTGTTTTTCCTACGGGTAAAATCATAAAGCCAGACATCGACTATTCGGCAAAATATTTCCCTTGATATTTGAAGCACTGTGCTGCACTGTAGAGAAACGAGAGAAAACATGAAATAAGAACTAAGTAATTAAAATATCTTTTAAGTCATTGGTTCGTCAATTCTGAAAAATAGTCATATGATAGAGTGAAAGTGCAATGGTATTCTTTGCAGAGTCCAAAGTACTGAATTATCTGCGTTTTAATATGTTTTAGAACCATTGCTTTAAATTCTTAATATTAAAAAAAGACTTCGGATATAGAGCATTTTCAATCACATGACTCGGACCTAACAACGGCCTTAGCAACAGAAGATGTTACAGTTTTTTGCCCTACAGAGGTTAACAGTTACAGAAAATGACTAGCCGTGGAATTCTTCTATTGGAGCGTTTGCAATCACGTGACCTCATACCTAAAAACCGCTTTAGCAACAGATAAACAACGGCCTTAGAAACAGTTAAAAGCCCTACAGAAGGTACACAGTTAAAAGAAAATAACCGGTTGTGACGTCACCTGAAAACACTCTATACCATCTTCGATACTGTATAAAGGTTAATTTAATTCAAAATCAAAATACAGTATCTCGATTATGACGAAGTCGAAGGTGTATTTCGAGATACCGATATAGAGTTTTCGACATAACCAAGTTAAATTACAGGAATACCTAACATCTAGGAGGAAAATATTTTTTCCAAAAATAGAGGTTTTAGACATAACGAAGTTCGTCTTGTCGAGAGTATAGGTATTGTACTTTTTTAAATTTGTTAATATAGAGAGGTAGTTAAAGTTCTATTAATCTTACATTTTAAATACATTATTCGTTATTGGTTACATAATTCCTTTCAAAACGCTTACTATATAGACAAAAAGTTAAAATATCCTTAAGTGATTCCACTTTCCAAATTTAAACATAATGTATCATCTAGTAGTATTAAATACAATTTTACATGGGTAGTGTTTCCCTCACGAAAGTTACATTTCCTGGTTAAAATTCTCTAAATAGGTTTTAACAAGCAATTGACTGTTTTCCGCTTCCGAACCGGAAGCGTTCAGCATTCAAATACAAAACTCGGTACAATTACAACATTCGAAACTCTTCGGAATTTAACTTAAATTAGGATCCGCAGACAACTAAACTCTGACCAATTTTCGAAGACAGACGCCGATACTATTGAGTGATTCTACTCGTGAATAATCGTTTGTAGAGGAAAGCTTAGTGGGTCTGGAAGTTGAATTTCAGTTGAATTAGTACGAAGAAAATGGCGGTAACTGCTAGCACATGGAACTATTTTGGGTCTTTTTATAGCACGGATGTAATTTATCATCGTTTTAGGTCAACTGGGAACAGAATAAGGGGGATAGTATTTCTTGAACCATACCTTTCACCCTCCTGTTAAGGGTTACTTAAGGAAATTCAAGTGACAGTAATGTCCCTAGGAAGCTTTGGAAAAGGTAAACTTGAGTTTTCGTATTGGGTGGGGAATCCTATATCAGATCGTTTCTTTTTCTGCATCACTAGCCTACGATCAGCTTGGAGATGTTTTGGGATATTGCTAGACTTAGTATAAATTATTGCCGTAGTTGCTCACTTGAACTGTAAAATCTGAAAGACATAATTAATTTTTTATTGAGGTTGTTTTTTTATGTAATTATATCTAACAATTTATTTATAAACTCCAAGTAATGAAATATTGGGATTTTGACATCCCTTTTGAATGTGTACTATATTTCAATAAGATTGGACTAAAACTTCTGGTAAAATACATGGTTGTGTCTTATAAAACATAGAATTTGTCCCAAAGTTCTGCATAATTCATAGTAAATAGAGCTTCAAGTAAGTTTCTTAAAATATTACCGTAAAATTCATATTTCTTGGTAATGACTTTTAATCTTTCAAGACCCTCTTACTCTGCTAAACATCAGCTAGGAACACCAATGTTTAAACATTAGCTTTTAAATTAACCTTTCAAAGGTTGTCATTCAAGCTATAGATCTTAACAAACATACATGACACAAAAAAAAACTCACCGAAAATTTTTCTTTTATACACCACTAAAAAATGGGCAACCAATAAGTTAATTTTGCATTTGCACTAACTTCATATACGATCCTTTAAAAAATCAAACTTCAATTTAAATAACTTCACGGAATAAGTACTAGTGAACAACATGAGCAATGAAAATTAATTTCTAATATATTCCATCTCTCTCTCTCTCTCTGCCTTTTCATTATTACTTTTATGAACTCAACTTAAAACTACATCTATTTAAGTAGTAGAAAATCTCCCAGGTAAACAAATTACTGAGCGAGTTATCCAGAAATCTGATTAATTAATTACTAAAATCTATTCCAAAATGAAAAACGTAAATACTCGTTCACTTAATTCAATTTCACTAGAACCTTAAATGAAAAAAGTCTACGTCAGATTTTAAATTACCCTTAAACTTCATCGACTTAAATAAGCACCGAAATTAAATTTACTGTTATCACTACCCTTGAAGGGGATGAATTTCGGTGAGTTTTAATTAATATCAGCTGCGATACATATGAGGTCTTCGATTAGAAAAACAAGCCTTATCCCGATTTTAGCAAGTATTTACGGTGAATTCTCGTATAGTGAGATTGCCGTTATTTTTCGAAGTTTTTGATCTGATTAAAGTATAATAATGTTCAACATTTTCTGGTAAAGATGCTCAACGGTTATAACGAATATTTGGAGAGCTGGTGGAGTTAGAAATGTCCCTTATTGAATATATTTTCAAACAGTATCTTTAAAAACTGGTGAGTATGATCGAAACGTAGTGCTATATTAACTTCAAATGAAATAAGGATATCATAACTATTAACTATTACCCGATTTCCTTTAACTTCAATATAAAATTAGCCAAACTATTAAAAACGCACAAAATGTATGAATTAATAGCAATATATAATCATAATATTCCATATTCTCATAAAAATGATGGTTTTAATCTGCCTGGTTATTATACTACTCTTAAGTATCAGATGTAATAGGTATTATCCATATACCTTATCTATGGTGTATTTCTCATTAAGTTAGACACCCTTTAGAAATAGAGTTATACACACATACTCTTCTATTTGGATGAAATCATTAATGATATTAACATAACTGTGGATGTATTTATCCTTTATTAAATTCTGAGCGACTGTTTGATATAATATGCATAATAACAATCATATGTGGATATAATCTCCTGACATATTTATTACTTTGGTAGTACATCTTCAAAACCATGATACAAAAATTCATGATCACTACTTCGTTCTAAAATGTTACATAAATACACTAAATGAATAAACACTTCTTTACTAAAAGAGCAATCAATTAACTCCTTTCCACGTTTTTTATTTTTTTACTTACGATTCTAACACTTAGAAAACTTTATATAATTAGTAATATACATTGGGGAAATTCAGAATTATTGGGTAGCAATACTTATGTAAATCTACTCTTTTGTAAGCTTTGAAACATTTTTAGGTTTTGAAAAGAAAGTTTTACGTTCTAAATAAAATCCCTATATTTAATGCCTTACAAAATCTTAGTACACTTGAATCCTAAAGATAACTTAAGATACGTTGCATCACATACTTTATTCTGACTGGGTTCTCTAATTCCCCACGCAATTTTCACTGTGAAAGCATTTTTTCCGTGTAGTATAACAAACCTGGCTGGTTAAAGTCGCGATTTTTATGAGGATATGGAATATTATTTTTACTATTAACGCATTTAGTGAGTTTTTAAGACTTAAACTAATTTTATAATAGAAACAAAGAACCCTTGAATAACTCCGATTTACAGGTATCACATGTGCTTCCTTCCTTATTTTTAATGCTTGGCCTAACTCTAAGACAACATCCTTTAATTAGTTTCTTATAGATAATTTATTACAATCGTCCACAAAGTATTTCAATTTCAATGAATTTTAAAAATGCCCAGTGGAAATAGCAAGTATTATTTAAATAAGAGTTGCTTCTAAAAAGTGTCATTTGTGTGGGGTTTTAAATTGACACATAAAGTTGACAAACAATGCAACTCGGTTTAAATAAGTCTAGTGCATCAAAATAAATTTTCATTATGCAATAGCATTCCTAAATCAATTATTCTACATAGAAAAGGAAAAATCGCTCTAAAAACATTTTAAAGCCAGTAAATGTACCAAATAAAACTAGCATCTGCATTAAAAAGCCCTATTCCTACTACTCGATAAAATTACCATACAGTAAATGCCTGAAAATAAGAGTTATATCGCCTCAAAGGTTCTGTGTTTCAAATTGAGAATATGCTTTGAATTCCACTTCAATTTTACTAGATACCAGTAATTGACAGCTTATCACGTTAGATGCTTTCTCTCTCTAAAAGCTTTGGGATGAAATGCTATAACTGTAACTCAGAATTACAGATATGCAAAATTCGTTTTAGAAATGTGGGTTTTGGAATCTCAACGTTAGGGGTAATATAGTTGTGCATGTGGGCGGCTATGAAGTTCTGAAAAATTGTTTTATCTTGAAGAATAATTATGAATCTGAAAGATGTGGTGCCAAATATATTCTTAAATTTATAAATCTTTACGAAAATACAAAAATAAAGTGAATTGTTTGTACTTTAAGCCACCTAAAAGAAGTTTTTGAAACACAACCAGATTATCTTAGAAAAAAATTGAATTTTTATCTTTTTAAAGTGCTGTTTTCTCTTTAAAGAGGTATTTTAACAATATTTTTATATAGTAATTTAGTACTGAGTTAGTATCTGAAACACACTCTTTTGGGGTCTTTTTTTTTTCGGTTTCAAATAAATTGGCCAGGCAAGTAAGTTTTATTGCTTTCATTCTTATATTATTAGCTAGAGACTTTATCATAAATATTTACAAAATGATTAACTAAATCTAAGAAAATGACCAAGTAGGCACAAATTTTATTCCAATATTAGGTAAATCTCTCGTTTAATGATCTAGTTTTGCATCAATGGAAATGAGGGACATGGTTTTTTTGCATATAAAGTACTTCCACTAATCCAGGTTTGACTTTATATTTTAATAGCGTGTTTCTCTATTGAAATGGCAAAATTGTCCTTAATGAAATAATGCATAAAGTTCAATATGAAAAATCGTTTCTTCAAATCAATCAAGCTGATGGTCAGTTTATGTTTTAGTGAGTATTAGCTCTCGGTCTTTTTTCTTGGAGATACAACTGAGTTTTAGGGAAAAGGTTATAAAAAGAGAAAGACGGAAGTTACATTTAAAACAATACCTACACAGCAAGTAATGAATCACAGAACTAATTAAACACATACAATTATAATTAACATAAACAGGCTCTCATTCATAATAATTTTGGAAAAGATGAATGAAAAAATATTACTAAATAAGTAGTTTTCAGTATGCATTCAAATGTACAAATTACTTACTCAACCATAATGTTCAAAGCTCATTGTAAATCAGTTGGCAGCTTTATTTCAGGTATATATTCGGCAAAATTTCTGTGGGATCTCTCAAATATAATAGTTTCTCTCCTTTGTACCCCCGTTTCAACACAAAAGAAAATAGAAACCCTGAGAGAAAGAAATACAGCTTTTCTCTATGTACTACATCATATGAATTTTAAAATATGTATTCCGTAATAATGTAATTTCCGTACTACGTAAATCCAAATAAGGTTAGTTTTCAAAAATCCCTGACACTGCATTATTTACTTCAGAGTACGTATACCATAAACTGTTACATGCAACAACTCCTTTCAACAAATTACCATAATACTTCACACACTAGGGAACAAATATTTGCAATAATGGGAGATTCCGGATACTTATACAATTTCATTTCTGCATCTTCCTTCTTGCAATATGCAATCTTTGCATGTTTTATTTCTTGTATCATAAGATACAGAGAGCTCATGACAATTTTCCTCTTTGTAAACATCTGTAATAGATTACGATGAAAAAGATATGTTTGTGATTTTATTCATGAGGTAATACATGGAAATATTATACCCATTGTGGATGCCGGTGACTTTTGTAACAATTCTTTCATTATCTGTCTCTGCAAGCTGTGTCTTTACCATGGAAGCTGTAGGGATATTTTCTTCTGTTTGAGAAAAGAAAGTTCTGCCAGTCAATAATACATACATCCCAATGGAAGAAAACCCGCACAATTATTCATTTTGTGTTTATGCATTATTATAAAAGCCCATCTTGGTTTTGAAATAAAATACAACCTGTAATAGTGCCATTCCTTTAAATGTCTATAGAGCATTTTCAATCACATGACTCGGACCTAACAACGGCCATAGCAACAGAAGGGTTACAGTTTTTTGCCCTACAGAGGTTAACAGTTACAGAAAATGACTAGCCGTGGAATTCTTCTATTGGAGCATTTGCAATCACGTGATCCCATACCTAAAAACCGCCTTAGCAACAGATAAACAACGGCCTTAGCAACAGTTAAAAGCCCTTCAGAAGATACACAGTTAAAAGAAAATAACCGGTTGTGACGTCACCTGAAACAATCTATTCCATATGATAATGGAATAATTAAGCAGGATATGGATAAAAATGAATAAAGATCATAAAAATAGGAAATTTTTATGTTTAAATACATAATGTTTTATTTATGGTTAATTTTAATCATGCAGCAAGATTGAAATCTGTCATGTTTTCATGTTTCTCTTTTTATTAACTCTCTCCTCGATTTCTACCTTCCCCTGAAAGGCAAAGTGAAATATCGTCTAATGCAAGTCATCTTTTAATTGTTTATATGAGATTAAATATTATAAAATATAATCAATTTATAGATTTTGAAAACTTTAAGTAAAATAATATTTAACCAGAATATTGACGACTCCCCTACAAATTACTAAGAGCTTGCTAATTTCCAGGGAAATAAAAATAAAATTAAACTATTTTTATTTTTTTTTAAAATTGTGATCATACAAGAAAAATTTAGAAAATAAGTTCATTAATATTAATAACAAGTTCGCAAAAATATCCTTAAATGGGTTTCATTATGATCACCACTTATTTTTTAGATTAAAAAACTGCTAAGTTTAACATTGGAACCATTGTTAGAATCGGGTAAAATCATATGAAAGCTGTTTTAATATATCATCCGTTCTTCATATGGAGAAATGATGATTACCAGTACTCCTGTGGGCGAAGGAGATTTTTGGTTGAATCGATCGATTGATATAAAAATGTCACGAGGCTTCTATTATTACTTAAGATTTACATAATAAATAAATTTAAACTATTTTAAAAAAATTTTAAGTTACGATCATACCAGGCAAATTCAGAAAATAAGTTCATTAATATTAATAAACAATTTGCAAAAATATAATTTAATGGATTTCATTATGCTCACCACTTATTTTTTAGAATAAAAAACTTCAAAGTTTATAGTTAAACAAGAATTTTTTTTTATATTTTATTTATTTAATAAATTACACATAATTAAAAAAGAAAAAAGACAATTGTAAATACATCCCAAAGGAGCCACAGCTCGTCCATGAGTTCACAGATAAAATCCAGGAATATAGGGTTTATTAAATAAATCATCTGTTCTTCGTATAGAGAAAGGATGATGGTCGTACAAGAAAAGAACTGGGAATAAGTGTTAATAATTTCCGCCACCGTAATTAAGCACAACCAGTAGTCCTGTGGGCTAAGGAGATTTTTGGGTGAATCGATCATCGATTTAAAAATATCATGAGGCTTCTTATTACTACTTAAGAATTGCTGATAAATTAATTGCTACATTCTTAATGAATATCACTAAGTGGAAACATTTATAATATGTGAGATAAGGGGACATCCATAAATTACGTGAGATCAAAAAGGGGAGAGGGGTTTGGAAAAATCTCACCGAGGGGGGTCGATTAAAATCTCACGTCAACTTTTTAATTAGAAATTATTAGAGAGTTAACTTCTATTTATTGCTGTCATTTTACAAATTTCGACCGGATGATAACACTATGTCCTTTCCCCCCACATTATTAATAATGTAAAGGTTTTAGGTGCTATGAAGCACTAAATGCAAATGAATAGGATAGAAAATCCTTTTTAAAAAGTTGTTGGTAAATCTCACGTGGGGGGAGGGGGGAGGTCCAGATTATGTTAAAAACACCTCACGTAATTTATAGATGTCCCTTAACAAGTGTTTCTTTTGTGCTTCAGATTTCCCAATTGAAGTGATATCGATAAAAAAGAGGACTGGCAAGCGGCTCGCCGGCCGTATGTTGTGCAGGCCTGCTGTATATAATAATTATAAAAAAAAATATTCAGTGATTGAAAAAAGTGTAAATTTCAGTCATTATGTTCTGGAGTAAACTTATTCTGTACATTTGTTATGATATTGCAAACATCTTCCTAACCGAAGATTTTTTTTTTCTATTTTTATTAAGGTAAATGTGGGTATAGTGGACACTTTAAGGAAAGTTTTCGCTTAAATTCTCTATAAATATCAATCTATTTGCCTGGAAACGGTTACCATCCTATTTTTAGATCAACTGGATCTTCTTCTTTCGATTTTACCAATAAACACTGTAATTAGATCGGGGAAAGTATTTTTAATTAATTTTTTAAAAGTACTCCAAATTGCTTCTATAGTGGCCACATCGATGGATCTGATGTTTCTATGGTGGACACCTTTTGCATCAAAAGTGGACACCTCTCTTTTTCTGCTTATATGATAGGGTTTATGCATGAAATTGAGTAGGTGTGATCATTTAGTCCTAAAACAATCTTCCTCCCTAGCGAAATATATTTTAGATCAAAATAAAATTAGTTTCGTTTGACTTAGAATAACAGACTTGATGGTTTCCGGCCCATAGCCTACGTTGTAGCTGATTTGAGAAGAATTTCCCGAAGCCAGAATGAAACCTAATTCGTACAACACCCGTTTTAAAGCATAATCAACAGTTTATGAAGAAAATATGATTCAATTTAAAAATTATTTATATTTCCATTGCAGTGACCACTATTGGAAAATCTAAGATTCTGTGTTGGTAAAGTGGTCACCCCCCTAAATCCTCGTAAAGTTAAAATTTTCAAATAAATTTTCTTCAGTATGATTGTATACACTCTACTTTATCTAAATATAAATTTAAAAGTCAATTAAACCGTAATAAATACTAAAAAATCAGTTCCGACTTAACCGTTTCCTAACGCGATTCATTAAGCAAAATCAAATTTCAGTCACTCGGCCGATGATGTTATTTTCAAAGACTTAAATATCCTTCCCATGCTGATTTATAGTATCGGTGGTTATTTAACTGATTACCTGATAGCATAACCTACTATGCCTATGAATTTTAATGCTATTTGATGTCTCGAACTCTTATTATTTAAAATTAATCAACTAGGTGGCCACTATTGGGACAATGTCCACTATACCCACATTTACCTTAGTTTCCTTAATTAGTTTTTCGCTTTCTTATTTTACCACAAGCGCTGTCTCGCATGTAAAAGAAATACACCTTAATTCAATGTGAGTAAGAAACGTTTCTATTAATCTTAAGGTATGAAATGGACTTTGAATCACCCTGTATAGTATATTATACTTGCTAACATTTCCTAATGAACTTTAAAAAAAACTATTTTTAATTAAATTTATATAACATACGTTCACTGCAATGAAGTAATATATCTAGCGAATCTTCTCACTAATAGATATCCTAGTAAATTGCACAGACTGGGTAATTTGTTCCGTGTTATATACAATGCCATGCAACTAATATTTGATTAATTAAATTAATGTTATTAGGCGGACGGATCCAAAATACTAAAAGTGGTGACTACTTTCAGTGTTCATTCACTGGGGAAAATGTTCATATTCAAGGCTAACTTTGTTTATTTCCTGGGTATAAACTGATATAAAATATATTCACTAAAATCGAAATAACTTCAAAACTATCAATCTCTTCGATCTGAAAGTACTTTCACCATATTGCAGAGAAAAAGCCTGTATGGAAACATACTTTATTTTTAAGAAATGACCGATAAAAAGCCCTGAAAATTATATTAAAAGTGGGGAAAATCGCAAATCCAAATGCTAACTGTTCATTCACTGAGCAACCCACCCTATTATAAAATTTTTGAAAACGTATCCTTTAATGGCTTTCATAATGCTCACCACTTATTTCTTACATTAAAAATTTTTAAAGCTTATAATAATTCGTGAAATGTATAATGTAGTTTTAATAAAATGGCAATATAATATAAAATCATCTCTCTTTGAATAAGGTAAAGGATGGTGGTCGTACAATATAAGAATTAGGAATAAGTGTTAGTAACTTCGACACGCTGTTTAAGCACGGCCATGTGAACGAAGGAGATTTTTGAGTGTATCAATCGAGTTATTGCAAAAAATATACTGAGGCTTTTTATCACTTAATGATTTACTGATAAATTAATTACTACATACTTAATGAAAATCACTAAGTGGAAACATTTGTAATATGTGAGAATTAACAAGTGTTTCTTTTGTGCTTCAGATTTCCCGATTAAACTGATAACAATAAAAAGGAGACTGGCAGGCCACATGCGGCCCGTTTTAATAATTACAATAAAACTGATTTAGTGATTGAAAGGAGTGTAAATTTTAGTGTTATTATCTTCTGGAGTAAACTTATTCTGCACTTTTGTTATGCTATTGCAAGTATTTTCCTGTCCAAAGACTTTTTTCTATTCCATTAAGTTCTATTATTAAAGTTTAGCTTTCGTATTTTGCCACAAGAAGCGCTGTAGGCATTTTAATGGATTCACTTTACTATTACTTGCATGTAAAAGAAATACACCTTAATTCCATGAGTAAGAAATGTTTATCTAAATCTTAGCCGTGAAATGGACTTTAAATCGCCCTGTATGTTATACTTGTTTATATTTCCTAATTAATTTTAAAAAGACTCCATTAAATTAAATTAATTCACCCGTATGCTATTAGGAAATAACAAACCTAGCGAATACTCTCACTAATAACTACCTAAACTTTAAAATAACTATCCCAGTTAATTGCACAGTCTGGTGATATGTGCAATCTGATATAATGCCCTGGAACAAATATTTGATTCATTATAAATACATGTTATTAGCCGGACGAAAGTCGTGTTTAATAATAATTGAAATTAACTCTGGGGTGGATTCAAGGGAACCTAAGACTCCGGGATGTGCAACCTGATGTGGTCAAGCCTTAGTATATCTTCTTAGAGTTTTAATAACTTTCCGAAGCTATTTTCTAACCGGAAATCCAATAAAGCTGACAGTGAGAGTAATTTTAAAGCGAAACAATCCAAGTAATTTTATATCGAGTTCCCTATGTATACATTCACTTGCGTAATTCAAGATCTGGAGTCATAAAATTACTTAAAAGGTATGGAGTACTTGATATTGAAATTCGTCAAGTTATTTGAAGTCAAGAGAATTCAGGGAAATGTAAACACTCATAATTTAACATCGTTGATATGAAGGACTGATATCGTTGATATGATCGTTGATATGAAGGACTAGATTTAAACTAAACAATATTGTGAATAAAGGATTTTGGGTAAGATCTTAAAAATTCTATTGCATCATGATAAAGAAAGAGAGATTCTTTAAACTTTATTGGAAGAGTGCAAAGTATGTGTTTATTACGTTTGAACGAGTCCTGTGTTAGAATCACTGTGTTGCCCTTGCCTGTACCTTTTTCTCAAGATCTATATGGAAGGCAAAGCAAAACTTTCATAACTGGTAGAAACGTATCAGGTATCCCAAATTACATAAACTTACAATTTATCCACAAATTTTCTAAAATTATCTCTTTTAAACAGCATTTTGAATTGTTAGTAATTATAAGTAGCACTACTGTCCGGTATAACTGTACTACAATAAATATTTTGTTGCTGTTGTTTTTGTTCCTGATCTCAGGAAATGTTGTTAGAAAAAAAATTAGACCAAATCCATAAATTTACAAAAGTTTAGAAAGTCTGAAAAGAGAAGAGGTTATGAATAAACCTCGTTCATAGTAAAACTCAGACAGACAATAATTAGTAATAACAGCAATATTTTATTATAAATAGTTGTACTAACAAATAACTATGCCATAAAATGGCTTTAAATTGAGTCAGGATGCTCCTTCAATCCAGTTGTTTTTTGCACTTCGAATTTTTCTGTCAAACATGAATAGTAACTGCAATTTAGAGGACATACCTAAAAACAACTTAAATTACATAACTGTTTTTCTTTCATCCTGTGACGAATATCTTCAAACCCTCTCAAGGCACAACAAATTATTAATCCATTGTCATGTCCTCGATTCTCCGTCAACAGAGGATTACCAAAATGTTTAACCCACTTCTCGAAGTAAACTAACTAGTTGTTATGGAATAAGTTCAAAGTGAGAGTGACTATAAGAATCACTAAAATGGAAATCCGACGTTAATCATCATTTCCAGTTACTATAGAGTGTTTTCAGGTGACGTCACAACCGGTTATTTTCTTTTAACTGTGTATCTACTGTAGGGCTTTTAACTGTTGCTAAGGCCGTTGTTTATCTGTTGCTAAGGCGGTTTTTAAGTATGGGGTCACGTGATTGCAAATGCTCCAATAGAAGAATTCCACGGCCAGTCGTTTTCGGTAACTGTTAACCTCTGTAGGGCAAAAAACTGTAACATTTCTGTTGCTAAGGCCGTTGTTAGGTCCGAGTCATGTGATTGAAAATGCTCTATATTTAAGTATCTCAAAGAGATTTACTAGAGAAAACATACATCCTATATCACAAATAGTTGTTTGAATGTTGGTGACGGACATTAATTGGCTGAATGATCTCAATTTATAAAAAAAAGAGATTTTAAAGAAAACATGCATTTTTTATTGAAAAGTTAAATGCTTTGAATTTTTAAATTTTTACAGTTATGGCAACATTCCATTTAGGTGATGTGAGCCAGAATGGAGTTTCGTTCTTGAAGACATTAAGATATATTAGTAGTTTAAAATTTGGTACAATTTTATGTTATCTGCCCAGTTAAAAATTTTCGAGCTGTTTCGGACACCAAATATTCAATTTACTATCGGCAAATTTTATCGTTGTCACCAATATAGTCGTATATTTTAATAGGTTAGGTAGTCTACAATTTTTGGGGATGTTTCTATGTCTTTTGCGTTTAGCACTGCTCTGCAGCTTTTAACGGTATATGATATACCTACCTGGTATATGATATAGATACCTGAAAAGTACAAAGTAAAAGTGTAGTATTTAATTGCACATTACTCTGTTGTTAGTTAGTGTTCCCATATAGTTTAATAAGCGCGTTACACTTCACATACTATTAATTCTCTTACAACTCTGGAGCACGTATTATTAACAGATAATGCTTTGATATCAGTTTATAAATCAGCACAATATCGGGCAGTATCGTGTTTGTAGGGTTAGGCTGGGCGCGCACGAGTGACTGAAGTCACGGCGACCTGGATTACTAGTATCAAAAATATCACTAGAAAACAATAGAGCATTTTTCAATCACATGACTTTACCTAACAACGGCCTTAGCAACGTTGTTTTTATCCTCCAGTGATGTCATGTGCGAATGCTTCTATTGGATACTTCTATTTCCCGCCCCTAACAACAGCCTTAGCAACGTTGTTTTTGTCTTTGTCATCGTGACAAAAGTCGCCCGTGCGCGCTCGTTCTTAAAGTTCACTGAAAACAAGAGTATAATAATTGGAAAATGGGAAATTAAACACTGGGGATCTCGTGATAGGCTAATTACCTAACCGGGGCATACGCCTAACACTTTGCACCCCAGAGACCATGGTCATGAGATCGAAGATGGGCATTGTAGGCCTTTGCCCACTGGGACTGTTGAGCCAATGAGTTTAGTTTAGCTTAGTAGATTGGAAATATCAATACATTGTTATTTGACTTATCTCAAACAAATAGCGAAATAATCCTACAAACATATATATTCATTCCTTTTTTAGATTAAAAATTAAGTTATAAATGTAAATAAATTAAAAGAAAGCTTTTGAGAAAACTGAAAAGTCTTTAACAATTTTCTGTTAGTAACAAATTGATGTAACATCCGCCACTTGTTCAAGGACGAGACTTCCCACACCGAGCCTTTACTTAGATTTCTGTTCTGACGACATGTAAGGGGCTTAGTGTAATGGGATGTGAATGGTTTTGCAAGCCTGTGGGAAAGAGATCTACTGACCACTGACCATTACCTTTGAGGATAAGTCCTTAAGTATGGGCATTCTAATTTGGCTGATGATGATGAGGAGATTAATCACGTGGGTGGAGATCATGGGATTACGGCCAATCTCATATTGAACGGAAATCATTGCTAAAGTTGGGGGTTGAAAATGACTTCCCTGAAAATACTAAACTGACTGGTTTATTTTGTAATCCATTGAAAGTGCATCATCTGTAATGTTCTAAAATTAAACATGAAATTTTCTTTTTTTTTTAATTATTTTTGTAAATAAATAAATGTAGAAATGTGGTAAATAAAAAGGTAATTAATTTGTAAATAAATAGGTATCTAGAATTTCCACATTTTAATGGTGTTTATATGTAAAGGAACTTTGGGTGAGATTTATTCAAAAGAGATAAAGGATTTTCGTGTGGTTTCTGATTTCTATGCTGCATAATAATATAACAGAATATTATTAGATAGCATTTCAGTCTTATAGAGTATTTTCAGGTGACGTCACAACCGGTTATTTCCTTTTAACTGTGTACCTTCTGTAGGGCTTTTAACTGTTGCTAAGGCCATTGTTTACCTGTTGCTAAGGTGGTTTTTAGGTATGGGATCACGTGATTGCAAATGCTCCAATAGAAGAATTCCATGGCTAGTCATTTTCGGTAACTGTTAACCTCTGTAGGGCAAAAAACTGTAACATCTTCTGTTGCTAAGGCCGTTGTTAGGTCAGAGTCTTGTGATTGAAAATGCTCTGTTCTACTAACCTTGATTAGATAGTAGGTTATTTCAGATTTATTTTTATATGTTTTACTAGTTTGAACAAAATTATTTCCCTTTGTGTAACATTTTTTATTACTGTTTGCTGTCTGGAAATTGTTGTAGAGTTGGATCTTAAATGCCTAACATTTAAAAAAATCTATAAAAACTAAACTTTAAAAAAAAAACAATCATTATTTACCAGCTCAAATAGTGCCACATTTCTCCTTCCTGGAGTTTTACCTAATCAATGGATCCCAAACTTTTTCAGTCATTTTGCAAGCAAAAGAATCTTCGTTTAAATATTTATTCCCTGTAGAGCAGTGGTCCGTGAGAGTCTTAGAAGTGGTCCGTGGAGGGACCCGGAAGCACACAAAAAAAAATTCCAATAAATAATAGAAATTGGAATGAAAGTGGAACAAGAAAAAGATTGAATTATACTTTCGGCTGTGTAATTTATGGGGATAACAGTCACCACTAAATTGTTAACAATACTTTCTTCTACTATAGATATTTAAAGTACAATTAAAAGTTCTGAAAAAAATTCACAATTTTGTGATTCTCGATGATTTACGTATATCACAACAAAAATTACTAATTATCGTGAGATTTACCTCAATTTTTCTGAAAATATACTTATATTTCAGAGCATATATTATAAATTTCCATGCTTAATTAGGGGATAATTAACTTTCATCCAGCACTTTTATGAAGATAAGAATTTTAAGATACAAAGGGTGGTCCGTGAAGGTTCCAATTTTAGACTCAGGGTCCGCGGAATTCTCTGAGTTAGGAACCACTGCTGTAGAATGATGCATGAATGGAAGCATTACAAACAGAGCCCCAAAAAACTGATTGCAGGAACTACAAAAGCTCCGAAAAGCAAACTTTAGGAGACAGAAATTTAAGAGAAATTTCGATTCCCAACTAAGAAAATTTTCTTCGTGATTTTTAAGAATTCCTTCACATTACCTGGATTTCCAGACTTTTAGTCAAGATTTTTGAAATCCTATTTTAATGTATGTTAGTAATAAAAACAAGTCCAATAGTTTACACCAATAAGATCCTAGAAAATTTTAAATTATCTAAAATAAAAAAACAATGGTTTTTATCAATTTCATAAAAATAGATATTTTCGATGTACTTTTAAGAGTTTTCGTTGAAAAAGCATCTTCTCATAAGAAACACGAAGAAAAATTTCGTGCTATAACTCTGGATAACTCAAAACATTGTTTTACGAGAAAATGGATGTAAATTACTAGAATTTCATATACCAAAGGGGGGAAACCGTCTTGGAGAAATAGCAGTTTCAACTCAAGAAAATTCAAAACAACAAACCGAAATTGTTTTGATCTCGAAAGGGTAAACGTCCCTCTCTACACATTCACCACCTGCCAATTTCTCTCCCCCATTCCAAAGAGTTCCATTACATCAGCAGTCAACTGATCGTTCAGAACTCACCTTTTTTTCTTTTAATTTTGTGTTTTCCTCTGACATTTCCACCCGAAACACATCTCTACACTCCGATTTCGACCGTGAACACAGTTCCCCTTTAATTTATTTATCTTTCCTCTTTTAAATTTGCTCTGGAACTAGTAGATTCCAGGACATTTACTCGTATATGCGTGCTCCAAGACAAATAATAATGTCCTCTGGCTCCGTCCGTGACTAGTTTCTCAAAATGTTGCTCGGGGTTCACCTCTGTTTTTCAGATTCGAGATCTGTTATTTGCCTAATGGAACGTCAAATACTTAGGGGACTGGATTTGGATGTAAATGGTAGGTTTTTGTGATTTTCTTTACTTTTCTTTTCCAGGGTCAGAATATTTCTGAAATATAATTCTTATATGGCATTCATCTTAGAAGGAACTTCAGAAAGAGTTTATGGAAAGATATGGTTCTATGTTTTTTCAAAAATCATTGGTTATAGCCACAAAACTTTTAATGAGATGATTGGTATCAGGGCCGTATCCAAGGGGGGGGTTTTAGGGGTTCAAACCCCCCCCGAAATTTTGACATCAATTTTTATACTGCTATTTTTCTTGAAAATTATGTCTCACAAGGAGCGATATCCTCTTCGGGTACAACCCAAAGGGTCTCGAAATGAGTCAAAACCCTACTTTTAAGGGTAAAATTTCCAAAATTTTTCTGGGGGAGGACCCCCAAACCCCCTCGAAATTTTGAAATCTATTAAGTATACGGTTTTTCCTTCAAACTTGTGTGATTTACAAGGAGTGGTCCTCTTTAATGTAACCTAAAGTGTCTCAAAATGAGTTAAAATGCCACTTTTAGGGGGAAAATTCAAAAAAATATCTGATGTAGAAACCTAAAAACCCCCTTAACATTTCGCCATTTATTACAATATATCTTCTTTTTACCTTGAAAATTCGGCCGCTTACAATGAGTGGTGCTCTATGGGTGTAATCTAAAAGGTCTCAGAAATGAGCTAAAACACTCTTTTGAGGGGCAAATTTCCAAAAATTTTCTGGGGGAGGACCCCCAGACCCCCCTTTTACTTCAAGTTCATATTGTTTATACAATTTGGAAATTTAGAGCATCAAAATTTCAATCCAGTGTCGTCATCTAAAACTTAACATATAAAAGTACCCGTAAGGAGGTACCTCAAAAAATATTTGAGTCAAAACCCCCCCGAAACAAAAGTCTGGTTACGGCCCTGATTGGTATTAATAAAATTTTTAAAACATATATTTTTCAGGGGGATTTTTTGTTAAATTTGACCACTAAAAAGTAAGTTATCTGAAATTCATCTACCTAGCCCTCAGCTTATTCATTTTTACTGTCATTGCATTAAGGCTACAGTGGACACTGAAAATCTGAAAAATCGCCGAAAATTTGGATTTTTTTATTATTACCTTTTTAAAACAAACAAATCCTTAGGAATCGTCCGGTGAAAGAATTATTTTGATATCTTTATTGGTTCGTTCAATATAGACATTTTTATGATGCCACACCCATTTGTTTACGTTTGCGAGCCTCAGAATACGAGAGCTGTTTTAGTGTTTATGCTATCAACTTGGCCTCAGACTTGATTTTTTTAGTAGTTTTTCTTTAGTGAATGTTATAAACTTTCACTTCTACTCTTTTCCATCTTTGTTTAGATTTGGATAGTTTTGTTTTGATTTTTCATGTGCATGTCTTTGTGTCTGGAGTGTCAGCAGAAACAACGATAGTGGCAATTGATTATGAAAAGTCTTGGAAGAAAGTTTTTTGTGTGTTTCTAAGAAATCAAAACAAGTTTATTATTTCCGTGAATAACAATTAGCCAAATTTTCTACCTTCACTCAAAATTATGAACAATTTATTCAACCCTAGGAGTCTTTGTTATCTGTAATCTCTTTCACCTGCCTGTGGGTATATTTGAAGTGCCACAGAACTATGGACTATAAATTTTACATTATAAAAATAATGTGTCATTTTATTGGACTGCACTGCAGCATCATGAATGTTGAAGTTAATACATTACTTTTACATAAATTCATTGTGAGGTCTTATCAGGACTCACTTTGACAATGAGTGAACGATCAAGAATAATTTACAAGTTTATTTAATCTTTGGATTATAATCAAAGATTACTCATTTATCATCTATTTGTGTGCAGGAATATGGTTCTGAGGAATCCCATAAGTCAATTTAAAAACTCCAAGCCTCCAAATAAAAAATTGTTATGAAAGCCAATTTGTTGAATTTCACGAAGGTGTGTGTTATCTTAAAAATTACAATATACGTGTGTTTTCCTTGTGTTCATTTTGTTAAAACATACTGATTAATATTTATTTTTTAGTAAATATAAGTTAAATTAAGTATATTTTGTCATATTGATGCATTATTAGTACAGTTTTCTTGTTTATTCTAAATGAAATTTTTAACGATATTATCAACATTTCGTCGGTTCTTCTAGTGCTTTTTATTTTTACCCACATCTTTGAAACTTTCTTCTAACAATCAACTAGCATATATTGGTTATATTTTACACAAATACCATAATTACAATTTTTAAAAAAAAATCTTGATGTTTATACAAGGTTTTTACCTTCACACGTAGATAATTTTCATAAACATTAATACTTACAAATTAAATAACTGTCCTCTATGAAAAAAACCTAGGCAATATATATGTTAATCTAGAGTTCTTTTATATTAAATGTATAATCTTGTGCTTCAATTTTGTGCTAAAAATTATTTATTATCTTTTTAAATATAAAAAGCTGTTTTTCTCAAAATCAAAAAATTGCTTCGAACATGATTTTCGAAATGCTCCAGTCGTTTCTATTTTCCTCTTACAGCTTAAAAATTCTCTGTATTTTCTCGTTTTAAAAGTATAAAAGTAAATTGGATGACACCAATATGATAATAGTTCTGTAAATTGAAATATTTTTCTTTTTTTGTAAAAAATGTCATTTTTCTCTGAAAATTCCTAGTATGGGTACATTTTTTGCTCATTGTTTCTAAAGTATCATTTATAATGTTTCATTGCTGTCCAATATTTATTAATGAGTGTCTAAATATGAGAAATCAAGAAAAAAATCAAAGATATTTAAAAAATTGGAACGACTGGAGCATTTTGAAATTCTATGAATTTTTTCAAAAATTTTTAATTAATTAAAAAACTAATTACTTTTTTTTCAAAAAAAAATTTTTCTGAGCTTAGCTTGAGCATTCATATTAACAGAAAAAATTTTGAGAAATTCTTTTAAAAATTAAAAAAAAAAAGTTTTAGTGTCCACTGTAGCCTTAAAACCGTTTTACGGTTACATTCAAGTTCTTTTCTTAGTTGACATCTCTATCAAATTTTACCATAATGAAGCCAAACAACATTTTTGGATGGAACTTTGCTTTAATGAGTATCAGCAAAAATATAACTGGCTAATTCCATGGGTGATTCACCCTACAAATGAGCTAAATTTGAATCTTAAAATCACAACTGGAGGATTATTATTCGATTAAAATATATCTACGTTTGGCTTTTCTTTTGCTTATGGGTTGTTTGCATATACAAGCTACTGAATTTAATTTATTTTATGATATATTTTCTGTGTTTTTCGCAATACCTATCTTAAAATAAATGAAAGTTAGTAGCTTGGGTATATAAACCAACCATCAATTAAAAGGAAACCAAAGGTAGATCTAATTTAATGGAATAATAATCCTCCAGTTGTGATTTTAAGATTCTAATCATTTGTAGGTTGAGTCATGTATGGAATTAGCCAATTATTATTAAAAAAAAGTTAATTAAGACAAGAAATGAACATAATTTTATTGCATTAAAAATTTTACTGCAATTTTTCCTTCTAAAACTTTATAAACGGACCTTGTAAATCCAGTACAATTAAATTAATATTGGAGGTAAGGAAACATGAACCTCACATAAAAATAATCATATTTAAAATAAATTTAATTTTAAATATTAAGCTACATCAAACATTTTAAGCTAATTTTTTATAAAAGCTTAAAAGTTAATTCACTTTAATTTGAAACTATGAAATCCCCTAAAAATATCACAACGCTCATTTGCTAAGGAAAAGTAACGAGATTTAAACCTCTTAAGATAAATAAGTTCAAAACAAACTCTGCATGTATCAAGCGAGAAATTAGCAAGGTGTGTCTCTAAATAATTAACCCAGGAAATCTTTAAGTCCGTCGTTTACATTAAAGGTTCATTTTATTAATTTTAAAGAGCACACGTGTCGTTCTGAAATAGAAAAATAATGAAATGCTTAGAGTTTCGTAAGTTGTTGAAAGGCCTAGTGTTTAAAAACTTGTGTATAGAAAACTGTATGGTTTCAGCTGAAAACGTGGTCTTGTTTTTGTGTATCGTTAATTTGTTTGCGTTAAAATCTATAATTAATTGGTGGGGAAGAAAAAGGGACTATATGGACCAGGGTCTCTTTAGCCATGTGCAACACGTGCCTTTAGCAGAGGGCAACAGAATATCTTGGGGTGCAAAATGTACAGTAAGTTACAGAAAGCGTATCCAAGAGGTTTTTTTTCTTTCCCCAAGAGTCTTATTAAAATGTCCAAGAGAGAGTTGAAATTTTGTGGTCCAAATTTCATAAATTTGCTGTGGGAGAACCCCCAAATTCTCTTTTTTGGCACAAGACTTAGGGTTATCCCCCCAAACCCTTAGCAACTCAATACAACAAGATTTGTCATATCTTCTCTGGAAATCTTCATGTAGGGTCACCGTAAAGTTTTATTACATCCAGTGCCTGGATGTAATAAAACAATTTGCGGCCGGACCACCAGCAGTTTATCTCCCCTATCTCCCTCAATCTCTTTGTTTCTCCTGTTTGAGCTGTCGAAAATTGACCACATGAAGACACCGGCGCCATAAACTCAGGTTTTTTCCTGGAGATAATTGTTTTATTACATCCAAGTTTTATTACATCCAGAAAGTCTACGGTGGCCCGTAGGAGAGACTAGGGATACTTGATCCCCGCTTTAGTTTTTAATTTTTTTCTCAGCTGCAAATAATCAGATTTCAGAATTTTTTGACGTGAACAATGGTACGTTTTTCCTCTCACCAAATAAATGTTTTCCTTGAAATTAATCAGATAATTTTATTAAAATAATGTTTTTTCATGTATCCCTACATCAAGGGATACATGATCCCTTTGTGAGGGATTTTTGAAATTAATTAAGTAATCAATTTTACAAAATTTAGGTTCTTCTTGTAAAACTAATGCTCCTTTATGATAGAATTTTACAATAAAAACCTAAATTCTGTAAAATTTATGAAATAATAATAATTTTTGTATTGATAATTTAATTACATTTATAACGTATTTTGTACTTAAAAAGTACTTGAAAATTATTCCTAAAAATTATGAAAACTAGGTAGGAAATTTTAAACTTGTTTACTTTAGTAGCTTTTAAAAATTGAGGTAGTAAATCCCTCCAATTTATACGAAGTTTCTAGCGGATTTCAAGTCTAATTACTCTTTCCACGATTTGAAAAAATGTGCCATGCTGCCATCTATGGTACGATGTGGTAGCTTTTAGTACATTTTCATTTAACAGACTTTCAATTTCTTTAGAACTCTAGATATAATTCGAAGAATTTAATCACAGTCAGTTTAAAGGGTATAAAAATTCTATAATCATATTCCTTTTTGATACAATTTCGCAAAGACAAAATATGTTTCTGTTTCACAATGTGTAACTCAAGCATAAATAAAAAAATAATTAGATATGAATATTTTACAACCCCATAATTCATTAATTAAAACATTTTTTAAAATCTAGAAAAATTAATTATAAAAATATCCGTTTTATCTATCTTTTTTCTAAAAACAAAACGAAACATTGAAAACGCAAGATAAATTTTCCCGTTCTATACATTAACTTTGTTCTAGCAAAAATAATATAATTTGGTTTACATTTGATTTTATAAAAACTATTTTACTGTAGTGTGTAGGGGAAAGTTTAAAGTAAAATTAAGAAAAATAATGGAAATCTGCGGAAATCAACAAACTTTTTAATGCGTATTTTCTACCATCAACAATAGTTTAAATTTAACCGTGTAATATTAATATCTAAAGACTATAATATCAACATAAAAAAATGATCGTTATAAAAAAGTGTAGTCATAATCGTGAAATTCGGAAGGAATTGTTATTTGCAAAAAATGACCTCAATATTTTATCACTTCCTTTAGTGCCCTTTCTTCCTTTTCACAAGCCACGCACTTGCGTCTTATTTAAAGCGCATTTTCACAATGAAACGACGATTTTTCTAAACTAATATTTAACTGTCTGTACATAAGACTTCAATACAACATTTCTTTATCGTTCTTTAACCCATTATAATTTTACGCCTCTGTAATTAAAAAAAGTTAGGAAAATAGAAAAAACTAAAATCACACACACTCATGGTTGACCCAGATTTTTTGTTACTCCGACGGACATCTTGTTTATGTAGTGCTTCTTGTGAAGTTTTTTCCGAAGTTGATTCAAAATCTTCAATCTTAAAGTCTTCAATCTTAAAACAACCATAACCCTAATATTGATAGATTAAAAAGGGAATAAAAAGGGTTAAGTTATCCCCAAACGTTCGGGAATAAATGTATAGTATTAGAATAAAATATATTATTCAAATTCTGATACATTCATATTCATATATTTCTATGAACTTAGGGGAAAGGAGTGCGTAGTCTGATAAAAGTACGCAGTGTCCTGTTGGCAACAGTATAGGATAAAAAAAGATGGTTGATAATTTTGTCGAGATAGTTATAAAACTCTCTTCACCACACGAGATTTATGTGCAACAGCTATTGAAAAAATATTTATTTCCCCCCTTTAAAAGCTTAATACCCATCCGAAGCTGAAAACTAGTTCATATAAAAACCTGAAAAAGTAACATTTTTCATGGATTTTCAAGAAGATTGAATCCAATGCTTAAAGAGCATCCAATACTTAAATTGCATCGATATAATTACATCGATACTACATCGATATTGTAGATGTTAAATTGCATCATGAAAAAAGGCAAACTTTTATTAAAAAGTAACCTATAGGTACTTACCTATACTTAAATATAGTTACTTAACTTAGTTGTAAGGATTACTTATGTTATTACTAACTTATTTAATTTATATACTTCTAAATATATGATAAAAGATCTAAATTATGTTTGTAATTATGAAAAAGTATAATATATTTTTCAAAAACACTTATTTCTAAAGCGCATTCTTAATTCATAATAAAAGTTACTAATTAAAGTTAAATAAAGAACAATTATTACACTTAAGTTAAAGATAGATAGAAAATATGCCGAAAATGTCCAAATATTATATAAGTGTAAATTAATCATCGAATTCATTTTAATTATTTTGTACAAAAATAATTTAAATATATTACTTCGAATTAAACAGAATACTAGTACTTGGGAGATAAATATTTATTCACAGTAGATAAAAACACCTTCTATTTAAACTTGCTTAATATAGAGTTCGAAAACTAAGTAATCACAGTTAATAAAAGATTCATTAACAAATACTATACATTAAATTTAAAGCAATAAATATTTACTACTTTGTGTCAAAACTCTTGCAATTTAAAGAAAATAACGCGAAGTTTTTTTACATAAAATATCAAAAAATCGCAATTTCATTTATTTTTAGTGAAGTTTTCTTTGTGTGAAATTTTTCTGTTTGATCACAAAAAAAGTTATAAGTTAAATAAGATCCAAATACAATTGCGCAACTACATTACACATAAAATTATTCATACCCAAATATTTAACGCAACGTAAAGTTAAAGAGAGGATAGGTATATGTAAACAAGGGGAAAAACAACCTTTAAACAAGTTATGAATGCCATGGTTATTCTTAAAAATCCGGTTTATTTCATCACCAGATTCTCTATTCATAAAAGCAAATTTTTATGATACCCCCTGTATTTACAATATTTATGAAAGCCTGTTTACTTCAACTCTATGTTTACCATATTGATCTAACGTCCAACGGTGTTTATTTCCAAGATAAAGTTAGTGAATAGTGTAGTTAATGTATTCAGTGCATAAAAATAACTTACACTTGGGACAGGAAAAGTTTTGATGAATAACAAGAACATCTTACCTTTTAAAGCTTTAAGATGAAGGTTCACTTGCCTTGTAAAGGTAGTTAATACAGCAGATAAACATTAGATTACGAATATTTTTGTTAAAACATTTTCCAGAATTGTCTCCCAATCAACTACTTTAGCTTAATTCTTGTATCAAATCTTGCTTTTGAAACTATATTTTAACTTGAGTACAAACAAGAGTAGAGATTTAAAAAAAACACCCCAATATTGTTCTTTTCTGAGATTGTGTTAATTAATCTGTTAAATTAAACAAAAATCATTCAGCTGAAGAACAATGTTGATGCTAATCAAGAGAATAAGTTGATTCTCTAGTAGACTGATATAAGAAAACCTAATAAGGATAAATATTTCAAGTGATGTAAGAAAAACGTGGTTAATTTTATTTTTTGGAATCGTTTTCTCCTATAAAATCAATTAAAATAATAAAATAACTCAGAAAAAGTGTAAAATTGGATACATTATTGATGTAAAATATATTCCTTTCTGCAATGTAATCAGAAGATGGTGACAGAATTTTTTTCTTCAGATCTTTTATTACCAAATTCCTTTATTTTTTACCTACTAGTAACTAGAGTGTGATAAAGAAAAAGAGAACTTATCTGGATCTGCAGCTAAACAGCTTAATAAAATATGGCCCTCAGAAACATAACAGTTTTCAATAAAATTTTATTTTTAAATGTCTCATGGTTATACAATACTAAAATCTACACCCCGATATTCGTAAGTCAAATGACATACACGTAACTAACTCGTCAACTACAACAACACAATAAAAATGTAATACCAAAACACAAAAACTTCACAAAACCATCTACAGTTACTGCTCATTCATCTTCTTCAGTAGTCGCTCCATCGTCCTTAGCAGAAGAAACTGCAGCAGCAGGAGCGACACTAGCCACCCCTTTGGGTCTGACCATCATCCTGGATCCCTTGAGCGAGTAACTGGGACCGTGCCATTCGTGCCAGTAGATGCCCTGGTACTCGTGAGGATTAAGGCCGCCAAAGTAGCGTCCGTTGAGGTTGCTGGCATCGCACTGGTTGTACCACCAGCCGCCCTGGTGGTCCAGTGCGCAGTGGCCACCTTCCCAGCGGTCGTTGTCGACGTCGATGGTGGAGAATGGGAGGGAAGCGTGGTAGGACAGGCCGTCCCCTAGAAAACGAGATTCATCTATGTATTTCGGTTTATTATTTTCTTTAAAGAGCATCCAGAGAGGTCAACTTGGTTGCCAAGTGCCAACATTGTTGTTGTTGTTGTTTCTCATCCCCCTGGTGTAGGAAAGACTAAACCAGGTTCAAGATACCAACCCCCAAGATTAATTCTCCTACATAATCCTCCACATCCGACAGCTGTCTCGCAGAGACTCTAATGGCGGATTTACAGCAGCGCATCAAAAGCGGTTTGCCGCAATTTTTTTTTCAAAAGAACCAATAGGAAGCATCGAAAACGATCGCTTTTGACCGCTATTGCCACTTTAACCTCTTTTGACGCGGTGGTGTAAATCCCTCATAATGCATTGAAGAAGGTGAGCAAGAGACTAACATGAAGCAATACTTAAATGCCTTCATTAACATAAAAATTGTTAATGAAGGTGGAAACGAAATCTCCTGCCCACTTTCTTGAATGCATTTCAGACAGCTGAGCAGGATAGTGTCAGTGATTCTTCCGTTTGAGGCATGGTATCTTGGGCCTGGCCTAGAGTAAGCTTTCCTTCCCCATTGGGAGAACCCATTGGGGATTGGTCACTATACAATACCATTGTTGATAACCAAATTGTCAAAACACTGCCTATACCTTTCATAATAATTTAAAAAGTACTAATCCCCAAAGCCTCTTTGTTTCAAATTGAATCGTTTATTTCAGAAACAAGTTAAGCGCTGTGTTAATCCAATGGGCTCTAACTTGTTTCTGAAATAAACGATTCAATTAATGGTTATATTACTTTTATCATGTTTTAAACGTTTTTTTATTCCTTTAATTAGTTTGCCTACTTTGGAACGCAAAGTTTTAATTACTGTTGCTACAACATGAAACTCATATCTTTAACTCTTCACAGACATGCAACATTTTGCGAACATTTCACGTTTGCAATTTTCAAGAAAAAATTGTATCAAACAGAAAGAGAGAAAGAGACTTAATAAAGAAACAGGGAATTAAAGAGCTACAAAAGACAAATAGCAATTAAGAAAGAGATAGAGAGAGGAAGAAGAGGCATGGGTAAGATGAATATAACACCCACAGAATGTGACAGAAACTTAATTTTTTTTATAATAATCCAAAATTTTATACCGTTAATACAAGTGGGGAATTCAAATGTCAAAAGAACTTTTAAATTAGTCTAAGAGGGCAAAGAAATAAAAAAAAACAACAATTAATGGATAACTTTAGTTTCACCTACCTATTTCCCCTGCTTTCAAGGGACCCAGTAGTTTCAACATGTATTTTTCCTTCTCGCTGCCTACAGCAAAAGCATCGTAGTGGGCGAAGCCAGATCCTCCGTCGAAATCTTCCAGAATGATGCGCAACTCGTACAAATCTTGGTGAGTCAGCAAGTAGAGGTTTTCGTTACCTGGTTAAATGACAACCAAACAAATATTATACCGTCTTTAGTATGGCAGTACCTAGGCTTTTGTTTTGGTGAAGTGGTTTACTAAATGATATAAATTCCATGCGTTAATAACAGTTCAAAATAAAGACTTTTAGGAATATCTCTACGGAACATTAACCGACTTTTAAAATATGTAAAGGTGAAATTTGAATCTTGGCGTGCTTACTTTAAAATTATGTGCTACACTCTTGTTATGCTCTAAAAACGTAAAGAGCTTTGACGGTAAATAAAAGTCAGTATCTCAGATCTCTACAGAATATCACTCATTCTTGAATACTTTATTAAAACCTCGTTCCACTATTTCTCGTGCCACTATATATAAGTAAATTAATTAACATCTTAACAAAAGAATCCCCACTATTTTACTTACCGAACCAGAATTCCCCGGCAACGTTCCCAAACCCATGTTTGTAGTCTTGCCATTCTCGGAGAAAGTCTACGGTGTCATCTTGTCTCCTCTGGATAACCTGTTTCAAATATCATTTTTTTAAAAACGACCATTATGACAAGATAATTTCTTACGTCATGCAAGTTTCAGAAATCTTTATTAAGAACGAGATATTAGCTACACCTTATTGTAGAGTCCAAAACAATGAGATATTTAAATAAATTTTAAAATTTCTATGCTAATATTAACTTATTAACAACATTATCATACATAGAGAAGGTTCAAATATATTGTGTAACATTATACGATATATACATTGAATGTCGTAGCGGACTCTACAAAATTACCGTGAAACATTCCATTTAATAATAAATATCTAAGTACTAGTAGCTTTTTACTGTAATTACAAAAAAATATTTCCCCCTTTAAATTCCAGTGAAGTATTTTTCCTTAATGTCAACTTTTTTTTCACTCATTTAAAATTAGGACGTATCCCAGAGAGGTTATTATAGGAAATTCAAATTTTCATAACTATTTATTTAGTACTGTTAAAACACTACTTTACATTTAAGGGTGAAATTTTAAAAAAGAAGAAAGAAAAAGTCCAATAATGGGTCTGTTTGAAATAGCTGGAACTAGTTAATGTCTTAAAATGGGGGGGGTGTTGAATGAAATAGATAGATTTGAAGATAATCTATGTGAACCGCTCTATATTTCACATTACAATATTGTTTTATGAAACTAAGCTTTTCAAATCCTTAAATAGTGTTATTTTCCAGGAAAACTATATAGAAATCCCAAATTGAATTGGAACCCAAATAGAATTGGAAGCATTTAGCCAACAGAGTTTATTTAATAATGATTGAATGACATTTCCAATAATCATTAATATTTATATCGAAAAACTTTTTGTGAGTAGTATCTGTCTAGACAGTTCAGAATGACTGATTTATTTAGAAAACTAGTAGGTTATCCTCTGAGGAACATTTTCATAAAAATATATTTTTTAAATTGCAATGATTATTTCGAAACTACGTAGTTTCAATTTACAAACTAAATTTTGCAATCAGTTTGATCACAGAAACACCTTGGAATGATGCAATGAAAAATAGTGCGATTCCTATATGCTTTCAAAGTATAAAGCATTTAAAAAATAACTTTATCATTTGAAAGCATACTTTTGCCATTAAAACTTCACGAATCAGTAAGCTATTACCCAGTACTATAATTAAAAGGAAATAAAAATCTGTTTCATAGAATCAAAAAGAAAAAGTTCGTCATATTTCGTAAGATATAATACAAATTTAATCGTTATTATGTTAATGAACAAATTAACATTACGAAATGTATTTCACAAGTCAAATGCAGTTATTCACACAGTAGGGACAGAACGTACTGAAATAGATGGTTCTATGAAAATATTTATAACTCTTTCAGTCCTAGCCGCTCGAAATTTTTCATATAATTCAATGGCAATCTCGGGTGGTCTAGGATTGTTCCCTTTCTTGTTAACTCATTTTCTCTCTTTCATTTCTCTCTCTTTTTCTCACTCTCTATCTCTATCATCTCTAATTTTTGAATATATCTTATTTTGAATACTTCTTTCTTTTATAATTTAAAAAGTTTAATTTTAAGTTAACCCGGGAGGACGCGCGCTACTTTTTGTTACACGGGCACGCGCGCAGGGCCTCTCAGGCCCTGCACATCGTTTTCCGTTCTAAATGTTCAGTGAATCCTAAAATTTTATCACGGAAAGTTTAAACATATAATTTAATCGTTCAAAGTGCATAATTCATTTTTAAGTTGACTGCTTTTTATTAATATAGGTATATTAGAATTAGACTATTTTGAAAAGCACCAGCACTCAGGAGGAAATGCCCGAGATTATCTTATCTTCAAAGGGGGGCCGATTTCCGCAGTTGATTTAGTGCTGTTTACCTTAAATTTTCTTTTTTGCAAGAAAAATTATAGATTTTAGTTACTTTTCGAGACCTCTTTGGTTATAACTCGCGCGAATCCTCCCAATTTTCGAAGCATTTCAATAAAAACAACAACCTAACTCGGAAAATAACATACCCCCTCTATTTAAACTTTAGGAGGTGATAGGTGGAAACCTTTTAGGCAGATACACGGGATTTCAGCATTTTTGATTAAAAATAAGTGTTTTTATGAAGGTTTATTGAAGCGACAGGGCCTCTCAGGCCCTGCGCGCGTCCTCGCGGGTTAATTTAAAGTTATTTATTTATTTATTTTTTATTAAATTCTGATGAACATAAAACAATTAAAAACATATTCTTTTTTGCATTAGATTTTCCTGACTACTTTGGAAATACCATAGAGAATAGAGCTTACAAAGGTCTCATCCCCATAGACGCTAATGGTAACTTTTACTGCATTGACTTTCCCATAGACAGTGGCACCCCCAAACGGGAACCCTCATGCAAGTTCCATATCCAATCAGGAATCACTTTCGCCATTTCTCCTTCTTCTGATGATTGGCAGCTGGTGAACTGAGATACATAGATGTATAGGCAGCGTTCGAAATTGGGGTGTTTTGCTGGTCAGGGACAACTACAAAAAGGCTCGGACTGACCAGTGGAATCAGAAAATAACTGGTCCGCCGGACCAGTGATTTCTCGAGCACGTGTAAAATCATTTAGATGATTTGTTCAGTGATAGCGGTATTTTAATTGCGTTTGATGATTGCATTTGGTGAAGCAAGTACATATTTTTGACAGAACCCGAAATGTGGTGATATGGGAGCCCCCGGTGAAAAAGAAAAAATATTATTAATATGTATTGATTTTTAACATTACTATTTGGTACTCACATTTAGTGCAATAGTTACTTTATATATTTAAACCGGTCCTTTTTAATTTGTCGGACCACTGGTTTTTCCTCCAATTTCTAATGCTGTGTATAGGGGTCTCACTGGACCATGTCTGTTATAATCTTCGTCCCTTAAAAAAATTCATGCAGTTTTTTTTTCAGCTCTTTTGTGGTGAAAAAAAAACCGTCCATCCTCCTCCAAACCGTCCAAAAAACTGTCCAAACCTTACCGTCCATCCTCCTCCATCTGTTTCCATGTCACAAAACGCAAAAATCGGTCTTCGGGAATACTGAAGCTGTATTCTGTAAATGCCCGTTTTGTTCTGAACGTTGTGTTGGACGTCGAAGCAGTCTCTTGGCAACTTTTCTTCCGGATTCTCTGAAATGAAGGAATTATACTTTAATGACTTGAAGTGATTTGAGGTATCAAAAGCAGTCATTTTAATTATAATACACTTTAAATATTTGTTTCTTGTCCTTGGTCCGGTTGGGTATTTAAACTCGCTTTATAAACGGAACAATTTAATTGGAAAAAGAAAGTAGTGGTATACATTATCGTTTTTTAGGTACACGCAAAGAGGGGGAAAAGTACAAAATGAAATCTAAAATTTTTTTAAAGCTAAATCTGTAAACAGTGAAAGTAAAGTTGATTTTCCCTATAACTGGTGAAGAAATATTTTTAATTATGTAGTTAGTAGAAAATTGACATTGATAGAGCTATCCCTTCAAGGATCAGCAATATGTGGTCGTTTTAACGTAGATGCATAACGAATAAAATTATTCTTATGTTAAAATAACAATTAGTATTTTTATTTCTGGTCATTGTAACGCAGGATTTGCTGAAAGTGGTTCTTCTATAATCTACAGATAATAATAAGAACGAGTATTTAATTCTGAATTAATAGGATCACTGATAGATGATGTGAAGGTAGAACTGGGAAGGTAGGTAGAAAAGTTTATAATTGAGATAGATAACATATTATAACTATTCCTTCGCCTGAAGAAAATTCTCCGGGATGGATAAAGCTTGTGAAAAATGTTTCTACGGCATAAACTAAAAAAAAACATGTATATTTTCCAGAGGTATAATAATTATGTAGTTATCTAATCTGCTCAGAAGTTTTAAAAAAATCGACACTTGAATTTAAATATTGATTCCTTGTTAGTTTCATATTTTAAAAATTTATAAATTAATTGTGTATCAATGCCATCGTTTAATTTAAAATGTTTTAATTGTGTACTGATTTTATCACATTTCATTTAAAACTTTATAAACATTGATCAACGATAAAAAACAAGGAAAAGATTTTCATTATCGAAAGTGTTGTAAAGTTTTGAGGATAAAAAAAAAATGTTCATCGCGCGACTTCCAACGCTCTACATAGCATTGTCTCTTTAGAATTGGGTCACAACTCAACCCAAGTACTACACTCTGTTGCCATTTTTTACGATGGAAGAGTTCATCTCAGTCAGAGGTACTAGGGTGAGTTTCCCGTAGGTTTTTCATGTGGAAAGGAAGTAGGATGAGAAAAAGCAGCCGGCCTTGAGCTCGTTTTGGGGTGTTTTGGGGCATTTCTGCCACATTATAGAAGAATCCGTAAGGTGTAGAGTAGTATTTTTTTTATGAAATGAAATTTTTTTTACTACTGTTACATTAGCATAGAGTATTTTCAATCACATGACTCTGCCTAACAACGGCCTTAGCAACGTTGTTTATTCGCCAAGTGACGTCATGTGCGAATGCTGCTATTGGATACTTCTATATCCCGCCCCTAACAACAGCCTTAGCAACGTTGATTTTGTCCTCCAAGTGACGTCATATGCGAATGCTCTATAGAAAGTTTTTAAAATATCTAATTTATATTCCAGGTAGATAGATATATGTCATTTTCTTCGGCTATGGAAAACATATAGAATTTAATTACCATGCCCTTTTATAAATAACAGGGGTTTTGAGCTGTTGTTAGACTAAAATAAACTATGATGTATTTTAAACAGTGATGCACTGGCGGATCCAGGGGGGGGGCTAGGGGGCTTGAGCCCCCCCCCCCAAAATGAAAAATTTTACACTGTATAATATGGAATTTTATGCACCAAAATGAGTTAAAACTATGTTATTTTAAGGTCAAATTTTCAAAAATTTTCTGGGGGAGGACCCCCAAACCCCCTTGGTACTTGTAACTCTATTATTACAACCCTACTTAATATAAAGCTTGTCAAAAAGCAAAAATTCTACCATAAAATCTATGTCTGAAATTCGGATGAGGCGTACCAAAACGAGTTGAAAAAGTGGGTTTTTTTACTTAAATTTTCAGAAATTTTCTAGGGGAGTACCCCTAGAGCCCCTTAGTACTTGTAACTCTATTATTACAACTTTGTTTTATATTAAGTTTGTAAAAACACAAAAATTCTACCATGAAATCTATATCCGAAATCGGATGAGGCGTACCAAAACAAAACGAAAAGTGGGTTTTTCTTTTACTTAAATTTCCAAAAACTTTCTGGTGGAGAACCCCCAGACCCCCCTTTTAGTGGTTGGAGCTGGATAATTCACTACCTTTTCCATATTAAGATAATCAAGAAGATACAATTGGGTTCTTATGGAGATCCACACACAAACACACACACACACCACAAACCACAGCTCAAAATTGTGGGCATTATTTATTACTTATTCTGTGACGTGTGGACTTTATTTTGCTGTTTTTTGAAAATTTAATAAAATAATAACTGAGGGAGGGTAGAACCCAGGAACTGACCCATGCTATACGTAAGCATCCTACCACTGCTCCAGCTGGTATTCAATAACTTTTAAAATTTTTATAAAATCTTCTTTCTTTTGATGCATGCGCATTTAGCAAGGCATCGAGATCGGACTGTATAAATTTTAGCAATACGTTATAAACCGGAAGGAGAACTTAAAATTTGAGAACAATTATTATTAAAATGTATACTAGGGTGTCCCAAAAAAACGTGACTTTTGAAATGTTTAACTCTCACCCCCCAAAAATGTTCTTTATGTGAATATAAGACACTGTGAATTTTTCTAGAATTTTTGAAAAATATTTAGAGGTCCCCCAAGGTCATTGAATTTTCAAAAAATGGCCAAAAAAAGGGTAAAATTTAATATTTTTTCTAATTTTTTTTAAATAACCCTTAATGTTCAAATGGCATCATTTTCATTTATTAGAGCTATTTATATTGTTTTAAACCAATTCGGTATTAAATATCTGGGTAGGAAGTAATACGCATTATTATTAAAATCAAGAAACGTGCGGTATTTTTCGATATTTTTACCTTATGTATTACACTATGCGACAAAAAAATGGCTCAAAATGCCACAGAAACTTTGAAAGCAGATTCTTATGTAAAATGACCCCCTGAATCTGAATCCGGCCCCCGTTTTTCTCCACCAGCCTCAGATTTTCGGGGAACAACCCCTCCCCCTTTTTACGTTTTTCGACGACTTTATAACTCTGAACTCGATTTTCAGGGTCAAAAAGCATTGTTTTAGTCTTCAAATTGCCCCCCAGGAGACAAGAAAGGTTCAAACTAATAAAATATGAAAATTTGTAACAAATGGATAGGTTTAAGTGGTAATTAATCCCCTAAAAACGCAAAAAAAATCGCCAAAGATAGCAGGATTTGTTATACCGTATTTATTTAACTTATTTTTGAAGCAATTAATTTTTAAAGGGCCCTAACCGTTCTCCCAAAACCCAAATTTAATAATGATAGGCAGCAATGATTTTTAGGAAAAGCGGTTGAGGAGTTATCACCCCCGAAGCACCCGCGGAAGGGTTCGGAACGCTCTGGCGCATGCGCTCTCAAGAAACATGGAACACCTCCATAAAACCGGCCAGTTACTAACGAAGCAATAAATTTCTACTTAGGAAAGTCTTATAATATACGAAAAATGTTCTTTTTAAAATTTTCAAAGCATTAATATAATTTCTTGAGCACGCGTGCGCCAGCGCGATTCAGAGAGTCTTCCGAACCCTTCCGCGGGTGCTTCGGGAGCGATAACTCCTCAATCGCTTTTCCTAAAAATCATTGCTGCATATCATTATTAAATTTGGGTTTTTGGGGAACGGTTAGGACCCTTTAAAAATGAATTGCTTCAAAAATAAGTTAAATAAATACGGTATAACAAATCCTACCATTTTCAGCGATTTTTTTGGGTCTTTAGGGGGTTAATTACCCCTTAAACCTATCCATTTTATACAAATTTTCATATTTTATTAATTTGAATCTTTCTTGTCTCCTTGGGGGCAATTTGAAGACTAAAGCAATGCTTTTTGACCCTGAAAATCGAGTTCAAAGTTATAAAGTCGTCGAAAAACGTAAAAAGGGGGAGGGGCTGTTCCCCGAAAATATGAGGCTGATGGAGAGAAACGGGGGCCGGATTCGGATTCAGGGGGTCATTTTACATAAGAATCTGCTTTCAAAGTTTCTGTGGCATAGTGTAATCGCATAGTGTAATACATAAGGTAAAAGTATCGAAAAATATCGCACGTTTCTTGATTTTAATAATAATTTGTATTACTTCCTACCCAGATAATTAATACCGAATTGGTTTAAAACAATATAAATAGCTCTAATAAATGAAAATGATGCCATTTGAACATTAAGGGTTATTTAAAAAAAATTAGAAAAAATGTTAAATTTTACCCTTTTTTTGGCCATTTTTTGAAAATTCAATGACCTTGGGGGACCTCTAAATATTTTTCAAAAATTCTAAAAAAATTCACAGTGTCTTATATTCACATAAAGAACATTTTTTGGGGGTGAGAGTTAAACATTTCAAAAGTCGCGTTTTTTTGGGACACCCTAATGTATACTTTAATTCACTTCAGTTAAATCTCAATAATTATAAAAATTTTAATTTTTCGATTTAATTCTTATAGCGGCGTTTAATGGGTTAAAATAAATTGGAATTTTCGTATTTATATATGAAAAACACATTTATCAAAACTATTATTCGGGAAGCGTACATCAATTCATATAAAAACGTTATGATTTTCTATCAAATAAAATTTAATTACACGAACGAAGGATACCCCGTTCAGATATTTTCTCTTCGAATCTCGCGTGCCTTAGATATCAAAACCAGACGTTGTTACCAATTGCTCAAGGACGACCATACTACCGGAAATGAGGTATTAAAAACTGTGTCATCACATAAAAAAATCATGATTTCAAAATACTGCTCGGATCCGAGGATTGTTAAACAGACAATTTGGTTTCACTCTACCCGGAAGGATTCAAAAACCGCAATAGGTGAGAGGGCAAAGCAGGTAACGTTCCCAATTCCACTACTTCGTAATATGTGAGCTAGAGCTCTGATTAGTTTTACAGAGAATTGTCTTACCAAACGTGGGATTACCAGTCGTTTTGGTTGGTTCTTAAGTGGAGGTGCAAATCTTAGTAGAATTGGGAAGCAGAGGCAAGTTTTTCAAAAAACAAAGGTTGTTAAATACCTGATTGGCGAGACATTTTAGAATACCCCCTGGCAAGAAAATTTACATTCGGAGGATTCTATTGCTCTTCATCATCCTCTCTAAATATTGCGTCGCCCACCCACTTTTGTAAACAAAATCTCTCATCTTCAGTTAATTTTCCTATACCCCCTTACAAGACTTTAGCTTCGTGTGTGAGGCTTGAGGGGTTTGGTCCCCAACTATTTTGTTACAATAGCTATTATAACAGGGCGCCCCCCTAGGGGGTTGCAATAACTTAAAAAAGGGCGCGAGCGAGCCAAGGCCCTGTTCCCTCCAGAAATTTCGACTAAAGAACAAAAATGAAATGAGAAGGTCAAATTCACAAAATTTTTCCTGGGGAGGACGCCTAGGGCCCTAGACCTCCTTTTTTACTTGGAACTCTGTATCTCTGTAACACCCATAATTTTTTAGATATCAAATTAATCAAGATGCGAATCCTACCTGCTAATTTCTAAAATGCTACATTTTTAATCTATTACAGAGGGAGAGTAGGAATAATTTTACCCTTTCCTCCTCAAAAATCTACGTCATGGATCTTGTGATATAAATTACTAAATTTTTTTAAGGATATTTGAGCCCTTCCTGAAAAAAATTCTTAATACGCCTCTGGCTGGTGTGAGTATGTACAAAAATGCCAAAAATCAGATCAAGACCAATGGCGGGTTGGGTCATAAAATAAAGTTCAAACTATACATTTAAATCTTCTAAAAGGCTATACCCAATCTATTTTGCACCCCCATGAAATTAAAGCCTAAAAAATTATTTTTTTACAACACCAGTTGCATTACTGCTACTTTATAAAAAGAGGACGCGATGAAAATTATGATTGAAAATCAGGTCCCCAGTATTGAAAGTTTGAGAAAGTGTGACAATAATAAACTACATGAATATATTAGAGGTTAAATTAATTTATTAAAAAATTAAAAGGAAGGATTTTAACCTGAGCGCGTGCTTAATTAAGGAAGCAAGAGTGCGCCCCACAGTAAAAGGAAGTGTCTATTTGGACGGCAAAAACGGCAGTTGGCCCATGCGCTGTAGGTCTCGCGCTTACGTAGCAGTCCCGGCGCGGCGCTTAGTGTGATCTCCAATCAGAACCGTTGCCGTGTAAATAAGAGTAGAGTTTAGTTGTATATTGTACGTCCAAATAGACTGTACCACATTAAAAATAAAATTTTAAAAAATATTTATGACAAACACTTTTATCTTCAATCTATTACATTTTGTTAACATAGGTAAGAGAAATTTTGGGTGAAAAGGAGTGAACCACAGAGAAAAATCCTAACAGAAAGTCCAAAACGTTATTTTCAAATCTCCTCGTAAGGTAAAGGGCAGCACTAGAAATTCAATGATTGACAGAGAGGAAGGCAGTACACTTTGATGGTCATCAGCTGTGATTGGATGTGACGTGTTCATTCAATCTGTCCTTTCAGAGGGCTATATTGAGGGATCAAGCTTTTTTTTCTAAATTGCTTGAGTAGAGGATGCGATCCCAGCGCCACCAGAGCGCCTATCACAAGGCATACCCATACCCACGTTTTTTATTTTTTTTTCGATTTCCTTTTTCGCCTATGACTTTGGACCATCTGGGGATGAACCTACTCCAATAATTCCTAATATATAACATTTTAAATTGCTATGTTTTTATCTGTGGATAGGGGGACGGATGGCCTGTTCGGTTTGCTCCTCTGCCTTTCACGCCAACAGTCTGCGCACTGCTCCGACGTGAGTTCGATTCCCACCTCGCCCCTGGGTGCCTCGCCTTCTTTGTGCCAGTAAAAATTCTGTTGTGTCTGTCTTACTTGACGAAGGTGTATAAGCGGATCCTTGAGATCAAGCACACATACCGGAAAATATATGTAACCAAAAAAACCAAACCAAACTATCTGTGGATAATTTTCTGTAGTGGAGAATTCCTACTTCCATAAGTTGATTACACAGGGTTGCCATTTTGTCAAACCCCAGTGAAACTGTTCCAAGCTATCAACAAGCGATTTCATTGGTTGCTGGGGAAAAGATTTGTGCTGCTTTTCGGAGTTAGTAGAATGATCAATGATAATGATTTTGTAATATTTTTTGATGTGACTCCGCTGTGTTATTCGAGATTTGTGAGTATGTGTTTGTAATTTCAATTACTAGTAACTGTGAATTTTCTATTATGCCTCCAACTTCTAACGTTGATAAGTTATTGTGATAATTGAAGCTTATATTTACTTTGCGGTGGTAGTCAAAACTTGTGGCTCATATATGGTACCTGCTTTGTTTGCGTTGAAACATGTAGTGAATTCCGATTTAAATATTTACATCCTTGTAAAATTCTAAATTCAAAAAGTATGTTTAAGATTATATACTAATACCAAGTTGTTTTATATTCCTTTGACTTCGTTGAAATTAATGCTTTGATGGCTACCGAGATCGTATTATCGTGGTTTATCATTTATACGTGAAAATGAAAAATCAAACTTAAATCAGTGTTTTGTATGTTTTACAGTAAAATTTAAGTTGTTTCTTTTAACCAATTACGTTGATAAGTTCTCTTCTTAGGATAGTTCGTATTTTTTATTTAAAACGAATGTGATTACACTGTTCGTGTTTTTTGTTCTTGTAGCTTCCATTGCTAAAGTTAGCGTTCGATATTTTTGCGTTATATAGGTTCTATGTAGTGCTAATTAACTGCATCAAATTACAATAAATATAAAGTCGTTGACGTTATTATTCTGCCATTTCTTCTCTTTATATTAAGTAAATTGCATATCAATAGCACGGTACATGTTGAATGATCTTCGCATCGTCGTTCGAGACATCGTCGATACCCCTGGATACGAACAAGCCTATTATTTCTGTGTTGGTGTGTTTCCTAATTATTCTTACCTTTGATTCGTAATGTGCCTAAATTTTCATTAGATCGAATTAGTTTACAATCGGAACTACTACTACTTAATTATTCAGAAGTGTGATGTAATGGTCAAATTTCTGAAGAAAAGGCTCACTTGATTAGATTTCTTGTTATAACTGATAAAATCATACTTAACCCAAACAAAAACAGTGAATGATTAAAGTTCTGTTTTTAAAAATGTACGTTAGGTAATGGTAGATAATTTTTAGAGTTATTGGTGAGTATTTTTGAGTTTCCTGTATGTAATGGATAGTGTTAGCTTAGTGGTGTTTTTCTATGGTAAGGTACAACAAACTCTTTGTACTGCTTTGTTTAAATATAGTACTATTAATGTTTTATTTAATCAGTAATTTTGGGTTTTAGTAATAATTTGGCCTTAAATCTGTACAAAGGTGGTTTATCAATAGAAATGTATGTCACTCATGTAAGGAAATGATGGACCATGCTGTTGAAATAAAGTCATATCCTCTAAATTTCAGAAATACAGTGGGAATATGATGACCAAATGTGCAATTTACATACTTAAGGATTATTGTAAATTACAGCATTCTGTATTCACACATTTTAAAATCCTAAAACTAAATTTTAAGTTTCTTATTTATATTTGCAACTTCATTTATCCTACTTATCAATTGAAAACTGGTAAGAGTAAAATACCTAAGAATTGTGTGTAATCAAATGTAATTGTTGGTATTAAGTTATTAGGGAGGATATTACACATCCTATCCCTCCCATAGAAATCAATGAAAAAAAAAATAGGTCATGTGGCTTTGGGCTTAACTGTTTATTCATAACAAATTAATTGAGATTAAAAATCATGACTTTTTCAAATACAAAATTAAATGAAATTCCAAACAATCTAATTAACACTAAATCAAAAGTTGAGTAAGAAACTATTGAAATATATAAACTTGCTAAAATCTTTGGTGCTAGCATGCGAAGCGAATAATACATTATAAGGTACCAAATAGTGTTATTTTTACTCCCAGTAAAATTATATTTTGTCATCCATAAACTCATGGGTGTTTTTGTAGTTTCATAAGACTCAAGTTGAAGACTCATAAATTTGAAAAAAAAAAAAACTATTTTATCCTATTGCATATCTCCCTTCAGCTTAGTGATCAAGTCTCAGAAGGAGTTTTCTATCTCTTTTATTTGTGTTTTTTCATCCTAAAATGCATTTCTTAAAAAATTTTCATGTAGACATTGTAGTTTTACCTATTAAGGTGTCCCTTATTTTTCATCTGAATTTTTTTGGGCACCCCCTTTAATTTTTTACCTTTTACCATGAAATGAAAGTGTGCAAAAGAATGTTCCGATATTGTTGAAGTTTGAATCTCATAGCGTGCCATAGTAACTATGGCCTACTATGGGAATAATTTCTCTGCTCTCTTCCTCTAGATCAAAATGAAATACAAGACAGTGAGCATTTGTGATGAAGAAAATTTATTAAAATACATGGAAACTTGGTAAAATTTGATAATTTTAGTATCATTCTATAGGAAAATGAAAATTAATTATTCAAATTCTCTGTTCAGACACCACCATTTCTATTGCTGGATAGGTTAAGGCAGCGTTTCTCAACCGGGGTTCCGCGGAACCCTGGGGTTCCGCGAGGCCTCCTCAAGGGTTCCCCGAGAAATTCGAAAAAGGTGTTAAAAAAAATAAAAGATACAAGATCCCCCGAAATTCGGATTAAGGGTACCAGAATGATTAAAAACACTGTTTTTTAGGGTCAAATTTCAAAAAATTTTCTGGGGGAGGACCCACAGACCCCCTTTTTTTTACTAAAAACTCGGTTAGTGAAATTTATTTTCATATTAAGTTCAGCAAACTGAGAATCCTACATAGAAATATATTAAAAAGGTACATTAAACTTATTAAGTATGCAAAAGATGGGCTTAGAGATAATTTTAGGCTTCCTCCCCGATGCAAAAATCTAGCTTTGGGCCTGATAATTACTTAATTTCCTTAGAGGATATTTGGGCCCCTCCCAAAGAAATTTTTCTTTAAAATACCTCGAGTATGTAGTTGGCCCCCTGCTGTTTGATAGTTAATGCGGCTCTCGGGCTGAAAAGTTTGGAGACCCCTGTTTTAAGATACGGTAGGGGGGCAAGGGTAAGGCCTTCGAATGGTTAAAATGTCCAATGGCCGTTAAAAAGAATTATCCAAATATTCAAAGAAAAGCAATTAATACACTATTGCAGTTTTCCACATCATATACTATGTGTGAGCCAACCTTTTCTTGTTTAAAAAACATAAAAAGTAAAGAAAGAAATAGTCTTCTTTCTATTGAAGACGAGATTCGGGTATGCCTTTCGAAAGTAAGACCCATAATTGAAAATATATGTGCCTAAAACACACTCAAATTATCACATTAATTAATATTTAATAATTGTTTTATTTTTTTTAAACTTGCTAAAATTGTTTAAATACTTAAAATTGTATTTTCAAAACCTTACAGCTGTATTCTAATGATTCTAATAAATAAATATAGTAAATAAACGATTTCTTCGTTACTTATTTTCGGTTTCATGTAATAATTTAAAAAGTAGTAAGAAAAATATTGCTACATGGACGCTAGGGTTCCGCGGAACTTGGGCATTGTCGAAAGGGTTCCGTGGGAGTAAAAAGGTTGGGAAACGCTGGGTTAAGGGAACTAACTGCCAATCTTTTGGAATACTCTGTAGACCAAGAGCTTAAACATATTTCCCATGTCAATATCACATATATGAATTAATATTAAGAAGTGTCTTCAGACAAGAACTGCCCCAAATTATAATAAAATGCAGATGTGTGATCTTCTTTTAAAAAATTTAGGGAAAGATGGAACAATATCTATAAGGAAGATATTCTAAAAAAATTTATTGTGAAGAAAGCATAGATAGAAAGTCCCCATCAGCCATCAGGGCTCCATTAACTGATTTAAATTTCTTAAAGGCTTTAATTTAAAGAATTATAAGGGCATTAACAAAAACATTTCCTCGGTTGTGAAGAAATTTGTCAATCATGTGTGGTACATTAATACAGAAATGTAGATTCTATCCATTTTTGATGAAAACGTCAATGTGGAATCGAAAAGGTGCATAATACTCTTAATGCTGGAAGAAAATGCATCATTTATCTTAATAAAGTTGCCCGCTTTTCAGGTAAGAGTTTCGTATGGGTTTTTACGATCCAGTTAAATGGATTTCTCATAACAGATGAGGAGCAAACACAGTACCCATCTGCAATGCGTTAAAGATGATAGAAAACAATACCCCTTTTGCAAAAAGTCTACTTTTTTTTAAGAAATTATTAAAGTCATTTGTCATTCTGAGGTTCAGGAAGTAAGTGGCGAAGCTATTCCCAACAGGAAGGTAGTATGGTACGCTATGGCAGTCATGGGCAAAGTAAAAACTGCGAGCCAAATCATGCAGCCCTTGGAGCTAGTCAATTCGGCTTGTGACATGGTTTTTAATAACCCCTACAATTACACATAATAGGACAAAATGTATTTTCTGGGTAGCTAAAATAGAGTAGCGGTATCCTATATTCCGGCTAAGTTCGGAACGAATCGGGTGCAATAATAAATTTTTATAACCTTTTTATTAAGTTTTGTGTGATGTAAAAATCAACTTTAAAAATTAGCACCTATAAAAATTTGTTTTGCTCAATTTTTTGTTTTTGGCCCGTCTCAATAATTTTTTTATTTTATCTGGCCCTCCCTTTAAAAAGTTTGCCCTTGTCCATGCTATGGGATTCAAACTTCAACTGCCGTGCAGCATGGGTTAATATAATAAAATATTGGAAAATCCTTTGCACACTTTCAATTCAGGGTCATTCCATAGTGACTGACGTTACATTTTGACTCTGTTTTGACCTTAAAAATTCAACTGTCTAAAAATTCAAATCAAATACTATATTTTCGAAATTGATGCGGACAATGTGATAAATACTACTCATTGATATATGCCATTGAATTTATCACATTGCTCGCCTCCACTTCGGGCATATTAATAATGCTATGTCCAAAATTAGGAGGGCAAAGTGATTAACCAGGCATTATTAATAATGCCCCAAGTGAGATGGGCAATGTGATAAATTCAATAATATTTCATTTTTCAATCAATTTCTTCCGTTTTTTGCTCAGTTAAAAGATTTTTTTCTCATCAGTTATTAATTCGACTTGATTACAGCTTAAAAGCAGTTGTTCTGCTGTTGGAAATAATGAATAGCTAGATCTCTTTGTAAAAACTAATGAATTGCATGAGAATGTAGCAGACTGTTTATTGACAGCTTTCATAATTGATCATTATTTGCCACTCAGCTGTGATGATCATGCTGGACTATTTCAAAAAATGTTTCCAGACTCCAAAATTACAGAGTTAGGGATGTGGAAGGACTAAAAAATACAGATTTTGTTAAAAATGTATGTTTTTCTTAGATTTATGCTACCTATTGAGTTAGGAATAGAGCATGGTAGGCACCCTTGTTGACTTATTAGTGTAAAAAAATGCTGTGGGTGTCTTGAGTTTTAAAATCTTCCTTTTTTATAATCTTAATGTTGGCAGATATGATATTTATCAATGAGTATGTATCACTTTGCTCGAAATACGCGGGCATTATTAATAATGCCCAGATTTTTCACACTGCCATAATTTTATTACTTGTGTATTATCCACATGCCAGTGATTAATCAGCAAAGATTTTCCTGTGTTTAGTAAGTTTTTGTAGTTTGTTTTGATTGAGTCGTATTAAATTCTTAGTCTTGACTTGTTAATTAAATTACTTGCTATTCTTGTTTTTGAAAATGTAGCCAACTCTGTGTCTGCCAAAGGCATATGGATGATATGCGAGAGCCATCTTTCATGTGTTAAAATGTACTATTGTAAAGGATTCAGTTCTCTTTCCTATAAAATAAATATTGAATGCATATTCCTTTGAATGCCCCTCTTAGCGACCTATTTTTCGCGGAACGGAGAGTGGTCGCTCAAGTGAGGTTTTACTGTATATTTAATAAAAATGGAGTAAATCATACACCAGGTTATCAGGAAAAACAGGGAATTTAGAAATAAGTTTTCTGTGGTCACCATGTTTTTATTTAACTTTTTTTATTTTAAATTTTGAACTTGTTTTTCATTCCTTTGTTATGATTGTAAGCTTATTCAAAAGTAAAATGTAAATAGTTTCTGATAATAGTGATAATATTGATCACTATTATTTATAAATTAGTCAGTTTCTTACTTGAAATTAGTGGCTCTAGCTCGGCATAGAAGCGATCCTATTTGGATGTCACCCAAAATGGTTGGTAAATTTTATGGTGCATGGTTCATATCATGACATTATGCCCAGACAAGACACGTTAAAACACTACTTAAATCATACGTCAAATCATAATTTAATACAAGACAAGGTTGGGCGGTATTCTCTGTCAAATCTCAACCAATCAAGTTATGACAAAAAGAAAAAGCACTTTGTACTTTCTTTATTGCTTTGAGGTGCAATTAATATTTTTTTGAATAAGATGCTGCCTGCACCTTGTAGATATTGTTGCAGAAAAAATAGTTAGGTACCATCTGTAGTGCTTTCCTTTGGCCTTTTAAAGACCAACAACACATGGGGCCCATCAGATAAAAAATTATCTGATCTGCTTACTTTGCTTTAACGCTAGAAAAAGGCTTATTTAATTTGTATTTTGTCAAATACAATTGTCATCAAAAAGGCAGCTGGAAGCTTTGGAAATTTCAATTATATTATATTTCAAACATAAGTTTAAAAATTAGTGGCTCTCTGAATCTGACCGTGTAAGCCTACACTATTTTACAAGTAAATTTTGTTTGGAGCTCTGTAAGTCTTAAAAGTTAGAAGTGACATGAAGAGTTACTGTAATGCAAATTTTAGAAGTCTTTTCTTACACTTTCTTCATAACTCTAATGTTGACTAATTTTGAAAGGGGAAAAAGCACTGCAAGGTAAATATATTAACACAAGTTATTATATTTACCTTACAATCTCTTAATCTTTTCCTTAAGATTTCCTTATAAGTAAAATGAAAGATATCCCTTGTCCATGCATTTGTTTTCTTGTCTATAGAAAGTAACTTATAGATGATTTTTAAGGTAATTAATTATGAAAAAAGTTTAATCATTCATCAGTTCTATTTTCTTAATTACTTGCAATAGTATATCTAATTTTTTTCTGTATGTATGTATGTGTTGAAATACTTTATGAGCCCCCACTGATTTCTTCTTTAATTTTCAGAATTATAAATGCAGCACAAGATTTTGTTTTACCTGCTTAGTATTTGTTGGTACAACCTAGATTATAGTAAGTAAAATTTTTACACCTTTTCAAAGTAGTATAGAGCATTCGCACATGACGTCACAGGCTTGTGACGTCAGAGGCTTGGATGACAGACAGTATGATGGAAAACTATAGGATGCACATCATTTATTTGTTTACTTTTGATGTGAATTTTGAAAAATAAGGATGTTTTATGTTTTTCTCCAAAGTTTACTTTAAAGTAACCTTTATTGACTCTAAAATGGCATCTCTGGGTCATTCCATGTCAGTTCATCCAGACCATGTCACCCATAGTCACAGATTTCAATGAAAATTTTTCTATAGATAGATTTTAGCTTCCTCATGACTAATATGAAATTTTACTTCCATATCTCAAGTACTTTCTGAGAAAAAAAATGTCAAAATATTGAAAAATTGGAAAAAACGACATTTTGGAGGCTGGTTTTTTAGGCCATGTTGATGTGTGAAAAAAATCATAACTTCGCTAATTATAAAGATATCATGATGGAATTTTCACTAAAATGTTCCCAAGAGTATGGGGATTAAGAAAAAAAATAGCAAAAAAATCCTTTTTAAATACAAGCCCCCCAGAAATTTTGCAAAGTGAAAACTTTTGTAAAAAAACCCAATGAATTAAAAAACTCTCTCACAAAAAAGGCATAGGAGTTATCTACACCAATTTTTCTTTAAATTACACACAAAAGTATAAACTAAAAGACTAGAAAATAAAAACAGTGGGGTTTTGAGTACTAATGTGTTTAATTTCAGAAAAACCGAAAAATTTTAGCTTTTTTTGGCAAAAAATTGTAGTATGTAGAAATGGAAAAAAAAATATCAGAAAAACATTATTTAATTATTGCTAACTAATTTTAAATTTGAATAATTGTTTCTTTCAATATTATAATTTATCTTTTGTGATGAGAATTTTTATGCATTAGTTAAGTTCAGTGGTTATGGTCCTCTCACGTCACATCATCCAGGCTATCTCACCAATGATATCATTATGATAATTGATTTTTATTAATTGCTGGTTAACCATCCTTAAAAGACCAATGTAAACTTTTCCTAAGAAAGCAAATGGGTAGTGTTTTTCATATTTAAGGTTATATTTAAATATTTTATTAGGACCTATTGATAGGTTTAGATAAGAAGGCAAGTTTTAACAAGCATTTTTTAGTTTATTTTCACTAACACAAGTTTTTAAAAGTAAAGAATGGTTTACATGCTGCCTATAATATTTAAAATATGTGCAGTATTGGGGGAAATTAGTAAAGTTTACAGGTTTGGAAGTTGCCCTTTTAAAAGACATTTTTTAAAATCATAACTTCACTTTTTAAAAACATAAGATAAAATTTTCACAGAAGTATAAAAAGAAAGTTTTCTGACATACTTAACTGTGCATACTACAAAAAATTAATCCAAAGATCAAGGCTTCAGGTATTTTGCTTTTAGCAATGGTTAAACAAATCACTATTTTTTCAACACTTCGTGCTGCTCTTTGAAATGAGACATCTCACGGAACCAAAGAATATGACTACTCCAAATCTCAAATCTCTTTGTGCATGAAAAGGATTTGTTGAATGATGAATCCCAGACATCAGAATATATGCAGAAGCAACTAGCATGAATCATTAATTTATTACAGTATATTTTGTACACCAAGACTAGTTAGAAAGAATATAAAGGAGAAACCACTTGAAATGCCAGATGAAAGGGGCACTCACGGGTTTTGTGACTCCTCCATACATTAATACATACTTTCAAGCTTTTATAAATCATTTATTTAATTTCTAAGGGATTTTCCATGCTGATACTTTCTTATCTTCCATGTTCCTCCACTTTTAGTTAAATTTATAGTAAATCAATTTAATTGCATTTTTTTAGCTTTAATTTTGGGTAGAACATAACAATATTTTAGCTTATGATTTATACTCATAAAGCCACTGCTATTTTCCAGTTTCTTAGTTTATGTCGTATTTTTAATTTAAAAGTTAACATGCCTTTGGTGAAGAAAAAGCATCCTAGAAAAAATTTCATAATAATGATGCTTTAAACAATTTCTTGACTCACACATAAATTTAGGTATAGTATATGCAACTATTTCTTCTATATTTAAAATAATTGCTGTACCTTTTTTTCATTGTTTATATATCAAGCATTAAAAATATCATTTTTTTTAAAGTAATGCTTTTTAAATTGAATTGTTCAGATATTTGCATTTTGATAAACTTTATTAATTTTTTCAATACTTTAGCCATTTTCCCCAAAAGTAAAATTTTACATTGGTATTAAGGATGGTTAACCAGCAATTAATAAAAATCAATTAACATGGGTCTATGATATGGGTTTATGATATCATGGGTGAGATAGCCTGGATGATGTGACGTGAGAGGACCATAACCACTGAACTTAAACTAATGCATAAAAATTCTCATCACAAAAGATAAATTATAACATTGAAAGAAACAATTATTCAAATTTAAAATTAGTTAGCAATAATTAAATAATGTTTATCTGATAATTTTTTTTATCATTTCTACATACTATAATTTTTTGCCAAAAAAAGCTAAAATTTTTCGATTTTTCTGAAATTAAACACATTAGTACTCAAAACCCCACTGTTTTTATTTTCTAGTCTTTTAGTTTATACTTTTGTGTGTAATTTAAAGAAAAATTGGTGTAGATAACTCCTATGCCTTTTTTGTGAGAGAGTTTTTTAATTCATTGGGTTTTTTTACAAAAGTTTTCACTTTGCAAAATTTCTGGGGGGCTTGTATTTAAAAAGGATTTTTTTGCTATTTTTTTTCTTAATCCCCATACTCTTGGGAACATTTTAGTGAAAATTCCATCATAATATCTTTATAATTAGCGAAGTTATGATTTTTTTCACACAACAACATGGCCTAAAAAACCAGTCTCCAAAATGTCGTTTTTTCCCAATTTTTCAATATTTTGACATTTTTTTTCTCAGAAAGTACTTGAGATATGGAAGTAAAATTTCATATTAGTCATGAGGAAGCTAAAATCTATCTATAGAAAAATTTTCATTGAAATCTGTGACTATGGGTGACAAAATTGTATTTTGCTGGATGATTTGAAATGGAATGACCCCTCTGCATATTATAAGTCATTCAATAATACTACATTTTATATTTAGCAGTGTTCTAATTGCTCAAACCATTTCTGCCAATGTTCTTATTGCAAGTACCATTCGCAATGCTACTAACATATTTTAAAATTCTTAATTATTTATTTATTATTCAATATTTAGTTTCAGTAGCATATTATAAATATTTTACAGATGTATCGGACTCGCATATTGTTCTAACAAATGTAAACAAAAACATGTCACCTCGTAATAAGTCTTTTTCTAAATTTAGCTTACCACTAAAACGCAAAAACTTATGCACTTACCTTCATTAACTATTATTCTTTCGTTCCGGTCTTTAACCGAGCCTAAAGAATCTTTTTAAATGAACTTTTTTCATAAAAACTAAATGCAGCGCGTATTCTCTATGGGAGCCTAATGTTAAAGAAAAGTTGTCTATCCTCCAAGCCAGCTTGATCACGTGATCGGAGACATGTGATTGAAAATGCTCTATACTTTCTGTGGGTTATTGAAAAATTTAATTGAGTTGAAACATGTTTCTCTTTATTAGTGCAAGTTTAAAAGTAATCTTATGTATTCTTTTATGAATTTTTAACTTTTTGGTTTCATAACTTTAAAAATGTATGAACAAATCTTTTTGTATTTTCTTACTTAAGAATTAAGTCAGAACATTTATCAATTAAATGCTGTTAAATAAAGTAACATTTGGGTCATCAGGGGAGCAGTATATTTTTCCAAATTACAATCAATTAGTCCCGATTATCAAAGTTAATGTGGACCAAGATAAACTCGGATAACGAAAAAACACTGATAAAACAAATCTTTTACTTAATAGTGTTTATCAAGTAGTATGATTTAACAAATTCAAAAGTTATACATATATATGTTATGGGCAAAGTGATAATTAATAATGCCCGAAGTGGAGGCGGGCAAAGTGATAAATTTCATTCATAAATTCCACTGAATTTATCACATTACTAGGGCATTATTAATAATGCCCTGATTTATCACATTGCCCGTAACATATAATACACCACATATAATTAATATTTTTCTGTAAGTAAGGAGTTCTTTTACTTTAGAAAACTCCTTGATTATTTTATGTCACTTTAGTGTTTTTCTGCAGAGTTATGTTTTGTCACGGTAGCCTAGGAATATTTGATAGCTCGGTTAAAGAGGAAACTCAAATTATCTTGGCTCATATAAATCAAAGTTTTACAGTATTATGAAAATTAAGGGAGACAATAAAGTCAGTCTTGAATTGAAAGATTAAAAATTCTCTGTAATAGAATATGTTATCATTTACCTTTTGTTGGAATCGGATTAATCCATCCATTAAAGGTTAAAGGATCTGTTTTTTCACCAACTGTTGCTATCAAAGCTGATTGAAGGTAACTCTTTGAGACTAGGGACTCTTTTTCATAGTTCATCATCAATCTATTAGAAAGAAACAAAATACATAAATAACAAATACAAACACATTCTGGGTACTTCAACCTATGCTCGATGGGTTGGGAAGTTTTTGTCTACAAGAACAAGGTAAAAACCATTTGAGTGAAAACTGATTTTTGACTCGCAAAAAGGGACATAGTCAAAGGAGGATGTATCCTCCCTCCATGAACTCAGAAATCTCATCATTTGACTACTGAAAATGACTAAAAGTATCCCATATCATACCAATATCCATACCAATACCATTTTTTTTCTGCCTATGCCACTGCACACTAATTTGTATTTCCCTTATTTACCAACCTGTACTACTAACAAAAACAGAAAATCTGTATGAAGTTTTATCATAACCTAACCTAATTTCATCATACTGCATAGTTATGAATTTATCTTTTTAAAATTAAATTATTGAAAAAGATCAAATTTTGTTTGTCTGAATTATATATGTAGGGTTTTAAGAATTTTTACCAACAAAAATGACAAATTTGGCTTTGTGTTTTAGAAATTTTTATGCTGTTATCCATTGTTTTGTTTAGAGAAAGATTTCTAATTAATTTATATATGCTATTTATGTAATGAAAATATTTAATTTTTGTCATTAAAAAGACATATTATTAAATAAATCAACCCTCTAAAACAGAATAAATCTTCTGTCAGTTAAAAAAAATTGGTTATAGAAAGCACAGCAGTGTTTTTAACAGTGTGACTCACGTTACCCAAAAACTCAATTTTTCTCCCCTTATACAGGGGTCAGAGTTGTCCTATATATCCTATATTTCCTATATTTTTCCAAAAACCTTAAAAAGCGTCCTATATTGTCCTATATTTTTGCAAATGTCCTATATGTCCTATATTTCTCATCTCAGACCCAAAGTTGAAGCAATTCTGAGGCATTAAAATAAATTGTGTACAAAAGTAATGAAAAATGGGTGAAATGGAAAGTGGGCAAATGGTTGATAGTAGTAGAAAAATAAAATTCCAGTGACAATTATCATGTTTTAACTTATTTATAAAAACTGTAAAGAGGTCATCTTCAAAAAGTTTAACAACAAGAAAGTTATTGTCTCCTCTTGAAGACAATCTCTTAGGATCAAAAACTTCACACAGTTTTTATAAATACGTTAAAACATCATAATTTTATTTCTGCCTCCAATTGTTTGCCCCCACAATAACTCATTTTACATTGGTTCTGGCAATTTTCATCAGTACTCTAGCACCTTAGAATTGCTTCAGGGTCCATTTTCAAGGACAATTCTGAATTATATTCAAGTAGTTTCGATCTGATCATGGCCGCAGTGGTGTAGTGGTCAGCATGCCTGTCTACCAGCATTACCGACCCAGGTTCGATGCCTTCTGCTTGGGTAGCTGGTCATGGGTCAACTCAGCCCAACTGGGGGTCCAGGGTCAGGCTAGCCACTCAGCCTGGACACAAGCTAAGTAATTAGCACCCCAGGCCCAAAGGCTAATGAAACGGAGATAGAAACCGCCTGTTGGGCCACTAGGCCTGGGCAGAATTTGATTTCGATCTGATCTGTCTGATTCTGATCCGTCTTTATCCCTCTATCATTTTTGCCCATGAGTTTTGAATCACCCTGTGTTATGTTTCAATCTGCATTTCAGAACATTTAATGAATGTTTTTAGTTTTATCCAAAAAAAATCATATCTTTATTGTTTATCAAGTCTAAATTCACTGAGAGGTATCAGTTTTTAAAGTTATAATCTGGAAAAATGTAAATAAATATAGTTAACCCTTTTCCGGAGGGTCCTATATTTGTCCTATATTTTTTGTATAGAATGTCCTATATTTAGTGAAATAGTTGCTCCTACCCCTGCTTATAAAATATATAAAATAGTACATCAAAATATTCAGAACATTTGAGGCTTTCAAAAATTATCAATATAACAAATCTTATATCATTTTAATTAACATAGTTGCATTAAATGTGTGACTCGCGTTACCTAGTTTGTTACTTACGTTAGTACATTTCAAAACTATCTTCTGTAAAAGCTCTACTACTAATTTTTTATTAAACAATCTGTAAAATAAATTATGTTACCTGTTTATTTATGGAAAACTCTTTAGAATGCATGTGTAAAACATATTCTAATATTTAAAGTTACAGAGCTTTGAATTTCACGAAATTCTTGCTGAAAAAATTAGAAAAACCATGCATTTTGGAAGATTTTTTCTCATAGAACAAAAAATAATTTTTGACTGTTGCAGAATTGTATGTAACAATATTCCTAAACTTTTTCAATTAAATGTTACCCTATTTTAAAATATATAAGGTTAAAATGAAGATTTTTTCCTTAAAAAAAGAATTTCACCTCTGTGTCCCATGTCTTGTGGAATTGCCCATAGCTCATCTGTGAGACCCTAAGTATAAACCCTGTCTCCTAATCCTGACTAATGTGGTTGTCAAAGTAATGGCTTTAATGTTTAAAATGAATCCAACAAATTGCCCAACTTTTTTTTTATTTATTTTAAGCACTGCTAATAAAAATCATTCACATTGGTGTGTGAACCTGGTTTTTTAAAGCAGGCTTAGTATTAATTGAAATCATAGTTGAATAAGACAAAGAACTTTCTATAGATGAAATTATAGTAAAAATTATTTGTAAATAAAATAGACAAATCAAGCTATTTGGTGTGAGTTATAATAACTGCACCTGGGTTTTGACCCCCTGAGGTTGCAAACAAGCTAATGAGATCAGCCCCAGCATTTGAGGTTTCCTGTGACAATATTCTGATTACACATTAATGAGTTATGCATAATTGAAAAAATAAGGTTTCAAGAAATTCAAACTTTTAATGAAAAATAAATACTTTAGAGAAGTTTGGTTCTTGTGTATTATCCTGTTGACTCCCGCCGACTCCAAAAATGTTCTCAAAGTCCATTGACTGTTCTATAATTGTGCTATTGTGCTGCTGAATTTGACAGTGTGTGTACCTATATTCAACTAAGCCAATTCTTAACTTACAGTACTCTTAACTTTTGATTTATTACATTAAAGGAAATTATTTCTGAAGGGTTTGTAGTTAAGCTATCGGGGGGAATCAGTTTTACTATATGGCAGCGAATCTTGGAAGTTAACAAAACTACAGGAAAACAAGTTAGACAGTTTTCAAACCAAATGTCTAAGAAAAATTCTAAAAATCTACTGGCCAGATAAAATTACAAATGCAGAACTGTACAAGAGAACTACTTCTGAACCAATAACATCAACAATAAAGAAACGCAGATGGACCTGGATTGGTCACCTCTTAAGAATGTCTTCAACAGACCCTACGAGAGTCGCTTTGACCTGGGCACCTGAAGGAAGGCGAAAAAGAGGAAGACCCAGGCAGACCTGGCGTAGGATGGCCATAACAGAAAGAAACTCCCTGGGTTGGCCCAGCTGGGGGGCTGCCAGGGCTGTGGCACTTAACCGGCGGGAGTGGAAGGCTGAACTTGCGGCCTCATACACCACATCGGTGTGAAGAGAGTCAAGTCAAGTCAAGTATCGGGGGGGGGAAAAGTAAACTACCTTTTGTCTGCTTCCTATTAAAACATTTAAAAAGCATTTATTAAAAGCAAGATTTGGCACTATTTATTAGAAGTAGACATAAATTATTTTCAATGGTAAATTCAAGTTTTTTTTACCTTGTAATGTTTGCCAAATCTGTGATGTTGAGTTTCACAATGTTTATTGATGATTGCAAAGTATCAGCCATTCTTCGTATTCCTTGCAGAGTTGACTGCAGAAGTTGTAGATTTGTTGCTATGTCTGCATGTGAAGTTAGAGAATTATCAGATGACCCATCAGTTGTGTAGGGAAGGGAATTACGAGATAAGCTTTGAAGTTGTTCCTCCATAACTACTTTTGTTAATAATTGGCTTTGTTGAATTTTATCAACATCTTCCCTCAAAATGTCTTGTAGAGTCAAAACCTGTAAATATATTTGTAGTAAGTGAGTGTGTCATTTGGTCTCATTTACTTCCATTCAGTGATCTTTTAATTACACCAAGTATAATTATTAAAAATTCAAACATGCTTACTCGTAATATAAAAATGGTATCTTTGATTATAAAAATTTGATTCGTTGATTTTGAAGTACCTATAAATACTTGTATAGTAATTTATTGTATAGTATTTTATTACTATTATAGTATAGTATTTTATTACTTGTATAGTATTTTATTGATAAAAGTACTGAATTATTGGAACTTAGCACTCTTTTAAATGTATGCATTATGTTTAAATTATAATTTCACTGTAGTATTTAGATTAAATTATTTCACTTTTATGCCATGGCTAATGGTAAAACTCTTAAAAATTTTTATCACGAGTTTCTAAAATTATGTTTTCTAGAAGAGATTTAATCATCATTATCTAACACCACTTGAAACAATTATATTTTACACTTATTGCTAAGCAAGGTTGTATTAAAGTTACTTTTCAATTTTCTTTCCTTTTAGAAAAGGCAGCTTTTTGTACTTAAATTCTTATTAGAAATAAACATTTTTATTAAACTGGTTTAAGGCCACAAAGTCACATTTTGAACAAAATTAGCATGATTGTAGGCTGAAATTTTCTGTAGGTACATTCCAAATATGTTTGAAAAAGAATCCTATCATAAACAGTGGAATATTGATATAAAGTACTCTACTCTAACTTCCTTGTAGGAAAAAAGATGTAATCTTTCGTATTACTTTCGATTATGCTTGAGAAAAGTCCTGGATAAATATTGTAAAACTAATTAATACAGTGGAACTTCTGGTGAAATTTTTTAGAATATACATCAAATTGACCAAACAACTGTTAAGAAAGGTATAATCAGAATATAATCATTGAATTATTCATAGCTATTACTCAAATATTTCTGGTTTTATGAACATTAGTTACTTAAGGGTGAAGTATGTAATTAATCTCTTATAGCTTTTTAGTTTGCAAATTGAAAATTATGTACTTTTATTGTTGGCTAATTATTTTCTTTTATTTTTCAGACTTTGGTTGCAGTTTATATTTTTGTTCTTAAGTTTGTCCAATGAAGTTTCAAAATGCTTGAAGGGATATCCAAGTCTCTAAAGGAGATAATATAGATTATGCCGAGAAAGTCTATGGCCGATCAATGTTCAAGTGGAAAAGGCACCAAACGATCGCTCAGGTCTCAAGAAGAATCGTCTGCTAGCTGCTCTCAAAGCCAACCCAGTAGTTCTGCAAGCAAGCGAGCCAGAAGCCCTCAGAAACCATCCTCCTCCAAACGGTCATCTAGTGTCACTCGTTCTTCTAGTGTCACTCGCTCGTCATCAAGTGTCACTCGCTCGCCCATCCTAACTCGCTCGAGGAGTAAAGCTTCGGCTTTAAAAAACGAGCCATCTGGGAATTGTGTTGTTAGCCCCATGGACAATCCTTCTAGAACCCCTCTAGATGAAAGCGTGAAGAGGAAGAGCACTTCCAATAGTGAGCAAAACTCAAGAGGTGAGGGATCGGGTGAGAGTCAAGCGAAAAAACCAAAGTCCCAGAGAAAGCACAAAAAAGTTAAGATGAGCAATAATTCGACAGACTCTGTCGACGATCTAGATAATTCTGGCAATCCTCCCACCGGCAATAGTTCAGAGGTCTCCAACAATCGGAACCAAACTCAGGGGTCAACATCACAAGATCCTTCCACAGTATGGGACCTAGATACCATGGAGATATTGAGGTCGGGTGACTCAAGTGATAGTTTATTATCTCGTATGATTGAAGCTAGTGTGCGCCCAAATGATCACGTGAATAACTTAAACTTGGACAATGAAACTCGAGCCCCCAATCCTTTGGATTCTATTTTTTCTGCGAATAGACTTGATACCCAAATCCCCTTGCCAAATCCAGATGTGTCTCAGAATGAAAACGAAATCACTCCTCCTGACCTATCTAGGCTAAGGTATGAGGCTATGAAGAACATTTCCGAAAAAAAGAACATCATCACAAAAAGCGAATTCCAGAAAAGTCTCCTGTCAGCTATGCAGATGCAGAGAGCCAAGAACTGCCAGGCTAACAGTAGCAAAAGCTCATCAGAGTCTCCGTCAGACCCGAGACCTGGTTCGAGTGGTACTTCTGAACTGCATAACGGCCTCCGAATAAAAGTAGAGAAGGACGCTGATGGCAGCAAGGAACCATGCAAGTTCAGCAAACCCTCCAATATCAGAGAATCCGTTTTCAAACCTTTACCGTCAGGCTCTGGAGGGGCCCCAGCAAGTAGTACATTTCACTCGCTTGCAATCAAGCAAGAAGTGGACGTGCCAATGAGTGAGGAAGTCTCCAATCCCTTCTTGTCCAGGAGGATCTTCATGCCAGATTCGATGGAGGGCGAGTCTTCGGCCCAGGGATCCAGCTCTGCTTCTGCTGCCAATGGCTCGGACAGCATAGATGGAGAGATCGGACGACTGCAAGCCCTGATGGACTCAAGGAGGATCCCCCTTACCCTCTTTGGTGCCTTGGAAAGCCGTATGCAACAACTCTTCCAGAAGTCCATGGGCAGTGCCACCAGCAGTAGAGCTCAACAGCTGCTGCAGGAGCTGCAAGCTGCAGAAGATGATGAGCACCAGCTGCAGGTCCTGATTGAAATAAGCCAGCTGCTAGTCATGGGGAATGAAGACACCCTCATTGGTTTTCCTGTGAAGCAGATTGTTCCCCTCTTGATCAATATGCTGTTGAAAGAGTACAACTTTGAACTGATGAATCAAGCGTGTCGGGCTTTGACCTATCTCATCGAAGCTTTGCCCCGGTCTTCATCTATTGTTGTGGAGGCCATTCCAGTTCTTTTGAATAAAGTAGAAGTCATCCAATGCATTGATGTGGCCGAGCAAGCTCTGACTGCTCTCAAAATGTTGTCCAAGTGGCACAGCAAAGCCATACTCCAAGCAAAAGGGGTGGCGGCCTGCCTTATGCATTTAGATTTCTTTTCTATTAACGCCCAACGCACTGCTCTAGCTATCATTGCTAACTGTTGTCAAAACATATTACCTCACGAGTTTTGTCTAGTCCAGGACTCCCTTAATACCTTGAGTGGTTGGCTGACACATCAAGACGAGAAGTCGGTGGAGAGCATTTGCTTAGCCATCTCGGGACTCGTTGAGTGCTTTCAGAATGACCGTGAGAGTCTCATGCAGATTGGTAGCAACAGCCTACTCACCAACATCCAGCAGTTGTTACTGATGTCCCCTCCCATCGTGAGCTCTCAGATTTTCACTGCTGTGATACACATGTTAGCCCTAATGTGTTCAAACTGTTCTGAAATTGTTGTCTTCCTGTTAAAGCAAAACTTTGCCGGAACCTTGCAGTATTTATTAGTCAATGAGCGCCTCAGCAAAGAGGAGCAGATCGAGCTGGTTGCGAGAAGCCCACAAGAGTACCTAGAGCTTGCCTCCCTCATGTGCGAAATCATGCCTTGTCTTCCTCCTGTAGAGCTCTTTAGTGTCAATAACCTAATTGTTGAGGCTAAGAGGAGAGTTGGTTTGTCCAATTCCGTCGTTTGGCAGTGGAAGGATGAGTCTGGTTTTTGGCACTCCCATGACAGGAATGATAGCAAAGTTATGGAGGAGGCCTATCAGCGTGGTAACATGAAGCAGCTGTATATCTCTTCAAGCAGAACAGCTTTGAATGTTGATCTACAAGCAATGGAGCAGTATGACGAGGCAACAGGTAGCCCCAAACAGATTCGGAGACATGTGGTCCAACCATCTGAAGAACAAACTAAAACTTCCAGAGGCGAATTCTTTAGTGAGAACAGTGATCTTGTCATCTCCAGCATCAAAGTTCTTTTCCCTGTTTTGTTTGAGATGTACTGCACCTCAGCAGGTTCCACCATCAAGTACAAATGCCTGAGAGCAATGATTCGTATGATATACTATGCACCTCCTGTTGATCTGGATGCGGTTCTCAAGAAGCAGAGTATTGCCAGGCATGTGGCTTCTATGTTGGCCTCTCAGAATTTCAGAACAATCATATCTGCCCTTCAAATTGCCGAGATTCTGATGCAAAAACTGGAAAACGATTTTAGGTCGCACTTTGTCAGAGAGGGAGTATTGCACGAAATTAAAAAACTCGCTGAAATTGACCCTAAGACTTGGCAGATTGATCCTGAACCCAGCACATCCGTGTCTGCTCATCCCTCTATGATTCCAGCAAGTATGGATTTCTTTGGGACTGATATGGTTCTACCCTCATCTTCAAAGAGCGAGCCTGCTGGACAGGCGAGTGCTGCCGCCCCCTCTACGTCGGCTCCCTCCGTTCCAGTGTTCGGAAGCTCGCAGCCCTCCTCTTCTGCAAAGGATGATGAGAGCACTGCAACCAACGTCGCTTCCAAGATCAGAGATGCTCTTAAGAGGCGTTACTTGAACATCAAACGCTCCTTTGGTGCTGGTGATAAGGAACTGAGTGCCCTGTACTGTTCCGATGCCTCAATCTCTAGTGACAACCGCATCAAAATAAACACCTGGATCAAGACTCAGGCCGAGGCATTGAACGAGAAGTACTTTAACGTCCTGTTTACTACCTCCCATCCAGTGATAAGTGTTTTGAACAGACTGACTGAGGCTGTGAAGGATTTGGAGAACATGGATGATGTTGGGCTGAAAGGTTTGATCACCATAAAGGATATTATTGACAAGAATGATATTTCCTCCTTTGAACTCATCCATAGTGGACTTGTGTCTAAACTTGAGCAGTACCTTTCAGCATCTCAGAAAGATTCAAAACCTTTTGGAATGGTACCCCTGGAAAAACGTCTGAGAACTTTCCTGCACGTTTTTGTTGGCTGTCCCATAGAAGTGACTCCAGATGTCAAGCCCAATAATTTTGATATACCTCTTTTTGAAAAACTAATTGGGAAACTGAATGCCTGTGTCAGTCACTTGGAGCAGTTTCCAGTTAAAGTGTACGATCAACCTTCAAGTGGAAACACTGGAAGACCGGGATCTAGCATTATGAAGTTTTTTAACATGCATCAACTCAAATGCCTGTTTCAGCGTCACCCGTCATGCACCACCTTGCGACAGTGGCAAAGTGGACCCGTCATGATTGACCCCTTGGCCTCAGTTCACAACGTCGACCGGTATCTGGTCAACCAAGGATATGGAACTCTGAAGGAAGACGACGAAAGCGAAAGCGACCTGAGTTACGACGACAGCTCCGACGAAGATGGAGGGCTGATTGTCGCTGACATCAGAATGGATCACGGTCATGGAACGCCCAAGCTGCAGTTCCTGATTGGAAAGAATGTCCTGCCTTATAACATGACTTTGTACCAAGCCGTCAGGCAGTATGGAAGTGGAGATGGGCAAACATCGAATTTGCAGCTCGACTGCGAATACCCGGTCGGCTATGCTTCCGTCTGGATGAAGACCCACACCATCTGGTATCGACCCATTCCTGAAGGGGCAGCGGAAGGAGCTGCAGCTGCCACTGCTGCTGAAGGTACTAGTGTTGCTGCCACAGCAAGCACTTCAAAGAAGAAGTCGCCGTCTAGTCGTTCTTCGGGCAAGTCTACTGACAAATCTAAATCAAAGAGCAAGAAGGATGCTCTGTGGGACAATGGTGTCATACCTGAGGTCACCTTTCCTTCCTCCTTTACATCTAAGCTCAGTGGGTTTGATTCCATCAAAGACCCATCTTTAGGAGTTATAGTACTACTTAGATTAATTCATGGACTGAGTTGCCATTGGGGTTTGCTTCATAAAAAGCTCACCTGGTCTTCTCTTGTTCCCCAGACTGCATTTATCAACAATGAACTGACCTTGAAAGTGAACCGTCAGCTCCAAGATCCCTTTGCGGTTATGACTGGAAACACGCCCTCTTGGCTGTCCCATATTGCCTACAACTTCCCTTTCCTGTTTCCTTTCGAAACTAGGCATTTGTTGTTTTATGTTACTTCTTTCGACCGGGAAAGAGCCTTGCAAAGACTTTTGGATACTGTCCCTGAACTGACCAATACCGAGAAAATGACTCCTAGACTGGAGAGGAGAAAGAGAACAGTCTCCAGGCACAGCCTTCTGAAACAGGCAGAAGTGATTTTGCAAGAACATGGGGATTCCAAGGCCCTCTTAGAAATTCAGTACAAAAACGAAGTCGGAACAGGTCTGGGCCCCACCTTGGAGTTCTATGCCTTGGTTTCTAAAGAGCTACAAAGGGCTGATTTGGACATGTGGAGAGCAGGGGATGTTGTCCCTGGGGATGACCAGTCTCAGAGCTATGCCCACTGTCCCTTCGGCCTGTTTCCTATGCCCGTGCCAAGGAATGCACGTAGCAGCTCCTTAACAAAAGTATGTAACAAGTTCAAATTGTTGGGAAAGTTCTTAGCAAAAGCAATAATGGATTCCAGGTTGGTTGATATTCCTTTAAGTTTGGCATTTTACAAGTGGATGCTGAATCAGGAAAAATACTTATCTCTGGGAGATCTGCAACTCATTGACGAGTCTTTAGCGCACAATATTACCAAAATGGCACGCGTCCTCACCAAGAAAAGGAAGCTGGAGAGCGAGAACGGTGTAACTGAGGAAGCCCTGAAGCACAAGCTGGAGAAGCTGACTCTCGAGGGATGCCCCATCGAGGATTTGGGGTTGGATTTCACTCTCCCCGGATACCCGCGCGTCGAACTGAAGAAGGGTGGCAAGGACTTGAATGTCTCCATCCACAACTTGGAAGACTACCTAAAGTTGATTAAGTACTGGACCATGAGCGAAGGTGTGTCAAAGCAGATGAGAGCTTTCAAAGAAGGGTTCGACAGCGTGTTCTCCTTGAACCGCCTGCAAGTTTTCTATCCCTATGAGCTTCCTTCTCTCTTCTGTGGCGATGTGCATGACAAGTGGGACACTCAGATGCTGTCCGAGAGCTGTCGTCCAGACCACGGGTACACTCTGGAGAGCCAAGCCATCAAATTCTTGTTTGAAATCCTGTGCAATTACTCCTCTCTGCAGCAGCGCCAGTTCATCCAGTTTATCACGGGATCGCCCCGTCTTCCGATCGGAGGTTTCAAGTCGCTGACTCCCCCTCTGACCATCGTCCGGAAGACCTCGGAAGACGATGCCCAGTCAGACCACTACCTACCGTCTGTCATGACTTGTGTGAATTACCTGAAGTTGCCGGACTATTCCAGCATCGAGATCATGCGGGAGAAGCTGCAGATTGCGATCAGCGAGGGCCAGCGTTCTTTCCACTTGTCCTAAACGGCATTTTGTGTTCCTCAAAGTGAAGTAATAGTGCTGTATGATTTCTCAATCAAAAACTTAGTAAATGCCACAGTTTTGATAAAAATTGCAATTTTGTTAATTATTATTTTTATTGTGAAAAACGTATACTAAGGAACAACTGGAGATGGTCTGTTATCACTAAACAATTTGTGCTCAATAAATATCCTAAGTGTCATTATGTGTGCAAGCTTTATTGCATTGTCTTCATATCACTTGTGGGCTTGGATAATGGTACAACTCAAAAAAAAAAATCTTTATTTTTGTAATTTTTGTGTAAATTTGCACCTTTTTTTAGCAAGATTAGAACTTGGTATTTATTTAAAACCTTCAAAAATCTGACAGTTCTGTGTTCTAAATTTGCAATTGACCACTGTAAATATCTCGTCTCTTCTTGCCCTCTTTTGACTCTAATTTGAGTTGTACCATATGCTTATTTGGATTTCAATTGTTAATTTATATTTTCACTACCTAATCCAGTTGCTTGCACTGTTTTTTATTTAAGTGCCAATGTTAAATTAAACAGGTAATAAATGAAAATTGATTTCCTGAATTTTTTTAATCTTTTAAAATTTATGACTATCATAAGTTAGAGAAAAATCAGAGTAGAAATTATTTTACAGGATAAGGAAAAAAATTTTTTTATTGCAGTGTAACTTGGATAATTCAAAGTTGAAGGGACAGCTAAAAAATTAAGAATTATCCAAGAGTTTGAATTAAAGAAATTCACCTTTCCATCTTCTACTTCTACTTGTAATTCTAGATTCACAAAATAACTGAAAAATATACTATTTTTGTTTTGGCCTATTTGCAACTTTTTCTATTCAGAAATAATTGAATTATTTTTTGAACAGCAGTGGTTTACACTAAAGACAGATAATATTCATTCTGAAACTTTCTTGGATAAGTTGCAACCTTTTTATTGTTATTCTGGTAATGATTTTAAAAGATAAAAGGCAAAGAGTTTTATGATTTCAAAATTTTGTGAGAAATCTTCGAATTAAGGAAATTAAACTTTGAATTATCCATTATTTATTTTTTTTAACATTGTTTAAATAGAAAGTTCAACAAGCCAAGAGAAGACTGAATTAAAGATGTTCAGAGTTATTCAAGTTGCACTGTATTATAAATTAAATATTAACTATTTAATGTTATTTGGGGGAAAATGTTAATATCTGAAAGTATACTGGCAGTTATGCTATTAGCAATGAAACATTTAATGGGGAAAATATTCTTGAGTCAGTTTGTCTAACCAAACTCTGAGCATCCTTATTCCTTCTGAGGTGTATGTAAAAAGTGTCCCAAGTTCTATAACTCTGAGAAAATTGCAACTAAAAAATTATGCCATCATATCTGTTTATAAATAAAATAAAATCATTTGAAATAATATTAATTTTTTCTCAAAAAACACAAGGCACAGAGATACAGTACTATGGGCATTTTTTATGTACTCCACATTAGGAATCGAATCTTGCTGAGTTAAGGTGGACTTGTTGAAACACCCTGTATACTTAATGGAGTTAGCCAAATTTATATTGGAGCTGTATTTTTATGACTAAAGAATTTTAGTGAAACATTTATTAGCCAAGGTAGTCATACAATTTTGTTAAGTTAAATCAACATGGAACTTTTCAATTTATACAAAAGAGCTAATTTAGTACCTACTAGGTGATAAAATTTCGGAATTTCAAAGCTGCTGTACTCTGTTTACAGGGTGTCTCAAAAGGTTGGAGCCAAACTCAACATGTAGGTATGTAGAACAAGATTTTCATAGGGAACTCATGTCTGCAAACTGTTGGTGCATTATGCCCTTAATAGGGTTTTGTGACTAACTTTTTTTATTACTTGGAAAACACTTCAAGTATTATTACATATTCGGAGAGATAATATCCGATTATTTAATAGTAATTGAAGTTTCCTCTCAAAAACAGTTAAACGCTGCCCCTTCAGAGGCGAATATTGTCCTACAGTGTACACTACGCAGTTAAACTTTACGGACGTGAGTTCCTCTTGTTAGACATGGCGTGACAGACCTGCATGTTGAGTTTAGCACGAACCTTTTGAAACGCCCTGTATTATTTTAAAAAATTATGGTATTGTACACACTACACAGTTGTCTGTGGAGAAAATCCCCAGATGTTTCACTCTTGACTTAAGGGCATCCTCAAAAAACTATTCTCAACAAATCATGGAAAAGTCCTCCGAAGTCGAGGTTATGTAACAATGTGATGTTGCAACTTTATTAAAATTTAGGAACCTCCATAAAGAGGCTTCCCTTAATTTTTTTTTTTTTAAACTTGGAAATGTTTTTTACACACTAAGGACCAATAATTATATTTTATAACCAATTTTTAACACCTTGAATAAAAATATCATAAGTAGGATTCATGGGAGAGCAATTAACTCCCATCCCCTAAGTCAAAAAGTGTGTTTTCCAGCTTCTTTTCCACAATGTGATTTAAAGCTTGAGGGGTAGGATACACCTTAGGGCAATTCCACGGGTTAACTGACTGAAATTCGCTAAGGAAAACCATAAGTGATTTGTAATTTACTTCCCAAAAATAAATTTAAAAAGTATATTTCCGCCCAGTTTAAATTAAAAAATTATATTTGAAAATTTGATCATGCCATTATATTTAACTAACCAGATAAGAATAAAATGGGTGTAAAATATTTTTTTTTTTTTTTTTAATTTTTACTTGGAAGTAAATTACAAAATACTTATGTTGTTCTTTGTGAATGTCAGTCAGTTACCCGTGGAATTAATTGCCAGTAAACGACTTGGAATAGCGATTGGGTGTCGGAGATGCACTCTGAACGAGAGGGTTTTTTTAGGGGGGGGCGTGGGAGGTTGGATAAGCAGAAACTGGCACTTATCCTTTAAACCGGAATTAAAACAAACAAAATCGTTCGTCTTGAGCTATAATACTCGGTAAGAAATTGCGATTGAGCTGGATAAAAATTAAACTTAAGTTACAGCTCTTCTATTGGGCCAATGTAATAACCCCATCAGAACAAACGTTCAAGATTCGTCCAAATTTCGTTTACTTCTAGTTGCAGTTACGTAAACTTGACGTAAAAAAGTTGTTAGGTGTGTATTCAGACCCCCCCCCCATTGCTAATATGTGATTCCGAGTCGTCTCTCCCCATGGAGCTAGGTGTTTATGGAGGGAACATGGTCTGAAATCACTGAAGCCAATAAAAAGTCTAATTTAACTGTGGTAATGACTGGCAGCCATCTCGAATAATGTATTAAAGATTTATCAAACTTAAAAACTTTTCTCTTAAACTATTAACTGGTGAATAACTTCACGTTCCATGAAACTTATGCATGTTTATTTCGCAATCTTCAGAAGACCTCTTACCATTGAATAATAAAACATGAATAAGTAAGATGGACTGTAGGAGAATAATTTATAAGAGATGTAAATATTTTATTTGAAAACTCAAGTGTTGAATTTTATATTTTAATCTAAAATTAAAAGATCTAAAATTAAAAGTTTCATGGAACATAGTAATACTCACAGGTAAAGGTTTTTTTTTTTTTTTTATTTTAAATATTGGTTACACAATGCATTACTCAAGTAGTCGTCGAAACCACTGAGAAATATCCTAACAGAGGGTCCACGAGGCTATTTTCAAATGCGTTACTGATGTGAGGGCGCCACACTAGATTCTGGAACGTATGCCGGCCGCTTAAATCTCTCGCCAAATTAGAACTCAGCGCATGCGCAAAAAGGTGTTTTCGATCTCCCATAGGCAGCCGGCGAACGATTCAGACTGGATCCAGACGCTAGTGAGTTTAGTGCGATCCCAGCGCCACAATTCTCCCAACCTGTAACAAGATGTCATGATTTTCGATTTCCATTATGGCCTATGGCCGTGGACTCTCTGTTCTAGTACTCTGTGGTCGAAACTTCCCAGTTGCTTCATATTGACTAGCGAAATCCTATTGACGATGTACCCTCCATGGCAAGGTTTATAGAATATAAGGTTGGCTCTTCACATAGACATGGAAAAAGCTCGTGACGTCTCGTTTCCGCTGCCAGTGACGTCACTTGTAACGCCTCCTAACTGTTTGAACAACCAATCACTTTCAGTTTGATACTGGTGGCATGGAAACTTTACGCTCCGCCTTAACAAGCCTGATTGGCCAGTGTAAGCTTTGGATCGTCACTTCCGCTGCCAGTGACGTCACTGGTAGCAGTGTCAGATGGGCCCCCCGTGCCTCCATGGAGCTCCTAGCTCTATGGTTTACGCCGGTCCTCCTAACATTTTCCACTCTAGTTTTGAACCTCTCTCCCAGTATTGATCACAGTCACTGAGCAAAATCCGAACAGAGGGTCCAAAATGAAATGCTATTTTCAAATCCCATCTTCTAGAAGAGGGAAGCTCCTGCAAATGCCAATCATAACTACTATTTATAGAAGGGTTGGATTAGGATTGGTCACATTATATATTCTCCGGCTTGTGTGTGCTTGATCTCAAGGATCCGCTTATAAACCTTTCGTCAAGTAAGACAGACACAAACAGAACTGGTACAGAGAAAGAAAATACTCCCAGGGCTAGGCCAAGAATCCAGATACAGTCCTCACTGCTCAGACTGCTAGCGTAGTGAGCTGTACGTAACCTCACTAGCCATAGATGGGTGGGTATGGCAGTATCATTTTGGTGGTCACCAGCTGTGATTGGATGGGACGTGTTCATTCAATCGGAGGGCTTTTAGAAAATAGAGTTTATTTTATCCGCCTCTGGTAACGTTATGAAACTGGCATGAGTTGCACGAGTAGTGGATGTGATCCCAGAGCCCCTATCCATACCTCATGTATTTTTTTTTTTTTTTTTAAATTTCCATTATATAACTTGTCTTTCTTCAGAAGGCGGCTGAGAACTGCGGAATCTTGTCTTGTGGGAGGCACTTTCCAGCCAACTTCCAAAGAAACATTTAGCTATATACTGCCAGGCTCCTGCTGGCCAGGGGGGACGCGTACTATACTTTGAGATTTTTTATATTTCCACTGGTGAGCTTTAAGTAAAAGGAGTCGGGAGAAACCGTGAATAACTAATTCAGTTAGATTTAGGTGGGTATCAGGAGACTATTAAAATATTTGATGTGATATCTTATAATTTATCAATTGAATTCTAAACATATTTGAATAAATTTCCCCTTTTTTTAATTCCCTGATTTTGGTGAAGTTCCTTTTTGGGCAACAACAGAAATAAAAACGAATTATTGAAGCTAGGTAAAACTATACTTAAAGGTAACTCACCCCGGTTACATAGGCGGATTTACGGGAATTCTGTGTTCATACTTTCTTGCTATATCCAACAGGTTTTTTTAGAGTAATAACGCATTCAAATTTACACGCGATTTAGTTCAGGTTAAACTCTTATTGGTGAAAATAATAATTCGCTCGAATTCGAATAATAATCCGCTCTTATTGGCGAAAATTCCATAAAAATATAAATTTATTTTAACTTAAAATAAATTGAGAACTGAGGTACTGCTGTTATTTAGGGTTTCTCCCGACTCCTTTAATTTAAAGCTCACTATATTCGACAGCAACGTTTCTTGAACCCAGTACGTCACAAATACGGAAGGAGAAATCGGTAAACACAAAGCCTGTTGGGTTGCTAGGAGGAGTTTTGGTACGCAAATCGTGATTGAAAAGCACTATATATGCAAGGGTTTAACAAAATAATCATGTTTCAAATTGACGTTCTTCATTTCACTCAAAATTAAGACACCGCGATGGGAACAGTAAACTCCCGTTAGTACGCCGTTCAAGGGGATTTGTGAAAACGTCGTAATAAGCGGGACGACGCTATATATATAGCGTACCTATATTACCACATTTTTACCGGAAATTCAGAATATACTGATTAATATGGTGTGCTAATATCAGACCAAAATATGATGAAAACGGTTACATTAATGTAACATGTAATGCCCGCATATGCGGAATTCCATAAAACAGTTTCGGCAATATACCTAATACCCGTAATACCTGATCTTACCTAGAAATCTTTTTACTGAACACTGAGCTATGGAATGCGGAAGTCGAATTGGAGGAGAGGGGAGAGAATATCCAAAAAATTCTGGGAGGGTTCTGATTTGTCACAGGACAACCCAGGTGCCCTACAAGACACTGGTCATCCTTGTTTTTGAGGGCGCAACGGGGGGCCATTCGGGGAAAAAGGGGATCAGGTGGGAAAACCAGTTCTACCATATTGTTCAACTCGCATTTTGAACGGTTACTGTAGCTCATACATTATTTGAAAGGAACTCGACGACGCAGTAACCGGGATTTTTCTTCGGGGGACCAGAGAAAAGCGTCGAAATATGCGGGAAGTCGTTATAAGCGGGGGCGCTATAAGCGTATAATTTTTAATGATAAAAGGCCTATTGGTACCAGGGACCGGAGAAAAACGTCGTAATATGCGGGTCGTCGCACTAAGCGGGGGCGTACTAACGATAGTTTACTACTTTGTTTGTTAGTGACGTCGTAGGGTCAACTTAAGTTGCTGTCTAGTATAGTCGAAATATAAAAAATCCCAAAATATACCCGTTCCACTGGCCAGTACGGACCTGTCCTTGAAAACAAAAGCGAAAACCCCGTTTTTGTTACCTTTCTGACGTCGGCCTTGACGTCCTCCACCTTCTGTGCGAGGTGGGATTCTGACCTGTCGAGGATGCCGATGAACTCCTGCCGCTGAGCCTCCAGGCGAGTGGTGGCCCTCAGCACATCCTGGATGCGAGAGTTCTGCCGCTGGCTCTCGCTCTCCAGCGAGTTCAGCTGCAGCTGCACTTGCTGAACGATGGTCAGCAGGTTCGAGTCTGCAACGGGGAAGGTTCCTCGTGAGAAATAGGTTGATATATAAATTTTGCCTTTTTGGTATCACATAAATAATAATTATTATTTTTTATTTTTATTTGTCTTTTTATGTTTAATATTTGTTTTCTTTTGTGTTGTCATTTCATTGTATTTTATGTAATACTGTGTTTGTGACAATAAATAAAAAGGATGGTGTTCAGAAAATGTTCAGAAATTGATATGAGGAGAAATCCTGGCAAATGATGTCACACTTTTGAACCCCTTCCTCTACAGCAGTGGTCGGCAAATAATTTTACGGGGGGTCGAATTAATATTGAAACTTTTTATCAAGGTCCAGGAGAAAAAAAAAGCACTTATTACTTCCCATCTTCAGTACTTCACCTCCGTGGCTTCGGCCCACAAGTGCCCACTGGGTAACGCAAACGCAAAGTAAGTACTGCTTCGGCATGACATGGGTTGATGGACTTTAGTTGCAGCCGTAACGGTTCAAAATTACCTGCCATTAGAAAAAAAAAAAAACCTTCCCATCTTTCATCAAAAAAGGGATTTTAGAATCATAAATTTAGAACACACACCTATATTCACCCTTCAAAATTTTACTACAAACTTTTTGGGAGCTTCAACCCAGGCTGTTTGCTGTATCCAAGGGAGGTTAGAGGTTCAACCCCCCCTTTTTTTCTCGAAATTTTCTTCCACCTTACTTAATTTTAGTCAATTTAGTTTAAATTGAAATGTTTTAATAGAAAAGAAAGAAATGGTATAGGTGAAGGTAGTGTACCTCGGACCTATTTTTACTTTTAACCCTGTAACTTTTTATTTATTGAAAATAAATTAACGAAACAATTTCCACTCGATACTTTAGTCTTTCATACACAACATATATTATTTTCGGATTTTTAATTGAAGTATTTCAATACGTAATAATAATTGAAGTATTCAATTAAGAATTAGTATAATATTTAGAAAAAATGTATTCCCACAAGTGGAAAAGAACCTAAGACTCCTTTCCTTCTGACACCATCAGATACCCTGTCGGCAAGGAGCACTTTACGAATTGAGCTATCAGAGAACACATATCCCTTAGAGTAAAAGTAAAGTTTCAAGATTCAAAGATTTATTTTTATTAGTGCATTAAAACAAAAATAAGAATAATTCAAACCTTTCGTTTGGATCGAATAAGAAGAATTAAAAGGAATAATAGGACTGGAGAAAAAACAATATGAGGGTACGTACTACCATAAACCTAAGTCTCTAATTATAGTATCCAATTGTACTGTAAGTCATGAGTGTTTTCTAATGAGAAAGATTAGCTTGTTTTGAAGAGCACATTAAGGCTATATCTCGTTTAATTTCAGGCAATATTTAGACCAATTTTTTCGCGGAGCACCTGTAAATGCTTCTCGGAGCATAGTTTGGATGGAAACCGCTGACCTAGATTATGTACTTTAGAAGTGTGCGGTTAGAGCAACAACACCCCACAAAGATATTCTTGTATCATGAAATTAAATCTAATAAATTTTAAAATAAAATTAGATGTGCACAAGAAGATCCTATCATCATGGGGCACAGATCCCCTGGTCTGGTACACAGAGGACTTTTCTCTGAGAGGACCCATATCATAAAGACATGGGTCCCCGTACCCCAAAGTCCTCCAACCCGAAATTTTAATATTTTGGACTCTATGTTCAAAATACTAAAATTTAGGGTTGGGGGACCTGATGATAGGATCTTCCGGTGCACATCTTATTTTATTTTAAAAATAAATTAGACTTAATTTTATGGTGATTCTTTTTATGGAGGTGGTTTGGCGAAGCTAAACCACCGGGGATTATTAGAAACAACAACAGAAAAAGTCTAATTTTTCTGTGTTCATTAATGTGGTCAATCAACGTATAAATTACTAGCATATGTAAATATTAATAAATTATTCATTCAAGTTGAAAAATTTTGAAGGGTTAGGAAATAACCTGACGCGGTCTGCTGGATGCGGACTGCCAGTTGCCGACCCTTGCCCTGACGTTAACGTCAAGGATGCCCTTGATTTATTGGTTATTTCAGTGTTGAAATTTGGTGGACGCTTTGCCCCGAAATATTTGAACCTTCCCCCGCACGAAATGTGTGGTTTCCAGTCAAAAAAGTTTAAAATAAAACACAAAAGATGAGTCCCCCAAATACCTGTTTCAAACCACAGACCTGGATGGTTATTTCGGAAAATTTTAAGTTTTTGAAGATAATTAATTCATAGAAACAAACGGAAGCATTCAAGGAGATGTGTACCTAAAAACACTTCCTTACTAGATGATCATCTTTCGAGTGGAGCAGGCAAATTTTCCCAGTAAACCATTCAAACACATTAACTTCTTATTAATTTTTAAATTGGTGGCTACAGAATATGCTATTAAATTTGAACATAAGAATGAAATATAGTTTGAAGTAAAATTAAAATTACAAAACAGAAATCGAATATAGATCTACATAAAAATATACCACCAGATAGAGATACTGTTAACCAAAGACTGTACCAACTGGCCTACGGATTAAAAAAAATTGAGATAAAAAAAATCGCTTACTTCTTAATATATACCCTTTGCAACCCAGAGGTGTTCCCTTTAAGAGAACCCAAAGGACTGTATTTGAAAAAAAAAAATAGCAATTTTTAATTAAAAATAATCATAAAAAAACTATAGTAATGGAAAACTTACCTCCTCTTCCTCTTGTTCGAGTTCTCTCGGTTGAGTTCTGAGCAGCAACAATACAAATAAAGAGAAATATTAAGTAGAAGTTTCCCATTCTACGCCAGATTGAAATTTTCACTCGGCTTGGTGTTATATCCGTCATTAGAATAAACGCGACCAACTATCTCAGTCGGTCCCTTTGGCTTGTTGGATTTACCCGAGGCCATGTGGTTTACTTCTCTGTGGAATGTGTCGGCTTTATCAGAAGGGTTGATAATTCTTTTGCTACATTAATGGTAGGGGTGTACTGTGATGTCAAGCCGCACTGATGAGTTTTTTTTTAATGTTACTCGAGAATAGTTGTATGGATTTTTTTAGCTGGAAAATTAGTTGAAAATTTAGGGTATCCTACGTTTGAAATTTTGAAATGAAAATAATTGAGAGGACAGTTTAAAGCAGATTTCTTCACCATATAATCTCGCCAATTTTGCAGTTTATTTAGAATACACATCCAGAGTTTAGCTTATTACTTTAGAAACTTAGGAGGTATCCTGAGGGTCCGCGGACCACAGTTTAAGAACCGCTGGTCTAGAGCATCTGGTGATGGTATGTAATAGGACCGAAACCAGCTTTAAGGTGAATCTTTTCCATTACATTTTGAAATACAAGTATTTTTCAAAATATTTCTTAAGAAGAAATAGAAGGGTTTTATGAAATATTTCTTATCACAGAATTGACTTACCTTTGCTCTAAATTCTTTGCAAGAAAGGATATAGTTATATATAGTCTGGCCCTACATACATACTTAAGTTTCGTTTACTCTACAATTACACCTTCTGTACACTGATTCTTCACACAGTGTAAAAAAGAATCTAGAAAATCGGTAGACTATCTTACGTATTTCTCTATTGTAATCCATAACAAAATTAACACAAATCGGTCTTGAGGTGAAGCTTTCCCATTTTACTAATTTGAAATATTTCTTATCAGAATTTACTTACCTTAGTTCTAAATTCTTTGAAAGCAAGTAATTTTAAATATATTTAAGTTCTAAATTATGTAATTCTTGTATGATCCACTCAATTCATGAAAATTAATTCAAAGATGTCTTTAAGGGAAATTTTCAGAATATTTGATTTTGCCCTTTTGATAGTTTTTATCTTCAATATAAAGGGATCTTTTGGGATTATAACATTTCCTATTTATTACAAAAGCTATTTCTTCTTAAACTTATTATAGAACCCCCCCCTCATATTTTCAGTGGTCCAAAATATCTGCAGATTTTTATCTGCAGATAACAGATTTTTGTATAACATTTGTTTTAAACAGTCATGGTAAGGGATATAAATACATTTTTTACTTCATGCATTTTTTTTTTTTATTTTTTGAGAATGTAATATTTTTGTGAAACATTTTTCAGAACGATACGTATCATTATCTTATGCAGTCTCTCATATTGTTCTTCATATTTTTGTTGTTTATAGGGAATAGTATAATTTTTTTTTTGACTTTTTCAGCGCCCTTTCATAGAGCATTTTCAATCACATGACTTGGACCTAACAACGGTCTTAGCAACAGAAATGTTACAATTTTTTGCCCTACAGAAGGTTAACAGTTACAGAAAATGACTGGCCGTGGAATTCTTCTATTGGAGCATTTGCAATCACGTGACCCCATACCTAAAAACCGCCTAAGCAACAGATACCTCGTTTCCTAGATACCGTCTTAGCAACAGTTAAAAGCCCTACCAAAGGTAACAGTTAAAAGAAAATAGCTGGTCTTGACGTCACCTGAAAACACTATACAGCCTAGCTTCAACCACACGTTTGAAATCTAGATTTATCTTTAACCTCTGATCATCGCGTTAACTGTTTCACACCTTTGGAGTTAAAAAAAAAACTCCTTCAGTTACAAAAAATAGAATGATTTTTTAAGGGGTTGAATGATTATTGACTTTAGATTACGAGTCTAGAAATTTTTCCTTGAGATTTTAGGAGATGCGATGTTTTTGTTAGACTTTTTTCACAATGGAAATTTGATAGGATTGATTATTTCCACGAAAGTAACAACTAAACTCTACGCTAATCTCGCTATTTCTGAAAAATTACAAGTTAAATTAAAGCAAAATACTCTAAAGTAGCAGCCTGGAATCGAACAGGGGACCATTAGGTTACTAGAAGCACACTCTAGCACTAGGCCATCGGTGCTGATGCCAGGATTGATAAATAACATAATTTTAATGTTTTAAAGCACATAATAACAAACTCCTATTACTGCGCATGCTTCAACCTTCGTGGAAATAACCACTTCGAATTCTGCATGATAAATAAGGAGATCACACTTCCACTCGGAGAAGAAGGACTCGAAGACTTTAGAATTTATCCTCTGTAATTCTCAGTAAAATGGTGCCACACGTAAGTGATAGTGTGTCAATTAAGGGTATTACACGTTCTTTTTAGTACTCTGAATCTTTTAAATTTTCTGTTTCTCACATACCTTATTGATATCGATGGCTAAAGGCAACTTTTGGGTGGTATTATGAAACGATGAAACAAAATTCGTTTTTTTTTGTTCCACTTTACTGTATAGTTCTTTGGACACAGAAGCCCATTGGCGTCGTAGGCGGTTCTCCAGGCTTACCCCGTCATCCCCCGGGGTCAACAAAATAAGTACCAAGTGCACTTGGGGATATCAAGAGGGTTAGCATCAAGGTAGCCATTCAACTGATCGTGACTTTCAGTTATACCCATCTGTAACAGCTCTGCTCATTTCCTCACCTAGTGAGGCTGAAATGAGTTTGGAGGTTCAGCGATCTAATTATACTCCCTCAACAATCCCCCTTGATTTTTTAATTGGAACACCCTGTATATTTCGCGTAAAATTTTAAGGCACTGGCTATTTCCACGAAGGTAACAACTCAAAACTAATCTCGCTACTTCTGAAAAATTAAAAGTTAAATTGGGGGACGGATGGCCGGTTGGGTCTGCTCACTGCCCTTCACGCCATCAGCCTGCGCACTGCTCCGTCGTCCTTAGCCTCGTCCCCACCCATAGAGTTTAATAAGAAATAATTGGTTGGTTGGTGTTACATATATTTTCAGGTATGTGTACTTGATCTCAAGGATCCGCTTATACACCATCGTCAAGTAAGACAGACACAAAATAATTTTCACTGACACAAAGAAGGAAAATACACCCAGGGGAGAGGTAAGAATCGAACTTACGACGGAGCAGTGCGCAGACTGCTATCAATAAAATATCAAAATAAAAAAATCAATAAACACTATATTTATACATAGCAATAAACAATAAACAAAAACAATAAACAATAAAAAAATATCAATAACCCACTATATTTTATATTTGTACACAAACCATCATAGAACTTTGAAAAAAAAAACATCTTAGTTTTAAGAAAAAAATTGCCCAACTTTTAAATAGATACATTTAGATAAGAACAAGCTTTAAAATTTTAAGGAAGCTGCCTAACTTTAAAAAAAACCCACATTTTATTTTGAAAAAAAACTTGGGTTTTGGGTTACATATATTTTCCGGTATGTGTGCTTAATCTCAAGGATCCGCTTATACACCTTCGTCAAGTAAGACAGACACAACAGAATTTTTACTGACACAAAGAAGGAAAATACACCCAGGGGCGAGGTAAGAATCGAATTCACGACGGAGCAGTGCGCAGACTGCTGGCGTGAAAGGCAGAGAGCAAACCAAACAGACCATCCGTCCCCCGAAAAAATACTTTTAATATGGAAGAACTTGCTAAAATTTGTAAAAAAAAAAAAAAAACCCCACTTACTTTTAGTATAAACGCACTTAATTTTGAAAAAAAAACCACACTATTTCTGAAAAAACCCAGTTTTCCGTGGGGTTTCCCATGATTTTATTGTAAAAACCCGAAAAAACCAACCCAACTGAGTTTTTTTTTTAAAAAAACCCTAGTTCTTGCCAACCCTGATTAAAACTATCATATCAGACACTTAAGAATAAAGAAATTTTAACTATCCTTTTGCTCAACAAAATTGCTCAAAAATAAGTTTTCCCACCTTTGCTATTAAAGAGCCACTGGAATTTTTTTTGGAACCAAGAGGAATTTTTTTGAAACAGAAAAAAAAGTAAATTAATTAATTAAATTAAATTTTTGCCTTGGATTTCGGGCCTTCACCAGAAATCTAGAAGGTGAATGTTTATTAAATCTATCATATCAGCCACTTAAGAAAAAAGAAATTAATAACTATCCCTTTTGCTCAACAGAATTGCTCAAAAATAAGAGTTTTCCCACCTTCGCTATTAAAGAGCCACTGATCGAACGGCCGATGGAAGAAGAACGGGAAAGAAAGCTTATTATTATAATATTATTTCGGTTTCGCCGAGAAATCTCCTCGCCGAATGGTCGAGCTATTATAATAAGTGGTTGATTGCGCGTGCGCCGGGTGATTTCAATCACAATTATTCTGCGTCAGTCGAGAGCTGAACTTCAGCGAGGTGGTGTTGCGTTTGTGTGTCCGGATGGTTCAACAAGACCAAAGTTTTTCAAGGTAAGCTCGCATTTAAAATCAAGGTCTTCGTATTTCGGACGCTTTAATTGAACTGACATGATTCTTGTCTGCTTTTCTGTTCGGTTTACTTTAAGATGTTGTTTTCTGTTAAGAATATTATGTATGATTTCGCTATTAAACTTGAATCTTTTGTTTTCATGTTCTCAAGTTAGGCAACTTACCAACTTTCTATCCCGCAATGGGTCAACTGAGACCAAGTATGCTGGGGGAACTCGTCATTGGAGGTATCTCGTTCGGAAAGCTGTCGGACCTTGAAATCCAGGTAGCTCATACTGCATTTGTTATTACTTTTTATTCATTTTAATCAGTCAGTATTTATTTAAGGACTAGCCACTGTGCCTAATTTTGTATCTACGAGATTCTAATTATTGAAGGGTTAAACTGTTATGTGAAAACTTCTTGAAATAATATCACCCATATCACAAGACGTGTAGAGATTATTTTGTATCTATTCATTGTTGATTAAGTTTTTGTTTGAATTCCCAAGTTGTGACTTCTAATATTTTTTGAATTGTTTAGAATTTAATACTATTGAAGCTGTCATTTTAGGGTAAAATAGTGGGACTTAAGGGATAAAAACCATTTTTTATTTTAGGATAGTAGAACCTATAACTTCTGAAACATCGGAATGTTTATTATAATTTTATTAAAGTATGTTGTTATGTACAGATTTTATGTGTATCTTGGGTTTTGCTAGTTTATAAAAGTTTCAAATTTGATAATTTTGTATTAAAATCATAAATGATTTAAAATTCCTTCACGGTACAGCTTTAGAATAAGTCCGCTTTCCGCCATGTTTAACCACAACTCAATTTATGACCGACAACTATTGAGATCAAATTGTTAATATTATTATTATTAGATCCTAAAATAATAGTAATTGGTATAATATTGTAAGAGATCTAATAGTACGATTAGATCTCTATACTGACAACACTTAATCATGTTGTTTTCGGAGTTGTGGTTAAACATGGCAGCAAGCGGACTTTTCTAAAGCTGTTCCATGACCAACTCTTTTTTGGCAAAAAACTTGTCACGAAAATATATTTTCCCCCTAGACATTAAATATTTCTCTAATGTTACCATTAATGACCATTTCTATGTCGAATACTTTTCGCTAAAACCCTAGTTTCATCAAAGTGTTTCGGATCTAAAAATTTAATTTTTCTGCTTACATAGCACTATTTAGCCAGGTGATACTTTTTTTTTAGCAAGAAAGACTTTTGACTAATAGAAGGGTGAAGAGTAAACAAAGTATATTGTCGTACTGTGGTCGTACAATAAAAAATTGGTCGGACATCTGTCCTATTCGCAGATGTTTTCTACAATCGGACGATGAGTTTTCACCAATCGATGGCGTCAGGAGAAAACCTCGTATAATCTAAAATCCAGATGGCTACCAATAGATACAGTATAAGGGAGCGAGATTAGTTTCCTTGCCAAAGACCATTTTTAGCGGCTAACAGGTGGAGGGTGAATTTTAATGAGCTGTTAAAGCAAAAAAGCAGGTGTTATAATCTCTCACAAGGAGACTATTTTCTGGTTTTCTGGGAATCCTAACCACGACCAAGAGAGAACTGTTTGGAAATTTGTTATTTTTTTATGTGAAGAAAACGTTATCGGGATTATACCATGGATTATACGAGGTTTTCTCCTGATGCCATCGTTATGATTCTTTGCTTATTTACACATTGTTTTATATTTAAATGCCAACATTAAAATTTTTGAAATTTTGATTTAGAAGAATTTTACTTTCATTATAATATTTCTCATGATTTTACGGTACTTACGTATTATCCCGTCGACCGTTCAGCTGCCGTCTAATTTAGCGGCACAGCTTTAGAACAGTCAATGGGCTTTGATAACGTTTTGGAATTCAAGCGGCACCGTCGATACGCAAGAACCTACATAAAAGTTATGTTAGTGTATTAAAAATAAAATTACAGGTGAATTTTTAGGTGTTGTACAGTATATCATCACCTTAATATAAAAAAAAACTACTATCTCCGTACGGACAACTTCAGGAATCCCGATCCTTGGTGATCGTATCGTTAAAGAAGCTCATTTGATTGGTTCGTAAGTGCGGACATCATCGTGCTGTAAAAATTAAAACCAATCAAATTAGCTTCTTCAACGATTTGATCGTCAAGAATTGGGATTCCTGAAGTTTGGCGAACGCAGTTGGTGTTAAGGTGATTACTTTTTTCCCGTTTTATAAGAAGAATCCCTGAACAGTCTTCATATTATTATCTTTTCAGACCGCGTGTCGGAGGATAAGATGCTGTATCCAAGGTCCAGCGCTGTAGCTGCTGTCCAGCGCTGTATCCAAGGTGTTCTTTTCGCTGTGGATCGGGGAAGGGGACGAGAGGGACACCCACGCGCTCACTGTTCCCTTGGACGACGTCAACGTCACTTTTTTCGACCTCATGAACATCACCAAGGAAAGGAACCCTGTTTTCAGGTAAGGAGACCCTATCTTTTGTGGATATGTTTATGGCGAGATGTGAAACGAGAAATTGCATAGCTGGGGTTCCCGGTACTTTAGAGACAGTCGCCAAGTTTTCTAATTAGTTAATCCACGGCTTTCTAGATACAGGCTAGCCGAGTTTTGAATAATGAAAACCCTTTGACAACTTTTCCCGCTAGGATCGCCACTAGTTTTACCTATGCCGACCAACCAATAGGATAACACACTGACAAATAAGGAAAAGTAAAGGAGTGTTTTCATGACGTAACTGTTGGCGATTGTCAGCCTATATTGGCAAACTTAGTTACCATGACAACCTATTACATCTTACCTTATGAAATTGTAGATCACAATCATATTTCGTAATTTACCCGTCCTTAGACTTCGTCATATCAAGAGTATACTGTAGTATTCAAGTTCTTGATTTGATGATAGGGGTGCTTTGAGAATAGTTACATCAATGTAATAAGCAATTCTTAAAATTATTGGAGTAAAAGTTAGAGTTATAAAGAATTAGGTGGTCTATTGATATCAGTTAAATTTGCTTCACATGTAATCGAATTATTGTGGACTGATTTATACAATTTGAACCAGATTTCAGGATTTAATTTTAATTCTCAATATAATATACTAATTTATACCTGATTCTAGATTTGGTTTTAATAACTACTGGTATTCAGTGTTAGGTGTGATAATTACAAGTTTTGATTAGTTTCTTTCACTCTTCAAATTAATCTAGGCTACTTCCCTGTTCCCAGCCCTCAATTTACTTGAAAAGAACTTACTTTTCTACTCCCATTACAACTACTGACTGTCACATGTTTCTCTTATACCTGCTTCGAGTTTGCACTGCTTGTATCCCCACATGAAAGAACCCATCTTTGGGAAAGGATAGTGCTGGGAAGAAGGATTGGCATTCACTAGTGCTCCACGTAGCCATGGAGACTAGTTACCAAACTTGGGGAATTCATTGGGGATCGGGAGAGCTCTTGGTACGAAACTCCCGCATTTTCTATTTTCCCGGTATTGGGAGATCGGGATATTGCCAATTGGAGGGTGGTTTCGCTGTGTTCTGATTCAGAGTGTTCCTCCCAGCAGTTGGATTAGAACGCTTGCATCAAGTTTCGGTTTCACAATCGGTGCTAGTTTCAAGGTTATATTAGGATGAATTTCAGGTGTGTTTAAAAAGCATTGAATCCTTTAGAGTTTAGAGAAATATTGATTCATCCAAAATTTCTGTTGATTTTTCAGTGTAAATAACACAGAATATCTGTCATTGTGTTTAAAAAGTATTGAAAAAGTAGTGAATAATGAAAAAGTAGCAAGAAATAATGGGTCATTTATGGGTGTAATGAGCAAGAAATAGAGTCATCGGTATAGTGCAAGTTTTCAATAAATTTAGCGTCAATATGACCTCTTTAAAATAATACTTGTTTGCATTCTAAATCCTAAATTCCTATTTTATTCTGTGGATAAAACAAATATACCAAGGGAAATAGTAATTGTATTACATGAAATCGTGATTTATTTTTCAAATTATATTCTGAAATATCTCATGGATTTGATGGCAGGTTTTATTAGCTGTAGAAAAAAAATTGTTTTAAAAAGTATAAAATGGGAAGGTGAAAGAAGTATGAATAAATCATTTTGTTGCGATTAGATCCTTTTATAGAACAAAATTAAAATTAAAACATTTTACCAATAGATCTTTGTAATAAACTTGTAAAACCAGCTACTTTAATTGTGCACCACATTTTGATAAAACTTAATAAAAATTAAAGTGTTACATTACCAATGACAAATATGGTGGGGTAATACGCCATGAAAAAATATTTCCCTACATTATTACCAAAAATCATTAAATTTTGGGACGGGGTTTCAATGTTTTGAATGTACAAATTTTGTATTGAACCATATAAACGGTAGTAGTATTTAATTATTACGAGGTAAAAAAAAAAGTTCGTCTATGTAAAAAACAAACGGAACTTTCAAATTAATGTTTCTCTTTGATGTGGAAAAAAACTGTAAATTAAAAGGCAAAAATCTGATTAGCTATATAAATTTTGTTTAAAAAAATTGAACAGTAAGAAATTAGAATATTCTTTTTGGATACATTTTCTAATTTACCAATTCACAAATAACCCTCTTTGAACCCTACTCTTTTGTTCAGTTTTGTTTCGATTCTAGATGGAATTTATAACTGAGAAACAAATTTCTGTTTTTACTTCAGTAAAACCTTAATCAACCGACCCCCAATCATAAGAGCTTCCGTTATTTTATGGTTATTTATGCTAATAGCTATGGTTATTTTTTTAGAACTTGGTATTATCGTGTCAACCGTGACGCTGAATCCAATGAACATTAAGTAGATCTCATTGTGACTGACTGAATCTAAATTAGGCTCGATCCACGTTAACTCGGATAATAGCAGATGTATTTAGTGCTTAGGATACCATGTTACTTTTTTAAATCGTGAAATTTGTGAGTGAAACCATTGATTTACATTCCTGGATCATTAAAAGCAAATACAAAATTCTAAACAAGATCCTAATTTTGGGGTTTACTTGGTTTAATCATGCAATATGGATAAGTTGATTGTTTTTTTAATTTAGAAACTAGTGCGAATAACGCCACATACTATTAATATTTTTTGAGTTTTGAAAACCAAATTGATTTAATTTCAACAATCAATTATTGCTTCAACTAATTATTGAAATTATATTAAAATGCAAAATCTTCTAATATCAGTTGAAAATTTGGGTTTTATTCACTGTACATCAGGGGGGAAAATTCATGAATATCATTTAAACTAAAAACTACGATTTGATAATTTTAAAAAAACTTGTTGACTTAACAGTAGACTCGTTTTCTTGTAAACTGAAAAATTATTATGAAAGGATTTTCCATTTATTTGGTATAAATCTCGCTTAAATATAGTTGAATTTTGATTCTTTAACAAGCATTTGGATTTTAGGGGTTTTAAGGATTCTGAAAGTCATATTGTCGTTGCCTAAAGGTGTTTGTAAACTTCATCATATTAATGATGAGGATGTCTTATGTGAACTATCCACAAATCAAACTGGTCTCAGAAAATTATTCTCAATTAAATCCGATTAGAAAAGCTCGTTTTTGTTGTAACGTTTAACAAGCAAATGAATAGATGTGTTTTATGAATTTGGATTATTTAATTGAACTAAATAAGCATATTACTATGGAAATTCAATTTATACTCTTTTTTTTTTAATCCAAATGTCAAAAATGTTTGCATGATTAATTTTGATTTGTACTTTAATCTACCTCTTATCTTGTATAGCTGTAAAATTTAATTTAAATCCTTAAGGTTTCTAACAAATATAAGCTTACAAATGATAGTTAATTTAGAGTTTATCCCAAACCCAAATATAATTCCTATTTGAGTTTATATAAGAAAATAAGATTTTCCAAGCTATGGTTCTATTATCCCGAACAATTTGTTAGGAGCTTTCTTTCTCAACGATTCTTTTAAATAGAAATGAAAAACTAAAGAGCTAAACCCCACCTGTTTAGGGGCATCTGTAATTCTAATTTGCACCCACAATAAATGTATTGATTATAAAAGTAGAATATTTACGTACAGTATGGACAGCTGCGTTCAAAGTTCAAAGCTGAATTTCGGATTACATCTGCTTCAAAACAGCTGCATTATTAATTACAATAAAGCATCTGTGATTTTACATTGTGAGGAAGACCTGATGGGCTGGATGGGCTAGTTCATAGTTATAGCTTTGGGGGTTTGGGGTTGAAATGGGTTTAAAAAAAACGTCGTTATCAACCCTGCCAACCCTGGTGTTAATGAACAATGTTTAACTGAATATTGGCATAGTCCAAAAGGGAAATTTTTCTCTGCAGTTTTAAAATATTTTATTGAGCCCTAACGAATGCTTTTTTCTGATAGTTGCTATATTAAACAGTATAGAATTGCGCTCACTCTAAGATTTTGAATTTTTTTTTTAAATTAGCATGCTGTCTTTAACAATTTGTAGTGAATTTCTCTTAATAGTTTTTACCATTAAAAAAGGAACTAATAGATAATTTTGGGGGGCTTATAATCTGTTTTGAAACACATAATATATTGAGAAATTGGATAAACTTGTTAAAATATGGGTTGAAGAAAGTAAAATATGTGTAGAAAGCTCACTGTTATCACAAGTTTCCTATTCTGAAATTATTATTGTTTATAAATCGAGTACTACGAACTTATGGTAGTTTTCATTTCATTTGGCTTTGAATAAACTTTTCTTAAATTTTTAAAAACTTGAATGACACTATTTTACTGCAATCTCTAATTTTAAGAATGCATGAAATATATTGACACAATAATGTATTTGAAGGAGAAAAAATGGCCTTAAATTGCATTTTATGCTTCCCAATATACTTTATTTTAAGCTATGTTTACTTCTGCTTTGGTCTCTAAAATATTGTCTGATCATATAAAAAAGGGACTCCAGCAATATCTAGTTTTAGCCAATTCTCATTTTTTCTTAATTTGTTGTTTCTTAAATTACCGTATTTTATAATTCAGCTTATCAGAAAGTTAAACAATAAACGTTTTAAAAAGTTTCTTGGTGTAACTATAATGCAACATAAAAAGGAAATTAGGTAGAAAAAAAACTAGACAGAAATATACATCATTGTTCTAAAATTAAGTGAATAAATATAATGCCCTATCGCAAATCCAAATTTTGTGTTGTAAGAATAAGATGCTAAGCATCAAATTTCTCGAAAATGTACACTAAGAGTGAGAAACCTTATCAGTTTAAACTCTTTAACGAAGTGATTAAAAGTATTCTATTTTACAAAACAACATGGATAGTTGAAAGCTAGAGACCACTACTATAAACTTAGAATAATCTTTTTAATTATTCAGTGTGGATCTGTTTGTAGTGGGTAATTCTATCTTCCTTTTAGAACTTATCATGATTTGCCGCAATACTTTCTATTTTACAATAGTAGTCTAATTCTTGTTCTGATGAACCGAAATGTTTTAAAATATGCTTAGTGCGTTCATGTAATTTGATCGTCCTTAGTGGCCCATCCACTAATATCCTTAATTTTTTCCCCCAAAATCACTCATTAAATATAATTTTTTAATAATTTTGTTTGATCCCTTATAAGTTAATAGGTTGATGAAGTTTTACAGTTTTAATTCTTTTTCTTTCCCCAACATCTTCTGGCTTCGGCTTTGCATATTTATTCCTTGCGATTTTGCATATTTAATTCCTTAAAAACTAGCACTATATTGTGTAAGCGGGTTCCAAGCTTAGATTCAATACTTTGTGCACTTTATCGTATAAAATACTCAAAAGAACGTTCACTAAAATTTAGTGTTGTGAATTTGAGGTGGGGGGACTAATGTAGAGGGTTGAACCAATTCATCTCGTGTAGTTGCTGTTAATTATGTTTGTCAAAATATCATTCTGTATGTTTATGTCATTAGTAAAAACAATTGTTAGTGAATTGCAATTGTTAAAATAAACTTTGAAATTTTTTGTGATAAGCAAGTTCTAAGAAATGATCTTTATGATAAAAATTGCTTGGAAAACTATCTTTGATTCAGTCACACATTTAAAGAAGTCTGTCTACAATGGGTAGTCAATGCAGAGTAAGAACAGGGTTTACAGAACTAGATGTTTATACGTTACGTATTTTTGTTATCGGAGGTGGTTTGGAATAAATTGATAAATGAGACAACCACACGAGTTCTATGTAAGTTAAACTTTGGGTAATAGACGATGAAATCAGAGGTTGTTCTTTTGTTAAGATCGTATTATAAACCCTAGTTATTCTCCTTGTCTTAAAAAAATACGATGGTATTCATTTAAAAAGGATCATCATTAACAATAATATTAGTTTTATTAATATTAACTCGGTGATTGATTTTCTTATATCAGTAAAATATATTTTAACTCTAATTTGCTTAAAATTTATTTTTAAAAATTGTAAAAATGTTTTAATATGAGAAATTAGCGATATTTCTTTTGTTTATAGAAGGCTGCAAATTCCTTACCTCTAAGATTTTGATTATTAATAGATAACCAAAACTTTTGTTCGTCGCTTGTATTCAATTATTGAAATGAAGTTGAAAATGAATTACTGAAATTAATTCGTAGGAAAAAAAAATCGTACCGTAAGAAAGTAATTCAGTTGAAAGCTTGCATTTAGGGATGTTAATAAGTAGTTAAAAATTCACATTGTTTCACATTCACTCCTGTGAATTACTAGTTTGCAAATAAAAAGTGAAACGCCAATTCACAATTTACCCTTTCGATGATTCCTCAAAAAGGGAAAGGCTGAATAGGCCTTAAGATATTTTTAAAAATATTTGTAAGCAGTTTTTTAGTTTAATCTGAAATCTAACAAGTCTCCAATTTTTTTACTAATTAATAATTATGATAAAAATACAATTTTAAAGATAGTTATTCAAAAATTTATGCTAGTGGCTAAAACAACAGTATGGAAGATATGTTTATTGGGATATGAATAAATATAACTTAAAAATAAATATTATGCCTTGATTTAACGTCATTTAAAATTATAAATTACTTTCAATTTTTTTTATGATTTAAATGTTAAATTCACTCTAATTAATATGTAGTCGAAAGTTGTCATTAGGTTCGTAGAACAAAATAGAGATTATCAACTTTATTATCAAGAGATTATCAAGAGTTTTATAAAAAAATATTTTTTTTCCTTTAAGGAGTATTGAAATTTTATTGAAAAAAGTGTGGTAACTAAATTTCACAATCACTACACTGTTTTAAATTCTATTTTAATGGTGAAGTTGCATAAAAAGTATGTCAGAAACAGGATTGGTTTTTGAGAATGGGTTTCTGAGTGAAAAATCTAAAAAAAAAAACATACCTATGATGAAAGAAAAAAAAGTATTTTCATTTTTTAAAGTGATACATCTACATGGACTCTAGATTGTACAAAATGTATTAGTTCTGTAAATGGGATTTTACAGAGTTATATTTGAAGTTCAACACATATTTACCTGATTTCAAGTACTACTTTCAAAGCAAATGTCATTTTGAAACATAACTGCCAACTCTAGACTCCAACAGGAGACTAAATCTAGATACCATATTATGAGAACTAGTACTAATCTAATGGACTCTAACCGTCTGACGTCACACGGAACCAACACGTGACCTACTGAGCTTGCAATTGGTTACCACAGATACTACACTAGTAGATCTACTAGTGTAGTATCTGTGGTAACCAATTGCAAGCTCAGTTGTAGGTCACGTGTTGGTTCCGTGAAGTCTCGAACCAGATAGGCGGTTAGAGTCCATTGAAAAGAAATGAAATAGTATTACTTCTAATGGACTCTAACCGCCTATCTGGTTCGAGACTTCACGGAACCAACACGTGACCTACAACTGAGCTTGCGATTGGTTACCACAGATACTACACTAGTAGATCTACTAGTGTAGTATCTGTGGTAACCAATCGCAAGCTCAGTAGATCACGTGTTGGTTCCGTGTGACGTCAGACGGTTAGAGTCCATTGGTTACCACAGATACTACACTAGTAGATCTACTAGTGTAGTATCTGTGGTAACCAATCGCAAGCTCAGTAGGTCACGTGTTGGTTCCGTGTGACGTCAGACGGTTAGAGTCCATTGAAAAAAAAATGTTGCATACCAGAAAAATATATTTTTCCCATTTTCCATTTTCTCAAAAAAAAAAAAAAAAAAAAAAAAAAAAAAACCCGGTGTACTTTGAAATTGCAGAATTTTTTTACACCATGAGAAATAAATGTGCAAGAACATCAAAATTTAATTTTTGTTTTAAAGCATTAATTCTAAAGAATGAGTTATCCTATTTCTCTTCACAAAAAACTGTCTGGAGGGACAGGAAATCTAATCAATCAGGGAGCAGTGGATGTCACGGTTATAAAATTTGAAAAAAAAAAAAAAAAAAAGTTTGGTCTTTATAAATCTTATAAAATATCTATCACCAGTATATTTCTTAAATTTTTTCCCTATTCATGCTATGAAAGCGTGATATTAGTCAAAATTGTTAGGTTGTATCAGTTGGACCAAAAACCTCTTCCACTTCTCCCTGCAAATTGTGCCTTGTGCACGCGTTACGATTTTACATGTCTCATTCTTAAATGAGAATAATTACAAGTCTTAAAAGACTTTCTGCAATTATAATGCTGAAATGTAAGGTCTTTGACATGCTCCATGTTTCAGAAACCATAAATATGGCGTCAAAGTTAAAAAAAAAGTAATGGACTTGGATAAAATCATATTCCTGCTACTAGAGAACATGCTTAGGACGGTGTATAACAGTAAGCAGTGGATGCTATGGTTAAAAAATGCATAAATGCAAGGTCCTTATTAAATATAAATTTTTTACCACTTATGTTAGGCCAGCTCTTTTATTAAATTTTTCCTTTTCATGCTTTAAAAGCGTGATTTTAGTCAAAATTGAAAGGTTGGACCAAAAACCTTTTCCATTTCTTCCCTGCAGGTTGTGCCTTGTGCTCACCTTATGTTTCTCATTTTTAAAATGAGGATAATTACATCTCTCTTAGAGACAGACTTTCTGCAATTATAATGCTGAAATTAAATGTCTTTGACGTGCTCTATATTTAAGAAGACATAAATCTGACATCAAAGTAAACATATTAAATTAAAGGATTGGATAAAATCATATTCCTGCTACTAGAGAACTGTCTTAGGACTGTGAATATCAGGGAGCAGTGGATATATTGGTTGCATAAATACTTGGTCCTTATTCCAGCTTAGGTTAGGTCAGCTTATTTATTAAATTTTTCCTTTTCATGCTTTTAAAGCGTGATTTTATTCAAAATTGTTAGGATGTATCAGTTGGACCAAAAACCACTTCCACTTCTCCCTTCAGGTTTTACATTGAGCACACCTTATGTTTCTACATATCTCGTATCTAAATGAGAAAATGCGTATTTTAACTTCTCTGTGAGAAACTTTCTGCAATTATGTTGCAGATATTGTCTTCGAAATGCTCAATGTTAAATAAGCTTTAAATCTGATCTTAAAAGCATTATTGTTAAAAGATTGGATGATAACAGGGAGCAGCGGATGATATGGTTAAAAATGATTAAATGCATGGTCCTTATTCCAAATTTATATTCCAAATTATAAAATTATTAATTTCTACAAATTTCTAACCTCTAAGGTTCGGAATTATTCTTGAATTTTTCAAATTCACGCTTTGAAAGCGTGATATTCAAAAGTGTAAGGATACATCCTTACACTTTTGACTAACATCAAATAATAAAGATAAAGTGTTGGACCAAAAACCTTTCCCACTTCTCCCTGGAGGTTGTGCCTTGGGCACACCCTTATGTGATTTAACATATTTCTCATCTATAAATGAGAATATATAATACCAGTTCTCTTAAAAGGATAAAAGAAAGTTTAAAAAAAAAATGAAAAAAAAAAAAAGAAAGAAAAAAAATGGGAAAAAAAGAAAGAAAATGAAAAAAAGAGGAAAAAAAAAGAGAAAAAAAAGGAAAATAAAGAGAAAAAAAGAAAAAAAAAAGAGAAAAAAAATGAAATAAGAAAAAGGAAAAAAAAATGGGAAAAAAAAAAGAGAAAAGTCCTTATGTGCCACTTAGGCACGAGGAGAGTTATTTTATGTATGTCTCTTATAGAGACAGTCTGAAATAATTGTCATTGATGTATAAAAATATTAGATTTTAAGAAATCACCCAATTGTGTTTAATTGTATTCGAAAAATATTTATTCTATGTAACTGGATTGCTTATTCCAATGTAGGGCGATATTGAAATTCCAGCAGAGCAGCCCCTGCTGGTACTCTTTTCTACTTTCTTTTCCTAAAGTTGCCTTTTCTAATACATTCGAAAGTATTATAGAGCTTTCCTTCTATACTCTCCTTTCTAACCTGAATTTTTGATCTGGCAAACTTTCTTGGTGCTTTTGCTTGATGACATTTGCTGCTTGCGTTTATTACCTTCAGAATGGCTCCTTGGTCTGTCCAAGATGCTTGACGATATATTCTGATCATTATCATAGAAACGTACTGATTATGTGAAGCCTCAAATCTTATTTTAATGAAATATCAGTATAAAAAGCATCTATAAAAATATATTACTTCATTATAGAGAGCTGCCTTAGGTCATAAAATGTATATCGTTTCAGAGTAAAGAAATATTCATATAATAACTGTAGTTATGAATAAGAATAATAAAAAAAGCATTGGCGTATCAGTGAATCAGTTCAAATAAGTTAATGTTACTGATATGTGTTGTAGTAATTAGCTAAGGTGAAGCTTTCTAGTTAGTTTCTGTCATTTTCGAAGATATCAAAGTTCTCAAATTAAGGACTTGACTATCAATTGCTAAATGCAAAAACAGACGAAAATAAAAAAAAATGTACAAAATTGCTTCTATTCCATAAAGTAAATGTGCTTATCATAGTAGTTTTCGAATTTGAAAAAAAAAATTATGAATGCTCTTTAAATAGATGAGATGTATGTGGATAAAAACTGCATCAGCTTAAAATGAAAGCTTTAATCAAGTGTACTTCCCATAAAGATAGAAAATTAGATGAAAGCCAAGTTTGGAGTAAAACTGTTAACTTTTGAGTAACATCTGAATATAAAATATATGTGTACCTAACCAATGGTCGTATCTTACAAAAAAAAATTGAATTTGAAAGTACTACCACCTTATTAATGCTGGATGTATAAAAAATTAACTTGCTGTTTTAAATCTTGAACGATGCAAGATCATAGGAACTGCTGTCTTAGTAAATCGTTGTACTCTGAGGTCCTGACTGATTAAAGTGGTCCTTCAGTGAATGTATGTGTGTCAACGGTCAGTGGGAAAACTCATCGTATGTATGTAGTACCACTGTCCACCCCAGGACGCCTCTGGGTTAATGACAGGTCCTTGTGCCTCTCAGTGTTCGGTTCCTACTTCCGGGGGAGTCCGACACGCAGTACCTGGGGACGTTGACAACTATAGGAGGATGGTGCGACTCCGACAGACATCGTCGTTGGTCCTGGCCGGATTAGGTTGAATGCCAGTTCTTTCAGACTTCAACCCGGAAGCCTTTTCCGGCCCGTCGTTGGAGCCCCGTCCTCAACTTTTGAGATTAAAAAAAAAAAAAAAAAAAAACAGAAACTGATATGTTTTCTCTCTTTGCACTGTATTTTGTACAGCCAGAAAAAGTTAATGTTAGTTCCTTTGCATCCATGTTCTTTAAACAAACTGAAGGCTTTGGGGTAGTCTTTTGAAAAAAAAAATATTTCAGAGATCGACCGTGGTTGGGTCAAAAATTATAAAAGGAATGAATTGTTTCAACAAATCAATACTGTGAGATTTTTCTCTTCTGGAAAATTCCAAAACATTACCTTATTCCATTATTATCTATCTTAATCTACTATTTCGGATATGGGAAGAGTTGAATATGGTTTTGAATGTATTGTACACATGGTTTTAGTTAACTACGAAATCTTTCATGCATTTAAAAGGTTGATTTAAAAAATTATTGCCAAAATGTACTTGTATTGATCAGAGAATTGAAAAAAAAATGTTCTTGTGACTGGCAGTATGAAATTTGGAAAAAAAAAAAAAAAAAAAAAAAAAATTACGAAACCTTAACTTAAGGTGTGGGGAATCCACTGTTTCATTTTTAACCCCCCAAAGAAAACTTTATGCACCTTGTTTTCAAATCATCCAAAAAGGATAGAAACCTTTAATGAGGATTATAAGTTTTTCAACCATAACTTAAAAAAATATATTTAAATGAATATTTCATTCTGTATATTGTATAGAAACCTGTTTTAAGTGGACCTCCACAATGGAGTTCAAGTTTTAAAAAGAGCCAAGAGCTCTAGGTTCTTTCTTCAGCAAAATGGAGAATGTTTTTTCAGTGATTTCTATACATTTGCTAATTGTCTGTAAAATGCATTACAAATGTTTATCTTGTGTTATGCTCAAATGAAACTGGCGAACTTGCCACAAAACCATAAAAAGCCACATCTTGCTTTGAAAGATGAATGAACTCTTGAGCTTTCTCTATTCCAAAGAAATTGGAACCTGTTTCTGTTAAAAAAATAAATGAATGATCATAAAATTAAGTTTGTGGAATTTAGCACAATATGATTTTATCCAATTCTTGTACCATAAAACTACATTTGAAAGAAACTTGTTTTAAGTATTCGAATCCAAAATGGAGTTCAAGTTTCAAAAAGAGCCAAGAGCTCTAGGTTCTTTTTTCAGTAAAATGGAGAATATTTTTTCAGTCTGTTCTATACATTTACCAATAGTCTGTACAATGCATTACAAATTTTTTTCTTGTGTTATGCTCAAATGAAACTATGAGAAGCTACATCTTACTTTGAAATATGAATTAACTCTTGAGCTTACTCTATTCCAAAGAAATTGGAACCTGTTTCTGTTAAACAATAAATAATCATAAAATTAAGTTTGTGGAAATTAGCACAATGATTTTATCCAATATTTGTACCATAAAACTACAGCTAAACCTTTATTAACCTAAAGTTATTGTTAAGAGCTAAAATAAAAAACAGGATGCTTCAGGTTGTTTTTACTTGAAATCAGGTAAAGTGTAATCTATATGTGTAAAAAAAAAGTGATTCATTGTTTCTGAGTATCTGAATTAATATAAAATATCTTAAACTGAAGTGATTTCCAACAATACATTTCTGAAAAATATTTTGAACTGAAGTACTTTTTTACTTGATAAAATGCTCCTGTAGCTAAATAATTGATAGTTTAAAGGTATAAAGGTTATTTAAAAAAAAAACTGTATCCTGATAATAATTATCTTCCATACTGAGAACTAGCCACTAGTAAAAACATTTTTTTTTCTACCCGTATGCATAAATGTGGGGAAAAATTAAATTCTCCACTTTTAGAAGGATTGCGCTCATAAAATTGAATTTTTATTTTGGCTTCTAATTTACCGACATTACATCCTAGAAACTTATGAAGATTGAGAATTATGCAAAACATATTTATCTTTTAAAAATAACAATCTAGAAGATGTTCCTAGAGAAGATCTAGATGAATCTAGAGAAGATCTAGATGATTGATTAAATTGATAGGAAATAAATTATTTTTGGAATTTGGTTAGTTATATTTTAAAGTTCTGTTGAAAAAGGTTGGTCTGCTGAATGAGGGTGAAAAATGAATCCCTATATTATGGGAAATAAGTTCTCAATCAAACTCATGGTAAGAATTTGCAGCCTTTTCTTTATTTAAATACTCGGAGTGGCAAGTTAAGTTTTGCTTAGTTGAATTTTTTCAAATTTTCGGCAGTTTAAGTTAAACAAATATTAGGGCAAAATGTCTTCATCTGTCGTATTTGTATTGCTTTCGCCGCTTTATATGCAATATTAAGTTTGATTTGGGGCTGGGTTAAAGTTATACATCTAAGCCAACTTGGCATAGCCTTGTTGAAAAATTTTCACAGCCTGTTGTTTTAAACTATGTAAAATACTTTTCATAATCATTAAAATTGAATAAGTGTACCATAATAGTTTATTAAATAATATTACGAAGACATTTGTTTAAATATTATGAGGACATTTGTTTTAATCGAAGTATCGTAACGCTATGTATATTGCAGACTCATCTTTTAGAGTATTTTTAAAAGTGTGACTGAATCAAATACTGATTTCTGAACAACTGTTACCTGTACTGATGTGGTGATGTGTTAGAGCTTGAGATTTTTTTTATATTTTATTGGAATTAGAATTAACATCTTTTTCAATTTGAAAAACTTCAAGTTATTACTTTAAAATCTAAAAGTAACGATAAAATATCTTATAATAACGGTGAAATAAATGATGAATTTATTCTTGACCAAGTATTGGGAATTACCAATTGTTTATAATCCAATTGATTGTTAAATAACCCTTAGATTAAAAAATCAGTGCATCAATCTAAGCTTGGAATCCGTGGTATAATATTTCAATAATTGATCGTAACACATTAATAGCTTTTTCTACAGAAAATTTTCAATAATGAGTGATTAAAGGCTTGCTTTATTGCAAAGGATGCAAAGGTTTATATTTAAATTTAAAGAATGTAGCTGCAATATTGTGTAAAATTGCATGAGCTATTTTTACTCTTGACATTGTAATACAAATTTTTGAGGATTCCCCTAATTATTTTTTCTCTCTACAATATTTTCTTTTTCTACAATTAATAGAATTAAAATTCATTCTTTCCAAATATTGTGGGTATGGCTTACACAAAATACGACCCACATGTTCGTTTTTGTGGACTGATAAGTGAATTAAAATAAATTTAGGTAAAAAATTAAAAGTTAAAAAAAAGATTGTAAAGAAAGTAAATTAAAAGGATATTTTTTGTTAATTCTAAAGATTGACAATAGAATTCGCCATCAATGAAAAAAAAATTGCCGGGAAATAATTTTTTAAAATAGCACAAGCAAATGAAAAAAGCAAATTACAGTTAATAGACATTATAGAAACTTGTAATGATGTCAAAAATACAGAAATTTCATTGAAATTCACAATACACACAGACATTATGCGATTTCTTATTCCCTATTTTCACAAGGAACTAACAGTAGTAAATTTCGATTGATATTTTAACATTGTAATACTTTATTCCAACTTATTTTTTTTGTTCATGGAAAATGGTATTTTCCGTGAAATTTCTTACCTGGTTTCACGGTACGTCGAGGGAAAATTCTATAGACTTGATTAGGTTTCTTGCTCTTTTGTGTACAAAGAAGGGAATTATGGTAATCTTCCATAATTAACCTTTAAATCTGTAGGGGACTGTTAAGAAGAAAATTGGGTTTGTTAACAGACTACAAAATATTTTTTATCTTAAAAATGGGCCCTCAACAATATTTTTTCTTCTAAAAACGGCACCTTTTTGTGCTTATCCCTCAAATTTTTACTCAATAAATTTTAAAATACGTAGCATCACCAGAAGGGTACCCTATTTTCACAAAAGCAGGATTCGGGTTGACATATACCGATTTAATGCTAGTTTTGAATTTACGAATTTAAAAATACTTTCACTAAAACTTAGTTTAAAAAAAACCTGACGGACAGATCCCCTGATCTATGCATTGTTTAAAAGTGGTGCTTGGAAAACGTTTTGAAGCAAATTTAGGCTTAAATCCTACGTAAGTACATTTTAAGTGATGAAAAGCTTTGAAATTTAATTTTATTTAACTAATTTAAAAATGATATTTAAGCAGAAGTAAATATAGTCTTAACAAAAATTTCTAGCATTTTGGAATTCATTAATGTTCCTGCATGTAAAACCACTTATAATATTGCGTGTTGTTGCTTTATGATTATTCTAAAATCATATGCGTTTAAATAATTTCGAATATACCTTAAATTATACTTAATGAAATTGGGTTGACTTTCAGAAATAATGTGTCAAAGTTGTGTGTTTAAAATAAAAGTTTAAAAGATATTTTTTTAAAAAATCGAGAACTTTTTTTTTTAGTTCTGAAGGAAAATTTAAAACCTAATTCTATCCATATCTTTGTCCTTACTCCAAATCTATTGAGAAAACTTTATTTTACGAAATTATGATTCTCTGAAGTTTCCTTTTTCTATCTACACATGGGGAACAGTATGTGGACTAAATTATTCAAGTAGGGTAAATTATAACTAAATAGTAAATCTGCTGGTTTTCTGAACTTTAAAATTTCATTGTGTATTTTTTTACGTGGAATCATACTAAAATATTTATTTAGATTAAATGTAATCGCTTGAGTAGTGTAAGATTGCAAATTATTCCTTTTTACTAGTGGGAAAGATTGAAAAACTACGATTCATTCATATACAGAGTTAATTAGTTGAAATTTATTCGTCAAGATTTAAAATAAGTACCTAATTGACTTACCCGGCCTTGGAGAACATGACATAAGCAGTTTAATTTTATACCAAGATTCCTATCTCTTTAAATTTATTGTTGACCATAACTTTTGTGAAATTTAGACCAAAACAACTATCATAAACTTAAGATCTGAATTTTTTCGTTAGAAGGTTTTACTCATCTGGGTTTTTTTTTTTCGCCATTCAAAGTGCAATGTTTCATTTATTCAGTTATACTATGTTCTTTAACAACAGGGTAAAAGCTAGTTCTTTTTTCACAAAATTTTACATGTGACAGGGACTCATGACAATCATCGACGATTTCTTTCATTTTTTTTTTGTCTGGGAACGCTTTCTACAAGTAAACACTGTACATAATACGGGTAAAATTGTTTCAGATATAGAAAAAGGTTTTCATTTTATAAGAAGTTAAATAGTTAGCTTACCCCTTTCTGTTCTATACCACCCAAGGTTGTCATTAAATCCTATAACAATTAGGTGTGGACGACTAAAATGGGTAGGGTTTAAAGGGTTATGGAAGAAAATCGGTAAAATCCTTTCAAAAAATATCTTAACTTTTTCCCCATGTTAAAAAATCCTTGTTTACCCCAAGTAATTTGAAATTATATAACAGGATTTTTTAAACTGCAGTCAAATTATTTTTTATTGAAAAAATATGCTTCTAGATATGATGTATTTTGTGTTCTCAAATAATAGATTGAAAATAGCTATATTCGTAGTTTAGACTATTTGTAAAAGAAATGTTATTCTAAAATCAAAAACTTTTGGAAAGATACTTTGTCTGATCTCATTTTTAAAGTTTTGATTTGTGGATGGTTTAACTAAGTGCTCCCCCTCATGCAGATCTAAAGAGTATATTCATTAGAAAAATCTTTATAAAAACCTTGTTACGCTAAAATTCTACACATATATTGTTTAACTATCAATGATTAACTTACAATTTTCTAGAAGGTAAAATGCGTCCTTATTTAGCCGATTTTATTAAGATTTAAGAGATCCTCCATTGGAGACTTCTCATTGGCTATTACGTAGTCGGAAATCTGGTATTTAGGCAAACATAAAGACTTAAAAAATGAAATAACGTGGAATTAAAGCTTCTATTAATTTTTAGAATCTTTGAAGTTCTTTATCTTATCCCAGGTCTTCAAGATTAGAGTTTCTAAGACAACTGAGCCAACCGTTAAAATATTAAAAATTATGTTTAGAAAATGCTATGAATGATCACTATTAAATAGTTTGACCTTTTCTATCTATTTTCTTTTCGGTGAAAGGGATATGTATCGAAACAACCATAGTATTTTGCTGTCTATTTAATTATTTTTTTAAGTTATTCTTTTAATTAAAGAACTTGTCGAAATTTTCATGTTGTTCAAAACATGTGAAGTAAAAAGATTTTAAGAATAAAATTCTGAATGATATGTTGAATTAAACACGAGTCGGGAACTATTTTTTCGTTGTTAGTTAGTAACAGAAGGCGGATACTTGGAATTTAATATTTTTATCCGTAAATTGCCAAGGTTAATAGTATTTACCTAGCGTTACCCAGCGGGCACCTGTGGAACCAAAGCCCCATGGAGGTGAAGTGCCCACGCCATGCACACATTCGCTCGCACAACCCTTTTTTAACTCGGCGTACCATGGTACACAACACAGGACGAGATAAACCTCCATCGTAGGCACACTCTTACCACTAGGCCAGTTGGCTAAAAAAATTTTTCGTTGTAATTTTCACCAGATTACTTTCGTAAAACCCAGACAATATTGCAATTAGGTTACTTATATCAGTTATGAACTTAGAGTAGCGAATAGTAATTAAATTTAATTTGTTGTTAGGGATTTAGGATTTCTCGGCTGGCAACCAGAGAAATTTAGTTTTCAGAAAATGGGATTATACTAAAAACATAAATACATTCTTTAGTTATTAAGGCACCTTAATAATTTTTCTAAAACTTGTGGAGACTCCAAATGCATAGAATAAAATGATAAATCTTTATAAATTTCATTCCAGAACGCAACCAAATACAGATGTAGAAGTTAGAATAGAATACTATATAAGTTTATTGGCGTTGGCAGTTATGGGAAAAAAGGTTAGAGGGATATTAACTCTGCCTTGTCGTGGTATTCTTCCTCTGTCTTGCCCAATCTTCTCTGCCCAATTTAATTAAGTAATGGAATTTACTTGAGTTGTGAAACCCGATCTGGTTTCTTTATGTTTTGTTTGTTCTTTGCATAGACGTACTTTTAAAACTAGTTTTTCAAATCTTGTCAAACACAACCTTCTAATGTTTGCCTATACTTATACTAAACACTGCATAAACAACATAAATTTCGAATTGCCCTAAGTATAAATAAGTACTGAGTATAATTAAGTGTTAATAAATTTATTTTACTTGTATACTAGTGACTATTTAGTATCTGGACATCCATGCAAATCACTTTTTCTTTGGTCCTGTAACTAGGACCATTGCGTTCCCTCTAGAGTAGGGTCATTGAGCATTGGTATAGATCCGACGATTGCTAGTTATCATATCGGACAAAGGCAAAAACTCAAATGACCCCTGACCCCTAGAAGGCGCGAGACACCATTTGAGTATGGGTCAGTTTAGATATTTTCAACCCCTGGTTTTAAGGCCCCGGTAGATAAAGGAGCTCTTTGTGTGGTTTGGGGGTTCTCCCCACACTCCCATGCGAAGAGGGCCTAACTTTTGTGCGCTGTAGTACCCCAAATTTTGTCTGGACCCCTCTAGGGTCATTTTATGGGGTCGTTCGTGCTATTTCGCCTACAGGATGACAATGTGCGAGGGACACCATGAGGTTCAAACAGTGGAGTGGTCAGCTCAAGCCGGACCTTAACCCTATTGAACATTTTTAGACGAGTTGGAACGTGGATTAAGAGATACTCCAATCGTCAAAATCGGCTACGGAGTTGAATAGTATCTTTGTATTAGCAGGTGTCCAAATAGATATTGGCTAATGTAGCATGGATGACCGATATTCTTAGTTATTTACACTGTAAAATCAACAGAAATTTAGGATGAATCAATATTTCTCTAAAGGTTTCGGTGCTTTTTAAACACACCTCAAATTCAACCCAATATAACCTTGGAACTCACATCGATTGTGAAACAGAAACTTGTTACAAGCGTTCTAATCCAACTGCTGGGAGGAACTCTCTGAATCTGAACACAGCCAAACCACCCTCCAATTGGCAATACCATCCCGATCTCCCAATTCCGGGGATAAGGAAGTGCAGGAGTTTCGTGCCTATTCAGCTCTCATGATGATTCCCAATGAATTCCCCAAGTTCGGTAACTCGTTTCCATGGATACGTGGAGCTCTAGTGAATGCCAATCTTTCCTACCAGCCATCTCCTTCTCCAAAGGTGGGTCCGTTCTTGTTGGGATCCAAGCAGTGCAAACGCGCAAAGCAGGGATAACAATGCAGCTGTGACAGCCAATCTATGTGGTGTCAGTTCAATGTTCATTTGAGGTAAATCAGGGGCTGCGATCAGGGATTTAGCCTACATTAATTTGAAAGAAATAAACTCTCCTATCTGTATTGGAAATAAAAACCGTTACAGTGGAGATTGTAGGCGACCCGCTGGGTTTAGAAGAATACTTTAAACTGTAATTATCATGATTTAATGTCTACCTGAAAATTAAAATTGACTATTTTTCTCTGAGATAATCTTCACACGTTACGCAACGCAAAAAGTTCCTTTTTCTATGGCTCCCCCCAATTTTTAGTCTATATTTTTATAGCGCACATAAAAAACCCTAGTAGACAAGTGACATTTTCATAAATAATGATAAAAGCAAGCTATGAGCCATAGATATTAGAAAACTCAACATAGAAAGTGGAAAAAATGCTTAGTTTGAAGAATAAGAGTTTAAATTGAACACTTCTTTTTTCCCCTTTCTATGGTTAAATTTTCGAATTTCTACAGCTCGAAGCTTGCTTTATGGAAATGTAACTTGGTTCCTGTGATTTTTAATATGTTCTTTCAGAATATGAACTAAAAAATGGGGTCCGCCATAGAAAAAGGAACATGTTGCGTTACGTATGAAGATGTAGAAAAAAATTATCAATTTTAATTTTCAGGTAGACATGAAATCATGAAAATTGCTGTTTAAAATACCCTTCAAACCCCAGCCGTTCGTTCACAATATCCACTGTAACGGTTTTTATTTCCAGTACTGTACTTGCTATTTATAACAACTAAAACAGAATGACTTGACAGCACAGATAACAGCTCGCCAATACGGTGAAAATCAGTAAAATAAAATACCAGTATTTGAATGTTTTTTTACTATTCCCCCCTTATCTCGGGCTGAGTTTATTTCACGGAAAAATAGAGCATTCGCACATGACGTCACACTTGACGAAGTGGAGGACAGGAACAACGTTGCTAAGGCCCGAGTCATGTGATTGAAAATGCTCTATTAGGGTGTATAGTAACTAGTATTAATTTATTTAATTAAATGTATAAGTATATCATTTTTTCTAAAAGATAAGATTTCTAAAGATAAAATTGATTCAGTAGATGACAGTTGCGTCAATCTGGCCCTGTAGTTGACACCCTTTTGTATCAGACCTTGACATAATAGTCAGTTTTCTAACTTCACAAAAATGGGCTTCGTGTGCTTTTTCGTGATTATGCTTAGTGAATAGAGTCATTTTGTTCCTTAGAATGGGTAGTTTACGAATCACGATGGTGGACACTTCGGGTCTGCGACAGGAGATTGTGAGAGGCGCAGAAGTGGAAAATCGACCAGTTCGATTTTGCGTTATTTGTAGTCAAAAGGTTCCTTTTATTTTTTAAATTTGCTCAAATGCTCCATAATACAAGGTATTTTGTGAGTTTTAAGTTATGCTAGATGCTTAACAATAGTTATGTATATATTTTCTTTCAATGTACTTTATTATACGAAATAAGTTTTAGGAAACGTTTAATGACATTGGAATAATATATATATATATATTTTTTTTTCAAAAAATAAAAGTCTGACTAATAATGTTTTGACTACAAATAACGCAAAATCGAAACTGGTCGATTTTCCTCTTCTGCCGCCTCTTGCCATCCCCTGTCGCAGACCCGAAGTGTCCACCATCGCGATTCGTAAACTACAGATTCTAAGCAACAAAATGGCGATTTTCACTAAGCATAATCACGAAAAAGCACACGAAATGGAGTTAGAAAACCCCCTTTCAAGGGAAAAAAAACTCTTACTAAATGAACACAGGGATGATTGATTCCTTTGAATTCTTTTAGTCTCTTTTTGGTCGGAGAGAAATAGAAAGGATGAGAATAAATAAAAAATGTAGGTAAAAGGAGTTAAGAGCGAAAGATTAAGGGAATAAAAGATAAAATTAGTCATAAAATTAATAAAAGAATAAACGGAAAAGAGAAATGCAAAAAAGGGGGGTAAATGAGTTTGGGTGTAAGAAAGGGAAAACAAATGCAAATATTTTTCAATATTCTACTAATAATTCCAATTGAGAGAATTGTGTAATTAGCCGTTTTCTTATTTTCTTACTCTCTAATTTCATTGTCATGCTCTGTGTCAACTACAGGACCATAGGACATTTTCGGTGTCAGGAAGTTGACACAGGGTCTTATGATGTCGCTTTAAATAATTTTTTTGGTCTTTTTCAATAAAGACATATTTTGCCATAATAACCATTTTTTATAATCATAATTTTAAATATTTCTATTATATAGGGTGTTTCAGATAAATGTTTCAAAACTTCTAGGAGGGGTAGGGCACACATAGATAATTCAGAATCACCCAGGAAAGGGGGTCATTAATGCCCCCCTAACGCCGTACAGGCATGGGAGGTGTAGGGTGTATCGAAAAAAACTTTTTTTCGATTTTCATCACGCCTTAGCAAAAAAGGTTGTCTAAGGTGACACATAATACCTGTGAATTTTTTCAGAATTTTTGGGGGGTGTCTTTAGTCGGCTCCAAGCCCCCGAAGGTTTTTAGTAACGGCGGCTGCACAGCGCGCATAGCTGGTACTACATGTGAGCTAATTTACAGGTTTCATTTGATCGCTTTTTTGTGTAAGTTGTAAAACAGATATTTGGACTTCCTATCCCTAATTTTGAATAGAAGGAAAAACGGAAGAACATGAAAAAAAATGTAAAAAAGAAATGATTATTCAATGTTTTTACCCCCATAAACAGTTAGGTATAATCGTTCCTTATTTACAAATTTCGCAATTTTTGAAAACTTTTCTTGATTTTATTGACGCGTCTCTCCTGGCATACGCTCGTGGCACCACAGGGTGCCGCAGCCACCGCTCCCAATTTGAGAACCTCTGTCTAAATAATTCCCTTTGGTAATTAGCTTACATCTAAACAAATTTATACTTTTCTTATTTTATGAAAAGTTAAAGAGCAGCTATGGTTCATTATCTACGTGAAACCAATGCTCATAACCTGTGTATTTTCGCAATTTCTGATGTAAATGATCGAATGATGCATAAAACTGCTATTTTCCAGTGCGCGTTTAGAATAAAACTGAACGAGCCGAAACCTGTAAATTAGCTCACATGTAGTACCAGCTATGCGAGCTGTGCAGCCGCCGTTACTAAAAACCTTCGGGGGCTTGGCGCCGCCTAAAGACACCCCCGAAAAATTCTGAAAAAATTCACAGGTATTATGTGTCACCTTAGACAACTTTTTTTTGCTAAGGCGTGATGAAAATCGAAAAAGTTTTTTTCGATACACCCTTGCACGATCCCCAGTGGAAATCGACACGTAACCTTTTGAGATTCGATTGAAACCAGAAAAATCTTTCGATTAATACATTTATTACATAAAAACGATAGGCCTCGGTTAAGCAGTATTACTGATAGTTCAGCTCTTTAATTGCTTTTTATTTAATAAATGCCGGAATCGAACGATTTTGCTGGTTTTAATCCAATTTTAAAAGGTTACGTATGAATTTCCAATAGGGATTATACAGGGTGTGTTCCAAAAAAAGCCCCTAACTTTAAAAAAATCATAGAAAAAAAAAACTAAAAGAGATAAAAATATGCCGTTCGCTGCATCTTACTTCTGGGACCCACAAATTTTTGTACACAAATTTTTGAAAAATCGTAGTTCTCAAACCCAATTGTAGATGGAAGCACTGTTTTTAGGGAAAGCTATCCTCCGAATCCCTTTTTCGTTCGTCGTAGGGAAAATCGAATTTGGGGGTAGAATCGATTCTCAAATCGAATGATAATGAAGTACTTTGAAATCGAACCTTCGTTTCCAGTAGACATGAGCAGCTAGGTTTTATCTGATAGTGAATCAAAGCAAAAATTTATTAAAGGTTATATTTTTTATCGCAAAGGCTGCGCTCATAAAAATACTTAATACGTTTAGTATTAAATAAACTATAAAAATATTTGTTCTCAAATATAATCAATCTATCCTATCGTGTACATAGAATTTCACTAAATTAAAAAAAATTTCTAGCGTAGTTCTAGATTAGGTTATAAGATCTCATACTTTTTGATAAAATTTCTTGAAATGTTCCGCACAGATTAACATTTTAAACTCTTTTTCTGGGCGTTTATATTTGAATAATTCAGTGATTTTTGTTCAGTATAATGGTAAAAAATTCCTTATTTGTCTTAAAACTTTTACATAACCCAATAAGGTTTTTATTTTGAACTTATAGAAAATATATCGGAATGAAATTTAAAGGCTAGTCATAGTATTCTTCAATAATGTAAAACACAATAGCAAGACAAAGACGGTGCAAAAAAGATTAAGTAATTAAAAATTTGAAAAGGATGGCAAAAGAATTAAGAAACAAGGGACAATTGAAAGCTAATTTTTACATTAAAAGGGATTCAAAATGTGCTCCTTTCTGGGAACTCACATGTCTCAAACGAAGTTTAAAATTTTCTGCAACTTTTTTTAAAAGTGTCTTTTGAAATAGACAAACAAGCCTGTTGAATGGCCCTTTCCAACTCGTCGATTGACATTGGATTACCACTGTAAACTTAGTCCTTCAGGGTCCCCCAAAGGAAAAAGTCACACGGTGTTAGGACGGGAGAGTAAGGTGGCCAGTCGATTCCTTTCCCTTTGTATTTTGAGTAGTCCAATGCGATTATTCTACCATCGAAATATTCATCAAGTACATTGAACACCTGTTGTGTTCGGTGGGGCCGATCCCCATCCTGCATAAACCATGCTGTGTCCGGACATTCGTCTATCACTTGCTGTATTGCGATGAACTGGTGTAAGAGTTCAATGTATTTACTTGTTGTTACAGTTTCTCGAAAGAAAAGGGGGCCGATTATCCCTTTAGAGCAAACTGCAGCCCAAGCTGTAAGTTTTGGGGAATGAAGTGGTCGTGCTTGGCTTAAATGCGGGTTTTTAGTTCCCCAAAACCGCCAATTCTGTCTGTTTACTACACCATTCAGATAAAAATGGGCCTCGTCGGAAAAATATATCCGTCCCACATCAAAATTTGAGCCATCGACCATATCGAGTATCTTTTTAGCGAAAATTTCGCGCTGTATTTCAGCTCGAACTGATATCACTTGCGGACATTGCATCTTGTAAGGAAACATATTCAATTCTTTCCTCAGAATTCTGTACGTGCTCGATGGTTCACATTACATTCGGCTGAAAGTTTACGGACAGATTTTATGCGGTTACGTTCCACAGCTGCAGCAATTGCCTTAGCAGCAGCATCAGGAGTTACGGCAGAAGGAGGTCGACCCGCGTTTCCAACATATGCAAATATGCATCGTTGACGCTCCCTGTTTTTTTGAATTTGTTGAACAGTTCACGAATGGTTTTTCCATCTGGGCCATTTGTAACTTTAAATCTTGTCTGGAAACTTCTTGTTGCAGAAGGACAATATTCTAATCTGTAGAACTCTAAGACGATGAAGATTTTCTTTCCTCCCGTGAATACATCAGATTATACTATAATCTTTTAATAATAAAAGATATAATTTATTAATCGAAATGTTTGACAACTTATCTCGGTAATTGAGATCTCTGAAGCAATTCGTGATGCAAAACAATTTTAAAACAAGCTCTTTTCAATGCCTGAATTTTTACTTTGATCTCATACGATGCCAGGTCTATCAGGCGATGTCTTGTCACTTTTGGGAGCGTCTGTGTAAAATATATTTTTTTAGCTCTTTTCCATTAGGCAGGATTTACGTACACTACTACTTCTATCGACAGCCAACACATTAATTGATCATTTATCATTGGGTAAAAATACTTTAACTATTTATATAGGTAGTCTATATTCATATCTAAATTGTCGAAAATAAACACCTGATCCCCCAAACTCGCCACAAAAAGAAAGAAAAAATGTAAGACATCCCCAACAAACCAGTGATTAAAAGTATCTCAAAACCTATAAAATCAATACTTTTTAGTAAAGAATACAACACGCGAAGTATGAAATTATTTGAACTAACGTAAAACAAATTATTTACATGGAGCGATCGAAACGCGCCGTGTCAAGGTAGATCGCTTTAAAAAAGCCGCCCAGCCATAAAGCTATAAATTGTTAATGTTATAACAATTTGGTAGTATCCAGCTAACTATTGCGTAAAAAGTAGTTTGTATTGCGGGAAAGATGATAAAGTAAAAAAAAAATATTTAACCTAGATCGCTAGAGCACTATTATTAATTCATTTTTTCTAAAATAGAATAATCCGTAATGCGCGTGATCTGCAATCGAAAAAATTCGCTGAAACTGAGAGAAGTGGAAAGAAGGTTCGATTTCAAAGTACCTCATTATCATTCGATTTGAGAATCGATTCTATCCCCAAATTCGATTTTCCCTACGACGAACGAAAGAGGGATTCGAAGGATAGCTTTCCCTAAAAATAGTGCTTCCATCTACAATTGGGTTTGAGAACTACGATTTTTCAAAAATTTGTGGGTCCCAGAAGTAAGATGCAGCGAACGGCATATTTTTATCTCTTTTAGTTTTTTTTCTATGATTTTTTAAAGTTAGGGGCTTTTTTTGGAACACCCTGTACAATCTCCCTCCCATGCCCGCTTATGGAAACCCCTAGGGTGTTAGGGGTGAATTTCCAACCCCATTTCTTATGTGAATCTGACTGTGTCCTCTAGGTGTGCCCTACCTCTCCTAGAAGTTCTGAAACACCCCATATCGATGGCACCATCGGAAAATCTCGTATAATCCGAGTTGGGATAGATACAGCGTAAGTGAGCGAGATTCGAGATTCGTTGCCTACTTCGTTCACACATGAAAAGTTAATCTAGATTAACTTAAGAGAGAACTTAATCTAGTTAACTTAAACTAGCTTATTTTTTACCCGTTCACACTTGTTAATCCAGTTTCTATTCTAAATCAGACAGTTCGTCCAGGTGGCGCTACGAGTAAGAAAATGGCTGCCGTCCAAGAGTTCGTCTCTAAGCCTAAGTCCACCACTCAAACTTTTTTTACTTTGCACTTATACTTGCAGAATAGCTATTTTTCTTCTTGGGTTGTCCAATTTCTTTATCCCTTTCGAAAATATATTTAAGTTACAAGCGGCTGTGCTGATGTAATATCAAATAAAAAAAATGTTTGCAGCATTTTTTGTTTTTATTTCTCTTAGTAGATGTCGCCACAATAACTTAAACTCTAACGCTCTTAACTATATCTGAGCTAGTTTAAAACTAAGACAGTTCGTTCAAAGAAATTAATTTTTTCGGATGGACCAATTCTTCTTCCTTTTTAACAACCATTTTGTTCGTATCCTCTTAACTTTCCTCGGCCTGGAAAATGGTTTTACGGCGGTCGGATGATGTTCGTTGACACATGAATGAAGTTTCATAGCGGCCGCTAGAAAGCGACACTGTCAAACCTACTTAAGCTAGTTCGGGAAACTAGATTAAGTTAATCCAGTTTCTTTTCGCTAATCTAGATTAAATCTAATCCAGTTCGTTCACACATGCTCGACTTAAGCTAGATTAGCACTTAATCTAGATTAACTTTTCATGTGTGAACGGGGTAAGAAAATAATCTCTCATTGACGCCATTGGGGCAAACTCGCAATACTCGCCAATCTAGAATACAGTATCCATCCCGACTCCAATTATACGAGGTTTCCCGATGATGCCAGCGATATACTTTTGACCATAATAACTTGATTACAAATATGAAGCAAATATTGATAGACTTTACATTCTAATTACCTTCTTGAATTTATTTATTCAATTTTGTAGCTTGGAAATTATTTTGTGTTTTTGAACAATAACACAATAAGTAACGAGCTATTAAGTATATTATGGGTATTACTCTTATTTTGAATATGTGGTTGTAATTGAGGTGTTTACGGCAACAACGAACGAACTCCAACTGCTTTTCGCCATAAAACCTCACCTACCAATCAACCAACCAACCAACCAACCAACCGCTTTTCATTGGAGTTCGCTGTTGCTGCAAGCACTTCAATTTAAGTCCGAAATTTATTACAGTATACTCTCGATATGACGAACTTTGATAGGCTGAAAACCTAGCTACTTCTCAAAAAAATATTTTCCCCTTGACATTATGTCTTCATTTAATGTAAATTATTATTCTTACGTCGAAGACTTTTTGATTAATCCCTTGTCATTACGAAATTTTTTCGGAACTAAAAATGAATATTTCTACTTTGTAATTGGGAGGAAAACACTTCTTAAAATTAATGATTTTAACTATTGTGTATCGTCACAGAAGCTCTAAATAACCAGTTTATAAATTTTTCAGATTTTTTTAAAACACTTATAAATCTGTAATTTTCATCAAAAAGTTCCGATGGGGGTGATGTTACAAGTTGCGGATGTTTCACCTCACAATTCTAGTTTTTTTACTTATAAAATTAAATATAAGTTTCCTATGCAACTCTGACGTCATTAGCTAAGCTACCGCGCATGTAGTTTTTAATTATTTAAAAATTAACTAATGATCGGATGTGAAAAATTTCTCCGATGATCTTTTATGAATACTTTTGAAAAATTACAAGTTAAATAAGAACATAATAATCAAAAGTAGCCGGGAATCTAACCGGGGACCATTGGGTTACTGGCCACACACTCTACTACAAGGTCATCGGTGCTAATGATCAGTAATACAGACTTGCCAACCTCTGAAAGTCAAAAATCAGGAGATTTTCCATAGAAATCAGGAGAAATTTTTATCGATGTATAGCCCATCGCAAACCAATTATAAAGAGATAATATGTGCTCAAAATAAAAATTTAACCGTTTTAAAACCATACAACTATACTTTTTCGCAATCGCACTGTCCGGGAACATTTTTCTGAAGAGAGCTCCGGAATGGTCCTCCACACTGATCGGTAAATTATGCTCCAATATATAAGAATGCTGTAAAAAGGCATTCAGCATTACTTACCGTCTGATCATTCTGTATTACAAAAATCTTTTGGTTATTTTCCACACATTTCGCATTTTCCTTATGCATATTTCGAAAAAACCAGGAATTCAGAAAAAAAGCGGGAGAAAACCGAGAAAGCGGGAGATTTTCGGGGAAAATCCGGAGGGCGGGAGGAGAGAGCGAAAATCCGGAATCTCCCGCCAAAATCCGGAGAGTTGGCAAGTATGGTAATATAATTTTAATGTAATAAAACATGTAATAGTGCGGTCAACACAAACTTCCATTACTGCGCATGCTTCAACTGTCGTGGAAATAACCACTTCGTTAGGAAAAATTAAATTTGGAAAAAAAAATGTTACCAGTCAATTACAATTGTTTAGAAGAATGGTTTCATTACTTTCAAAAAGCTCAAGGGTGCATAAAAGTAGGGTGTGCTATCACATTTGCTCGACGTCTGTCCAGTTCATAGCTCCGTGGTCCTGTTAGCAGATCGTCGCTTAAGGTGCAATATGACATACCTGACATTTTGGCCATTTTTAGTTGTACATCAATCTGTATGTAAATTTCTACCCCGGATCACCTGGCACAAACGGTTTTGCGAAAAAACGACTCAAATCAATTTTGTCAAGTCAAGTCAAATGGAGTGGAGACTTGCTCACTCCGAAGAGCCGCTTCGTCTTCTTCCTCATTTTCTTCTTTTTTCTTATTTATTTAGTTACTTATTCTTCTTTCTTTAGTTATTTACTTCTTTTTCATATTTTTATGGAGTTCAGAAAGGAGGATGAGGATATAGTGCTAAGATTTTCCTGTTTTTGATATTTCTAATATTTCTGAGAAGTCGGAAGATGTTGAATTGATGTCTTTCATTAATTTGTTTCTTTGAGATGCGTATTTTTTACACGTTAATAATAAATGGTCATGCCGACGTACTGGCCAAGTGGTCAGAGCATCTGACTGCGAAGCCGTACGTCTGGGTGTTCGAATCCCCGTTTGGCATGGATGTTAGTTTCTGTCCTTGTGTGTGATGAATGAATGTGGCCCCCTGTAAAAAGAGGCTGTGCCTGTGTGAATGTGTGTGTGGCGTGGGCAACTGTTCTTCACCTCCGTGGCTTCGGTCCACAGGTGCCCACTTGGTAACGCAAAGTAAGTACTGCTTCGGCATTTTATCTGGGTTAATGAACTTTGTTACAGGGTTACAGCTGTAACTGTTCAAATTACCTGCCATTAGAAAAAAAAAATAATAATAAATGGTCATTTGAGTCATATTCTTTGCATATCGGGCATTATGAGTCTGGTGAAACGTTAATTTTGAAAAGTATTGCTTTTATGGGTAGGATTTTTGTACGTAGTCTGGCTATAAGGACATCTGATTTTCTATTTGGGGCTAAAAGTTTATCTTTTTGAGTCAATCCATTCATGTGTTAGGACTTTTTCCCCCAAGGCATTTTTCATACCTTGGGGAAAAAAAATTGGCATAACTCGCAAAAGCCAACTTTTTTTTTTCGTCATAATATTACAAAGGTAATTTTCTCTTTAGGAAAAACAAAATTTGTGATAAGAATTTTCTCAAGGAAAAAAAAAATATCGCTCGTAGTTTGTATAATCTTTTTACAAGAACATCAATGTTGAATTAGCGAAATTTTACCTGGAACTTAATCTTAAAATCCAATCCAATTTTCTTCTCAAGTAGCGATATATTATGTTTAAACGATAAATTATTTATTAGGGTGTAATCATGTCTATTTTCTAATGCTCTTTTTCCTTCTATACCTGTCCACCTGTCGACGAGCTGCTTGACACTTCGTTTTTTAATGAGACGAGAGTACTTCAAACTGAAAACTGAAGAGCACAATCTCCATTCTATAGTAAGTTACTTATTTATAACTAAAACTTTAATGTAAGTAATGCAGTGTAACTTGAATAATTTATACTAATTATATAAGGTTTTAAGGGTCTATGTCTAACATTTTGAAATCTCTATCATTTTGGAAATATATATGTAACGGGCAATGTGATAAATTCAGTGGAAGTTATGAATGAAATTTATCACTTTGCCCGCCTCCACTTCGGGCATTATTAATAATGCCCGATTAATCACTTTGTCCATAACATATATATACGGACCAACAGTAGATGATATTAAAACATATAATTATTGTCTTGGATTATTAAGTTAACTATAACGTAAGGGGAACTTAGGTCGGGTTCTTTTCATTCATTAACTAGTTCTCATTTTAGGTACTTAATTAAACAAACTATATACATTTATTAATTAAAGTCACATGGATTATAATAAACATTTTTTTTGATAAATTAAAAGTATACTCAAAAGCAGATTTTAACGTAGAAGAATTTTTAGGTTTTCACCTTTTAAAACTTCAAAAATTACTTAAAGCTGTCTGGATAGTTTAAACAAAATTTTAGAAATTAATTTCATACTTAATTACTAGATTAAATGATGCTCTCTATAGGTGTAAAATGTAACAGTTTTTATACCAGTTCTCAGCTGAATGCTAAATTTATATAAATGGGATCAAGTGCTCCATATGGACCACTGGGAACTGGTGCTTTAAAAAGAAATTAAAATTTTTTCTGTTGGTCAGTCGATGGGGGAAAAATGTTATTTTAAGATTTATCAAGAAAAGCAAAAAAACTATATTTTTAATTAGCTGATATTAATATACGTAATCGCTTTGCATGGGACGTTCGACTGAATTTTTCTTCCTAAGGTACACCATCTCAAAACAACATGATTTTCACAACTAGTACTTTTTCCGTTTGAATTCTCGTATTGCCAGCTCTCGGTGGGATTTAATAACTGTTTTCGTATCAAAATAATATTTTTTTGTACCCATTACAATCGGGTCGTTTTTAAATCAGAGCTCGTTACAGCTAGTCCGACTCCTGTGTTCCCCCTGTGTCGACTCCCTGTTAGTAGGGGAGCCCATGATGCTAAATGTGGATTTACTGGAGCGCGTCAGATAATCATATGGGGGATACCTTGCATGCTTTTGAGTAACTCCACCAAATATTAGCCCTCTATGTAGGGGGGTTTGTTTAGAGCCGCCCGTTCGATTTGTTAAAAAAAAAAACAGTTACATGTACATACTTTAGCGCGTCAGATATTAATATTTTTGATACTCCAACTTATCTCTGATACCAAAGACGGTATGTTTATCTGCCGATTTGCGTGGTGGGGGTAGCCATCCGGAGCGGTAGAAAATAGAAAAAAAAAATGTATTTTCTCGAGCGCGTCAGATATTTAGAGGGGATGTTGAATGAACCCTAAAAAATGTTCCCATTCAAAAGACTGACGTTTCGGAAGTGACGCAAGCACGTAGCGAATTTTTGAAAGTGCAAAAAAAAAATCGCAAACTTGAAATACTCGAGCGCGTCAGATTTTTATACAGTAGGTGCAGCTTGATGTTCCAGTCATGATAGCAAAAAATCTGACTATTATTTTGAGGGATATTCTTAATCTGACAACTAGAAATATTGGTAGCATTATACGAAAGGATGTTTTGCCAAGGCTCGTTTAACGAAACAAAACATAATAGAATAAAAAAATTTATTGCATGAGGTACAGCAGTATCCGTACTACTTACACCATAAATTTGAAAGAAATTGGACCACTTCCTAAACCGTAGGGTGAGTTTTAAAACGTGCAATATTAATCTGTTAGCCAAAGAATAGAGTTCCCCTAGTGTAAGGGTATTTAGAAAAATGATGATCGGGGGAAGGAATTTTTAATGATCATACATTGATCATTGGAACTGTATGATCAAGATACATAGTCAACACAGGAGTTGTTGGGACCGTATGTATGGAGGCTCCGGCTCTTACCGGTCTTGGCTTTACTACGGCTGCACGTTCTAATCTCCATAGACGATTTTTATTAGTTCGGCTTGTGGAAATCGGCAATTATATTCGTGATCCTTGCATTATTTCCTTCAAAATAAAATAAAATTCAACCACGCTCGAGAATGTACAGACAACGGTTTTTTTTTTTTTTTTTCCCAACTTTGTAACCCTCCCACTCCCATGCTTACTGCTCAAATCGGCAGATTTTAGAAAATGTACACTTTTTAGCTGGTAATTAATCTACCTTATCTTTATCTGACGCGCTCGAGTAAATCCAGGGATCGATTTTTTTTTACAAATCGAACGGGGTGTTCTAGACAAACCCCCCTACAGATGGCTTATATTTGGTGGAGTTACATATAAGGTGGGCTTAGAAGTGGCTTATATTAGGTGGGTTGGAGTAAGCTTGGTCACCTAAACTAGATTTAGATACTTGAAGTCAGTTTTGATCGCTGTTTGGCAACAACTCAACTTAACTCCGAATTAAATTTATTAAAATTCCTTCTAATGAAACTTTTGAACATTTCAAATAATATTAACAGGGTAATTTTTAGTAGTAAATTGTTATCAAGTAATCAATTGCAATTAAGAAACTATTATTCATTCTTTTCTTTATTCTATTCTTTAATTCTTTTCTATTCCAATATGAATTTATTATTTGATAGAAAAATTTATTTATTTATTTATTTAATTTAAACGGAGTGGGAGTAAATGTGTAGCAACATGATGAGCGTAAAGTGGTTATAGTTGTAGATGAGGAAGGAGAGAGGAACGATGTGAGATGGGAAGGGGCACGGCTTACTAGATGCTATACAGTATACAGGATAGCTGAGATACGGAAATCATTAAAAATCCAGATGGCAATACTTGAAAAACAGGCAAAGCAATTCCACAGAGTTGAAGGCGGGGCTTAATGGCTCAAAAATTCAAATCAGCCAATTATGGCCAACAATCAGCAGTTTACGTCATGAAAACACGCCTTTATTTTTCCTTATTTGTCAGTATGTTATCCTATTGGTTGGTCGATATAGGTAGGACTTGTGGGAAAGTTGTCATTTCAATGTTTAAAACTCGGCTAGTCTGTATAGTATCTAGTAAGCCGTGGAAGGGGAGACTGGTAAAGTTATTGAGGAGAGGAATAAAGGTAGGGGAAACACGTTGAGGAGAGGGATAAAGTGTATTATAGTGGAATGAAAAAGGGATACTAAGTATGAAGAAAGAGTGATTGAGGTAGAAGAGGATGAGGGAGAACGGGGAAAAATAGAAAGGGATAAATTTGGTAAAAGTAGGTCCAGTAGAGGGATAAAGGATTAGACTGGTGTAAATATTTGAAACTTGATGAAGAAACAGTTAATTAGAGGAAGAGATGAGGAGAAAGAGAGAACCAAGAAAAGAGAGAATACTGAGAGTGAAAAAAAAATGATGAAGAAAGAGTATTAGAGTGAGATAAAATGGGTATTAACAGGACGAGGAAAGAGTGAAAAAGGTAAAAAATAGTGAGAAGTATGAAGAGAGAAGAAACTGTTAGAGAAAAGAAGGATAAATGATGTTGAAAGAGGGATAAAAGGGGAAGGAGAAAAATGATTAGGGTGTCCCGAAAACACCGAAATTTCTCTGATAGCTTAGCGGTAGTGCGGAAAAGTTGTGAACTACCATTACTATGAAAGGTGTGAAATCTTAAAACTCTGGGTTAATATATTCTGTTGCCCCACGGGGCCTAAAGTTCTGAAAATTGGACTAAAAATGACCAAACTTCAAAAATTAATAGAAAATTCCAGATTTCAGTCATGATTCTGGGGTTACGCTTAAAATTTACTATTAATATACGACTACATCTGTAAAAAGTTTTAAACTAATAGGTCAATATCTTCTCCCTCCTTATTAGCTTTAAAATTTGGAAAATTCACAAAACTGGAAGAAAAAAAAACCACTTACCTCATTTTGATGGAAGAAAACTTTATTTTTCAGGGAAACTGAGAAATAACACAAACATTATTGCTTGTAATGATTTTTGGTATTAAATTTTGACATTTGCTTTCTTTATTCTAGTGTCGCAAAGGAATCCCTGTTCTGCGGGCCAACCGTTTTTCCGGAGGCTGCAGTGATTAATTTCACAATACGCTCGACAGCTTGTGTATGCGAAGGGAATTTAATAAATTCCCAGCATTCTGTAGGCATACCGTCCTGAATCTTCTTCATAAGTTATTGAGAACTAACCTCTCTGAGAACTGGAGGGGATGTCACATAAGATGCCCAGTAGGGTGTATCGAAAAAAACTTTTTTTTTTGATTTTTATAAAGTCTTAGCAAAAAAGTTGTCTAAGTTGGCAGAGAGTACCTGTGAATTTTTTTTCTGAATTTTAGGATAATATCTAGGTGTGCCCCAAAGCCCCCGAAGGTTCTCAAGTTAATCCTATGGAGCGAGCAAGGGAAAAAGGCTGAAAATTGTTTTTTCGCCCCTCATTTCTACCCTAATCACACGACGAATGTCTTCACTCGAGTTATGGACCCTATATGATCTAGGCTATCCGACAAAACATTGAATAATAGCCTAAATATCTATATTTCGTTGATTGTGGGCTCTTGGAAATACGCGATTTTAAACAAAATTTGAGCACTCAAAAAAAACCGTAATATAGATATTTAAGCTGTTATTCAAGTTTTTTCGGGTAGCATACGAACCTACTTTCACGATACTTTTTAGGCAAGTACCGGGATGAATTGATGAAGTGGCACAGATGCCTAGTACCGTCTTTTATGGGATGATGAATCTTTATACGGAACCATGAGGGTGCGTAGACTCTTAGAATAAATCCAACTAAAGTTAAGCAGCTCGTGTGATGGTTCTGAGGCAGATATGTAGTAAAGCCTCAGAATTTCATTGGCAGTTGTTAACCAACGATTGGAAGCTTTTCACATCCTTTGAGCTTTCGTCCGATTTCACCTGTGTACGGTGTGCGGCCAGATGATTTGCCGTCAATGGACTCAGATAGGTGTCTAATAGGTAAAGGTAACACATTGAAATGTGGCTTTAAACTTGACCCGTTGGTTAACAACTGCCAATAGAATTTTGAGGTTTTACATATCTGCATATCATATTAGGACCCTTTCAGCTCGGCGTATTATCAAAGCTAGAGAAGGTACCAGAGATGGGGAAGGTGTTCGCACATTTGTCGTTCCTGTACTTAACTTTGAAGCCAAAGACTATGTAGATCTCATTGACAGGGCACCTTGTTATGTGACATCCCCTCCAGTTCTCAGAGAGGTTAGTTCTCAATAACTTATGAAGATGATTCAGGACGCTATGCCTACACTACAGAATGCTGGGAATTTATTAAATTCCCCTTCGCACATACACAAGCTGTCGAGTGTATTGTGAAATTAATCACTGCAGCCTCCGGAAAAACGGTTGGCCCGCAGAACAGGGATTCCTTTGTTAGAGCGACACTAGAATAAAGAAAGCAAATGTAAAAATTTAATACCAAAAATCATTACAAGCAATAATGTTTGTGTTATTTCTCAGTTTCCCTGAAAAATAAAGTTTTTTCTTCCATCAAAATGAGGTAAGTGGTTTTTTTTTCTTTAAGTTTTGTCAATTTTCCAAATTTTAAAGCTAATAAGGAGGGAGAAGATATTGACCTATAAGTTTAAAACTTTTTACAGATGTAGTCGTATATCAATAGTAAATTTTAAGCGGAGAATAACGGGGGAGAAAATAGATAAGGTGTAAAATAAGGAAGAGGTACAGTATTTTGATGATAAAGAGAGGGATACTGATGAGGGGGATAATGGGTAGAGCAGCAGGAGAAGGATTAGATGGGAATGAAAGGAGCAGATAAAAAATGAGAGAAAAGTAATTGATGTACGGGATAGGTATAAGATGAGGTGTATTAAAAAGAGGGGATAACAGAGGAAGATGAAGTATATACAGGGTGTAAAGGAAAGTCCCTTTACCCTGAAATAAATTGCTAACGGAGCAAGCTAAAGCTATGCAGTTAAGGTAAAGGTATAATAAAGTGACTTTGGAAGTTAGCCATTGCCAATCGAAAGTGAAAGAGATAGAGCAAAAATTTACAAGTTTTTCAGTGTTATTAAGTAGATTTTGCCTTTTTTAGCTAAATAAAGACAAATGTTAGTAAAAAAAATCAAAGAAACTTGTAGATTTTCGAATTTTTATTTTTTGAGGCCTGACAAAGTGATATTTTCACACGCTTATATCTCCGCGAATATTTAAAATATTTTAATGAAATTTTATCAATGTGTTTTTTATTATATTGGCAACAATTTTTTAATTGAAATTTTTGCTCTATCTCTTAATTTTCGATTTGCAATGGCTAACTTCCAAAGTCCTCCACTGAGGGCGCTGTGGATGCTCGCATTCGGTTGCGCATTAGTCACTTTACTATACAGTTACCTTAACTGCATAGCTTTAGCTTGCTCCGTTAGCAATTTATTTCAGGGTAAAGGGACTTTCCTTTACACCCTGTATACTAGTTGGTAGTTGGGAGAAATTGGTTTCGAATCGCCTGAAAGAAGTAGAAACAGGATGAGAAAAGTATAAGATGAGGTGAATTAAAAAGAGGGGAACAGAGGAAGATGGAGAAGGATATATAGTTGGTAGTTGGGAGAAATGGGTTTCGAATCGCCTGAGAGGAGTAGAAACAGGATGAGAAAAGTAATTGATGTATGGGATAGGTATAAGATGAGGTGAATTAAAAAGAGGGGAACAGAGGAAGATGGAGAAGGATATATAGTTGGTAGTTGGGAGAAATAGGTTTCGAATCGCCTGAGAGGAGTAGAAACAGGATCAGAAAAGTAATTGATGTATGGGATAGGTATAAGATGAGGTGAATTAAAAAGAGGGGAACAGAGGAAGATGGAGAAGGATATATAGTTGGTAGTTGGGAGAAATAGGTTTCGAATCGCCTGAAAGAAGTAGAAACAGGATGAGAAAAGTAATTGATGTATGGGATAGGTATAAGATGAGGTGAATTAAAAAGAGGGGAACAGAGGAAGATGGAGAAGGATATATAGTTGGTAGTTGGGAGAAATGGGTTTCGAATCGCCTGAGAGGAGTAGAAACAGGATGAGAAAAGTAATTGATGTATGGGATAGGTATAAGATGAGGTGAATTAAAAAGAGGAGAACAGAGGAAGATGGAGAAGGATATATAGTTGGTAGTTGGGAGAAATGGGTTTCGAATCGCCTGAGAGGAGTAGAAACAGGATGAGAAAAGTAATTGATGTATGGGATAGGTATAAGATGAGGTGAATTAAAAAGAGGGGAACAGAGGAAGATGGAGAAGGATATATAGTTGGTAGTTGGGAGAAATGGGTTTCGAATCGCCTGAAAGGAGTAGAAACAGGATGAGCAAAGGGTGATTGATGTGGAAGAAGGAAAAATTATGAGAAGAGGATTATAGGGATTTGAGGGTTAAAGCCTATGAGGCAAGTAGCTTGAAGGAGGGAGAAACAGGTTTAGGAAAGAGAGGTAAAAAGGGAGGAAAATAAGGGGTTAGATGAACATTCTCACATCTTTTTGTACCATATTTTAACAATATGGTGGTGATTGCTTACATTTTCTTTAAAAGTATCTTTGTTAATTTCAGAAACTTGAAGAGCAGCTCTACTACCAAATAAGTTGCAGAAGGAAGCAGTTATAAAGTCTTTAAATAGTGTAACAAGTTAAAGTAGGTAAAATATTTCAAATATTTAAAATTAATGGTAGTTTTAAGTTTTAACGGCAAATCGACTTCAAAATTTCATTTCACTTCGAAATTTCAAAATGTAAAGGGGGGTTCATGGGAAACAACTTGTTCTCATAGTTCGTCACCTTACTAGCGAACACTACCCAGGTCAAAATTTATGCTAGAATTTCTTTGCTAGACAAGCATAATATGCTATGTTTAAGCTAGGAAAAATAGCTTAAACTAGCATAATTGTTTGCTAGTTCCAGCATAATCACCTAGCATGGTTATGTGTGTATTGGCCCACTTTTTATGCTAACTAGCATAAAAAATCTAGCTTGTATTGCTAGAAAATGATCACTATTCTAGCATGCGTTGCTAGAAAATATTTGGTATTCCAGCATGTGTTGCTGGAAAATGATCACTATTCTAGCATGGGTTTGCTAGAAAAGTCAAAATTTATGCTAGAATTTCTTTGCTAGACAAGCATAGTATGCTATGTTAAGCTAGGAAAATAGCTTAAACTAGCATAATTGTTTGCTAGTTCCAGCATAATCACCTAGCATGGTTATCTGTGTATTGGCCCACTTTTTATGCTAATTAGCATAAAAAATCCAGCTTGTATTGCTAGAAAATTATCACTATTCTAGCATGTGTTGCTGGAAAATGACCACTGTTTTAGCATGTGTTGCTGGAAATGACCGCTATTCTAGCATGTGTTGCTAGAAAAGAACAGCTATTCTAGCATATTTTGCTAGAAAATTACCACCATTCTAGTGTGTGATGCTGGAAAATTATTGCTAATCTAGCATGTATTGCTGGAAAATGACCACTATTCTAGCATGTATGGCTGGAAAAAGTTTGCCGTCCTAGCAAGTGTTGCTAGAAAAAGCTTGCTAATCTAGCATATAAATGTAGCTTGTGTTGCTAGAAAATGCATGCCATGCTAGCATGCAAAATCTAGCTTGTGTTGCTAGAAAACGCATGCTATGCTAGCATGCAAAATCTAGCTTATGTTGCTGGAAAATATTTGCTATTCTAGTATTATTTTTCTAGCATCAGATGCTGTTTATTTGTATATTATTCTAGCATTATTTTTCTAGCATCAGTTGCTGTTATTTTTATATTATTTTAGCATTACTTTTTTGCCATCAGTTGCCTTTATTTTTTACATAGCCTATTATAGTGCTGGCTATAGCAATACTTTTCTAAATCTTCAGTTTTAATTTCAGTTTTTTCTAAAAGAGCATGTATATTACCATTATTACCTGCAGTTGTTCTAATTTTTTATTATTCTATTAACTTTTTTTCAACCATTTAAATAAATTTATTTTTTTTTTAAATAAAAAAAGAATAAAGTAACATTTAAAAATATTTATTTTTAGAACTTCAACATTTCAAAACATCTTGCATCTTGTTTTTTTTTTTTTCATCTCAGGCAGGTCCTTTTCATATTTCATCAATTTTCTTCTCATTTGATCTTAAATAGAAATAGAACAATAAATAACAAAATATGACTATAAATGATTAATGAAAATGCACTTAATTAAATTGAATTCTAATTTAATTTCAAACACCAGTACTTCATTTCTATTTCAAAATCCCAGATTTTTTTAGTTACCAACACATTTCTGTCTTAAGCTTAAAATCCTGCAAAAAGTTCATTTGTATTTAATAAAAGAACATTTTCTGTAGTTGTTGGCAGAAGTTTAAATTTTGGCCTTATTTTTATTCAAATTTCTAAATATTAAAAAAAAAAATTAATAAACACACTTTGCAGGATTTTCAGTTTTAGAATATTAGCTCTCAGAAAAAAACAATTTTATTTAGTTCATATTTTTAAAAAATGCTTCCTAACCCAGTCGGTTACCTTAGGAGTGAAATTTCCAAAAAAAAATTCCTGGGGAAACACAGAAACGCTCTTTTTAACACGGTTGGGGGGGGGGAATGGTTTTTTTTTGTTCATTTGGTCTAAACTGGTTTTTTTTACAAAAATTTTTCCTTAACACATAAATACAAATATTTCTGGTTGTTTTCATTTATGAATGCATTAAATATAAATAGTTAATCAATTCAGCTCTTAACTAAGTGACTTAATTTATTAATTAAAATTAATTTTATTTAGTTAAAAAAGTTCAAATTATATATAAACCATAAAAAAACCAAGGGAGTCTTTTTAGAGCGTTAAAAAACCAACTGGGTTTTATATAAATGCATATTATAATTATTATATTTAAAAATCTGGTGCTTAATTGATTAAAAAAAATTGGTTTTTATTATGCATTCAAATATCCAGTTCTTAACGAATTAAAAAACCAAATAGGTTTTTTATAAAAAAAACCAAGGGAGTCTTTTTAGAGCATTCCAAGTGGTTCTTATAATGGAAATTTAAAAATCTGGTACTTAGTTGATTAAAAAAACAATTGGTTTTTATTATGCATTCAAATATCTAGTTCTTAATGAATTAAAAAAACAAAAGGGTTTTTTATAAAAAAAAAACCAAGGGAGTCAGTCTTTTTAGCGCGTTAAAAAACCAACTTTTTTTATAATTCATATTTAAAAACCCAATGCTTAATTGATTAAAAAAGCCAGTTGGTTTTTATTATGCATTCAAATATCTGCTCTTAATGAATTAAAAAACCAAATGGGTTTTTAATAAAAAAACAAGTCTTTTTAGAGCATTAAAAAACAACTAGTTCTTATAATGCATATTTAAAAATTTGGTGCTTAATTGATTAAAAAAAATTGGTTTTTATTATGCATTCAAATATCTAGTTCTTAATAAATTAAAAAACCAAATAGGTTTTTTTATTAAAAAAAAAACAGGAGTCTTTCTAAGAAAATTTCAATTGCCTTGTTTCAAAAAATTGCATAGCTTTACAGCATTAATGTCAGAAGCATTTAATATATTTTGTTCAAAAGATAATCAATAAATGACTTTAAACCCAAAAGTTTAACTAAAAAAAAAATTCTGTGTTTTCATAAAAAACCAAATGGGTTAAACCGTGCCAACCTTGCTTTTTAAATAAAGCTAATTATAATTTACAAACACTTGTGACAAAAGTTACCTACTTTACTTTATCCAATGTCCATCCGTGGCTTTTTGAGCAAATGAACTGGACGACAGGCAGGGGGGGGGCACATCAGAAGCCGCAGTGGAGGTGGGCCTGCAACAAAAGTTAATTAAATGGTTACAAACCTTATTATTTAGACACTGTGCTGAAAAGTAAAAAATTTATAAATAAATCAGGGTTATGTTAATCCTTCCAGGGAGGAATCAAATTCCTGGGGACCCATCCCAATGAATATTTAAATGTGTTCCCCTGAAATATTTAATTTCTGGTAAAAAAAAGGTGTATTTATTCAAAAAACAACATTAGTTGAGGCTTAAAAATTAGAATATTTAAGTCAAATTTCAAAAACAATCCTGGGGAAACACAGAAACCCAGTTTTAATGTAAAGCTAATTATAATTTACAAACACTAATGACAAAAGTTACTTACTTTACTTTATCCAATGTCCATCCGTGGCTTTTCGAGCAAATGAACTGGACGACAGGCAGGGGGGCACATCAGAAGCCATCCCAATGCAGTGGAGGTGGGCCTGCGACAAAAGTTAATTAAATGGTTACAAACCTTATTATTTAGACGGTGTGCAGAAATGTAAAAAATTTATAAATAAATCAGGGTTTTGTTAATTCTTCCAGGAAGGAATCATAAATTCCTGGGCCCATCCCAAGGAATATTTAAATGTGTTCCCCTGAAATATTTAATTTCTGGTAAAAAAAAAAGGTGTATTTATTCAAAAAACAACATTAGTTGAGGCTTAAAAATTAGAATATTTAAGTCAAATTTCAAAAACAATCCTGGGGAAACACAGAAACCCAGTTTTAATGTAAAGCTAATTATAATTTACAAACACTAATGACAAAAGTTACTTACTTTACTTTATCCAATGTCCATCCGTGGCTTTTCGAGCAAATGAACTGGACGACAGGCAGGGGGGCACATCAGAAGCCATCCCAATGCAGTGGAGGTGGGCCTGCGACAAAAGTTAATTAAATGGTTACAAACCTTATTATTTAGACGGTGTGCAGAAATGTAAAAAATTTATAAATAAATCAGGGTTTTGTTAATTCTTCCAGGAAGGAATCATAAATTCCTGGGCCCATCCCAAGGAATATTTAAATGTGTTCCCCTGAAATATTTAATTTCTGGTAAAAAAAAGTGTATTTATTCAAAAAACATTAGTTGAGGCTTAAAAATTAGAATATTTAAGAGTCAAATTTCAAAAAAAATCCTGGGGAAACACAAAAACCCACTTTTAATGTAAAGCTAATTTTTTTTTATTTAAATGAATTAACAGTTCTGTATATTCTGAAAGTGGTCAAAAATGTATTGATATTATAATTTCTGTGTGATATAATAATTTTTTAATATAATTAATTAACTAATCAAGGGAAGAAGTTCACTGCCATCTCATCGGTGAGATGCCCATTCTGAAAGGGTGAATGAATAATTGTACTATTAGTTATTAAAATTTTTATCCTTCTTTCACTTACTATACTTACCAAATTTTGATATCAATAATTATTTTTTGCAATCATAAATATGGTTACATTTGATACATTACTAAATAAATCAAGACAATGATTATAATTTGATACATTACTGAAAAAATCATGATATTTTTTGTGTAAAAATTGAAATCAATCTTTGAGTTTATTGATTAGTTAAATCACTCTTACCCATTAAAGTAATGTTTATTTCTTTAAAACAATAAATAATAAGTGATAAAAAATAAATCATTGATATTTTTGTAGAATAAGAAAAAAATTGGATTGGAAAACAAAACTAAAAATATAAAAACAAGCTTTTGGTAAAAATCATCTAAACATTTTAAAAAGTTGATAACAGGTAAAAAAAAGTATAGGATTTTAATTCTTGATTAGTTTATGAAATTATTGATTCCAAACCCTTGCTATTTACAGCATTTTCATAATCAAGGGTCAATATGGTAGTAATACTTGTTTTTGAAATTGCAGGCAATTGTATAGATGCTAAATGTATACTAAGTATAAAAATAAAGTTTAAAAATTTTAATGCAAATAATTTTACAAGCCATTTTTAAAACATACAACTAATTAATTTCTTTAAATTGTGGTAGTTAACATTTTTCATTTTGAGGGTCAAATTTTGAAACAAATTTCCAGGGGGAAACCAGAAACAACCTTTTTAATAAAAAAACCCCTAATTATAAAAACTCTGAGACAAGTTACTTACTTTAATCAACGCCTATCCAGGGCTTTTCATTTTCCTGTTGGGACATCGTGAGCAGCCAGTTTCATAGAGGGGAGGTGGGCCTGAAGGTAGAAGACAAAAGTTAATTCAATAGTTATGAATATTACAATTTTGAAGGGGGGCTGAATTGTAAAAAAAAACTTTGTTGGTAATAAATTAGGGTTTTGTAAATCTTTCGGGCAGGTATTCCTGGACCATCCCATTCATAATCTCATACAGTTATCGTGTTGTGTTGTGAAACGGTTTTAACCGTTAAAAAGTTTGTTTAAATTTAATTAAGAAGGTAGTGGTAGCGTACTCAAATTACAAGGATATGAAAATAAATAAGGTTGATAAGGTAAATTTTTAAACAAATTTCACCCAGAACCCCAATTTCAAATAAAATAACTAATTATAAAAACACTCAAGACAAGTTACTTACTTTAATCAACGCCTATCCAGGGCATTAGTGCTGGCCTAGTGTCCAGTTGTAGGAAATATTGAAGAGTCATCGTGAGCAGACAGATTCATACAGGGGAGGTGGGCCTGAAGGTAGAAGACAAAAGTTAATTCAATAGTTATGAATATTACCATTTTGATGGGGGGGGCTGAATTGTAAAAAAAACCTTTGTTGGTAGTAAATTAGGGTTTTGTAAATCTTTCGGGCAGGAATTCCTGGGCCATCTCATTCATAATCTTACACAGTTATCGTGTTGTGTTGTGAAACGGTTTTAACCATTAAAAAGTTTGTTTAAATTTAATTAAGAAGGTAGTGGTAGCATACTCAAATTACATGAATATGAAAATAAATAAGGTTGATAAGGTAAATTTTTAAAACAAATTTCACCCAGAACCCCAATTTCTAATAAAATAACTAATTATAAAAACACTCAAGACGAGTTACTTACTTTTATCAACGCCTATCCAGGGCATTAGTGCTGGCCTAGTGTCCAGTTGTAGGAAATATTGAAGAGTCATCGTGAGCAGCCAGATTCATACAGGGGAGGTGGGCCTGAAGGTAGAAGACAAAAGTTGATTCAATAGTTATGAATATATTACCATTTTGATGGGGGGGGGCTGAATTGTAAAAAAAAGCTTTGTTGGTAGTGTGGTGGATTCAAACACAATACCCTTATTCTAGCCTGGCCACGAGAGGAGCTTGGAACTTTCATGTTTCGGAGTTGGCAGCGAGAACAGTATAAAAAGGAGTTGCTTCAATGTTTATTTTTTACTTGCCTTTTGCAATTTTAGCTCCTACCTTTTATTTTTAATGTTGAATAAATTGTTTGTTATTAACATTGAAGCAACTCCTTTTTATACTGTTCTCGCTGCCAACTCCGAAACATGAAAGTTCCAAGCTCCTCTCGTGGCCAGGCTAGAATAAGGGTATTGTGTTTGAATCCACCACAGTAGTAAATTAGGGTTTTAAAAGTTTGTTTAAATTTAATGAAGCTAGTGGTATCAAGTATCATACTCAAATTCAGATATAAAAATGAATATTAACTGAAAATAAGAATTAAGAGAAAAATCTTACAATTAAATCCCAATTATAATTATTTATATTAATGGCTTAAAATAAAATTATAGGTGATCAATTATAGGTACTGACTTTTCACTTATTCAACAAAGTAGCCTTTTAATTCACAAACAAAAAAAAACAGGAAGACTTATTTAGATACTCTAGTTCATATATCTTTTTGTATTTTGATAAAAAAAAAAATACACACATATACAGCTTTTAATTACTAGCCTTTTTCTCAGTTACATAATCTATAATAGAAAGTAAAATATTCGAAACGCACGAAAAACCCTAAAAAATTTGATTATGATGTTTCTAATACTTTAGGACTAGTCAGGAAGAAGGTGGACTAGTCAGGTGGAAGGTGGTCAGTTTTAAACTAAATTGCTAAAAACAATTAAGATCAAAATAAAACACCATTAAAATATCTCAATTAAAAGTTTGTACAGTTTGAAATATATTTTTTAATTTTCATATATCAACTCAGTTCATTTTCACTGAGGGTTCCTCCTATGGAAGAGCCGCTACTGGCATCAGTTAAAATATAGAAAGATTAAAAGTTACTATGTACTCTTTTAAATACTTATTTTGTTCATTGTAAGATGATAAAGTAGTAAAAAGTGAAAAACACTCTTCAAAGGATACTATGAACAAAGGAAAGTAAATTATACTTTTCTAGAGATAAGCCCATGTAAACTGACTTTTCCATTCAAATCAGTTTGATAGTTTTGGTTAAATTTAAATAGAAATCAATTTTGATTATTTTACAGATAAACATTAGAATGAGAATATACTTAGTCTCAGATTGAGTAAATAAAATTAAAGTATTGTAAAATAAGTATAAAATTATTTTTAAAGGAACAATACAACACAACAAGGATTTATGGGAGCAGCTATCCCTAGTAGGACATCGTCTTAACAGCCCGCCGGCTAATCCACCAAATCTTATTAGACAACATATATGTATCTACGCATTTAAATGGTGGAAAAATAAACTAAATAAATAACTTATCTAAATAAAATATATCAAGCATTTAACTTACTACTGGAAATAAGGACGCCACGCGATGCGGCGCCATTCCGCTATTTCTTCTTCTTCGTGATGGTGACGTAATGGTAAACAAACTAGGCATTGCCATTTCAGAAAGTAGTAAAATCCAATAAATTCCAAAACTACGTGTGGCTCATTTTATAAAATAAAAATTATGCTCGATTGGAAAAATCATCAAGCTTTCAAAAGGAATCTTGATGAAAATGTAAATTTTCATAGTTTTAGATAGCTGTGAAGGTATAACGAATGACAAGAATAAACTTTATCGCCCATCCATTCTGTTGGTTAATGCGTGGGGTATCTCCGCTCAGTGGGGATCTCTCGCTCGTAATTTTAGGTTCTCATTTACCCTCGCTCTGCTTTATTCTTATTTAACTTCATTAATAGTTCACATTATGACATTATTTTCGCTTTAATTTATACACTAATGCATGCATGTATCTTATTTTATTGTGGGGAAAATATATTATTTACATACAGGCATTTCACTGTCGAAATAATGCATTTTTCTCGTTTTTAACCCAATAAATACTTTTCATATATTTTTCTTTGATATAATCTTAAAGAGTACTTCAAAATATACATCTTTTCAAATTTTCAAGCGATTTGTTACATATTTAGGGTTTTTTAAAGTCGAAAAAGAAAACGGTATTTTGAGTAAAAAAACACAAGTCCGAAAAAGCCCAATAATTGGTATTTAATAATAAGTTTGAATTTTTTTCAATTTTTATTTTTGTAGTTAAGTAATGTGGTAAGGTTTTTCCAGAAATTCGGGTTGCTATGGTGATTCTGACGTCATCCAGGAATTTTCAAACACAAAAGTGGTTTACTTGTCTTTGTAAGAATCCATTGCATTTTTTGGAGGTATATGAAAAAGGGGGAAAGGGGAAAAATATGAATGAACCCCCAAGTGTTTTACATTACGGTATTCCCTTTGATTAGTAGATTAAGAATATGTAAAGTATGAGGGGGTGGGTCCCATATTTCGGGAGTCTTTCCGGTTTTATTGAAAAACTGAATATGGGCGTCACGCCCGGAGTTTTAAAGCTAAAGGTCTAAAATTTTAGTATTTTTACTTCCTCAAAATTCCCTTTTGAACCATCGAACACACTAAGGGGTAGTACCCATATTTAGAGGTTTCGGGTCCATGTGCTCGTTCTAATTTTCTAATCCTAGCACCCGCCCTGATTCTTTTTCCCGGTCTTTCTTCTAACACGGTTCTTAAAGGTCTTTAAGAGTTCTTCAAGAATCTGGTTACTGCTAAGCTTTCTGACAATTATTTGTAAAGAAATATGCGAAAAACCGTCTTGGAAAACGAAACAATGAATTGAATTGTCTCTGGATCACGCAATTTTTACACTGTTTGTTAGTGATTCATACTGTTCGAATTTCCACTTTAAATGCTTTCATAAAATATAAATCACTAAGCTGTGATCATAATAGATCCGCAGCTATTCAGCGTTAAAATTAGCATGTGTTAGGCTTAACGCACCACGAGGGGTCCTTTCTCGCCAAACACTACGGTTTTCATCACTTAGCTCTAAAACACCGATCGAGTATACATTTACACAGTTTATTGCAATACATTAAGCCAGATTAGATTGTCTGAAACACATCGGTATGTTTTTACATTGGTATCAATATTTCCAAAATTTTAATCTAACACCCCTGGTTCTTTTTTCCGGTCTTTCTAACATGGTTCTTAAAGGATTTTAAGAGTTCTTCAAGAATCTGGTTACTGCTAAGCTTTTCGACAGTTATTTCTAAAGAAATCTGTGAAAAACCGTCTTGGAAAACCAAACAATGAATTTAATTGTCTGGATCACGCAATTTTTACACCACTTCTTAGTATGTCATACTGTTCGAAGCCCACTTTAAATGCTTTCATAAAATATAAATCACTAAGCTGTGGTCATAATAGATCCGTAGCTATTCAGCGTTAAAATTAGCATATGTGTTAGGCTTAACGCACCACGAGGGGTTTGTTCCCGCCAAACACTACGGTTTTCGCCTCTTATGTTAGCTCTAAAAATACCGATCGAGTATATACATTTGCACAGTTTATTGCAATATATTATAAGGCAGATTATATTGTCCGAAACAAATTTGTGTAAGTTTTTACATAGGTATGCATCAATATTTCCAAAAATTTTCATACAGGTATATCGAATTATCCAGTATGTTTTGGAATTGATATCAAAATTTCTTTATTTTTAGAGAAAATGTTTTTAAACAAATTAATATAATTTTATTTAACTAATTGAAATACACTAATCAATTATAATTAACCCCTGAAATAAATGTCACATTTACAACTCAATTATACTGCTACTACTATTATCACTGCTAAAATGACTTATTCTGAAAAAATTTAAAAAAAAAACCCTTAGTTTAAACTACGTTTAAACAAAAAAATAGGTTTACTAAAAAAGTTTTTTTTTAAATATTCTCTTTTAAAAATAATTAAATAAATCCATACAAATAACTCTTAATTTTCCCGCTAGATGGCTGTATCAAAAATCGGCTGGAAAAGCTTCTCTACAACAGGCTCGAAAGTCTCGTGACTGCCTCTCCCATCCGATATTCCTTCGACCTAGCTCTCCATGCTATGAAAGTAGCTTTTACAGCTTAAAAGCATTGGATGCTTGTTACCAAGCATGCCATGCTATTGTTGGGGGTAAGCTAGGTACATAGCATCCCATGGTGGAAAGTATAAAAAAGCATAACATAGCACATCAAGGTACCTAGCTCTCCGTGCTATGAAGATAGCTTGGTTTGCTAAAAAGCATTGCATACTTGTTACCTAGCATGCCATGCTATTTTTTCGTAAGCTAGCTACATAGCATCACATGCTGGCAAGCATAAAAAAGCATAAAATAGCTGATCAAGCTACCTAGCTCTCCATGCTATGAAGATAGCTTGGTTTGCTAAAAAGCATTGCATACTTGTTACCTAGCATGTCATGCTATTTTTTCGTAAGCTAGCTACATAGCATCACATGCTGGAAAGCATAAAAAAGCATAAAATAGCTGATCAAGCTACCTAGCTCTCCATGCTATGAAGATAGCTTGGTTTGCTAAAAAGCATTGCATACTTGTTACCTAGCATGTCATGCTATTTTTTCGTAAACTAGCTACATAGTATCACATGCTGGCAAGCATAAAAAAGCATAAAATAGCTGATCAAGCTACCTAGCTCTCCATGCTATGAAGATAGCTTGGTTTGCTAAAAAGCATTGCATACTTGTTACCTAGCATGTCATGCTATTATTTCGTAAGCTAGCTACATAGCATCACATGCTGGAAAGCATAAAAAAGCATAAAATAGCAGATCAAGCTACCTAGCTCTCCATTGCATCCCATGCTGGCAAGCATAAAAAAGCATAACCTAGCATAAATATCTAGCATACATAGCAAAAACTAGCAAAATCTAGCATATTTGTTTGCTAGTTCCAGCATAAAATTTTGACCTGGGTACCATCTCCGTTTCGGCAAACTTCGGAAATTTCGATCCTGGGCGATCGGATCGTTGGAGATGCTCTTTTGATTGGTTCCTAAGCGCTGACATGAGTAGGATCTGGAACGATCAAAACCAATCAAATGAGCTTCTCCAACTATCTGATCACCAAGGATCGGGATTTCCGAAGTTTGCCGAATGGAGATAGTGTTGTTTGATATTAAGGTGACGAGTTGTAAAATCTAGGGCAATGGGCATACTGGAAATTCGGATGTTGGATGAGGAGTTAAAAGAATTTAAGAGGGAAGGAAAATTAGGGTCATCAGAGGGATAAAAAGTAGGATAAAGAAGGAAGACAGGTTGAGGAGGATAAAGGTGAATGGAATAGGTTACCCTATTGGAAAAATTTTTCCCAGTGTTCCATAAACCAGTATCAAATCATACTGGATCCAGTATCATTTATACTGGATCCAGTATAATTTGATACTTGTTTATGGAACACTGGGAAAATTTTTCCAATAGGGTAAGAAGAGGGATCAAGAGTAGGATAAGAGAGGGGGGGAAATTAAATGAAGAAAGAGTAATTGAAGTGGAAGATGAGGGAAGTACTCGTAAGTAACTGTATGAGAGAAATAAAATAGATTAAATGGAGAGACATAGAGGGTATGGAGAGGATTGGTTGGTTTATTGTATTTTTATGGGACAGGCCCTTAGGGTGTTTCGAAAGTCTATGGTAATTTTTTTTTTCGAATTTCCCAGATGCCCCCCCCCTCAAGTTGTCACAAATACTAAAACATTATTACCTGGAAATTTTCAGGTCTCTAGAACGATTTTTGACCCCCGCGCCCTTCAAAAGTAGGTTTCCCATGTATTAGGGAAGTACATACCTGCCAACTTTTACGGATTGTCCGTAAAATTTACGGATTTCTGTCTAGTTTTACGGTTGTACGGATGGATCAGAAAATTTTCCGGATTTTGCACTTTCCACTTAACTATCCATGAAAATGCAAAACATTCGCAACCTAAACGATTTTCTCTAATATCTTTTTACTTCAAAACCATCTCCTAATCCCTGCTCTTACGATTTTATCAATTTTGATTCTTTTATTAAGTGAATTTTTTTTTTTTTTTTTTTTTTCTCAAATCTTTTTCGGATTCTTCCGCGAGTCTTGGCGCGCGCTCACCCGGTAAGTTTGCTTCCCCCGTGTTCCGATCGCAATGCGGGAAAAACAACTTTACCGAGATCGGACCTGTGGTTCATCATCGCGTCTCCCTCATTACCATTGAGGCTTGTTTTCTCGGAAAAGTTTATCCTCGCTTTCTAATCGTAGCAACTCAAGCTTATTTAAATTCATCTTTATCACATGCTGCTTGCTGAAAATGTTGATGGAAATTTAGAAAAAATTTTATAAAAGCTATAATCATAACATTTGATCTGAAATTGATTCCAAACAGAAATTTAAATCAAATGGTTTAGGAAAAAGGGTACAAGATATTCATGAAACCAAATTGGTTTGTAATATGAATTTTGTGAAGGGGGATAAGTCAGTTTGTTATCAGATTAGTACTATGCAATTGAAGTAAGCTGATTATAAGCTTGTAAAAATTTAACTTAACATACTTATAAATTTAAGCAAAGAAATTTCACAGTTTTCTTCAATTATGTGAAAATTTTAAATACTTAATAAAAATAATTTAGGTTATAAACTAATAATGCATCAATCTGTTATCTGTACCTTTTTTTGTTTGAAGCAATTCAAATTGTAGTTTTGTAACGTTATGCAAAAAGTTTTACTGATGCAAGTTTTCAAAAGTTGGCAGGTATGGAAGTATTTTCCAAGTATTAGGAAAAATATTCAAAATATCGTCAGTTTTGGTTCTTTTCAATTTTACGAGCCTGAACATAGTCAATAACGAACTAAAACCTATACATCATCTTTGGGACATGATTGCCTCAAGATCCTATCGGAAAAATATTCCATGGCACCTACTGGGGGGTGGTTACATGGGGGTGAAAAGCGAGGATGCTTGCCGCGGGTGTTGGTTATGCTCGCCGGCGTTTGCGGAGAGACCCGGATAAAAGCCTACTTAAGTGTTTATTGAACCTTTTTCCTAAGGTACCTGGTCATTTGGAACCCATCTGGCAGGAGTTGTGTCTGGACCCTCCATGAGAGGCCTTCATCCAGCTCCCGCCGCAAGCGCTGACAAGCATCCTCGTTTTTTTAGGTGTAAGCTCGCTTTTCACCCCCGTGTAACTACCCCCCAGTAGGTGCCATGGAATAATTTTCTGATAGGATCTTGAGGCAATCATGTCCTAAAGATGATGTATAGGTTTTAATTCGATGAAACACCCTAAGGCCCATAACAGGGCATAGAGCGCAAACCAAGACGGTATGGAGAGGAATAAAGGTAGAATAAAAACTTTGAACTTGTAGTAAGGGATAAAGAAAATTAAAGAAAGATTAAAAAGGGAGGGACAAGATGAGGAAAGAGTAATTGAATCGTCAGTTAGAAGAAGGGAATAATTTCAAAAACGAAGTTTTGAGAAAATCAACAAAAACTGTATAAGTAATGGAATTTTTATCCTATAGCCACCAAATTTTTACAGGGAATTCATGACACTGTTAAGAACACAGAACAATCATCGAAAAAATTATAAGTATTTAAAAATGTTTTACAGTTAAAAAAGAGGATGGACTTATTCCCTTTCTTCAACCTTATGAAATTTCAGTTGATCAAAAATCTTAAAAACCACTTAAATTGACAATTCAATTATATTTCTGCTTAGTTCACAGTACAAAAGGGAAAGAAAGACTAAGACGAATAAAATTAAAAATTATTATAAAACTGCGGCATTAAGGTGCTATCAAGGGAGTAAGTGAATATCAATGGAGTCGAACATTCATTGGTTAAAAAAAAAGAAAAAAAAACTCTTTTAAATTCAAATCAAATTTTATTTTGGCTATGTTTACAGGCCAAAGAATAAGAAAAGAAAGACAAATTAAGTTAAATTTAAATTTAATCAAAAAATACAATCAATGGACATCGATTTCGCAACTCCAAGGGGCTATATCTACCGATAGGGGGTAGTTATTTTTTCCCTCTTTGCACTCATGCATGTGTAGAGCGAAGCTTGGAGATTTTTTTTGCGCACAAAATGTCAATTTGCCATTTTTAGGACTTAATCCCTGACGATTCAATTGACGTAAAGATGAGAAAATAATAGATGAACGGGATGAAAGAGAAGGATTAAGTAGTTGACGAGGGGATTAAACATGGAAGAAATACGCTGTGGAGAGGGATAAAGTGTAGTGTACCATGGTGGGATGAAAGGGAAATAAACAGTTAGAAGAACGAGTGATTTAAGGTAGATGATGAAGGAGAGCGGAACAGAATGAGAGAGTTGTAGGAGATGGAGAAAAGAACAAGGATGGGGAGAGAGATAAAAAAGATGAGAGGGAAGGATAATTAAAATTATGAGATGAAAAGTAAGATAAGAATAAGGGAGGGAAACTGGTTGTAGAGGGATAAAGAGGAGAGAGAGGGGGGCTGAGATGGGACAAAAGTGAGGTAAGAGCAGCGCTCGAAGTTGCGGTGGATTGCTGGTCCGGGACAACTAAAAAACGACTCGGACCAGTGGAATTAGAAAATCACTGGTCCGCCGGACCAGTGTGTGTGCGGTGAAAAAATATCACACCCTCCAGTGCTAGCAGTGTTTTTGTAAAAATATATAGACGAGTTGTTCAGTGATAGTGATATTTTAAGTGCGTTTGAGGATTGCATTTGGTGAAGCGAGTACATATTTTTGACAGAACCCTAAATGTGGCGACATGGGATAGGGGAGCTCCCGGCGAAAAAGGAAAACTATCATTGGAATAATTTTTAACATTACTATTTGGTACTCACATTCACTGCAATAGTTTCTGTATAATAATATTTAAACCGGTCCTTTTAAATTTGTCGGACTAGTGATTTTTGTTGCGGACCAGTGTTTTCCCCCCAATTTCTTACGCTGGGTAAGAGGGACTAGAACAATAATGAAGAAAGAGTGATTCGGGGAAAAAAGGAAACAGAAAGGGGGAAAATTTGGTAAAAACAGGTTCAGTATAGAGATAAGGGGATAAAGAGATGGAACTTGATAAAGAGAAAGTGAATTAGGGGAAAGGGATTTGGAGGATGAAGAAAGAGTTTTAGAGTGAGATAAAATGGGTATTAATTAGATGAATAAAGAGTGCAAAATAATGAGAGGTATGGAGCAAGGAGAAACTGTTTGTGAGAAGAGGGATCAATGGAGTTGAAAAAGGATAAGAGGAGGGATAAATAGGACAGGGAAAGGAAAAATAGGTTAAAGAAAAGTGGGAGAGAAGAGGGATAAGATAGTGTAAATGGTTGTAAGAAATGTTTGGAGAGGGGAAAAGGTTTTAAGAGGGATGAAATTGGAAGACGGGTGATAGTGGGAAGGATATAGAAGATGAGTTGGAATGTGCAAGCGAGGCGAGAAATATGTTGTGGCGAAGGATGATGAGTATTAGTGAGTATGAGCAGTGTTTCCCAACGTGGGGCGGTGAATTTCCAGGGGGGGGGGGGCAATTTGAAAATTTTTTTAATCCAATTGCCCCCCGGGTGGGGCATGGACGACCAGGTTTTATTAACTTTTCAAGAAGGGTTTTCGAAAAAAAATAAGGGACATAGGGGGCATGGAAAATATAGAAAGGTTTTAATGGGGCATGGACCTAAAAAGTTTGGGAAACACTGGAGTAGAGTGTGATAGAAATTGAGGAGAAGGTAAAGAAATCAATACAAGGGTGAAAAACAGATGAGTGATTGAGGTTAAATATTATTAGAGAGAGGAACAGAATAAGAAAGATGTAGGATCAAGAGGATAAGAAGGTTAGGGTCGAAGGAGGGAGAAGCATGTTGTGGAAAGAGATAAAGGTGAGAGTGGGAGGTTAAAGGGGGTGAAAATAGATGAGAAAAGAATGATTGAGATGTAAAATAAGGATTATTATCAGTTTTTTGGCGATTTTTTGGGATAAAAAAGTTGATTAGGGGGATAATGGGTGGAGGAACAGGAGAAGGATTAAATGGGATTAAAAAGCAGACAAAGGATGAGAAAAAAAGTGATTTTCCTTATCTCCCTCCTAAACCGCTTTCTTTCTTGTGGAATACTATCTATAGAACATTAACTATAGTTATATGGTAGATATGAGTAGTATATGGAGGGTTCAGAATAGAAGTGAACCAAGTCCACTTTAGCTACTTTTGAGCTACAGAGGTTTAAAGTTCAAGCTAATAGGAAAATAAATGTTAACAGTTTGTAAAATTAAAATTTTTTGCGGATATTATCAGAACTAGGACTTGGTTCACCATTGCACTGAAATTTTACATAGTTGGTGCATGTTATAGCGTTGCTAACTCAAAAATGACAAAAAGTGGTCTTGGTCCACTTTAATTCTGAGCCCTCCATATGATGAGGTCTAATTTGGGAGAAAAAGGTTAGAGATAGTGATCAAGAGAATTAAAGAGGGATAAAACCAAGTGAAGGATTGAGGTAAAAAAGGTTGGGAGAGAAAGGGAAAAGGTTTTATAAAAAGTGTAATGGAGCATTGGAATAGAGTGAAAGAGGGTAAAAACAAAAACAGGAAGCGGGATTGATGTGGTAAAAGATGAGAGATTAAAGGAGAAAAGAAAAAAAAATATGTAGGTAAGAGGAATATAGGATTGAGAGTTGAAAGTTACGAGGATAGCAGCTTCAAAGAGGAATAAAAATAATTTTTAACACCAATTCGAAACTAAGTTAATTTATTCGGTGATTCATTCTCTACATCTGCTTTCGCTGTCCGTCTCATATTCACAATACCTATAAGGTCACGCGTGTTAGTGCATGCGTCACAAAGAAATAATATGTTATAATAAGTTTGAAAGTTACTGAATCCCCGCTGGAGAAGTTGTAGGATGCTTGCGTAGCATGCGGCAGTGCGTGGGCCCTATGCACAGTTATTATTTATTAAAATTTCCAAAAAAAAAATATATCAAAGTAATAAAACCTTGTAGGCAGTGTTATTCCTAGGATTTTTTTGGAGGAGTAAAAATACTCCTTTTCTTAGAAGGAGGGAAATTCAATTATGAGGAGTGAAATACGGAAATAGCATAAACTACATATACAGAGACAAAATTTCTATTAAAAACGCTTACTTTTTAACGGACAAAATGAAATTGAAAATAATATGAGGATGCTATTTTGGGTTTCAATCAAACTCCCTAATCATCAGAACAATACATGGAAAAAAAATACTATGGCTGTATGAAAACACACAATTAAAAAGTACTATAATTAGGATTCCGTGGCTGAAGGTTTAAGCCAAACCTTTGTGAAAAATTCAAAGAGTGAAAATACTCCTGTCTAGTTTTTTAAAGAGTAATTCCGGTTTTCAAGGAGTGAAATACTCTCTCAGAGGAGTTAAAAATATCTCTGCCTTGGAGGGTAATTATTTTATTTTCATTTAATTTTTTCATACATTTATTCTTTTAACATACCGTAAAAAGGGGTAACTTTGACTCAACCATCGGAAAGTTTCTACGTGCTCTATTCTATATAAAAAAAAGAATGTAATTATCCCTTATTTAATGTGAGGACCAACAAGTGGCATTGTTGTTATGACATTTTCTCAAAGTGGTGTCTTGAAATTCCTAAAATACGATCACTATACTCGACAGCAACGTTTCCTGAACCCAGTAGTACGTCACTACGTGGAAGGAGAAAATGGGTAAACACAAAGCCTGTTGGGTTGCTAGAAGGAGTTTCGATACGCAAATCGTGATTGAAAAGCACTATATTTATACTATATATATGTTATGGGCAAAGTGATTAATCAGGCATTATTAATAATGCCCGAAGTGGAGGCGGGCAAAGTGATAAATTTCATTCATAAATTCCACTGAATTTATCACATTGCCCGGGCATTATTAATAATGCCCGAATTTATCACATTGCCCGTAACATATACATGGTATTAACAAAATAATCATATTTTTAAATTGATGTTCTTCATTTCACTTAAAATTCAGACACCGCGTTGGAAACTACTGTGTTTTTAGTGTCATAGGTTCAACTAACGTTGCTGTGTAGTATAGGTGGGTCAGCTTAGGTAACATTAAAATGTCGATTTTTGTTATCCTGAGTTTTGTTTCACCTATAAAGTCATCTAACTATATTTAGTGTTTTTTTTTTTTTTTTTGTTTTCCTTTATGAGAATTATTATGATACCACTTCGATATGATTATGATACCCCGTGACCATTGATGAATATGTATTACGTCGGGGTTACTTTTCAAAATTCTAAAATATTTAAAACCTGAACCCACAGTTTGATAAGGATTTATATTAAAGTTGAACATAACATAAAACATCAAATCAAATTTGTTTTATTTAATTTTAATGTGAAGAACAACCACTCAGTTTGGGCAAAAGTTATCCCATTTTAAGGTATAAAAGACTGAATAAAAGTTTGCTTTTAAAACTTATTCTAATAATCTTCAAGAAGCCCAGCCGGCTAAATAGTGTGTATCTATTCACGTTTTGATACTTTTGTTAAAGTAATTATAATTTTTTACACGACATTCATAATTTTTGTAACGTGCAAGTTGTATACAATAATTTTTGGTAATATCTAACTCGCAGTGAAAATAATTTTTAAGCACATGTAAACTCGAAATCAAAACTTGTCTTTCTTTACTTAATGATTTGCACTCTTTTGGATTTCGTTTTCAGAGATAAATTACGGATAGTAGGGGAGACTGGGGTCAAAAGTAACACGGGGCTCTGCTACACGGGAAAATCTCTGCTTGAAGGTATTGTGAATATGACTTTCCGTCCGGCCAGGCGGGGGAAAAACAAAACATTAAAGGTACAGTTAATGTTCTACAGATAATATTCCAGAAGGAAGAAACAGGTTAAGGTGGGAGATAAGGAAAATTAGAGAGGGGTGAAGTGGGGGAGATTTCGGATAAGGGAAAACGATAAAAGGGGAAGAAAATAAGGAGAAATAAGGGTAGTATCTAACAAATAACGTCATTTATATCCTTTTGTACCATATTTTAAATAAAATGTAAACAATTATGACTACCATATTATAAACAGCAACTTTGTTAATTTCAGAAACTAGAAAAGCAGCTCTTAAACACTGAATGAGCTGCATAAAGGAGCAGTTATCAAGTTTTAAAAGTAGTAAGTAAAATATTTAAATTTAATGGGCCATTTTTTTAAACAGCAAATATAGACTTACTGGGAATTTTAAAATGTAATGAGGGTTTATGGGAAACAACTTGTGTTCTTAGTAGTTGTAAAATCTAGAACATTTCCCAAACTTTTGAACATTGAGACCCAATTTTACAAACAAATCTAACGCGATGCACCTCATATTCAGTTAATTTTCCCTCCATGCCCCCCTTCAAGACTTCAGCTTTGTGGGGTTAGGTCATCAACTGTTTTGTTAATACAATAATAAATTGCGTGCATTAGGTTAAATTAACTTTTTTTTTAAATTATAAGGAAAAGGAAGGATTTGAAGCTGAGGGTATCAAATTATTTAATTGTGGGTTAACGTCTATTCCACCATCTTACAGCCAGCTGACGCGTTTTTTTTCTTCTAGATATTGTGTCAACTATAATTTATCAAATTTTTAGCCGGGAGGAAATGACTGAAATTTTTTTACGTGTTTGGGGGCTATCACCGCTCAACCCACTCACGGAACCGCAGCTGACGTTCACGAGGCTTTATGATTTAACTCTGAAGCATTCCACCAATTACACTGTTCAACAAATTGGACCTTAAAATTTTTTTAATTGATGAAAACAGTCATTTCATATAGATTTTGGGTCGCTGAACACGAAATCTCCATCAAAATTCTCAATGAGCTTGGGTTTTTCGGGGAACGGCCCCTCCCCTTTTTTACGTTTTTTGATGACGTAATGACTACTCCCAAAGAGACAAGGAAGGTTGACATTTCTAAATTATGAAATTTTGTTGCAAATGGATAGGTTTAACCCCCCTAAAAAGGAAAAAAAGTAGCTAAAAATTATAGAAGTTTTTATACGATATTTTTTCCACTTATTTTTTACTCAATTCACCTTTGAAGGGTCCTAACCCTTCCCCAAGGTCCCAAATTTGATGACAATATGCAGCAATAATTTTACTAAAAGCGGTTGAGGTGTAAGAGCCCCAGAAGCCCCCGCGGAAGAGTCCGAAAGACTCTCTCAATCGCGTCGTTGTCACTCGCGCGCTCTGGAATTAACATTTATGCTTAGAAAAGGTCAAACAGGGTGTTGGGATTACCTGGGCGGAATAGAACTGGTGTAGTTACACTGTAAATGAAATTTTAACTTCAAGTTTTTTAGAGATGAAAATAGTCATTTCTTACAGATTTTGTGTCGCTAAAGAAAAAAATCACTCTTAAAAGCATAATTATCTCTGCTTCTTGGGTAATTCAATTTTAATATGTTAATATTTATCTACCCTCTACGTGAACTTTGTTTATCGTAATAGCGTAATAAAAAATGAAAAAAAAAAAAAATTGAATTACCCAAGAAGCAGAGTTAATTATGCATTTTAAGGGTGATTTTTGTCTTTAGCGACCCTAAGTCTGTAAGAAATGACTATTTTCATCTCTAAAAAAATTGAAGTCAAAATTTCATTTACAGTGTAACTCTACACCAGTTTTATTCCGCCCGCGTAATCCCAACACCCTGTTTGACTGATTTAGTGGCTAAGAGTTAAAAGGTTCAATATACCATGCATTTATATGTCCTTATGTCTATTTTAACCTTTTCAAAGCATAAATGTTAATTCCAGAGCGCACGAGTGACAAAACGCGATTGAGAGAGTCTTTCGGACTCATCCGCAGGGGCGTCTGGGGCTCTAACACCTCAAACGCTTTTAGTAAAAATTATTGCTGCATTTTGTCATCAAATTTGGGTCCTTGGGGAAGGGTTAGGACCCTTCAAAGGTGAATTGAGTAAAAAATAAGAGGGGAAAAATATCGTATAAAAACTTCTATAATTTTTAGCTACTTTTTTGCCTTTTTAGGGGGGAATAACCTCTCAGTGGCGTATATAGGAATTTATTTCGGGAGGGGCCCAAAATTACTCCCCAGCCCCTCCCCCACATATTTAATAGGTCCAATGTAGCTTTTTAGGTTATAACTTAGGTTATAAAAATGTAATATAGGAAAAGTTGTTAGTAATAAAAAGTACAAGTACCTAAGGGGGGTCTGGGTTTCTGGGGTTTATAGTGGGGGTCTGGGCCCAGGTTTTTAACTAGTTTTGGTACACAAGTCCGAATTTTGCATGTACTTTTTTATGAACTTAAGATTTAAAAAGTTATTAAAATAGAGTTCCAAGTACAAGAGGGGATCTGGAAATTTTTGGAACTTTACCCCTAAAAACAGGGTTTTATCTTGTTTTTGGAATACTTAGTCAGAATTTTGGACATATATTTTTTGGTAGGATTTTGATTTTGATTAACTTATTGTAATAAAGTTGTTGATAATAAAATTCCAAGTACAAAATGGGGGTTTGGGGGTCTTCCCTCAGAAAATTTTTTAAAATTTTACTCTAAAATACAGTGTTTTAACTTGTTTTGGTATACCTAGTCTGAATTTCGGGGGGGGGGCAGGGCCCCCTTGGCTTCCCCTTATATACGCCACTGTAACCTCTTAAACCTATCCATTTGCTACAAAATATATTTTAGAAATGTCAACCTTTCTTGTCCCTTTGGGAGTAATTTAAAGACTTAAGTAATGCTTTTTGACCCTGAAAATCGAATTCAGTCATTAAGTCATCAAAAAACGTAAAAAGGGGGAGGGGCCGTTCCCCGAAAAACCCGAACCAATTGAGAATTTTGATGGTGATTTTCGTGTTCAGCGACCTAAAACAAAATGACTATTTTCATCGAAGAAACTTTTTCGTTGTTGAACAGTGGTATCGCTAGAGAGGAAATCGGTCACCGTACTACCACGGCTTACTAGATATACAGGCTAGCCGAGTTTTAAACAATGAAAACCATTTGACAACTTTTCTCGCTTGGAGCGCTACAAGACCCAAGGGCGGATCCAGACCAGATTTTCGGGGGGGGCCATGTCAGAGTCGGAGGGTATTACATTCGAAATTTCAGAGCCTCAGAATTTTTTTTGAAGAGTGCTTGCTTTTAAGCAGCTTTTTAGGGGTTTATAGTAACTTAGAGGATATCCAGGGCCCGTGCCATTGTTTTAGAAAGTGGGGGGGGATGAAACCTTTTTGTAGGGGCATAACAATACTTAAGTTTCACGAGGTGTTTGGCTCCCAATTTTCCGAGTATAACATAAATAAAATGCGAAACTTTGTTAAAATTAAAAAGATTTCATTAGGTAATACTAGCTTGAAAGCAAAAGGGGGGTCTGGGGGTCCTCCTCCAGAAAATTTTTGAAATTTGGCTTCAAATAGTAACTTTTTTTACTCAATTTTTGTACATTTGGTACCCATTGGATAACACCTAAAGAGGGCAACTTTCTTGTACTCCTAAAAGGAGAGGAGAGAAATAAGTTCAAGGAGAAAACAGTAAATAAGTAACCATGAGAAACTGATAGGGGGTCTGGGGGGTAACCTCCGAGAAAAATTTTGAAACTTTGCCTCCAAAAATAAAGTTTCAGCTCATTTTGAAAGCATGTAAACCACAGAATTTTCAAGGATGAAATTATAAATAGATGCCAAATTTTGAAAAGGGCTGGGGGTCCTCTCCCAGAAAATTTTTGCAAATGCGCCCTTTTAAACTATAGTATTCATCTATTTTAAAACTTCCCAAAAGAGAACAGCTTCTTTTAAGCGGAAGAATTCTCAAGGAAAAAACACTCTAAAACAGATGTCACATGTCAAAATATTAAAGGGGGGATTGGGGGTTCTCCCCCAGAAAATTTTTGAATTTTAGCATTAAGAAAGTGTTTTTTAAGTATTTGTTAGGGTTTCTCGGGGGGGGCCATGGCCCCCAGGGCCCCCCCTCTGGATCCGCCACTGACAAGACCCACCTATATCACCCACCGCCTTCAACACTGTGGATATGCTTTGCCAGTTGGTCCAGTACTGCCATCTGGATTTGCAATGATTTCTGTACTCGACTAAGCCTGTATAAGTATCTAGTAAGCCGTGGTACTGTGGTACTACAATGGGCCTATTAAAAATTTAGATGTGTGAGTAGAGAAAATAGGAAAAAAGCGATTAAGGGAAGGAAAACTAGAATCAGGGGGATTGAAAAGTATGAGGAGAAAGTAGGATATAGGAGGAAGATTAATAGAAAGGGTTGATATGGGGAGGAACTGTATCCCATATTACGAGCATCAGAATTAGAACAAATAGTAACCTTAACATCTAACACTACACTACTATCTCCGTTCGACAAGCTTTGAGAATCTCGATCCTGGGTGATAGGATCTATGTAGGTAGAAGCTTATTTGATTGGTTCCTATAAAAAGATCAAAACCATTCAAATGAGCTTCTGCAACGATCCGATCGCCAAGAATCGGGATTCCCAAAAATTGGCGAACGGAGATAGTAGTGGTTGATGATATTAAGGACGAGATAAAAAAAGGTACGGAGTGTATTTGGACGGCCAAAACGGCTGTTGGCCCTTGCGCCGTAGGTCTCGCGGTTACGTAGCAGTCCCCCGCGCTACAACCAGAACCGTTGTCGTGTAAATAAGAGTAGAGTTTGGTTGTATAATGGCCGTCCAATAGACAGCGCCAAAAATGTAAGATGGAAAGGGGTGGGAACAAGAGAGCCTATACTAGATTGCAACTTAACTTGACCCTACGATGTCACTAATAAATAAAGTAGTTGATATTGCGGTGTCTGAATTTTGAGTGAAGTAAAGAACGTCAATTTAAAAATATGATTATTTTGTTAAACCCATGTATATATATAGTGCTTTTCAATCACGATTTGCGTACCGAAACTCCTCCTATCAACCCAATACGCTTCGTATTTACCGATTTCTCCTTCCGCATTTGTGACGTACTGGGTCAAGAAACGTTGCAACCAAGTATAGATAGTGTGATTAAGGCATGCTTATTATGATTGATCATAAAGATTCAATTAAGAGGGAAAGGTCTAAGTATAAGATATGGGGAGCATAAAGTAAAGGGAAGCGTGAAGAATTGAAGAGGAGACATAAAGAGTAAGGTGAAATGAAGATATAGGAGAAATTTAATAGTAGAAATATGAGGATACAAGTGAGGGCAGACTAGTAGAAAAAAAAAGGAAAAATGCATTAAAGAAGGGGAGAGAGGAGGATAATAAGGGTAGCGATGGAAATGACAGTAAGATTGGGATAAAAGACGGTGAGATGGAGGTAAAAAAAAGTTCGGGAGGGATGGGGATAAATGTGGAAGATTGTAGAGGATGGTAAGATGTGGAAAATGTAGAGCACATGACAGCGAGAGGGAATGTGATGGGCAGGGTATAGAGCAGTGTTTACCAACCCCACCAAAGCCTTTCTAAATTTTCCATGCCCCCATATCCTTTATTTTTTTCGAAATTCCTTCTTGAAAAGTAAATAAAAGCTCGTGATCCATGCCCCACCCTGGGGGGCAATTTGGTTAAAAATTTTCAAATTGACCCCTTAGAAATTCAAATTGCCCCCCGGTGGGGCGTGCTCCCAACGTTGGGAAACACTGGTATAGAGAGTTCGAAAAAGAGGGTAAAGAAAGGGAGGGAAACATGAAGTGGAAGGAAATGGGAAAGGGATAAAGGAATAAATAGGAAGTGAGGAGAATAATTGATGTGAAATTAAATGGAAAGGGAGAGAAACATTGATGGAATAGATGGACAGGAGAAAGAAAGGTAGGGGATTGTTTCCAATCAGGATTTGTGTTGAACGAACTATTAATCCCCGCTCTATCATTAAAAAAAATTATGTTTATATGATATAATAATTCAGGAATTATCTTTAAAGGTAGTGAAGATAGCTGCTAAGAAATTTTCTGCAGAACATTCTCTTTATGTTTGAGGAAATTAAGTGTTATGTAAAAAAATAATAGTTGCCATTTAACTTAAAATTGATTTTACTATAATAAAAAATGGAAAAGTATCCGGGGGAAGGGATACTTTCTCTCGGAGGCGTTTTGTTTTACTTTTAGGAGGGATACCCAACCTCTAGGTACTGAATTAACCTAGGTAAGAAACTGTAGAAACGTTAATAATTTAAGTTAATAATAATAAGGCTAGTAATTTAAGTGTAAAGAAATTAAATCTTTTAGGTTTGAAAGTTTATTAGCTGCTGTAGGAATGCGGAGAAGTTACCAAGGTAAGAATCATGGTAAAAATAAAAATATAATGAAAAATCAGTGTTTACAGTTTGGGACAAGGTTACTTTTTAAATTTTTGTAAAACGTACCAAATTACTTATTTTATCGTTTTTAAATAGTGTAAAGAAATTTAATTATTGAAATATCTGACCCGCTTCTAGAGGTTGTGGTAACCCGATTAGTCAAAAATTGTATAACATATGATAAGTCTAACAGCAACTTTGATACGCATAATAGAATAGTAATATTAGTAGTTACAATCTGATTAATAAGGTGCCACTAGTTTTACAAAAATAATTTAATTTTTTTAAAGACACCGTCTATTTCCCCGGCAGATATATTCTCTAACTCTAGTCCTGTTTACCCGGCACTTGCTCGATAACGGTTCTGATTGGAGCGCCGGGACCGCGAGACTTGGCGGTTTCATCGTCCAAATAGACACTACCTTTTTTTTAAATGCTTGAAAAATTTTATAAATTTAGTTGACTATAAAATAAGTGGATTGTGAAACAAGTAGGGGCTATATATGTTATGCGTATCAAAGTCCGAAGTTGAGGAGATTAAACTTTGGAACAGCTTTAGAAAAGGTCAATTTATGACCAACAACCATTGAAATCTAATTGTTAATATTATTATTAAATATAATATTGTTAGATATCTTATAGTATGATTAGATCTATACTGAAAATACTTGATAATGTTGATGGGGGAGTTGTGGTTAACAAGACTGCAAGCGGACTTTTTCTAAAGCTGTATCTAAACTTTTAAATACCACATCTGTGACCAACAATATAGCTGAATCCTCTTGTTTTCATCAAATGTTGGATTGTGGAAGGGTTCGAATTGCATAATTTTTCTCAATTCATATATAGTATTTTTTGTAAGATGCCGAATCAAATAAGGTTTCAGCTATAAAGGTGGTCAGTGTAAGAGTTCGAAACAAATAATTATCCTCCATTCAGGTACAGTGGTGCTGTGTGTGAGGGTTTGAATCAAATAATTTTTCTCCATTCAGCTACAGTGTTGCTGTGTGTGAGGGTTTGAATCAAATAAATTTCCTCCATTCAGCTACAGTGTTGCTCTGGGTGAGGACTAAACAAATAATTTTCCTCCATTCAGCTACAGTGTTGATCTGTCTGAGGGCTTGATTCAAATAAAATTCCTCAATTCAGCTACACTGTTCGGATGTGTGAAGGTTCGAATCAAATAATTGTCCTCAATTCAGCTACAGTGTTGCTCTGTGTGAGGGTCTGAATTAAATAAATTTACTCAATTCAGCTACAGTGTTGAGGTGTGTGAAGGGCCGAAGCAAATAAAATTCTTCAATTCAGCTACACTGTTCGGGTGTGTGAGGGTCTGAATCAAATAATTTACCTCAATTCAGCTACATTGTTGGGGTGTGTGCGGGCCCGATCAAATAATTTTCCTCAATTCAGCTACATTGTTGGGGTGTGTGAGGGCCTGAATCAAATAATTTTCCTGAATTCAGCTACAGTGTTGGGGTGTGTAAGGGACGCATCAAATAATTTTCCTCAATTCAGATACAGTATTGCTCTGTGTGAGGGTATGAATCAAATAATTTTCCTCAATTCAGCTACAGTATTGCTCTGTGTGAGGGCCCGAATCAAATAATTTTCCTCAATTCAGCTACAGTGTTAGGGTGTGTGAGGGCCTGAATCAAATAATTTTCCTGAATTCAGCTACAGTGTTGGGGTGTGTAAGGGACGCATCAAATAATTTTCCTCAATTCAGATACAGTATTGCTCTGTGTGAGGGTATGAATCAAATAATTTTCCTCAATTCAGCTACAGTATTGCTCTGTGTGAGGGCCCGAATCAAATAATTTTCCTCAATTCAGCTACAGTGTTGGGGTGCGTAAGGGTCCGAATCAAATAATTTTCCTTAATTCAGCTACAGTGTTGGGGTGTGTGAGGGCCCGATCAAATAATTTTCCTCAATTCAGCTACAGTATTGCTCTGTGTGAGGGCCCGAATCAAATAATTTTCCTCAATTCAGCTACAGTATTGCTCTGTGTGAGGGCCCGAATCAAATAATTTTCCTCAATTCAGCTACATTATTGCTCTGTGTGAGAATCCGAATCAAATAATTTTCCTCAATTCAGCTACAGTGTTGGGGGCGTGAGGGTCCGAATCAAATAATTTTCCTCAATTCAGCTACAGTATTGCTCTGTGTGAGGGCCCGAATCAAATAATTTTCCTCAATTCAGCTACAGTGTTGGGGTGCGTGAGGGTCCGAATCAAATAATTTTCCTTAATTCAGCTACAGTGTTGGGGTGTGTGAGGGCCCGATCAAATAATTTTCCTCAATTCAGCTACAGTATTGCTCTGTGTGAGGGCCCGAATCAAATAATTTTCCTCAATTCAGCTACAGTGTTGGGGTGCGTGAGGGTCCGAATCAAATAATTTTCCTTAATTCAGCTACAGTGTTGGGGTGTGTGAGGGCCCGATCAAATAATTTTCCTCAATTCAGCTACAGTATTGCTCTGTGTGAGGGCCCGAATCAAATAATTTTCCTCAATTCAGCTACAGTGTTGGGGTGCGTGAGGGTCCGAATCAAATAATTTTCCTTAATTCAGCTACAGTGTTGGGGTGTGTGAGGGCCCGATCAAATAATTTTCCTCAATTCAGCTACAGTATTGCTCTGTGTGAGAATCCGAATCAAATAATTTTCCTCAATTCAGCTACAGTGTTGGGGGCGTGAGGGTCCGAATCAAATAATTTTCCTCAATTCAGCTACAGTATTGCTCTGTGTGAGGGCCCGAATCAAATAATTTTCCTCAATTCAGCTACAGTGTTGGGGTGCGTGAGGGTCCGAATCAAATAATTTTCCTTAATTCAGCTACAGTGTTGGGGTGTGTGAGGGCCCGATCAAATAATTTTCCTCAATTCAGCTACAGTATTGCTCTGTGTGAGGGCCCGAATCAAATAATTTTCCTCAATTCAGCTACAGTGTTGGGGTGCGTGAGGGTCCGAATCAAATAATTTTCCTTAATTCAGCTACAGTGTTGGGGTGTGTGAGGGCCCGATCAAATAATTTTCCTCAATTCAGCTACAGTATTGCTCTGTGTGAGGGCCCGAATCAAATAATTTTCCTCAATTCAGCTACAGTGTTGGGGTGCGTGAGGGTCCGAATCAAATAATTTTCCTTAATTCAGCTACAGTGTTGGGGTGTGTGAGGGCCCGATCAAATAATTTTCCTCAATTCAGCTACAGTATTGCTCTGTGTGAGAATCCGAATCAAATAATTTTCCTCAATTCAGCTACAGTGTTGGGGGCGTGAGGGTCCGAATCAAATAATTTTCCTCAATTCAGCTACAGTATTGCTCTGTGTGAGGGGACGAATCAAATAATTTTCCTCAATTCAGCTACAGTGTTGGGGTGCGTGAGGGTCCGAATCAAATAATTTTCCTTAATTCAGCTACAGTGTTGGGGTGTGTGAGGGCCCGATCAAATAATTTTCCTCAATTCAGCTACAGTATTGCTCTGTGTGAGGGCCCGAATCAAATAATTTTCCTCAATTCAGCTACAGTGTTGGGGTGCGTGAGGGTCCGAATCAAATAATTTTCCTTAATTCAGCTACAGTGTTGGGGTGTGTGAGGGCCCGATCAAATAATTTTCCTCAATTCAGCTACAGTATTGCTCTGTGTGAGGGCCCGAATCAAATAATTTTCCTCAATTCAGCTACAGTGTTGGGGTGCGTGAGGGTCCGAATCAAATAATTTTCCTTAATTCAGCTACAGTTTTGGGGTGTGTGAGGGCCCGATCAAATAATTTTCCTCAATTCAGCTACAGTATTGCTCTGTGTGAGGGCCCGAATCAAATAATTTTCCTCAATTCAGCTACAGTATTGCTCTGTGTGAGGGCCCGAATCAAATAATTTTCCTCAATTCAGCTACAGTATTGCTCTGTGTGAGAATCCGAATCAAATAATTTTCCTCAATTCAGCTACAGTGTTGGGGGCGTGAGGGTCCGAATCAAATAATTTTCCTCAATTCAGCTACAGTATTGCTCTGTGTGAGGGCCCGAATCAAATAATTTTCCTCAATTCAGCTACAGTGTTGGGGTGCGTGAGGGTCCGAATCAAATAATTTTCCTTAATTCAGCTACAGTGTTGGGGTGTGTGAGGGCCCGATCAAATAATTTTCCTCAATTCAGCTACAGTATTGCTCTGTGTGAGGGCCTGAATCAAATAATTTTCTTTTTCAATCCAATTCAATTTTCTGAATCAAATAATGCTCGTGTAGGGCCTAATTTCGTCTACTTTTAGTTGCAGTTACGTAAACTCGATATATTTGGTACGAGCTGTGCTACTAGGGTTGTTGGTTTACGGAGGAAATCGGAGTATGCCAAGAATCATAATTGCTAATAGAAACAATGAAAGAGAAGTGCATAATGGACATTTTTTATTTTTTACTTTTCATTCATGCAATGGGAATGCATATTTTAAGAAGATTAAGCCTTATTTTGACATTTATTAATAGTCCAATACAGAGAAACACCCCAAGCAGCACAAGATTCATCCAATATTTTTCAAGTGCGGACTAATTTCGTTTACCTCTATACTAGACTGCAACTTAAGTTGATCCTAGGACGTCACTAATAAACAAAGTAGTTCCTCTCGCGGTGTCTGAATTTTGAGTGAAATAAAGAACGCCAATTTAAAAATATGATTATTTTGTTAAACCCTTGTATTTATAGTGCTTTTCAATCACGATTTGCGTATACCGAAACTCCTCCTAACAATCTAATAGGCTTCGTGTTTACCGATTTCTCCTTCCGCATTTGTGACGTACTGGGTTCAAGAAACTTTGCAACCAAGTATAGTTGCAGTAACGTAAACGTGACATATTTGACCAGGGCGGTTTCATCTTCTCCCTTGAACTACGAAAAAGAAATTGCTACGTCATAGAAATGAAAATAGCAGAAACCGTTTCTCGATTTAAAGGTCTCACTTAATCTTTTTAATCTAATTTAAGGTTACTGAATCTCCGCTGGAGCAGTCGTAGGTAGGGATTGTTTCCCGGGATCCTGTAGAATTTTAAGGCCGGGACACGTCCCGGGATTTCTCAGTCCGTCCCGGGATTCCCTCAAAATTTTAAATTTCTTTAACGCTGCTAAAAACGCTTGGAAATCGTTCCTGATTGCATGAACAATTATTTCCTTTCCTTGGAAAATACTTATAAATTAGAGGAAATGAGGTGGTTTAAGTTTAAGTCAATCACTGCTGAATTAAATTATCTTCCAATTCCTTAGAACTTTACAGCTAAAAAGCAATGAACAAGGAAATCGCCGATTTGTATAATACATACAATGCTCGCATGTTGACATAAATGGTGCAACTTAGTTACTCATCAACTTTTTTCATTCTTTAGTATGTTAGTGATAAGAGATAGATACAAATCGTAATAACTCCAAGCACGAGGCCATTTTCAACCACAAAGCATTGATCGTAATTCTAGCATATATGTTAGAAACTCATAATCTTTATTTATGTGATCAATAATTATTTTTGAGGATAGTTTGAACCTTATTTCCGAATGAATACAGTACTCGTGATCTCAATAAGTCGTCAGCTTTTAAAGAGATTACACGTTTTGAAGATCGGGCTGAGAATATTCTGATTTTGTATTATGGCAGAAAAGGCTAGTACATTTGCATGGAGCACTTCATAAAAAGGCCAAACTCTGAAGCAAAATGCAAAAAGTGTTCTTTGATAATTAAGTGTAAAGGAGGTTCTACGAGTGGTTTGCTCCGACATTTAAAAAACTAACATTCATAGGGTTCCCTCTGCTATCTACATATCTTTATGGGAATTCAAAAGCATTTTTAGGGTAAGTACACTTTTAACTAGAGTATTTTTAAAACAAATTTAAAATATTAAGTTCGGTGTCATTTCATAAGGTTTTATGGGATATATGTGTGTACTATTATAATGAGTGAATATAAAATTGCAAAAAAATATTTTAATATCATTTAAGAAATTTTAAAGCCTAGAACTGAAAAATTGTAGCATTAAAAATTAATAATTTCTCCCCATATTTTTTTTCTAATTTAGTCTTTATGCAAGTTTTGATTTTACAGCCAAAAAAAATTTTTTTCCTTGAAATTCTGGCATTAATTAAATTTTCGGGATTTCCCGGGATGATGTCGAATTTTATCCCGAAATCCCGGGATGACCAAAATGCCCTAAAACGACAATCCCTAGTCGTAGGATGCTTGCGTAACATGCGGCGTTTCCTGGGTTTAATCCCCAGTTATTATTTTATTAAATTTTCCAAAGTCCACACCCATGAGCAAGGCGTCGTATCGGACTCCGCTCGTCCTCTTTAAAGCCCAAGATATGTTATTTTTATACAGGGTGTCCCAAAAAAGACTGACACATTTTATAAATCAATAACTCAAAAAGATAAAAATATGCGGTTTCTTGCCCCCTACTTGTGAGACCAAAGAATTATCATCCTAGAATTTTCGACTTTAGTTTCAAAATTTTAACTAGATGGCAGCACAAGAAGTTTTTGAGGGATTTAGGGAAAAAGTATCGGAATAATCCCTGTTAACTTGTGATAGGAAAACCCACAGAGTACTAGAACAGAGAGTCCACGGCTATAGGCCATAATGGACATCGAAAAAGCGTGACATATTGTTATAGGTTGGGAGAATTTAGTACTTTTCATTCCGGAGTTCCCGGTACCTTATCCATCCCGGTGTTCCCGGTACCTTTTTCCTCCCGGTGTTCCAGGTACCCTTTTCCTCCCGGTGTTCCCGGTACCTTTTTCATCGGCATAATATTACTTCATTATCAGAAAAAAATCCCGCAGACGAATTTAGTCGACAACTTCAAAGAGAAATTGAAAATGTTCCCATTTGGCTATTTTGACGTATTTCCCGATAAAAAAATAAGAACAACCACACAAAGAATAAGTCTTTAACATTCCTGCTGTTAATTGAATAATATCTCGTTACGCTATCATGGAAAAAATAATGATGGAGAATAAAAAATTGACCTAGTTTTTTTACCAACTTTCTTAAAACTACACTAAAATAATAGAGCATTTTCAATCACATGACTCGGACCTAACAAACGGCCTTAGCAACAGAAGATGTTACAGTTTTTTGCCCTACAGAGGTTAACAGTTACAGAAAATGACTAGCCGTGGAATTCATCTATAGAGCATTTTCAATCACATGACTCGGACCTAACAACGGCCTTAGCAACAGAAATGTTACAGTTTTTTGCCCTACAGAGGTTAACAGTTACAGAAAATGACTAGCCGTTGAATTCTTCTATTGGAGCATTTGCAATCACGTGATCCCATACCTAAAAACCGCCTTAGCAACAGATAAACAACGGCCTTAGCAACAGTTAAAGCCCTACAGAAGGTACCGTGTTAAAAGAAATTAACCGGTTCTGACGTCACCTGAAAACACTCTATTGGTGCATTTGCAATCACGTGATCCCATACCTAAAAACCGCCTTAGCAACAGATAAACTACGGCCTTAGCAACAGTTAAAAGCCCTACAGAAGGTACCGTGTTAAAAGAAAATAACCGGTTGTGACGTCACCTGAAAACACTCTTTTCAAGTTTTGTTACTAGTATTAACATTAATTTTAACAGTCTAAACATTCAGATTCAACTTAAAGTTTCAAGGAAAACAAAGTTTTTAATTGTAAAATACCGTCAAAATTTTTTATAAGGACAGTTTTCAATTTTTTAAATTATTAATAACCTTTTTATAACAATTTCAGTCAAGAATCAAGAAGAAGAGATGGAATTAGGAAAGTAGGCAAGAGATAAAAAAAAACAAAAAACAAACAAATTTTATTTACAAAAGAAATACAAGTAATAGAAGAAACATGTGATATGCCAAGGGGAAATGCTCTTCCCGTACAGGCATAAGAGAAATATATTCATAACATAAATAAAGAAAAAAAAAATAATAGACACTATATAGAAACACTTAAAAAATGGCAAAAAAGCTGGATAACATTATTAAGTAAAATGCTTCAAAGTGAAAAATATATATCAACGTCGTCAATGTTTAATAGAAATTCAAATAATAATCTTTTAAATGTTGAATATTTACTAATACTAATTAAGTGTACAGGTAGACTATTGAACAGTTTAGGGGCAAGGTAATAAAAATGTCTACAAAATATGTCCTTGGAGAAACTTGGAATTTCAAAAGTGTCTGTGGATCGAGTATTATATTGTATACTTTTCACTTTAAATTGGGATTTATTCCGGTAAATATAAAGTAAAATACGAAAGTAAGCGTTATGTCGAAATGGTAGCAACTTAAGGGATCTAAATCTAAGGGGGCTAGATTGGGGCCTAAAAATTTTGAAGCATTTATTTTGTATAGATATTAACGGTTGAAGTAAAAAGTATTAAAGGTAGTAAATGTAGAAGGTGACGGAGATAAATGTAGTTGGTGGTAAATAAGAAGAAATAATTGAAACTTCTATCTGGAATAATGCTTACTTTTAGGCTTGAAAATTCAATCCTTTTTCAGATAGGATTCAAGCTTGCCGTGGTACAACTATATACTTTAAATACAGCTACACTACGGTATTTTTCAAGTTTGATGCAGGTTTATCAAGCTTGAGCGCTGCAGCTTGATTCAATCTTAGGGCGAGAGCGCACGGGCGACTTTTGTCACGGTGACAAAGAAAAAAACAACGTTGCTAAGGCTGTTGTTAGGGGCAGGAAATAAAAGCATCCAATAGAAGCATTCGCACATGACATCACTGGAGGATAAAAACAACGTTGCTAAGGCCGTTGTTAGGTAAAGTCATGTGATTGAAAATGCTCTATTGTTTTCTAGTGATATTTTTGATACTAGTAATCCTGGTCGCCGTGACTTTAGTCACTCGTGCGCGCCCAGCCTTACTGTGCTATCTGGGCAACATCAATGCAAGGCAAAAAGGATTCTTTAACATAGAAGCTTCCATAGACCAGTAGTGGTTCCCAAAGTGGATGGTACCGCCCCCAAGGGGGCGTTGAAGAATTCTAGGGGATGTTGATGAGGGGGCGTTGGCTACTTTTAAACTATTGCTTAATGTCATTTTTATGCATGAAAAAAACATTCAAAAATCCCGTAAAAGTAGCTTAAAATCACTGTTTAATAAGCTGAAATTCAAAAATTTTCTGGGGGAGGCTCCCAGACCCCTCTTTTATCAATGGTTTGATGTATCAATAATTTAAATAACTTTTAAGCTGAAAACAGGAAATTTTCAGGTGGGGATACCAAATATCCTTTGGAAGTAGCAAAGGGGGTATACGCCCTGTTCGCTATTCAAAATTAAGTAAAGAATTATTTTTGAATCAAATTTTATAAAAAGGTCGAGTCTATAGTACTATCCTAATTATTTCTAATTAAATTTTAAGGTGCATAGAAAACTTAACTTTAAATGGTGTTTCTCGCATTTCCACGTTTTTCTGTAATAAAATATCTCAAAATTAATTAAGAATATTTTTTTTTTTGAGAAAACCCAAGCGTATTTTTGGATTCAAGAGAGAATTTTCAATAAGTTAAAATTGAAAACTTTGAATTTTAAGTGATGCTGCAATTCTCTAAACCATTTCGCACTCTATTTTTTCTTTGAACTCTATGATTCAGATTCTTATTGAAGTTGTTAACGTTGATTACTTAAAAAAAAAAAGATATTTTAAGATTCTAAAAGTTTGTTCTGATTTAGACCCTCAATTTAAAACCAAGAAAAGCTACCACGACGATTAACGAATAATTTTTAACAATGCAATTTTATTTAAAGGAAGGTTGCTGAATTTGAAATATTCTTCCTAATTTTCTAAGTGGTGATTATCGATAAATTCGAAAAATATTCCCTTCAGGTATAATTGCACCAAAAATGTAAACAAAGTAGGCAAGATGTGTTATACATTCAAAATGTAATAATATGATATCACTGTTTCAGTATGAAACTTCGTGTATAGTTTATTTATGACCAAACTAATGTATTATTAGTAGCAAGGTAGATATGCCTTGGCCTTTCTGTAAATGTTAAGTAAGTCCATTGTTTTGTGCTAACAAGGAAACGTTCTCAGGGTGAACTCACAGAATTGGATGAAAATTTTACAGGCATTGATGGCTAAAAAAAACTTACTGTGAAAAAATTAGCTGCTAAATTTCATTAGGAAAGGAGTAAATTAACTTTGAAAATTGGGTTCTGAGATGCCAACCACAGAGTACTAGAACAGAGAGTCCACGGCCATAGGCCATAATGGAAATCGAAAATCAGGACATCTTGTTACAGGTTGGGAGATGTGTGGCGCTGGGATCGCACTAAACTCACTAGCGTCTGGATCCAGTCTGAATCGTTCGCCGACTGCCTATGGGAGATCGAAAGCACCTTTTTGCGCATGCGCTGAGTTCTAATTTGCGAGAGGTTTAAGCGGCTGGCATACGTTCCAGACTCTAGAGTGGCGCCCTCACATCAGTAACGCATTTGAAAATAGCCTCGTGGACCCTCTGTTAGGATATTTCTCTGTGATGCCAACCACACACATTCAGCTAACACCACTTGGCGAATTTTCTATCAGATGGGATGATTAAATTTGTATTTAACGTGAAATTGAGATATTTTGTTATAAGTACTTCAGAATATCCATTGAAACAACAGTTATTTTAGTTAATGTCCTTCCCTTTAATTTAATTTTCCTCCTTTAATTCATTTTTAATCCTTTTTTGCATTTGATGAACCTTTTTTTTATTCGCTCATTTAAACTACTTCAGAGAAAACGCGGCCAGTTTATTCTAGCATTTTGGCACAGAGCCAAAGGAAGCATCCTCGCCTAGTAGGGTTACATTTGGCGTTAAATATGATAATTTTTAATAATTTTTTACAGCTTTTCTACTGTAATTTAGCAGCTAATTTTTTTACAGAAGGTGTTTTGAGTCATATACTAACCCCTGTAAAATTTTCGTCCAATAGACGACATTAGTGTGACGTCACTTGCTTGTTTGGAAACGTTGATTCTATCCGTGATTGGAAGTAAATCCGTACGGAACCAATCACGGATGGAATCAACGTTTCCAAACAAGCAAGTGACGTAATGCAGGGGTTCTCAATTTGTTTTCACCGCGGCACCCTTGGCAGGCTAAAAAAATTTCGAGGCACCCCTAAAAAATTTGATTGAGAGATGGGCAGAATCTATACTAGATTTTTAAGTCAATGGTCAAATACTCTACTACTCTACTCACCTAAACGTATTTTCTTAAAAGTACTTGGAACTATGAGTACTCTAAACCGGAGCATCGATATAAAAAAAAATTGGATTTATTTCGTCTTATAATAGGAATATCCATAAGGGCCGACTTCAGTAAAATATTGAGGGGGCCCAATATTAGACTATTAAGAGCATAAAATTCATTCATGACGCCCTCCTGGCGACCGGAATACTTCGTACTGTGCTGTTTTTGTAAAAAGATATTTGGCGTTCCTAGCACTATTTTTTGAATAGAAGGAAAAACGACAGAACATGAAAAAAAGCAGGATTATTTAAAATTTTGACAACTTTTTGATTATTGGCGCGGCACCCCTGGTATAGGCTCGCAGCACCCCAGGGTGCCGCGGCACCCAATTTGAGAACTGCTGACGTAATGACTAATGTCGTCTATTCTGTGAGTTCACCCTAGAGAACGTTTCTCTGTAAGCAGGCACGGATCCAGCAGGTCTCAAAGGGGAGGGCACTTTTTGAGGACCACCTCTACCTTTGCACGCAAAATAGACTAAATTTTACTTTTTTCTATAAAGATCCCCCTAATGAATTTTATTTTTGAACCCCAACATGTTTGATAAACAGTATAAGCGAAACTATTTTTGAACCTATGATCGGGATCTGAACCTTGTATGGGGACATCCATAAATTACGTGAGGTCAAAAAGGGGGGGGGGGAGGGGTTTGGAAAAATCTCATCACGGGGGGAGGGGGTCGATTAAAATCTCACGTCAACTTTTTAAGTTAGAAATTATACGATTTTCCTTGTTTTTTAAGTTTGAGAAAGGAAAATCATTTTTAAAAAGTTGTAGGTAAATCTCACGTGGGGGGAGGGGGGGTCCAGCAAAATCTCACCAAGGGGGGAGTGGGGGTCTAGATTTTGGAAAAAACACCTCACGTAATTTATGGATGTCCCCTAACTGTCTTTTAAGAACGCAAATTTTTTATGGGGTCTGGGGATCCTCCCCTTTAAAATTGTAGGGATTTTGACTCTGAATAATTCATTTTTGATCCGCACAGGCGCTTGATGAACGAAAAAAGTTTGGAGAATCTGGGGAAAGTGACACCTTGGGCTAAAAAAAAGGGGCCAAGAAGGGAAAATGAAGAGAAAAAAAAAGAAAATAATTATCTTTTTTTTAAATGACAAAAAAAAATTCTTGGTCTTTCAAAATCTACTTTGTTTTTTACGCCTTTTCTCTCTTTTTCCCATATTTCCCTTACTTTTTCAGCCCAAGGAGGGGGCATTTTCCGAAGTGCCCCCCCATTGAATCGGCGTCTGGTTGAAATGTATTTTGAAATATTAAAAAGCCGTCTTATACCATTTTGTTACCTGCTAATCAATTATTTTTCTTGCAGGGATAATGACACAATACTCCTATCTCTATATAATGAGCTATATGAACTCAATTTGTTGTCAATAATTTGTTTCATGTCAATAAATTTTTTTTTATATTTTAATGAATACAGGGTGGGCAAAAAGTCAGTACAACTTTTGAAAATTCAAAAAAAAGAAAAAGAGGTTTTTAGTCCCTTCAGTCTTAGGGATTTTTTAAGGCAATAAAACATTTTGTTCAAAATTATGATGATAGATAGTTTCTATGGAACTTTCAAAAGTGTATCGACTTTTTGCCTACCCATGAATAAAGTTATGGAGTGGTTGGTTGTCCTTCATACACACTCAAATTCATAAAATTAGAAAAAAGCCTCGAACCGAAAATTTTACAAACAAATTCAATAAAATTGAAAATAAATTAAACAAACATATATTTTAAAAATTAAAAAAAAAATCTTTTTTTATTAGATAAAAGTTTTATTTTTAAGCTATAGTCAGGTTGTATATGAAACTCAAACTTAAAAAATAATCTGTAAAGATCGATGCTTTTTTTTAAAGAGAATTGGAGTTATTCAAGATAAAAGAGCTGTAAAACTTTTTTTTTTTTTCAAATTTTTAAAAAAAATCACCAAAAAATTCAAATAAATAAATTTTCATGTTTCTTTCACAGTAAAGAATAACCCCTAAAAGTGTTAGTGAAATTCACACATGAGGGTCAGGTTGCAGGTTGACACAGGATACACAAAATTCATACAAAAAATAAACTAGAAACATAATTGAGAAAAATAAGACTTGGATAACACACACTGCATGTTTCTTATTGTTTACAATATCGATATTGTAACAATCGATTCGAAACCGATTGTCGATTTTCGATTGTTCGATCGAAATTAATAATCTCCAGTAGCTCTAAAATTCTCGGAGAGATGTGAGCGAATGGCCTGGTCGTGAAGATCGTGATGCTACTAATCAAAAGGACCCGGGTTCAAAGCATGCCTACCACTTTTTTTCAAATTTTGAATTTATATATTAACTTTAAATTATTAAAATAAACCAGAGGCTTCAGGAACGGATGGTACGGTTGGTTAACGCACTGCCGTCTGAGGTAGGTGACAGTTGTTCACAAGAGATTTCGGGTTCGATCCTCGGGATTTTTTTTTTTAAATGGTGAAGTATCAACTTCAAATTAATTACAAGACTGTCGTAGCTGCAGGAACGGATGGCTTGGTGGTTAGCACACCAGACTGCCATCCGAAAGGCCCTCAGATCGAATCTGAGCCTTCTCAGCGGGTAAAACACTCGGAAATAAATACTGATTGGTATTTATAAATTTTCCTGCTTAATTCACGGGGGGTCTTAATATTTTTAATTTTCAACGTTAACTGTAACCGTAACAGTAAAATTAATTGAAAATATTACTATTTTTGATGACTTTTACACTCTTTTTTGTAACATTTCAAGACTTTAACTCTTTTGCCTACGACGGAAACTGAAAGAATGTAGGAGTCTTAGAAATGAGGAGGACAGTGTATAGATTCTCCCATCCTCAAACCCCTGCCGCCAACCCAGCCGTTTCATTTAACTTAGGATTTTTATCCTAATTTAATAAGTGGTAGCAAAATGTCCGTCGGGGTTAATGAAGATGCTCTACTTATTATTTTTTTCTTAATTTAAAAAGTGGTGACTAAAAACCACATCCACTAATGCGAAACCGTTTAAGAATATAATTATAATTACTTCTAAACTAAAATTTCACAGGTTAAGGAAAGAATGGCTGGACTGTTACCCTATATTAACACAGCCATTCCAAATGCAGGTCAGATGGATCCCGATAAAGAGAGAATATTTTTGTGCTCTACTTAATATTTTTTTTTAATTTAAAAAGCGGTGACTAAAAACCACATCCACTAATGTTTAATAATCGAAACTGTTAATGAATGGATAACTTCTAAACTAATACTTTACAGGTTATGGAAAGAAGACCTGGACTGTTACCTTATATTAACAGAGCCATTCTAAACGCAGGACATAGATCCCGATACAAATTCGTTACTTTTGCTCTACTTAATAATTTTCACTTAATTTAAAAAGCGGTGACTAAAAAACACTACCGCCAAAATGAAATAATCCAATAAAATAATGATAATATCAAAGAATAAATTATCAGCATGTGCAGATATATTAAATTCATATGCCTTTATTTTTTCTACTTCAGACCAAGATGTACAATGCTAGAACACTATAAGTAATCTAAAAAAGATCCTTAAAATAAAACACCACGTAAAAATATTAAAAATAACTAAAATGCGTTTGTTTTAAATAATGTTTATTCAAAATGAAATATAAGAAACAAACATATCTACTGACAAATGAGGTCCTACATCATGTGATATATAAAAAAAACCCGAAAAATACTAGTTTCGTTAAACTATTAAGTATATCACAAAGAATATTCTTCACTTATAAGTACGCTAAAGGCCTTTACCTGTACCCTATGGCATTTTATCTCACAAACGATTACCTCGTACATTAAAAACCACTTCCATTACAGAAACCACACCAGAAATAATGAGTCAAAATCAGTACTTTTTCCTGAAAACAACATTAATTAGTTTTATGATTATTAATTAGAGGTCTTTTAGAAGATTTTATACTTAAGAATACATTTTCATATCAGAAGAGTTTTTAGGTTGTTATTTTTACCGAATCAGTACAGAAAAATCTTTATTTGCAAATACCTATAATACTTTTATTTGTAGTTTTAAAGCGGTGACTATTAGCTCTTCACAAACAGATTAAGTAAATCAATTTAAAACCTGGAGATTTATCCTTAATGTGAAAAACAATTAATGATGTTCATTTAGAGATTAACCTACATCACCTAGCTATATCACCTCTGAAATATAATGTGTTGATGACGGGTGTTGGTTTCCATTAAAACGCACAGTTTTTTAAAAATGAATAACATGCATAAACCATCTCATATAAATTACAATATCGTTCAAAATCACGAAATTTCCACCCAAAAGTAAATACAGCAGGTATAGTTCTTGTACATTCAGGGTATAACATTTACGAATGCAATCTCAGTAGTGTCATAGTCTGCCAATAAACTATCATAGAAGGTAAGAATTGCATTTCTCAATTTCCTTCACCTGCCGAAGACATTTACAAAAAGTTAACAGCAGTCCATTTTGGTTATACCAGGTTTTCCTTGCATTTCACACGAACATCACCTACTGACACATCAACACAAGTCTGTAAACAAGTTTCCGTGTTGTATCTATTGAATATGTCAATGTCCAACACTTGTCGTTGAAAAAGACTAAATACAACGTTCATCATTATGTAGCTGTTGAATTTTTCCTGCACAACGCCTATTAATACAAAACCATTAATGTATAGCACTGCTTGTGCATTGTAGAGTTTATTGGTGCGACACAAAATGAGGTTCCAATAGTCTCTACAACATTCAGTATCAGTGTCCTACTCCTATCAATTCAATAGAAAAACACAACTGCATGATTTTCTGCAGTGATAACAGCATGATAACTGCAGTGTCAAACACTACTAATAAAACACATCCAGAATATTAAAAGTTTGTCTTTGCTGAACCAATTGCGTTTCCATACACCAACACAGGCAACCCAACATGAATTAACAATAGTCTGGTACAGGTTGTACCTTTGTCACTTTTAATGTCCAACATGAAATGAGAGTAGTCAGTAACGTAGTTATCAGGTCTGCACCGATTGCCATATCACAATACCCAACATAAGTTGATAGTAGTCAGTAACAGACTATTCATGGTTTACCTATACCCATTCCAACATGAGTTGAGAGTAGTCAATTGCAGGTTACTGTCTGTCTATCACAAGTTGAGCTCTCGTGTTGCCAAGACAACAGGACTCTCCTCATTTTCAACGGGGGCATTGAATCACAAGTCCTCTTTGTTTATTATTTTAACAGTTCACTAATCCCAGCCTCCAACATATATGCATGCAACTGCATCAATTCCAAGAAGAAGACCGTGCTTGTGATCTCCAAAAATTCTGCCGATAATCCTCTGTCGGCTTTAATCCCCGCCAAATAATCATAACACGGTTTATCCCTATTTCAAATGAACCGGTCTTGTTTCTATAGCAACCATCACAACTAGGCGAGAGCTGATCTTGTGGTAGACAGACAGTACCGATGCTGTATCTAATATTGTCCTTTCATAGAGTCCAAGAAGTTTCAAAACATGACTAACAACTCCACCATTGTCCTCAAACGATCTCCGTGATCGTGATCGAGGTCTTCCTGACCTCGCAGGGGCTGATCCATCCTCCGAACACCCTCTCCAGCTCCCTGCCGACCGCCATGGTGAGTCTGTCCTGGTTCAGCGCCCCGATCACCTGTATTCCCAAGGGCAGCCCCTTGTCTCCCAGCCCCAAGGGGCACTGCGTGACCGGCAGCCCCAGGATGTTGAAGATGACGCTGTAGCCGATGTTGAAGGGTCGGAAGAGCATCTCCATGTGGTAAGGGGCGGTGTCTGGGTATGTGGGGTAGAGGAAGACGCCGTCCTCCCCCAGAAGGTCGTTGAATTCCTGGAGCAGCTCGTCGCGGAGTTGGAAGAAGGGGTCGGCGAGCTTGACGTCGAAGTTGCGGATGTACCTGTGGAGAGACCATACGGGATCAAGCAACGTTCAAATTTATTTGAGTTACGGTAAGACCAATTATTATAGAGTGTTGGACGAATTGCAAAAAGAGCTTAGAGTGGCTTTATTTGTTTCTTCGCAATCTGTCCAATTGGTCTCGCCGAATTGCCGTAACACATGTTAGTGGAAACGAAGCTTCACAGTTAGAAATCATCAGAAAAAGGATATTTAATTTTCGAAAAGCGTCCGTTCAATTCAGGTCTTTCCCTAGAGATTCCCAGTTAACATTGTTTGATAATGTCAATTTATACATTTTAAAACCATTTTACACATTACATAGGGATAAAATAAAGAAGAGATGTTTTGAAAAGGAGTGAAAGAGAAACTGAAGGCTAATTTACACTGTTTCACTTTCAATGTTCATCATGAGTTATCCTTACCAAAGAATCACTCATTTTCATAGGAAATCGAAGGACTAAAGAGTGAAATGCGGGCGACAATTTACACTTGTCCTCCAAAATGAATATCGAAAGTTAAAAGTCTAATTGAGCCTTCAGTGATATCTGTAAAAAATCCAGTCGAGAGTAGGTATATCATTATATTATGTGGTGTATAGACCACTTTTTTTATTTGCACCTTGATCAAGAGCTAAGCTAATTTATGGATTATAAAAAAGTTTATATTTATTCTCATTACACAAACACCAGTGATGATAAATTCATTAAACGGAAATAAATCCATACAATATCTCTATACAGTAGTTGATGGAAGTAAAGTGTGAAATGAGAGAGAAATAAAATTACATATTGTTTGCCCCCCAACCCCAAGATACCTTAAAACATCCCAATCAACTAAACACATCGAAGATTCAAAGTTTAAAAACAGCTTTAAGCCATCATTTCAAAGAGGAGAATTAAAAATGCTTAAATAAAACTGAGAAACATGACTTACTTATCCAGAATAGCCAAACAGATAACAGGGAAAGTGTGTTTGGATTTCCCAGCCGCCGACTTGAGCACCTCCTTGCTGAAGTTGAGCTTCTTCTGGTACCCAACGATCTCGTTGCCCAGTTGTTGGTCGTTCAGAGCCTCGATGACGCAGACCCACGTTTCCACGGCGTCTTGGAGCTTCTCCTTGAAGATCTTCTGGGGTTTCACCTCGCAGATACCGTCGAAGTGACCTACGGCCTGCGGAATGGACCATCGTGTCAGAAGTGTCGCTGGTTGCATATAGAGGGCAGATAGGCACACTTATATTTTTAAGCCCAAATATTCAAGATTCGTCCAATTTTCGGCATGTATTGCCAGATTTAGTTTACTTCTAGTTGCAGTTACGTAAACTTGACATATTTGGTATGAGCTGTGCTACTATCGAGTATGTTTACTGGATTTTGATACTTGGCACAAAACCTTTGAAATGTTTCTTTGGTTCTCAAAACAGAAAGTACCCAACTATGAATTTTTGGTGATTTTTACAGTAAAGAAATTTTTCAATGAGTATGAGTTTTATATTTAGCTTTGAGATGCAATTTTGTAGTGCGAAGTGCATTTCTAAACTCATCTGTAATGGAGGATGTAGAAAGAAAACATCGGTTTCGGTTATACCTTTCTTACTCCATTACTCCATATTTATAAGATTAAAAACTGGGTTATTTTGAAACTTTGTTAAAATAGTCAGCAAAACATTGAGCTGTTCATTACAGGGAAGGAGCAGCTTCGTCGTGGTTATCTAAAATTAAATTGGAATTACAGACCAAATCAGGTGATTAATTTATCCGTTAATAAAAAAGCATTGCTCTAAAAATAATTTTAAAAGGATAAAGCTATCCTTTAAAATGTTAAAATTGCATAATGTTTTAGCAGTTCAAGTTTTCGGTTAGAGACTTAAGTAAACCTAACTGGTAACTTCAGTAAAACAATTAATCCAGCAAAAAAGCGCTTTTTAAAACTTATCTTTCGAATTAAGCCCAAAACCACATTGAATTAAGTAACAGAAGCTGAAGGGTCTTTAGAAGAGAAGAAAATAGATAGCATAAAAAGGGTATTAAAGGCGAATTTATATTTATATTTTTAATAAAACTTTTCTTAAGCATATAAAAATGTATTATAAAGTTAAAATTACTGTCGGTTCATCGAAATCAATAAACATAAACCATTACATTTTTTAACTTCGTTAATTTATGCTGATGATCATCTGAAGCCTTTGGTTAAAATTTTTCTATAAAGCTTTATTATTAACAAAGGATGTTAGCAGTTGTATAGAATTAAAATTTTAGTTAAAGCAAAGGAATCACAAGACGTGAATTGCATCTTAGGCACGGCGTTAGAAAACTTACCTTTCGTACACATCTTCAAATAATCTTCTGGAAGTGTTAGTTCAGTAAACAAAAACTTTAAAACATTTAATTCTAATATTTATTTATTTAATTTGGATCAAATTAAAATCGGTGGTTCAAATTTACCTTTTAATTTTTAAGAATCAATACAAAATTTGATTAATTAAAACTAGTTCAGTTAAGATTTTGACAATTATTATATAACTTCAGAAGTTCTCTTTTATCAGGAACTTCCCAATTAGATAATTAACTTCGGTTATTTAATAATTTTCTATTTTATATGTAACAACCAGCACCTTATGCATGACACCCTAGTTATTCTATATGACAAGGACCACCAAACTTTAAACTTTGTAGGAAATAAAATAAGTGTATGCAAAACAACCTTAGATTTTTCAAGGAACTTCAAACTTTACTAATACGGATTAGAAGAGTTTATTAATTAATCAAATTATTAAATATAAGGCCATTAAATTAATAAGAAAATATATAACTGTGGTCAAATTTGAAGAAACTTTTTTACATATTATTCAAATTTTCTATTCAACCATTAAAAGAAAAAAATTGCAAAATAAAGTTCAAAGTATTGATATCAAATTGATATTGAATTTTTAAAATGAAATTGAGGTAAAATAATATTAAAGATTAGTGAAAAAGGTAGTACACTCAACGAAATTTTAAACATATTGATGACCATGTCCAATTAATTACGTTCTCTTTAAAATGGTATTTAATGGCACACATGGAAGTCTTTGAAAAGCCTGAATTCTTTCAATATACTCGTTATAAAACATAATAGTTTACAACCACTGCTTAACAGCTTAACAAAGTTACAAGAAAATAATAATTTATTAATAATTTTTTTGGTGCAAGCTGTCTTAAAATTATCCTAATGAAATATTATGTTTTAAAAACTCTAAAACATTTTAATACAACAAATATCTATAAAAAGGTTAGTAGCTGAAAAAGTAAAGGTATAAAATATTTTCAATTTCATACAATTTCACTTTCATACTTGAAATTCAAATTTTCAATTTATAACTCTTAGGAATTAATTTATAATATTTCTTAGAAACTTCTTCATTCTTAGAAACTTTCTTTCTTAGAAACTTTCTTCATGTTTACTTTCAAAATTAGGTTTATAAAGTTAACCTTTCTTTATGAGGTTTCGTCTTTTTTGCGTTCCAATATTTTCACTCTATATTTATTGAGTCAATCAAACTTAATATAGGGATGCATAATTATATCTTAAATATTCATAGAAGGAAAACGAAACATTCTCTGTGAATTTCTAACAATTGCTCATATTTAAAAAAAAAATCTGCTTTTGAATTACCAAAATTTTATTTTCTATTTTTGAAACTATAACAAAAAACTACTTTTTGTAGAATCATGATGGGACTATTACTTAATTTGAAATTGTAAAAAAACTATTTTCATCGCAGTATACTTCTCATATGGTATGGAAAATAAGATAGCACCTCTAAAGGAAATAAAAATTAACTTCTTGGTATCCTTATAAGTCTTACCTTAACAAAAAAAAAAATAGTAACATTCAAAGAGTTAGGTAACTCGTAACATCAATAATCAACATCAGAATAATCACAATCAGAAGAATCAACTTCTTGGTATCCTTATAAGTCTTACCTTAACAAAAAAAAATAGTAACATTCAAAGAGTTAGGTAACTCGTAGGTAAGAATAATGGCTACCTGTGATTTGAAATATTGCCTGTAAAACAAATATACCACCTTATTCTTTATACCTTTCTCAAGGCTTTCTTGATTTCTCGAGACACTGGAGTTCGGAAAGGGTATCCTCCATCGTCTTCCATGTAGAACACTCGAATCTTTTTGATGTTAACCTATGAGATAAAAATGGTGATGAAAGTTTTTGAAAAAAAAAAATGCAGTGTGGAAAATTGACTGCATTGCAAGAATTGAAGAGATTGGAGAGAGGATCTTATCTGTTCATTATAATTTGTTACTTACATTCTTTACAATAAACAAAGTACTATTAAAAGTTTCTTTTAATACTAAACACACTGGGAAACAGTAAAAATGATGAAAATGTCCAAGTATATGCAATCTTAGCCTGCTAAACACGAATAGAACAATAAAAATTTAATCTAGGTGGTGTTTTTTTTCTCTTTAAGTTGAGATTTTACAATGATAGAAGCACAATAACTCATTTAAATTGCCTTTTAAGTGTTGTTTACTCTTTAATTTATAAAGAAATGATCTTGGAACCATAAAATAGTCTTACCAAAATATAATTAAAAGCATGGCCAGGGGGGGACAGGGGGACGTGTCCCCCTTCTCTCAGGTGCCCTTTTGAAGAGACACTTTTCTACATTTGCTAATACTCGCGTTTCTCAGTGTTTTAAACTATAACCAATAGTGATTTTATAGTTCAGTCTTAGTTCTCATCACGTCTGAAGCATGAGGACACCTATGATTTTCTTTAGGGCGCCCCCTAGTTTTACGTTAACATGAAATTTCATCATGAATTTTCAGGGCAAAAACAAGTTATGACTAGAAAGTGTGAGGATGGACGAAATGCTCCTGTTTTTACATGCTAAAAATAAATAGTTTCTCTGATTTTAAGGCTACTTTTTGTTAGACACGAATCACAAAATTGTGAGGCCGCAGCATCGGTAATTTTTTATTGGGCCCTTAATTAAACACTTTGAAATTGCTAGGGTAGCGCGTTGATAACTTGTAGTTTTGTCTAATGAACACCCTTAGTAAAAAAAAAAGCAATACCTTTGAGAGTGTTTCGTCGCTGGATGGTGTTTTTTGCACTTTTGGGACGCACTTAGCAAAAAAGTAATACATACTTTGATAGTGCGGTGTTGTTAGAGGGCCCTTATATATGCAAGCTATCACGAAATTTTAAAAGCTTTGCTTTAATTTAAAGACCGATTATATACACACTCAAAGGGTACTGTAATGATTTCTCAATGCGCCCTTTGATTAACACCTCGAATTTGCGAGGGCGGGGCGGTGTTTTCAGGCCCCCCTCTTCAAAAGAGAGTCATGCACGCATCAGAAAATTTCAAAGGCCGGGCGTTAATTTTTTAGGGTGCTCTTATTGAACAGGCAATTCCTTGACTAAGAAAATGACACTATGGATTAAAAATGTAAAAAAATAAGGAGTGACGTTAACTGAATCTTCCAAAATGTTGCTTTTTTATTACCCTGCTTCTGGGTTATCGGTGAATGTATATTCAAATTGCAAACCGCGTACAACCCTCACTGAGGGATGCACTTTTATAAGAAGAATCCGTTTCCCGTTTGCTTGTTCCTTCAAATTTTCAAAATACAAATGATTCTTATATTTCGGGATTTTTTATATTTCGACTGGTGAGCTTTAAGTTAAAGGAGTCGGGAGAAACCCTGAATAACAGCAGTAATTCAGTTAGATTTAGGTGGGTATCAGCAGACTATTAAAATATTTGATGTGACATCTTCTAATTGATCAAATGAATTCTAAACATATTTGAATAAATTTCCCCTTTTTTAATTCCCTGATTTTGGTGATACTGTATACCAAAAATCGAATATTAAAATTAAAACAATCAAAACATCTCAACTAGTAGTATTGCTTCAAATTGTTTTCCATTTAGAAAAATTTGTAAAATGACACAAATAAAGTCTCAACAGAAAATTAAGTTTTTAGGTTTACTATCATAATTATTTTGGCGGCGCCCTTTCGCCCTTAGTCCACCGCCCTCTGAAGGTATCCAGCTCGGGCCTGATAAAAAAATGTGTTTGCTCTTTTTAATATATTCAACGTCTATACTATAGAATTTATCTAAAAATCGTTCAGCAGTTTGTCCGCAACTGCAATCATACTCTATCAGACTTTGTTTTGATTACTTTGCTAAATCTCCTTTATATGCTCTTGGAAATACTCCCTGGGCTTGCCCTTAAATTAATTAGCTACAGAACAGAATATGTGGCTTTAAAGATATTCACCATCTCAATCTTTGTGTGTAAAGAGTCAATTTGTGTCGTGAACCTTTGATTTATTCTGATTGTTTTTAAAAACCTTATAGATGACATTTTATGTGTTGAGATGATAAGATTACATTTCTTAAGTGTGCAGAGGGGGTATTTACAATGTGTATGTCTTTACAATGTGCATCATTTATATTTTCTAAATTTGAAGGAAGGGACTATATTAGTTTTATTGGATACAGAGTAAACTGACGATTCCATTATCAAAAAATAAATAATTATATTTCCAGTTCTTTAAAATAATTATATTTTTCACGGAATTCATTTACATTGCTCTACATAACGTATTATGAGTGATGTAAATAAAAGCAATGTATGAGAGATGTGTATGTATTTTAAGTACACAAGGTCAGCGTGTTTAAGCAGTTGTTCATTAATTTGAGGAAATTGGCTTTGAGGAAGTTTTCCCCTGTTAAACTTCCGTTTCCGTTTTATATTACAAAGTAAATACTAAATGTAATAATACTACGAAATTAAAGTCATTACAAGTTTTTTATACCTTTTATACTATATTTAGCTTGACTTACTTGAAATGGAAAAACAGAATTGCACCTGTCTAAAATGTGGCAACCATATTCCACTCCTCTTGAAGGGTTAAACCGACACCCTTTGACATTATGATGAAGTTCAATCAAAAGTTCAGAAATTTCAACAGCTGTATTAAAGCCTACTTATTATGAAATTCAGTCTTGGTGCTTGGTGCGGGATTTTGTAGCTCCGTTCCACAGATAAATCATTCACAGAACTAAATATCTAGTACAGTGATTCCCAACAGGTGGTCCGCGGACCACTGGTGGTCCGTGAGACCATCGGAGGTGGTCCGTGAGAAGGTTCATAAACTTATCCAAAAAATGTGTTGAAATTTAAAAAATAATATTTTTTTTATCCCACAATCCAAGAAGTAGTCAAAAAACCATAGATGTTAAAAAAAAAACATTTATATAAGAAAAATTTATTGCATTTAATGCAAAAGTTCTAAACAGATAAATTATTATTTTCTTTTTTAATCGCTCCATTTGGAATACTACTGTTATGATTAAAGTAATGTTAATTTATCTTTTAAGTTTAATACATTATTCGATTTCCAGTTCCAATAAGAAACATATATTTAAGAGTTGTTTTCTCTTACTTCAGAAAAAAAAAATAAAATTTCAGACCCTCTGTGAGGAATGAATGCACTGAAAAAAAAAGGTTAATTTTTTAAAGCTAAAGTTGGGGATAGGGATGGTTCGCACGAGGTTCAAATTTAAGTAAAGTGGTCCTCAGACATATTTGAGTTGGGAACAACTGATGTAGTACAATGTAATTCAAACTGTGGATCATCGGCCAGCTTTTGGGATATTGCAACAAGATCTTACAAAAAGGATTAAGAGATAAAAATGAAAAAAAAAAATGGTTACATAATGGAAATTAAAACTGAAAATCGAACACCAGGAATTTTCTCACTTTAGTTGGTTATTTGTGTTGATCTGTTGTAGAGGCTTAAAAGAGGTTCAGGGTTATTTGTAAAGAGCTTTTAAAATTTCCACTTTTCTTTCATTGCCAAAAGCTGAGACTTATAAACCCTAAATGGCTTTAAGTGAGGACACAAAAAGATCTATTACATAACCGAGTGTTTTTCCGTCGTTTCTCATACTTTTGAAGTGAATCAAATCATCCTCATTGTATGATTGATTTTACATTTTTCAATTAGTACACTAAAGTTTCTTCTGTTAATTTTCTAATCCGACGAAAATATCTCTTCTTTTAATTCCAATCTATTACTGGAAATTAATCGGGAAATTTACTTTCCAGAAATCCAGGTATTTAAAATAAAAAAAAAAACGGTTTAATAATCATTACTCACAGGTTCGTCCAGTCTGAGCACATCCTTATGTTCGGGGGTCATGACTTTCATCATGGGCAACAGGTCCACGGCGTATCGACACATGGGTCCCGTGGCGATCATCTGACGCACGGCATCTTTGACCACTGGGTACTGGTTCCCGTTGGAGACAATGCCTTCGGGGAACAAAAGATTCGGAGCGATTAAGGATGATAGTAACACGAATTCTTATGGAGGATGGCGGAGAGTTGAGATTTGGTGACAGTGCTTGGGATTTAAATTAGGGAATAGAGATAGAGAAGAAAAAATATAAGATTACTTCGCTGGGACTATTAGGAAATATTGTTAGTGGCAGTTTATCATTATATACACAGGTTTCACTGTAGTTACTTGTAATTTTTACGCGGATGTATGATTTTGAGGGGTGCTCAACAATTTGGTTAAAAAAAGAACATTTAAAAATTATTTCAATTAATGTAATCAGTATTAAACTGAGGACCAAGCCTGCTCGGGAACTAAACACTGGGGGTCTTGCGTTAGACTGACCACCTAACCGAGACATTGCCTCGCACCCCAGGGCCCCACGGTCAAGAGAACGAAGATGGGCATCGTAGGCCTTGGCCCACTAGGGCTGTTGCGCCAATGAGTTTATTTTATTTTATTTTATAAGAACTTCAGGTAGATTAATATGAATACCCTTGTAAGTACAATAATTGAATGATTTAAATTTATTTATTTTTTATTTTTTAAATGAGTAAATTTATTTTTGTTTGCAATTCTGTTACATTTAATCGTGTTTTTGTTATCTTAAATCTTATGCTTTAAGAATACAAGCAGATAGACAGAACAATTTAAACTAAACTGGCGAGGTAAAAATGAATCAAAATAAAATAAGGATCAAATTACAAGTTGAGTAAGACAAAAAGTATCGATACAACATAGAATTGATAGAAAATACAAATTTTCCAGTTGCATGGCCTTAAAGAAATTACCTTCTCATACTTAATCTATTTTGCAATTTTAAAGGGGGAAATAAAATCAATTATAGTAATATTTGACTGAAACAAAAATATTTAAAAGAATTAGCAACTCCTTGAATTTAATACCTTTCAAACAAAAATTAATTTGAGCTTGCTTTCTACATTAAAAAGATGTGTTAGAAGATATTGTGATTAATATTTATGCTGTAAAAGAAGGTAAACAAATAAGTAAATACAATCTATATAACATTCGAAAACCCTTCAAAAATACACACATTAATTTATTATTACTCTTCACAGATTAAACACAACATACAGAATTTTTTATCCCCATTTACCGTGTAGTACTACATTAGTCGTTCTTTGAAACAAGAAGTCCTATCAAGATATTTTAATACATCTGACTTACCTGGTTTTATATTCTTCTAAAATACAAAAATAATTAATTAATGTCTGCTTTTTTTCTTCTCTGTTTTTACTGTTAAAATATCAAAAATATTTACACATCTTCTACAAAATAAATATAAAATACATCTTCTGCCCAAAATTTGAAAGAGCAAATTTCAGTTTTTAGGAATAAAATATTTATCTTAATACTCTCCACATCTATAAGCCTGGAGACTTTTTAAGGGAAAAAACATGAGGCAAAGAAAATTATGTAATCCAATTAGTGTATCCAGTAGGTTTGTTTCTACCACAGCTTGTTTGCTAATTTCATTTGTCTAAGATTTTGGAGAAAGTTTAACTTACTAAAATACCAAGTTGCAGTGCATTTTAACTGGAAAAAGGTCATTCATAAGCCTACATAACAATATATTAGGGTTCAAATCAGGTTGAATGACACCAAGACACAATATCGCCAATCATTAGCAAATCTTAACTTGGCGCCAGGAATTTTTTAAAAACATTGATTATACAAGAGATTTTTCGAGCTTCATCAATTGAATTTTAGATAATTACACAAAAGACTTTTTAAATCGGATAGAAAGTAATAAATATTTAGAAGCCGTCTCGAAACTTCTCTTCAACAATCAGCCTTTCAAATAATTCAAGCCCTGATACGACGCACAGTATTGTCTGCGACACGTCTATTTTAATTCAGAGAAAAAGCGAAATTTTTGGCCCAGACTGAAGAGAAAATCTCAAAACCGATTGAAAACTCTACACCCTAGTCATACCTTTGGATGGCTTGTGTCCAAATATGCCACTGAACAGGGCCGGAATACGTATGCTTCCTCCAAGGTCAGTTCCAATGCCAATCACAGATGCAGCGGCAGTCAGAAGAGACGATTCTCCACCTGCGATACAAAGGAAATATAGAAGACTTATTAGCATACTAAAATTTAAACATTTTTGGGGGAGGACCCCCGAAAACCCCTTATTACATTAAAGAGTAACTTTAGAGTTTAGTCGGTCGTTTTCTATGGAGAAAAAGTAAAAGTTTGAGGTTTCGAAAGGGAGGTTGTATACCTTGAAATTCCCCCCTGAGCGTAGCAAGGGGTTATAAAGGCTTAGGTTAACCTTTATCACGAGGATGGACAAAATGGAGTATGCGTAAGTTCAACTTTTTGACTGGGAGGGGGGCAAAACCTGTAAGACCTCAGGACCTAGGGAGCCGATACTAGACTGTTTCGAAGGGGTTCTGCCCCCCCCCCAATTGTTTCTAACAGTTTTCCCTTTTCGAGTAAAATGTAGGCCAAATGTGAATTTTTGCGGTTAGTTCATGCTCTCATGCAAAAGAGGGGGGCAGAAAATTTTGTGAAATTTGATCCGAAAAAAGTTGTATTTTCACGCATTTTTTGGATATTTAGGACAGGAACCTTTCTGTTTGGCTGACATAAGGTTTGGGATAAGGGGGGGGTCTGGACCCCCTAAACCCCCCCTTATATACGTCCATGGGTAGAGGATATTTCTTCTCTCTCTTACTTTGCTTTTCTCTTTCCACCCCCTTTCTTCTCCTTACTTTTTCCTCTTTTCATATCATATTCTCTCTAATGGCGGCTTTACACCACCGCGGTTTGCGGGACGCGATTTGCGATTTGCGGCAAAAACGGGAACCGCAGAAACTCAGCGACCGCTCGAAAGAGGGCGCTAGAATCGATTTACGACACTAGCGGGAACCAAAACTGTCGCGGCGGCATTAGCGGCAGCCGCTAGTGTCGTAAATCGATTCTAGCGCGCTCTTTCGAGCGGTCGCTGAGTTTCTGCGGTTCCCGTTTTCGCCGCAAATCGCAAATCGCGTCCCGCAAACCGCGGTGGTGTAAAGCCGCCATAATGGTGGATTTTCACCACCGCGTCAAAAGAGGTTAAAGCAGTGAACAGCGGTCGTTTTCGAGGCTTCCTATAGGTTCTTTTAAATCGCTGTTCACCGCTTTGGACGCGGTGGTGTAAATCCACCATTACAGTTCATGTTGTTACTCTTTCTTTCAAATCTTACTCTCTCCTACAATTTTTATTAGTTTCTCTTTTTTCTCATTTGTTATCTTAAAATATTCGACAAGATATTACAAAGTGAAAATGGCATTTTGAGGCCTCCAAAAGGAAAAAGTTCGCAAATTTGGAAGTTTTTCAGTGTTACCATGTAGTTTTGCGTTTTTCTTAGTAAAATATAGGCTAATCTTAATATAAAAAATCAAAGATAGTTGCAATTTTACGAACTTTTTCTTCTTTGAGGCCTGAAAAAGTGCTATTTTCACATGCTAATATCTCCTCAAATATTTGAGACATTTCGGTGAAATTTAATCAATGCGAACAATTTCCAATTCCCTCCTATGAACTCTAGTTTGCATAGAAAAGTGGAATGAGTAAAGAGTGAACACTTTTCACTTGGATGATTCATTCAAAAATGAACACCGAAAGTGAAAAGTCTGAATTAGCCTCTCTAAGGCTCTTTCAACACTGAACACCTTTTGATATTGCTTTTGGAGGAATCATACAAACTGAAACGTGTGAATTGGCGTTTCACTCTTTACTCCTTCAACTTTTCTATGCAAACTAGTGATTCACATGATTAATAGTGTTCAACACTAGTTAACTAGAACTAGTTGCAACTAGTAGTTAACTACCGATCAACTAGTAGTTAACTAGTAGTTTAACTACTTTTAGTTTAAAGTAGTTCAACTATTAGTTTAACTACTTTTAGTTTAAAGTAGTTCAACTATTAGTTTAACTAATTTTAGTTTAAAGTAGTTCAACTATTAGTTTAACTACTTTTAGTTTAAAGTAGTTCAACTATTAGTTTAACTACTTTTTTAATTAACTACTAGTTAAAACTACTTTCAAATTTTCAACTACTTCAAAAAAAAATTTATTTAAAATTTAAAAAGATATTTAAAATTTTTATCAAAGGTAGAGTACTCAAATACCATACCCAGAAATAAAGACCATTTTTGCGCGAAGTATAAACGTTTTATGTGACATAGATAAGAAAGATGTATTAGAATTTTGCCAAAAAGTAGGTTATATGAAATTAAATAGACTAGTTAACTAGTAGTTAACTACTTTGGGAAATAGTTAACTACTAGTAGCAACTAGTCCCAGGAAAAAATAGTTAACTACTAGTTACAACTACAATTTCTCAGACTAGTTAGTAGTTAACTATTTTTTGACCACTAGTTGCCGAACACTTAGGATTAATCACTCAGAATTAACAGTGTAAGTTAAACAGTGCGAATGAGCCTACACTTTTCTATACGAATGTGAGATTCACAGATGTGAATCACAAAGGATAAGCAGTGAAAGTGGAACTGTGAATATGCCTTTAATTTTCCTAGCTCCACCCTCATCGAGGTTGGAGCATTACGCGATACTTTATCACTTCCAACTTTGGGTAGCTATAGAAAAGTATAGAACATTACTTATAAAAAATTAAATAGTTTATTAAGCGGTGATCTTTTTAACAAAGAAAAAATCTAAAAGATTGAAGATTTATAATTAATCACAAGAAAGTTTAGGAAATATCATTAAACAAGTAACATTATTTAATAAGTTAAAATCATTTTTAAACTGCAAAATCCCAAGTAAAGAAGGAATTTAAAAGATAACAGATAACTAGGTTTTGTCTATTCCACCACATATACTACTATTTATATTTATTATTCCAATCATGATAGAAATTATCCATTTATTAGCATTAAAAGCTAAATACAACCCTTTGGTTTCAGATTTCAATGCAATACTAAAAGAAATTATTTTCGATTCAACTATTAGCGAAATCGTTTTTTATAATGGTCTATTATATTTAATCCCTTATTCTACCATAGTGGTATTCAAAGATTTTCAATTATATTCTACAATATTTCAATAAAAAAACTATTAAGAGAGATTCGAGATTTTGTAAAAATTAAATTTTTCACAAATTAGCGAACAATAATTAAACATTTTGTTTATATTTTTTTAACAATAATTCAATTTTTTAAATTTCATATTTTTAGAAATTTATAATAAAAGCTTTTTCTAGATTTTCTTAAAACTATTATGGAATTCGAAAAATTATAATAAGCGTTGATATATTTAGCATCCTATGAATCAGTGCCTCCCAACTCAGATCACCCTACCCTTATCCCTATCACTTGCAATAATTTTGTAGGATCCTGTAGCTCTTGAGTCTCTTTTTTTTTTTCAGCATGTCTTTGCTCTTAAGCCTCCTATCTTCCCTTTAGAATCACATGGATCTTGAGCCTTTGATAGTAGTGCGATCGCCAAACCGCCAATCGCGAGTATTTGTAGATTGCGAGGACATTTTCAGTCGATAGCGTTTACGCTTCAAGATTTCAAAATTATTTTAATTGTTGTATACACACAGTTTTTCAAATCCAGGGTTTGAAAATGGTAATTATGGAGACGGAGAAAAAAAACTCAGTAAAATTGTATCAAAATGTTTTTATTTGGCACTTTAAAAAAATCATCATGCAGTGTTTCTGTTTTTCATCAACAACGGATCCTTCTTTGGTGATCAGAAAAGAAAAAAAAATCACGTTTTAATCATTACTGGTAATGTAATCATAGTTAATTTAATGATTTATCTGTCATTATTTTCTGAATTAAAAATGTAATGATGATAGATTAAAGATGGCAGCACCAAAATCGGACTTTTTTTTTTGTAGGGGTCGTCAGTTTTATTAATTCTATATTAAAAAACTTAGCTTGAAAACTTAAATAACTTCATTAATCCTTATTGTTTTCAATATTCCATAAAATAGTATACTATTGTTTCATGAGAATTTTTGACTGTTTTAAATTTAGTAGAAGCATTAAAATTAAAGCTAGAAAAATTAGCTTAGCAATGATTAACAGTGAATTTTATTTTTTTAAAAAATAAATTTCCTCTTTAGAAAGTTTCTTCTAAAAACTTTTTTTCAGTTTAAAACAAAAAAAAGTTACATTAGAAAACAAATGGATTGCAGAAAATTATTTAAAACGTCTTAGAGAACCCATTTTTCTAGAACTTTTTTTAATCTGCTTACCATCACATGGTTTATTTATTTTGTTTAATAATGCACCAACATCTTTTTAAAACCGGAAATAAAATCTAAAAATTTATTTTAGAGATAGCTTTCGAATCTAAAGTTATGTTTTCGTATATGTATTCCCCGCTAGAGGGTAGCACCACAATTATTCCAGCGGTTCCTTTTTCTACAGGGAATTAAATCGTTTTTAAATAACTTACGTATGAGAACTGGATTTGCTTAATCTTAATTAACTTTAGGGAAAAAAATATAATTTTAAATATGATATAAAGATAATCATATAATATAATATAACAATATTAATATAAATATTAAAATAAATTATTATAATATTAATATAATATAATATAAAGATTTAAGTTTCTAGAGGCAGGAGTTTAAACACATAGAACTAATGAGAAAAATATATAGAGATGGATATGAGGTGTTGGTCGTTTAGCATTACTTTAGAGATAAAAATTCTCAGTATCCAGGTCATTCATCTTACTAATCTACCCCACCCCTGAACCGTATCCAAAGGGGTAAAACCCCATCCTTGAAATTTGCACGTACCCAGTAGATTAGGCTTATATACTTATTTTCCCTTATAATTCTGCAGAGTACATACAACAAGGAGTGAGCCTCTTTAGGTTTTTCTCCATAGTAAATACTATTTACTACTTTTAAGCAGCGTTAGAAATTGGGAAAAAAAAAACCAGTGGTCCGACCAATTAAAAAGGACCAGTTTAAATATATAAAGTAACAATTGCACTGAATGTGAGTACCAAATATTAATGTTAAAAATTAATACATATTCAATAATATTTTTTCTTTTCCGCCGGGGGCTCCCATATCGCCACATTTCGGGTTCTGAAAAAAATATGTACTTGTTTAACCAAATGCAATCATCAAACGCACTTAAAATACCGCTATCACTGAACAAATCGTCTAAATGATTTTACACTTGCTCGAGAAATCACTGGTCCGGCGGACCAGTGATTTCCTGATTCCACTGGTCCGAGCCGTTTTTTAGTTGTCCCGGACCAGCAAAACACCCCAATTTCGAACGCTGCTTTTAAGCATAACATTTTAAAGAATCTGTGGGAGAACTCGGAGACCTCCTCTTGACTGGTGCTGTGTTTTGTTGATATAAATTTTGATATTAAGTAAGCGAAGGTTCATATTTGACCAAAACTATACTCGTGAAAGAAAAGACGTTTGGGCGTTAACCCTCTTAAATAATAAGAGAAAATTTAGCAGTTGAAACTCCTATGGTGAATCATATAGGATTCACTCTAGAGGTACTCGACTGCAAAATTTCGGTTATAGTAGCATTTTTTATGGTTTATTTTTTTAAAAAGCTTATGTTGTATTTATCAATGCTTTGCCAAATTTTATAATTGAAATAAAACAGGATATTTGAAGTTGAAGTAGTTGAGCATATCAGAGACATATGCTGACTATGGGGAGTCGCTTTGTCTTCTTCTTCCATAGATGATATTTGAGACTGAAATTTTATTACTACCTTTTGAGACACTACTATATACGATAAAATAAGAAAAATACAGCATAATTAAAAATTTAATAACTGGTTTAAAAAAAAAACTTAAGAGAGTTTTACTGAAAAATAGTGACCGCTACAACTCATTTTCATTTATGGGACAGCCATTCCCTCCTTCACGTGACTTCTTCCCTGTCTTCAAGTTCAGGAAGAAGCCCCAAGGGGGCCCTCGCTTCCGGAAAGTGAAGGTGACGCCCCTGGCGGCTGACCCCTAGAGGGACGTCCGTGACGCAATAGCTTTTATGCAACTGCCGGCTCATTAGGGACGGGAGTGAAGAAAGACACGAAATGTTTAGATCTGATTGATCACATTGTGGCCTAGCCGGTTTGAGTTAAAGAAACAGAGGTTTGTTGATACATGAGTTTTTGGGGTTATTATATATATTTTTTCGGTTTCATTTTCTCGTATGATAATTTATATGAGCGCATGGAAGAGCTTTTATCTCCTTTTTGGGAAGTTGCAAGTAATTTAGTTTATTTTCCTTTTTTGCTCCAACGGTGTCGCGGACGATTCCGACACCATAAACCGGGGATAGGTTTTTGAACGAATGGCCGACCGTTAATAAGAAAATGTAAAGGGTGATGGGCAAGGAACTTGGTACTCCAAAATTTGCAAAAACTTGATTTATAGACAAAAAAATACTACACAGCACTAATATTTCAGCACTCCTCCTAAATTTTAAGATTCAAAATCATTGAACGGAACTGAACTTTTCTCTTAAGTACGTGTATTAAGAGCTGTAGAGTATTAGGAGCTTTATATTAAAAAAGGACGTATGGGGGGTTACCCCAGGAAATTTTTTGGAATTTGACAATTAAAAAGCGGGTCTAACTAATTTTTATTGTGCATACATATTAATGATTTTCAAAATGTTTTGGCGGTCCAGGAAATAACCTCACGCGGTCCACCATTTGCCGACCCTTGCTTTAAAGCTCAAGAACATACAGACTAAAAATAACTATGAGGAAGAAACATTATCATTGTACCATAAACGTAATAAAATATTAAAGAAATAATGTTATAAATTTAAATATATCATATATTACGAGATTCTCGCTAATGAGGAGGATACTAGTTGAGAAGGATATCGGGATGTAATCCCCCCCTGCATTACAACCCCCTTATTTCGAATTACAACTCCCGATTTAAAATCTTCTGTTCTTCTTTCCTAGAAGTTTGTTCATGATTTTATAATATCTCAATAAACATTCATGGTATTGTATTTTTTAAACGTTATTTCAAAACTATGCTTTTAGTGGTAGCCATGATACCATAGAGAACTTCTCCAAACAAATATTATTTTTAAGATTAAGAGTAGGTATAAAGCTTATATTAATTTATAGTAATTGGAATCTTCATGGAATGGAGTGGAGTTTATTATGAAATTTAGTTAATGAAAGTACGTTGTTTGTTGTAATGAGAAAATAGTTTCAAATTCCTTTTAGTAGGGGAGCCCAGAGTGTTTTGGGGTAGTAACTCGAGCGCGTCAGATAATCATAAGGGGGATACCTTGCATGCTTTTGAGTAACTCCCCCAAATATAAGCTCTCTATGTTGGTGGGTAAGTTTAGAACAGCCCGTCAGATTTGTAAAAAAAAAATTAGTTAAATGGACATACTCGAGCGCGTCAGATAATGATAAGGTTACATTACTTACTGTTAGTTACCAGCTAAAAAGTTTACATTTTCTAAAATCTGCCGATTTGAGCGGTGGGTAAGGGAGCGGGAGGGTTACAAAGTTGCAAAGTAAAGTCAAGACAAGTAAGACGCTATCGCTCTTTTTGAGAAAAATGTACGAAACAAAATGTTTATAGACTAGTAGCCAGGAAACTAGGCTCAACTAGTTGTAAACTGTCTTGGTAGCCAATCTGACTCGCTCGAGTATGTCCATGTAACTAGTTTTCTTTCAAATTTTGACGGGTCACTAAACAAACTGACAACCACTTGACTAAACAAACCCACCAACATAGAGAGCTTATATTTGGTGGAGTTACTCAAAAGCATGCAAGGTATCTCCCCTATGATTATCTGACGCGCTCGAGTAAATCCACATTTAGCATCATGGGCTCCCCTACTATTTTAGATAGGTCATAAATATTGTCATTTTATTCTGCATAATTATAATTTTCATTATTGATTTCATATAATGACAAACCAATAATTTAGTTGAGATTTACTATTTTTTATCAGTCTATTTAAACAAAGATATCTGTTTAGTTTTAAAACAATTGTAATTTGTATTGTTGATTTCTTTAAGATTATTCTCATTGTTATTTTTCCATTGTTTGCCTGAACCAACAATTTATGAAGAGTTAATTTATTACAAGCTAATTCTTGAGCGATATTAGCTTCATTAGTTCACTTTATATGTTTTAGTTCACTCATAGAGCGAAATGTAAGCAAACGTAAACTTAATTCAGTTTTTGTTGTATTGTCAATAACAATACTTTTTAGTGCTAACATTTTTGATGGCCTGTAACTACTTCAGATCTGAAAATGTTCCCTTGACTTCACAAGGAAATGTAAGCACATGCTTTAAACTTTCTATGACCTACAAAATTAATTTATGTAATTCAATTTCAAAGTGTTTTAGGTTTAAACATTAAATTTACTGCTCAGAAATTAAAAGACTAGTGGTGGTATCGACTATAAAAAGGAAAATGGTTTATTTTGGTTATAGCTTATCATTGTTGATAATATATTCTACACTAATATAATTTTTTGAGTATTTTTTAACTGTTGGAAACGGCAAAACCTGAAATATCGGGAAAAATTTCAAATAGAACTATAAAGTATACTGCTAAATCAGTCAATAAGAATAATACAGTCAATAAGAATTATAAAATTTGTCGAGTTTTTTTTTTTTTAGAATTTTCGGTGTTTAAAATATTTTTAACGGGATGGATGCCCAGTGAATGAATACTTAACATTTGGATTTGCGATTTTTCATTTTTTAAGTATCATTTTCAGGATTTTTCTCGGTCAATTATTTAAAATAAGATATGTTTCCATACCGGCTTTTCTCGGCAATATGGTGAAAGTACTTTCAGAGATTGATAGTTTTGAAGTTATTTTTACTGACGTTATTATTTTTATTGAAGTTATTTTTATTGTTAATATCACTACGATATACCCAGTAAATGAATTAAGTTTGTCCTAAATATGAACATTTTCCCAGTGAATGAACACTGAAAGTATTTAATTAGGAAACCCAATTTTGCTGTGCAGTTTATACTCAGAAAAATATCACATAGATGTCAATTCTTAACCTACAGGTATCTTTTTCGTTTATATACTGCTGCGTTTAAATTGAAAATTTTTTCACAGTTATAATTCAAAAGTTTCACTTGAATGAACGATTGTTCTACATTCATGAGATCTTCCTGCAACTACTGAATTTTATTGGGAGCCTACAGATAAATTAATTTCCTTATTATTTTGAGATTATGTGGTCGACTTTTCATTCACTGGGCAGTTCACTCTATAACGAAATTTACCTTGAAAATTGTAAATGAACAGAACAATAAATATATTCAGTTGTGTCTGTAAAAATAACGTCAGCATTCTCTTTTAAAAACTAATAAAGTTTGTTTTTCAGAACAAATTTTATGGAAAGAGGTAGGAAAAAAAAGGGGACAAGGAGTCGAAAAAAAAAACTGGTCCAACAACAGACGAGTACTTTTGTCTCGCTTTGAGGAGCGAGACAAAATTGCAAAAATTGCACCAAGAGTCCGTTGAAAAAGACTTGGCCGCAGCGCCATCGAAAAAGAAATGACGAGCAGGGCCAACAGAATAGATGTAGAAAAAACATAGAAGAAAAATGTAGATAAGAGGCTGTTTTGGTGGTTTAAGTTTGAAAGAAACATTTAAACTCTTTTACAAATACTTATATATTTTTATTATTTCTGAAATTTTGAATAAATATTATATTCTTAGTTTAATTTCCTTAAAATGTAAAGTTTTGTAAGAAATAAAAAAAAAAATCCGATAAAACATAATTTTTTAAAATGTCGATATGATTTCATCAGCATTGGCATCCAGTGTAAAGACTGTAGCTATTGAAAATAAAGTAAAGGGATAAAATAGTAGTGGTCAAATCACAACAGATTAACACTATAACTTAAATTTGCTTATTACAATTTTTTCCTATATGTTTATTAATATGTTATTAGTATGTAAACAGCTTGTTTTCAAGTAGACGTTAAATTCATGAAAATTGGCGTTTGAAGTATCTTTCTGACCCCATTCGATAATTCACAATCGTTTCTATAGTGTAGCGAATTTGTTTGCGGCCGACTGTACGCACATACCCCTTTTACGTCTTCATATTCCGAATCCGAAAGGAATATTCGTGGATATTATTAAGATCTAGTACCGTTATATACTACAATTTTTCAATATTTTCACTTAAATCAACAAGATTAAATTATGAAAAAAATTATGAAGTAAAATAAGAAAACTCTACACACTAGAATGCCCTAATCTTTGTAATATTCTGGAACCTTTCAAACATAAAAAGCCAAGGTTTCCAAAAGAAACTACCAAAATAAAATGTATAAAATAAATCAATTAAATTAGTTACAACAATAAGTAAATTCATTCACTAGTCAAAGTTCTGTGACAATATTATAAAAGTAGGGAAGACATTTTTTTCTTGGAGAATACTTTTTGACCTACTGAAAGATTCATTCAAGACGAGAGCATCAGAGGTCGTATCAGTATAAATAAAAGTCAAAGGTCAGTATTAAAAAAATCTGTATATCCCTAATTTGTTTAAACAGGTTAGAGGCTTCGTCATATATGGGCAAAGGGGAGGTAGTAAACATTTTTAAAATGATAATTTTCTTCAAATACTTTAGACAAAGATAGCTGCAGTTTGTAGCCACATTATTTTGTTGTCATCTCATCAAAATAGGTCAAATGTTTCAATTCCTCACAATTGACAAAAACTGCTAAATCAATTCATATCTAGGGTTTCATTATCCCAGTTGAGGATCCGTATTTTTAGCCGAACCTGAGCAAAACCAGATGAAACCAGATCAAGCTGGTACCTACCGGCCTATGCGAACTTTCAAAGAGGAAAGACCAAGGAAAAACCTATTTCGGAAGGTTAAGTTCTGAGCAATGGTCGTAAAAAACATTAAGTAAGTAGCAGATGTCATAAAAAAAGTGGACTACAAAAAATGGAGAAAAAACTCCTCAAAAGACAAATTAAGTCGTTAGATTGTTTGATATAGCTTTCAACAGCTGAAAAAACACGAAATCGGATAGTTTCCTCCTATTGCTATTATGTGGACAACTACTTATATTAAAATCATTTATAAGAGGAAAAATGCTTATGGAGTTGTTTCAAGTCTCTATAACGAGTATTGAATGTTAATACTGAGTAATCGGGAATTATTATTATCCAACTTAGCAAGGGGGAACAGCATTTTTTAAAGAACTTTATGCTGATTACTACTGATTTTTTTGCCTTTCACCTTTTGAAAATGAGAATGAATATTCCAATTAGATTTCATTCACATGTTAGATAATTCTCAGTTACTTTTACACAAAAAAAGTATTTAAATCTTTTCATAAGGAACTCTTTGTAAACAATTAAAAGACAAAAGTTAAATAATGATGCCCCCTTTTTGATAGATGAATTGATGCTTTGAAAGATATTTGATTGTAATTTTTAAATTAGGGGACATCCATAAATTACGTGAGGTCAAAATTGGGGAGGGGTTTGGAAAAATCTCACCAAGGGGGGGGAGGGGGGTCGATTAAAATATCACGTCAACTTTTTAAGTTAGAAATTATTAGAGAGTTAACTTCTATTTATTGCTGTCATTTTACAAATTTCGACCGGATGATAACATAATGTCCTTTCCCCCCACATTATTAATAATGGAAAGGTTTTAGGTGCTATGAAGCACTAAATGCAAATGAAGAGAATAGAAAATCATTTTTAAAAAGTTGTTGGTAAATATCACGTGGGGGGGGGGGGAAGGGGGATCCAGATTTTGGAAAAAACACCTAACGTAATTTATGGATGTCCCCTTACTTAGTTTCCATAAATCATGACATTATTAAAACTGGGACTAGTGTTTTGAAAATTAGTTAATAATATTATCAATGGACTAGTTTTGAGGATTCAGATTTAGAGATGACTAGTAGATATTATTTGAAGTACAGCAACGTTACATTTATGAAATATTTTAGGAATTTCTTCACGTCTTTCTTTTTGTGACATGGTATGGAAAGGCAGCAATTAGGCATTTTTTATCTTACCAACTGCAATACCTACTTCCTTTTCTCATTGCTGAAATTTCATGTTCCCACAATACCTGATACTTCGGGGAAGGATTGCACCCTAATTTCCAGTTGGAACCAGTCTCAATAACCAGTTCTCTCTGGTTCTATGGGTAAAGTAGAATGCCGGTGACGTAGAAAAAACAATCAGTGCAATAGATTTAGTTTTGAGGTAAAAGAAGAGAGAGATAGGAGTAAAAGAAGGCTTTACTTCACGACAGAACCTGAAATGCATTCCCTTATAGTAAAAAAGAAGCGGAAGAAAGAAGTTTTTTCTCTTTTAATGTAACTAAACTCTTGTCGTTTTTCTTACAAGTGGGAAATAACAAAAACAAAAAAAAAATTTCGATGAGGAATGCAAGTTTAGACACTTCGAACATACACTACATTTATTAATAATTTTTTGCCTTCTGATGAAGAGCAAACATGAAGTGATAATAAAAACTTCAGCATTTAGATATTAGTATTATATAAGATGTGATATAGTTAATGTATAGTTCTATATGTTACGGGCAAAGTGATAAATCCGGGCATTATTAATAATACCCATGTATTTCGAGCCAAGTGCTCATTGATAAATGACATTGAATTTCACATTGTCCGCTTCACTTCGGGTGTCATTAGTGTTCGGCAACTAGTGGTCAAAAAGTAGTTAACTACCAACTACTAACTAGTCTGGGAAAATCTAGTTGCAACTAGTAGTTAACTATTTTTTCCTGGGACTAGTTGCAACTAGTAGTTAACTGTTTCCCAAAGTAGTTAACTACTAGTTAACTAGTCTATTTAATTTCATAGCCTATTTTTTGCCCAAATTCTAATACATCTTTCTTATCTATATCACAAAAAACTTTATGCTTCGCTCAAAACGGTGCTTTATTTCTGGTTATGGTATTTGAGTACTCTACCATGACATTGTAGTTATAAATAGCAGTGTAATTTTTGTATATTTTGATAAAAATTTTAAATATTTTTGAAATTTTAAACAAAAAGTTTTTTTGAAGTAGTTGAAAATTTGAAAGTAGTTTCAACTAGTAGTTATTAAAAAAAGTAGTTTAACTACTAGTTCAACTAGTTTAAACCAAAAGTAGTTAAACTACTAGTTAACTACTAGTTGATCGGTAGTTAACTACTAGTTGCAACTAGTTCTAGTTAACTAGTGCCGAACACTAGGTGTCATTAATTAAAGCCCTGGATGAAGACGTTACTTAGAAGAGAAGTAATGTACTTCATCCAGGGCTTTATTATTAATAACGCCCGGTTTATCACTTTGCCCGTAACATATACAATACATCTTGTGTTGACCAAGAATAGTGTTATGGACCCCCAATTTTACTTGAGATTCACATTGTTTACACAATTTTGAAATATAGTGCAACAAAATAAAATTTTTTGGGTAAAACTTAGTGTACCCGTAAGGAGGTAAACTCAGATAAACTTTTGAGTCAACCCCAAAATAAAAGTCTGGTTATGGCCCTGCTGCTAACAGAGGAGTTACCTCGAAAAGAGAGGTTATTTTTTTTCTATAGTCAATAACCATAAAAATTCGTGGATAACAGAGTATGTTAAATTGTGCCCTCTAGTGTTTAACAGGTGGAATTATATCCTAAACACTTGGGGATTGTATAAAGAAAAAAAAAAAACGTCAGGTGCGAGGTTGTTAAGCGTTGAGGATTTCCTCTATGCCCTCACCATTGAAATTGCTGATGAAAAAATTCTCTGAATCGTTATTTCATATGTATATTCTTGCTAGAAATATCCAACTATTTGAGTTTTTTTTTAAAATGACTTTAAAACTCGTTTTAAATGTTTGAATCTTCCAAAATTGTTTTGAAGAAAACACCCCGAATCCCAGTTTTCTGAAGTAAATTCCGAACTATGCTCTCAATTAAAAAAAAAAAATTAAAACTTTGTAGCGTGGGTTGCCCACCCATAAACAGTGAACACTTAACAATTGGATTTACGATTCTTCCACTTTAAATATTATTTTCAGGGCTTTTTCTCGGTCAATTCTTAAAAATAAGGTATGTTTCCTTTACAGTCTTTACAGGCTTTTTCTCGGCAATATGGGGAAGGTAGTACTTTCAGATCGCAGAGAATTTGTAGTTTTGAAGTTTTTTGATTTTAGTGAAAACACTACGATATACCCAGTACATGAACAAAGTTTGCCCTATAGTATATGTGAACACTGAAAGTAGTCACCAGTTTTAATGTTTTGGAAAAGTTTATAATATCATTTGGTTTAGACTATAATGAACAATACAATGAACAATGAGTGAAGTTTTCGTAAATATACTGAAACCGATGACTAATTTCAGTGTAAATATTTTCTCAAAATGAAGTTTTAATAATACCTTCTGTATTTTTTTAATTAAATTTTTAACTTGGCCAGTAAGCCATCTCAATCCATGTCAAGTGATCCAAGTGTAATCTTCCTTTTCGTAAAACCTGTTAGGTGCCTTTAAACTTAACTAGTACTCAAGAACTACTCCTTTTTTAGTAACAATAACAAAAAGAAGATTTATTTATCATCGCGCGCTCCCGCGCTCGTGTACGACTCACTTCTCTCTCTCTCTCATACAATATTTTCATTTCAAACCGCTCGCAGGCGGGAACGCCCTCTATGGGCAGACAGAATAACTATTACATTCGGTCAACCTGACCTTGGATCGACCTCGATCCTACAATTTCAATATCACAATAATTATCTACAATTTCACAATAATTAACATTTAAATCACAACTTGAATCACAAATTCCAAATACCTTAACTTAAAATTATCTTTCAATGAGTTCTAAACGAGTATCATGGGAATAATAATGATATACAAAATACACTGACATAATATTACACTTAGGTATTTATCATACTCAAAAGCTAAAGCTTAAGCTTAAAGTAAGAAGCTTTAAAGAACTTAAATACTAGGTAATTAAAGTTCAATGATTAAATTCAAAGATAAAAAGAATAATAAGAACAGTTTAATCAAATATAACATGAAAATGTCACTCATCTGAAGAGAGTCCATCATCGTCCAGTTCATCATCGTCATCATCTGGGTCAGTAGCTCTCCAAGGCTTCAGCTGGCTTACATGAGCTGTCGTGGTATAGAATCTTCCCTTTTCCTTCTCTTTCAGTTGTGTGATTCTATAGGTATCTCCTGGGAGCACATGTGTTACCACCAAGGGACCTCTATACTTTGGTTGATTCTTGGTTGGCTGTCCTGTGGCCTTTGCTGGACGACGAACAACTACGATTTCTCCTGGCTCCAAAATCATATTTCGATGCCTTTTCTTATCGTATTCCTTCTTCATCTTGGTTTGGTTCTCTTCAATCGTCTCTCGCGCTTCTGCTTGAACTTCTATGGGATCTTTCCATGAGTCCGCACCTTCGTCTATAACTTTTCTTAAAAGTCCATCGTTGAATCTAGGAGAATATCCATGCAATATCTCAAAAGGGGTTTTTCCAGTGGTCTTATTAATCATAATGTTCAAATTCCTCTCTGTTTCCTTTATTCTTAAGTCCCAGTCCTTGTGTCGCTCGTCTTTCATAGATGTCGTTATGGCAGCAAGTATCGTCCGATTTGCTCTCTCCACCATTCCATTAGCTTGGGGATGTTGTGTGGAGTTCAGGGTGTGCTGAATTCCATTTTCATTGCAAAACTGCTCGAATTGTTTTGATGTAAAGCAAGAACCTCTATCACTGATGATTCTATCAGGAAGTCCTAACTCTTCGATGAAACTCTTCAGTGACTTCAAGACATGCTGGGTTGAAGTTTTTTTAACAGGGTACAGTTTGGTAAACCTCGTAAAGTTGTCGATGATCACAAAAAGTTCCTGATTTCCTCTTGAACTTTTCACGAATGGTCCAAGGTGGTCCATGTGAATAATAGCAAATGGTCTTTTTCCTGGCTTAATTGGATGTAAGGTTCCTGGTTGTTTCCCTCCTGGCACTTTATTCATCAAGCATTCGAAACACATGGCTATGTGCCGTCGTACGTAGCGTTTCATGTAGGGGAACCAACAGAGTTCAGTAATCTTGTTTACTGTTCTTTCTACCGAAAAATGACCCATCAAGTCATGGAACTTCACCACTGTTGATTTTCTCATCCCTTTAGGTATCACGTATAAAAGCTTTTCTTCTTTCTTGACTTTTATCTTTCTATATAACCGATTTCCTTTAACCTCATAGTTAACAATTCTTCTCTTTTCTTCGAGTGTTCTCTCACATTCAGGTTTTTGAAAAATATCTATTAGTTCCTTTAAGAATTCATCGGAATGCTGTATCATAAGTATTTGATCTTCTTCATTCAGTGTTAAACATACTTCAATCTTTTTCTCTATAATATCTGTAATTGTGTCTTTTGGATCTAGGACTGGTGCTCTACTAACTGCATCAACGTGTGACATTTTAATCCCGGATCTGTGTCGAATTTCCAGATCATAATCTTGAATTAAGATACTCCAACGAGCAATTTGGGGGTTGCTAGACTTGTTAGCGTTCATGTAGATCAAAGCTTGACAGTCAGTAACAACTGTAAAACTAATTCCAAGTAAGAACTGTCGAAGTCGCTCTAGAGTCCAAACAATAGCCATCAGCTCAAGTTTACTTGAATGATACTGTCGCTCAGCTTCAGTATTCTTCTTACTGACACAGTAAACTAAGTGCCATTTGTCGTCACTTCCTTTTTGTAAGAGCATCCCAGCAATTCCATCTGCACAGGCGTCTGTATGAACTTCGGTCTCGGCTTGAGGGTTGTAGAGACTCAAAATTGGATGTTCGGTCAACTCTTTCTTCAACGCTTCAAAAGACTTCTCTTGTTCATCTTCCCATTTGAAAACTTCATTCTTCTTCGTCAATTTTGTCAGTGGTCCCGCTTTTATGGCATAATTCTTCACAAATCTTCTGAAGAAACCTGTAAGTCCAAGATAACGTCTTACTTCATGAACATTCTTCGGTTGTGGGAATTTCAAAATAGCTTCAACTTTTCTTAATCCAGGTTTGATGCCGTGTCCATTTACCACAAATCCCAAGTATTCTACTTCATGCTTTGCAAATTCACACTTCGGTAACTTTAAGGTCAAATTCGCTCTTCGTAATGCCTCGAATACTTTTCTCAATTTCGCGATCATTTCTTCCCACGTCTTCGCCGGAACCAAAATATCGTCCAAATAGCACAAAACGTCTTTATTGCACAATGGTCCTAAGGCAAGTTGCATTAATCGTTGAAATTCCGAAGGAGCATTAGTCAAGCCAAAAATCATCCTTTCGAATTGTCCGGTGTCATCTGGAGTAATAAAAGCAGTTTTCAATTTTGCTTCTTCTGTTAGGGGAATCTGTAAATATCCGTGAGCCAAGTCCAACGTAGAGAAAATACTGCATTCTGCCAATTGTTCCAGTAGATCGTCAATTTTTGGTAATGGGAATTTGTCCTTGATCGTCTGATTGTTTAGACGTCTGTAATCAATGACTAACCTGTTTTCTCCAGTCTTTTTCTTCACTAACATAACTGGACTTGCATAAGGGGAACGGGTTTCTCTAACTATGTTATTTTCTTTCCATTCTTTTACAATTTCTTTAATAGCTGATCTTTCTGCCATATTGGTTCTATAAGGTTTCATGGATATGGGTCTTGATCCCTCTACTTCTTTAATGTCCATTTTTGTTAAAGTTGTACAACCAAGTTCGGATAGTTTCAGAGCAAAACAATCTCTAAATTCGTTCAGTAAGGAAACCAAATCTTCCCTCTGGTCTTTTGATAGATCGCTGTTAAACTTTATCTGGTCCATGGTTATAGCAGTCCGCTCAACTTCATCACTTCCAGTCAAAACTTCTACTGATTTGTTAAAATCCTTGTCTTCATGAACTTCGACTTGATTTTCCTCTTTAACGAAGTTTATAGTGCTGTTCAAAAGCTTGGTCGTTTCCGCTGCTACAAGTTTTATACTCTGTTCTTCTTCAAAGCAATCCATAGGAAGAAAAGGATAATCTTTCGCATAACCGATGTACAAATTATTTCCGTTTCTGGCATAGGCAATATACGGCAGGTCTAATACAGTTCGTCCAATAATCAACTCGACTGGTTGTGTTGAGTCATCCACAATTAAAACAGGAACGTCTTTAACTTCCACATCATCCACTTGAATGTCAATCACCGCCGCTCCTAAACTCTGGGCTGCTGGCTTGTGTTGATTTCCGAAAGAGTAAAGATCTTTCTTACACGCGATATAATTTATTCCAACTCTCTTCGCTGTTGCTTCTTTCATCAAACACGAACAACTTCCTGTATCGATCAAACCCAAAACTTTTTCTTTATTTATCACCACTCCCTTCAAATATTTTTCTTTTTCGTATAACGCAGATGACTCAAGGTCGGGTGAAACGGTTAAGCTATTCCCTTCTATTTTGTTTTTTCTACACTGTTTCTTTGAATGGCCTTTTTCGCCACAATGTCTGCATGGGTGCGGGCAATCCTTTGATATATGCCCATATTCGTTGCATGCGAAACATTTCGGATCACTTTTTTCACGAGGTGAAAATGAATTCGGACTCTTTGAATCACGGTTCTATCTTCATTTCTAAAACCCGAGTATCGATTATTTTGATTGCTAGAAACATTCCTGGGGTAATTTCTTGGAACATCATTTTGATAGTTGTTCTTCAAACTTCTATTTTCGTTTGTCTTCACACCCGATCTAACACTTTCGTACTCGTCCAGGCGTTTAGCTAACTCACTTGCTTTAACATATTTAGGCCATGAATCAATGATGTTTTCACGTACGGACAACGGGACGCAATTCTTACACTGATTCGTCACTATTAAATCCTTTAGGGAATCAAAGTCTTTAATATCCAATCCTTCAATCCATTCATTAAAATAGTTCCTTAATTGAAATACGAAATCAACCCAAGTACTTTTTGAGTCCTTCACGTGATTCAAAAACTTTTGCCGAAATTTTTCGGGGCTTAGCTTGAATCTTTTGAGTAACAACTTTTTAACAAATTTGTAATCATTAGCTTCTTCTTCAGGCTCTCTGATAATTAACTCAGTAATTTCTAAAGGCAACAATCCTAGCAATTGACAAACATAATCCTTCTCATCAATGCCAAGTCTTTTAGCTTGCCTCTCAAATAATAACAAAAATGAAGAGATATCCCCCTCTTTCAAATCAAACTTTTGAATGACACACCTTAACTCATTAGGTGAGTTTTTAAACGGAACTTGAGAAGTACTATCAGTTGAAGAATTAGGATCACGCTTACCTTGCACTTCAATTTTAAGCTTTTCTAGCTCAAAAACACGCTGTCTTTCTTTATCTTCGAATTCCAATTCCAACTTATTTTGTTCAGCCTCAGCTTCTTCTCTTTTCAAGCGTTCAGCAATGATTCCTTCAAAAATTTCTTTCGCGAAATCTTCTTCAAAGCCTTCACTCTTCACAATCAAATTCTTGATTTTAAATATGATCATGTCCTCGTTAGCTTCCACACCTATCTCTTTGCATAGATTCAGTAGATCGACCTTTCTTCCTTTACCTAACCATGCCATTTTGTTACTTTGAAAGAAAACGAAACTAACCTTGTCGTTGTTCTTTGCCGTTGGCTGGCGGAAACTCGTGGTTGTAGGCAAATCTATGGGCAAATTCCACTTCTGATATGTAATCTTCCTTTTCGTAAAACCTGTTAGGTGCCTTTAAACTTAACTAGTACTCAAGAACTACTCCTTTTTTAGTAACAATAACAAAAAGAAGATTTATTTATCATCGCGCGCTCCCGCGCTCGTGTACGACTCACTTCTCTCTCTCTCATACAATATTTTCATTTCAAACCGCTCGCAGGCGGGAACGCCCTCTATGGGCAGACAGAATGACTATTACACAAGGGTGGTCCCGAATTATTTTTTGTGTGTTGATTCTTATATTATTAGAGTGTTCAAAAGCACAAATTTTAATTTTTTATCTTTATTTGAATTTTTATGACAGCCATCGATGTTCTACGAAAAATGGTGATTTTTGCGTCTGTAAGGGTATATACGTTCCCTAATATTTAAACTTTGTTCCTACAGAGGTATAGAGGGTCAAAGTTTGGATTTTTTTTTCGAAAATATCAGATTTTGAAGGTTCATAACTCAACTTGTGGAAGAAAATACCAGTAACGAAAGAGGATGATATCTTAGTGAGGCTTCACCTGTAAAAATTTCAGATTTTTAAACTTTGTTCCAACAGAGATATAGAGGGTATTTTTTTAAAATTTTTCCAACTTTAGGGCCTATAACTACCGAAAAGAACAAAATATCAGGGTTGAATTTTTTTCAGGATGTAATGGTAGCTACACATTTTCTACAAAAAAATGTTTGGAAAATATAGATCTTTTGGAATTATTTCGCATTCAAAAATTGAAAAATCCTCATTTTTTAAGTTCAACATTTAATCTGATTTTCAATATTTCGGATATAATTCTCCTTAAATTTGTACAGTACATAATGAAGGCTGTATCTTTATGAGTAAAATGGCTTTTGTTGCATGAATTTAAGTTAAACCAGTTAGGAGCAAGTTAACGTAAACCCTTATAGACGCAAAAATCAAACAAGAATACAAAATTAAAATTTGTGTTTTTGAACTCTCTAATAATATAAGAATCAACACACAAAAAATTTTTCGATTATAAAATGGTCGAGTGACCATTCTGTTTTTTCCTGGATCCTTTGATATGGATTGACCCTATATTCATCATGATTACTTTTTACTATAATAGGAGCACCTTATTATCATGATTCTACGAGGTGTAGTTGCTTAAACTAAAGCTGTGAAGGGAAGTTTCGAAACACCATGTGTATTAACAACTTTTTGATCAATACAACCAATTCATTTACTGGAAGGGCATAATTTTAAGCCTTGGACATTACACCTAGCTTAGTTTACATAATTACAGATCGAATACGCTAAAAATTAAGAAGATTCACGAGGTAGGCTTTTTCCCAGTGAATGAACGGCCGTTCATTCTCTAGGGCTCTAGGCTAGGAAATCTCAGTTTACCGATTCAATAAATGAACATCCTTTATATCTTTCAGTTTCCAAAATACAGCGTTCCAGATTATTATTTAACAAAGAAAAACACTTGAACAATTGATTAAAACAAGAAAAGGCCTAAGCTGTACAATTTAAACTCAGAAAAGTAAGACTGAAAGATGTCGGTTCTTAACCTACAGGTATCTTTTTCGTTCACATGCAGCTACGTTTAAATCGAAATTTTTTTCACAGTTACAATTCAAAGGTTACGCTTGAATGCACGATTCTTCCACATTCATGAAATCTTCCTGTAACTACTGAATTTTACGGGAGCCTCCAGGGCAATTAATTTCCTTATTATTTGAGATTATGTGGTCGAATGTTCAAGTGCATTTACTGGGAATGTTAATTCACTGGGCAGTTCACCCTAGGACGAAATAAATACCTATAAAATGTATAGGTATTACCTTCTTTAAATGTTTTTCTTTACCAGGAATATAAAAAAATACCTCCCATCCTGTACAAAAAAGTCTAGTTTTTTAAATTTTAGAATGGACTCTTACCGTCTGACGTCACACGGAACCAACACGTGACCTACTGGTTCCGTGTGAAGTCTCGAACCAGATAGGCGGTTAGAGTCCATTACAGGATGAACATAAAATTAAGTTATTTTAAATAATTTTACGTTATTTAATTGTGTATTTTCTATGCATTATTTTTTAATTCTCGTACAGTGAGCGCTACAAACACTTGTGGCAATTGCTACTGCGGTTTTGGTCTTCGTTTCTCGTGGGTCGGTTTTTGTTTCTGTGTCATTCTGGCTAACTCCATATAAAATAGAGATAGAATGTTAAAAATTGCATTTTATCACTTAAAGTCAAGCCTGTATATTCACGAATAACCTAAATAATTCACTGTGTCTGATAAGAAATGATTAGCAAAGTACTAATTGAATAGTTTTAGTTTAACTAAATGTCAGCATTATGTTTAGTCAAAATGACAGCATCTAGTCCGGATTTACTAGTTGGATGATTTTATTATTTATGTTAGACAACTAACTGGAATATTCTTGTCATGAAACAGCCCTTTCTTACTATCTCCGTTCGAAAATCCTGATCCTTGGTGACTTACGCTCATTTGATTGGTTTTGATCCTTCCAGTTCCGTGATGTCAGCGCTTACGAACCAACCAAGTAAGCTTCTTCGCTCGCAATTCTGAATTTGTCCGAAGCAGACTAACGCTTTTTGATTCTAAGGTGACGATATAATGTTATATAAATATTTTAATTACATGTCACTTGGATTAACATGACGACTTGTCACGCGACTTAACAATTTTTAACGATTTGAATTTAGGCTAGCTAGAGATAAATGGTGGATTGTTTAAAATATATATCAAAATTTATGAAATATTTTAGTGGTGATTATAAATGAAGCAAAAGTGGCACTAATGACATTTTATATTAAATTTTGTATAGGAGTTTTGTTGGCGAACTTCAAGTGTACTTCGAGTCAGTGAGATCTTTCCCTGCCATATGTCCTCTTGATAAGAACTTTCACTTTCATTTAAAATCCCGATTTTGAGTGAGTTTTAAATACATCCATCCGTATTTAACACTCACTTTTAAAATGTATTAGTTAATCCATAACATGCAATTGAGCATAAAGTATTATATTGTTTGATAGGCATTAGAAGAAAATATTGAGAAAAATAAGGAAAAAAAAGGAATTTCACAACAAAAAAGAATATCTTAAATCAGTTATATGGCATTGGGCTGAGGCATGGTCCAAAAACTGAGATACATTGTTGGACTCAGGATCGGAAGTCCTCATATTGTTTTGATTTTCCTGAAGTATTTCAAATATTCCTGGCTATTCAATAAACAAGTCATATTATAAAAACTGTGAATAAAACAATTTCTCCAAATAATGTTAATAAATATACTTCTGAGCTTTTAAATAATGAATAACGGAAACACACAAATATAGACTTCGATAACAAGAAATATCTAAAAATAAAGGAAAATAATGATTCACAATTAATTATTTTAATTTATTTTGGTGTTTTCATAACTGTTATAAGTTTTAAGTAGACAATTATAGAGTTTTTCCTATAGAGCATTTTCAATCACATTACTCGGACCTAACAACGGCCTTAGCAACAGAAGGTTACAGTTTTTTTTGCCCTACAGTAGGTTAACAGTTACAGAAAATGACCGGCCGTGGAATTCTTCTATTGGAGCATCTGCAATCACATGACCCCATACCTAAAAACCGCCTTAGCAACAGATACCACGTTACCTAGCAACCGCCTTACAACAGTTAAAAGCTCTACAAAATGTTAACAGTTAAAAGAAAATAGCTGGTCGTGACGTCACCTGAAAACACTCTATAATAATATTTAATTTTGATGTTTTAAACGTATTAACACTAGTCAGTCAAGCAGACCTACTCTGGTATAGAAATGGAGAAATAAGCGTTTTTAGTCATAAAATCGTAAACATCGTTAACGCCCACATAGCATTTAGTTTTAAAGAGAAAAATATAAATTACTATTGAATGCAAAAAGTCTCAGTAAAACACTCAAAAAGTATTTTACTAGTAACATGTTTCAGTTCCCCCATAACGTTGTTAATATAAAATTGTTTAAAAAATAATCCCGTATTTTTTCTTTCATTTAGCAAAGCTAAAACGTTACAAAGTAATGAATTAGGGTTTCTTCAAAACTTTCAAATAGTGACGACCAACAACATGCTTTTTATGCTGCCATTTATCCTGAATTCACCATAAATACCAGCAATATCTATCTCTTTTAAAAATTAAAATCACTAAATCATGTAGAATTTACTATTATTTCTGGCAATTGCGTTTCATCTATCTACCATCCTGTTAAAAATATCTCTCGTTTAAAATTAACCTTGTTTAGTTTAAATCTATGCCCCTTGACCCCTCGTTCTGTTATCTGTACTGGAATCAAATGCCTCCGTGTCCTCTTGTTTTAAAAAGTTGACTCACCTCCTCCTAATCCTTCTTTGATGCCCCTTACGCCATACATTAAACCTTATCAATAAACCGACCAGTTTTTATTCACCTCTTCCAGTGATAAAAGGAGCTTAAATGACATGATCGAAACCGTTAACTCGATGATAAGGATTGATGATAATCCTTCCTTTCAATATATTTTTCATTTTCTATAAAAATAATATTGTCACAGAAGCTCAATACTACCAAGGCGCTGTGGCTTAGCTGGTTAAAGCGCCTGTCTAGTAAACAGGAGATCGTGAGTTCGAATCTCACCAGTGCCTGAAAAGTTAACTTTTTAATTAGCTCAACAATCGAGTATTGCTGCCAAAACCATGCACTAAAGTTTAAAAATTCAGTCCACTGATAAAATTGGAGGGAAACCTACCAAGAAAAGCTTATTATTATAATCTGACTCTTTTTAGGGTTGTAGTATATTATAGTGCGTTCAATTATTTATTTTTTTTTCCAAAAATTTGGACTCCCAGTTAGAGAGATTTAGTGTTAACCTCCTCCCCTTCATGTAATATTTACCCCATACTTTTTCAATTATTAAATTGGATATGTTCGTGTACTTTCCTTAATGCACAAATTAACTTTAGCGATGATACTGAATACTTACTGATGTCTTAAAAAAAAAGGAATTTTTTTTTGGGTGCGAGATTTTTACTGACCCCATACCCTTATGGTAAGATTTTGCTGGAGTCCTTATCCTTACCTTATTACGAGCTCATACGCTCGCTGATATTTTATCACTGAGACACAATTTAATTAATGCAATACACCAATTTTAATATCAAAACTAATAGGTAATCATGTTAGTTTGAAAAATGTTTGTCTTGTTTAGTGCTTTTTTCATTGTGATGCTTAGTATTATAATTTCTATCAAAAAGAGATACATTCACAAAAAAATTATCTCTTATTTTCCAACTGGTAAATTGAGACCAAAGATACACATTTTGTGTAGATTAAAATTTTCAGACTATTGCCAATTTTTCTTTGAAAAACAACGTTTTTTTTTTCGATTCTGTCAAATCTCTACAAAAAATACTACAATAATTTCAGCATTTTTCAAAAATATTTTTCACTCGTCTTTTTTTTATCATTAATTGTCCGTAAAAAGAGTTAGACTGAAATTCTGGCTTTTTTTATTCTTATGTTGCACTTAGGAATCGTTAAAAGAGACCTTTTGACCCTTAATTACATAATGGAAAAATAAATTGAATGATGTTTGTAAAATTATTGAGCCTATTATTGTTCACTAACATGGACAAACTCTCCCAGGTTATATATGAACTGTAGGTATAAATAAATAAACAAATGACTATTTAAAAAAAATAAGATTCGTTTTTTGCAGCTTTTTGTAAGAATTTTATGTAGTTTCATCCATTTCCATAAAGTCGGATTTGCTGACGAATGAATTTTCGTATATCATTTAATTTTTCTGTAAATTTTCCTATTATACTATTTAACTAATTTAATTTTAAAACTTTCAGTTTGATTAAAATTGCTCATTTTATGGTCCTCTCGAATACTTACAAATACTACGTCTGTAGTACAAATTTGAAGCAATAAGAACTAAAACATTCTTTCGTTTACCTAGTATGAAAAATACAGGTTTACTTTAAAATCTAGCAAGCATATGAATCAAATTATATTTTCTTAAGAAATACATGAAAGTGATTTGCCAAAATTGTATAATTTTTATTAAGATTTTACTAGAAGGACCCAAATTTAGAAAATTTACTAGAGTTTCTCTCTTTTTTTATCCTATTCTCTCTCCTTCTTTCCATCTTTTTCAATTTTTTATTTTTCGGGAAATCTAACATTAAGGAAATCACTTGTTGTGGAGGGTTTGCACGTGATGTAGACTTCAACTCTTTAAGATAACATCCTTAATCAGTGATGGGAAAGACATGAGGTCATTGACACTTGGATACCAAAGCGCTATAGGTAATTAACTGTATACTATTTATTAAACGGGGTTTATAATATAAAGGTTACAACACTCCTTGGTGTATAAATGTATTCGATTCATAAAATAACTTGAAACATAAATTTTCGATACCTAAAATTACTTGAAATACAAATTTTCGATACCTAAAATTACTTGAAATATAAATTTTCGATACCTAAAATTACTTGAAATATAAATTTTCGATACCTAAAATTACTTGAAATATAAATTTTCGATACCTAAAATTACTTGAAATATAAATTTTCGATACCTAAAATTACTTGATTTTTTAAAATGTTCAAAATTATTCTACCCCAAACAACTTTAAACTAAACTGAATAGGTTTGTTCAGGATTTTTTTTCTAACAAAATTACCAGTTTGTTTTAAACCTAGTTATACGTATACACTAGTATTAATTAACCTTTTTACACCTTTTGGCGATTTTTCACACGCACAAGGCAAATACATGCATTGCATTCTCAAATTCTCAATTACACCTGTGCTCGTGTTTCCGCTCACAACCTAATGAGTAATGAGTTGCCTCCTATCTAGAAAACAACCCACGAAACTTCTAGAAACAAAGGTGAAAAATCGAGATTACCTTAATTCCCACTTCTCCTCACACACCTTAGTAGCCTGGTTTCTCGACCAGGTTAACGAAAAAAAATGATAGGCTTGTGTCTGATGGGAAAGCGGCTCGATCCAAATTCCCCGCAACGAACTTAATAACCTCCCGAACAACACAACCCACAAATCCCCATGGCAACGAGATAAATTACATCGCGTCAACAATGGTGCACCGGGAGCTATGATGAAGAAGAAAGTGAACCAGATTGTGAACCACCCCTTCAACATGTTCAGTTACAGTTACAGCATGCTTAGGAACACACTGGACGATTAGAGTCTCTCGAAGTCATTAAGATCCTTATCAAACGGTGGGAAGAAAGAAGAGTAGTTGAGGAGCACTAGACTACTTCTGAAGCGGAGGAAAACGGGTGTCATCCTTTCACTTCCGAAAGCCATCTTTTGACGCGCTTGCGATTAGAACTATTTTTTAAACATAATTGGAATCTAAGGGGAATTTCAGCCTAGAACAGTGGTTCCCAACCCAGAGAAGTCCGCGGACCACTAAGTTTAAAATTGGAACCTTCACGGACCACCCTATTCTATAGCTTAAAATTCTCTACCCTCACAAAATTGCATGATGAAAGTTTAATTAAGTGTATAAATTTATACTATATGATGCTATGAATTATAACTCTTCAAGAATTATAATTCTTCGCGCCGGGCCTCTTCACGGACCACTTCCAAAACTCTCACGGACCACCGGTTGGGCACCGCTGGCCTAGATTGATGTGTAATTCGACAAAAGTTGGAATATTTTTGTATTCGACTACTCTGCTACAGGAGTAGCCTAGTAGTCCATCGACCCTAAGTCGTTTTCTTTCTTCTCAATGTTTGGATCTTAACGAATTCGAGCGACTCTAGTTGAATAGTGTGTTCCAATCCTCAAGAAGTAAACAAATGAAAAAAAAAGTGTGGTTATATGATGGCATATTCATGCTGCAGAAGTAAACAAGAAAAAAAAGAGAAAGGTAACTTCCTGCAGAAGATACTTCCTTGTTTGCGGGGAAGGTCAGTCGGGCGCACGTGAGAACGGGTTGTCTGCCCCTGAAAACTCGGACACGTGAGGTTGGAAGCAGAGCGGGAGGGTGGGTGGAAGGAGTGTTTTTTTTTATTGTTTTTTTGTGGTCGGTTAGAATTTAAGGTGAGAAGTAGGTCGAAATGGGAAAATTGGTTAGGTTGGTGTGGTTTAAATTGGTAAATAAATGCAGGTGATTTGAATAAAAATGTAGGTTGAAATTAGAGCTGGTAAGTGTTGGGTAGAGAGATAATTCTTTTTATTTGTTATGGAAAAAGCTCGAATGATCCAAGCCTGAACAATGTCCAATTGTCTGGCCGGACCTGGACCGTTTTGATACTTTCATGGTTCGTAATAGGTTTTATTAGTTTGTTTGTGCAGTTTGGGTGAGAACCATGTGAATAACCTCTTTTTAGTTTAATCCCGCCATACTGAACCCTGGATACAATTATTATAATAACTCTAATTTTGGTTATTAGTAAACTTTTACACCCGTTCCAACCGAAGTCCTATTTAACTAATGCTATTTTGCATGTATATAACCGTTTTTTTTAAACATGTTTCATGTTTGCAGTAGGAATCTTAAGCTTTAGCGAACACACATTTGAAGGTTTTTAGGATGTGTAATAAAAAATCTATTAAGAAACGTAAACATGAAATTGGCATAAAATGGCACTTTGTAGAAAGTCTCCTATAATGCCCTAAACCGAGGCATAATACAATGAATTTTACCTTTAACCAGTTATAAATAATTTTTATGGAGAAATGGCTTATTTATACTATATCATTCTGTATAGATATCTATTCAAGAAGGTTTTTTTTTTCCGTTTACAACCTCTTGTAACATGCCTATTCCCTCAGAAAAAGACGAAACTGAATATTTTTCTCTATTCCTTAACTTATATAGCGATAGTCTGTCAAGTCATTCCCGATCTTTCTTTTTGAAGATTTAGATGAAATTGTTAAGTAGGATACTCGAAAACCAGTTTTGAGTTAAACCGTTTCACAAGAAATTAGTTTTGGAAAAAGAGTAAATTGGAACAGTAAAACTTGATCTTTGAAAGAAGACTTACAGGAATTAAAAAAATTTTAAAAGATTAAAATGACCTGAGGAATAAAGTCAGACGGTTAGCGTTATTTTACAACGCCATGGTTCTCAGATTCGGAAGAAAGATGAACTGGCTGTACGAAACTAAACACGAAAAAGAAAAGGAAACGCGTGCAAATAAATTACGTTTGCTTTTTTTTTTTCTTCGAGCGTATTCTGTGTTCAGATACGAAACGATTAAGTAATAATTTTGGAAACATACAACAGATTAAAGGTTCGGTAGATATTAATTAGTTTAAGTTTTCTGCAATTTTTCAATGTGTTTCCCTAAACAAGGTTTTTGGTGAAAAACCTTTTCACACAGTACCATATTAAGGTTTGCATGACAAGGTTGAAGTAAAAATGAAAACTATGAACCTCTTAAAAACCATGAACTCAGTTTTTAACCTTGTTTCAAGGTTTTTCCGTAAGGTTCCTGCTAATCTTATAGGCTTCAACTAGTGCAAGTTACTATTATACAGGCTGTCGAGTGACAACATTACAAAAACCTTACATGGCTTACTCTGTTAGGTTACACAGCAAGGTTTATAAAACCTTAAGACTCATTCAGTTTTTCCCTTTTGATCTACATTTTTGAGGAATCATCCAAACCGAAAAGGTGTGAATTGGCTTTTCAGTCATTACTACTTCACTTTTCTATGGAATCAGGATAAACAGTGAAATTGAAACAGTATGAATGAGTCTTCACACTGCTATCTGGAAAACTATTAAGGGACAATTCTGCTCCCCGCAAGCTTTGTCCAGTGCAAAAACCTATATACAACTTGTACGTATTATAAACTCCAAACGTCTACTCACCGCTGCTGCCCCCAGGGGTCCTAGTGGTGTCGTATGGGTTCTTGGTCTTTCCGTGCAGCTTGTTGTAGGTCTCCCACCAGAGGCACATCTCGCTGGTGTTGGTGTTGACCAGGGGGATGGCCCCAGCCTCGCGAAGTAGCCTCACAACGTCGCAGTCCGACTCGGCCTTCTCCCCCTTGCGGAAAACTGCACCCCCTGTGGCCAGGAGTCCTGGAATATGTAGGTGGATGGGTTAGGGCGGTATGTGGATCCAGAGAGGTCGAGTAGGCCCAGAACATTTATCGATATATCATACATTAGTTTTAGAATGTATTGAAATGGTAAGCAATTATTGAAGTACAAATGACTCTTTTAACAGGTTTTCGTTTGGCAGGATATATCTCCACATAAACCCGTTAATCCAGTGATTCCCAATGTGGGATGCATGCCCCACCAGGGGGAAAATTGATTTTCTAGGGGGGCAACTTGAAAATTTTCAACCATATTGCCCCCAGGTTGGGCATAGCATGGACCACCTGGTTTTAAATTGAATATTACATTTTGGAGTGTAAAAATTTATGAGAAAAAATTTTGGGAAACACTGCTTTAATCGGTTTATTAATCGGTTTTACTTTTTATTTGATTTCTAAATAAAAAGGAATGGTAAAATTTTGTCGTCATCAAAAAAAAGTCGTCATTTTTGAATCTTAAGCGTTCGAGTAGGGTTGTTGATGTTGCTGCGGCTGTCCTGGATACTTTCGGTCCTATTTGACTCCTCTTCACCAATTTCTTGGACAAGACAACAACAACCCTTTCGAATCTTTCAAGGTTTTAAAAATTCTTCCTAATATTCTGTCAAACTACTAGGGTGGGTTGCCCAGTGACTGAACACTTCCAGTGAATGAACACATGGTCGTATAATCTCAATTATTAAGCTATTTGAACTCTGTAAAGACTCTATTACTAAAATTCAGTAGTTGCAATGAGACCTCCTAGAGGCCAGGCAATCGTTGATTTAACCGTATATTCCGATTTCGGTCAGTGTAAATTTTTTACTGATACTCGAGCTTCAGGCCCATGAAAAAGTCTCCGGTAAGTTAAGATTTGACTTGATTCATTCATATTTTTCTAACTTATAATTGCGCTTATTATGATTTTTGTTGTTTTTTATCAAATGTTAAAGACTTAATCTTTGATATGGCATAATTCAGAAAGCTCTACTTTTGAAATTGCGATAGATAAGGGGGTGTTCACTTACTGGAAGTGCAAACTGAGATTTCCCAGTGAATGAACAGGTGTTCATTTACTGGGGAAAATGCATATTTCGAAAAAACCTCATGATTATAGTTTTATTTGATTCATAATGATGTAAGCTAAACTATGTAAAAATGCGCAATGATCAAAATTGTGTCCTTCCAGTAAATGAATGGGGTATGTTGATTAGAAAGTACAAGTGTTCACATACTGGACAGAGTAATTAAACTAAGATTTACCAGTAAATGAACAACCTTCATACTCTGGGAAACTGCTTATCTCGTGAAACAAAAGACCTATAGGCTTATTTGACGGCTTAAACTAGGACTAGGATATAATAAAGATCAGTATTATCTTTCCTTAGAATAAGTTTTTGATTTAAAAGTCTAGGTTTATACAGGGTGTATCATTATGAATGGGAAAACTTCTAGGGGAGGAAGACATCATAAGGGTTCAGAATTGCATAGGAACCCATGGTCCCAAACGACAGGCATGGACGTATATAAGGGGGGTTAGAGGGTCCAGACCCCCCCCAATAGCCTAAACCTTATGTCAGCCAAACAAAAAGGTCCCTGTCCCAAATAACCAAAAAATGAGTGAAAATACAACTTTTTGGATCAAATTTCCTGGGAGAGGACCCAGACACCACTCTTTTGCTTGAGGGCATGTATTAACCACAAAAATTTGTGATTAAGTTCACAAAAATTCACATTTGCCCTACATTTTACTCGGAAAGGGAAAACTATTAGAAAAATTTTGGGTTCCAGAATCCCTTCAAAACAGTTTAGTAACGGCTCCTTTGGTCCTGAGGTCTTATAGGTTTTGCCCCCCCCCCAATCAAAAAAGTTGAACTTACGTCTATGATACTCCATTTTGTCCCCCCTCGTGATAAAGGTTAACCTAAGCTTTTATAACCCCTTGCTACGCTAAGAGGGGATTTCAAGGTATACAACCCCTCTTTCGAAACCTCAAACTTTAAATTTTTCCCCATAGAAAACGACCAACCAAAGTTACTCCTTAATGAAAAAGTGGGTAAATAGGGTTCGGGGGTCCTCCTCCAAAAATGTTTAAATTTTAGTATGCTAAACAGTTTTCTATATAGCTACTTTTTAGGGTTTTCAGGGAGCTTCGCGGGCCGCATGTGGCCCGCCAGTTGGAAAACCCTGTTTTAGATACACTTTCATTGCCCATTGCGACCCCTGAAAGAAGTTTCTTGAACCCCCCCCCTTGCAATCGATGTCTGGCAAGATTTGCACCCACCTAATCCTAAGTACCTTTTTTGTGTGTGTGCGTGCGTGTGTGTGTATTGAAGAAATTTTAGAGTTCTTAGTAAAACATTTTCTATTTTATGTAACGCAGGCTGATTAGTTGAAAAAAAATCATGGTATTTTTCAGTGTTCATTTACTGGAAGACACTGTTCATACTTAGGGCAAACTTTGTTCATTCACTGGGTCTATCGCACTTTTTTCACTCAAATCAGGATTCCTTCAAAACTATTGATTTCTGAGATCTGGAAACACTTCGATCATATTGCCAAGAAAAAGCCAGTATGGAAACATACCTTATTTTTAGAAATTGACTAAGAAAAAGCCCTGAAAAAAATTTTTGAAGTGGGAAAATCGCAAACCCAAATGCTAAGTGTTCATTCACTGGGCGGTTCACCCTATAATTGCTTCATTTAACAATAAAAAAGTGAACATCCATGTAGTTTAATCAATACTTTAACAAGGATTTTACTAAACAGGCTTATCTTAAGTTCCATTTAGGCCAGTTGACAGTGAGTGTACTGTAACCCAAACAAATGTTTTCCATGCTGGGGGTTTAGTTCCCTTTTCTAGAGTGTTGCCAGACAACCTCAAAAAATAAGCTTTACATAAAACTATTTTCTATACTTTTATAATATCCCTTCTTTTCCCATACAGGAGTGATAAAACTCCGAAGATATTCATAAAGTTTAAGGATTGAAATCTTAAAAATTTTAGAAAGATGAAAATTATGGCCTTATAATCTAAGCATAGGAATATTTAAACTTCTTCTGTTTGAAAATACCACCACCTCCTATCTCATTTTAAAAAAGCAACCGAGAGTTACTGTAATTCAAGTCTAACTTCAAATTAATTAAATGTGAAGAACAATCTGATATGGCAAATGCGGGCCAAGGGGAGATACCCATCCGAAGGTCATACGACTTAAAAGTATACTTCGGTTGAACTTGAAAAAATTAGTCAATATTTATATCCCATTTGAATAATCTGACTCTTAGGGAACGTACCCTTACTACGTGACCTATTTTTCACTATTTTTGACCCCCCTCCCCCTCCCTTGGTGACCATCCGTAGTATATACCAAGACCCCCCCCTCCCCCTCAAATTTCATATTCCTCGGTTTTCAATCATTTTTAGCAAGAAGAGTTAAACAAAAGTTAATTTGGCTTAATTTGTCTTTATTAATACAGCGCTTTCCTCGTGAAGCCAAGAGTACGTGCATAGTAAGTGGTAATAAGTAAGTGCATAGAGTGGAAAATATATTATCAAGAAGAAAAAAAAACTTTTGTAAAAGTTATTGTAACAGTAACTCAATTTGCAAAAACAAGTCTTTTTTTTTTCTTTATTTTTTTGACTACGTGGCGAAACCCTGAGCCCCCCCCCCCTCCCCCATGTGACCAAGCGTGGTATTTTGAAGACCCCCTCCCCCCCTAAACAGGTCACGTAGTATGGGTACCTTCCCTTACAGAGGTGAATTAGCTCGCCACACCGAATTGAAAGGTGAACTTAAATGTAATTTGCTCAAAAATAATATATCAAAACAAAATCTGTTTAAAAGAAGATACCCTTCACAGACACGGCTTCCTTAGCTGAGAAAGGCACCCCCAAGAAGGGCGTCTCCCTCTCCATTTCTTCCACGGTCTTGGTGCCCGAGCTGACCAGGGCGTCCACTTTCTTGGCCTCCTCGTAGGCCTCTTGGAACCTTTCGTCCACGTAAGCGTTGATCAGAGGCTGCACGGCTTGGATACGGCTGATGTACGACTTCACCACGTCTGAGCTCTTGATCTGGGGGAGAGAGATATTGCCAAGGTTTAGTAATGTTTATAACAATTATATGTGTTATCAAAAATAATAATCCAATACGTTGCAAAATATGAATGAATTTAAAATACAACACACAATTTTACCTTTTTACAATCAAACCTGCTATAAAATTTCTAACATACTCAAAAGTTTTGGTTTTTACACCGTATTCTCTCCAGTTAACAAGATTTCTTTCAGTAACCTCAAAGATCTCATTGACAAATCTAATCGATGTGGCATATATCGAATTCAGTGTGAGTGTGGTCTTTCTTATATTGGACAAACAAAACGAGCGTTGAGATTTAGATTAAAGGAACACCAAAATTATATTAAAAAGCAGGAATTAGATAAATCTTCTATGGCCCAACACGCTTGGAATTCCAACCATAAATTTGATTTTGATTCTGCTTCAATTCTGCTGCCTTGTAATAGATCCATTGACCTTGATTTTTTTGAGGCATTTTTGATTTATAAAAACGCAAACTCTTTAGAAAATGATTTCTCAAGCGTGCCTCCTCTTTCGGATATTTGGAGGGCTTAATACTTTTTGACTCTTTGTACCCGAACATGTAACTTGATGAATTGTTGTGTCTCTTGTGTGCTCACTGTAACTGTAATGCATATTTTTTCTATTTATATTCTCCGTCAGACTGTTGGAACTTATACTGACGAAGGGGATCTCAAGCATCCCCGAAACAATTGTCTATTTTAATGTTTTAAGTTGCAAATAAAAATCGTTGTATTTTAAATTCAATTATATGTGTTACCAAGAATCTTTAGACTATACCATTGCAATTTTTTTTTTTTTTTTTAATTTCCCAAGTGCCCCTCTTTTAGGTTGTTACAATTACTGAAAAATTATTACCAGCAAATTCCCAGGTCTCTAGGTCAACTTTTGACTCCCGTGCACCTCAAAAGTAGTTTTAGTACTTTAATGCACGGGGTATTTAAAATCTTATTTTTTTATTGTTTTTAATTTAATAAGCCTGAACGCTGTCAATGTTTAGTTAAAACCTGTATATCACCTTTGGGATATCATTGTCCCAAGATCCTATTGGAAAAACAATCAAGGGCATCTACTGGGGGCTAAAAACGCACTCTCACCGAGAAAAGAGGAGACTTTGCGGGCGAGAGCTGGATCAAGACAACTTTAATGTTTTATTGAACTTTTGTTTCCTAAGGTGCCGTCCTTCGATCCTATTCCTATTAGGAAAAAAAACCCGAATGTTTGTTAAATTTTAACTCATTTGTTTTGATATCCACCCACTTCAATTAATTGATTTTCTACATAAGCCATTGTATATTATGTAGTGCGCATTTAACCCTCGGAGAACTTTCCCCAGTAGGTGCTATTGAATGTTTTTCCAATAGGGCCTTGAAACAATAATATTCCAAAGGTGATGTATAGTTTTTAACTCAATGTTGACAGCGTTCAGGCTTATTAAATTAAAAACAGTAAAAAATTAAATATTATCCCTATACATAGCCATGGGAAAACTACTTTTGAGGTGCCCGGGGGTCAAAAGTTGGCCTAGAGATCTGAAAATTTGCAAGTAATAACTTTTCAGAAGTTGTAACAAGAGAGGGGAGAGATTTTCTCATTTTCCAATGGGCAAAATACACATGGCCGTACAACTTGGACGGGTGACGTCATACGTAGGGCGAAATCAGTGAATTTGTAGTGTTAGCACAAAAACTTATTTTGAGAATAATATCTCTTCAAGACTGATAATACTGTTCTGAAAGCTCAAAAATCTTATGTTTAACATTAATGTTAATAATTCAGAAAGTAAAAATTATAATGTGTGGCATCATGCTAGACAGGAGAAAGTGAGGACGTCAAAGACACAGATAGGAGTAGTAAGGCCGTGTGTCTTGGTACTTCTAACGTTTGAACCGCCAGTTTAAAAAGAGAATAATAAAGACTAAAAATGGCAAAATGACTTTCTGAGCTAAAAAAAAAATCTCGAAGCTCTGATTTGCACATAGGCGAGTAATACGAGGAGTCAGTTAATAGAGAGTTTTGGCCTTCATTGCGCATACGCATTTGTTTTTCAAAACAACGCGTTACTTAATAAAAAAATCATCATTTGCAGAGTCATCATATTACGAGCACATAATCATTAAATAACTTTGTTTTTAGTTCTTATACTGGTGATTTAACTTAACAGTACAGAACCATTTATGAAACAGAATACGAGGCAGTGCGGTATAGCCTGGAGTGTAGATGTATGGTTAGATAAATCCGAAGAGTCAGGGCCGTATCCAAGGGGGGTAGGGATTCATCCCCTCCCCCGAAATTATGACATCAATTTTTAAACTCTATTTTCCCTAGAAAATTCAGCAACTTACAACCCTCTTCGAGTGTAACCCAAAAGGTCTCAAAATTAGTTAAAACACTACGTTTGAGGGTAAAATTTCAAACAATTTTCAGAGGGATAACCTCCAAACTTCTGGCGTCTGTTATGCAATTTTTTTCTCTTGAAAATTCTGTCACTTACAAGAAATTATTCCCTTTGCGGTGTTCCCCCAAAGAATTTTTTAAAAATAAAATTAAACTTGAGTTTATAGGCGAAAAATTAAAAAAAAAAAAAAAACGGGGAGTACAACTGACCCCCCTCAAAATTTTGAAGTCTATTTATATTTTTTCATTGAAAATTATGTGGTTTACAAGGATCTGTTCGTATCGAATGTAACCCAAATAAGATTCTCAAAATGAGCTGAAATACAACTTTTTGAGGAAAATTTTCTAAATTTTTCTAAGAAGTTTTATTTATATGGTTTCTGAGTGTTGAAAACCGTTTGAGTGTTCCGAACAGAACAACTCAGTAAAAATTATGATGCAGAACCAATATTCGGGAGAAACGTTTATTAAGGTTAACGTTGAACTTTATTAGTTAAAGCTAGCCGAATTGAGAATATACCTACCATTCTCCAATAGTACCTTACAAGAAAAATGAAATATAGGTACTAATTTGCTATTTTAAGTAATTCTACTTTGCACGGTTTATGCTTCATTACTCGCCCTTCACTAATTTTATCATTAAATCCTGTATCCGTTTCAACCACAGAAAAATTTAAACTGACTGGTCAGTGGGCCGAGCTTATCAATTGGCCCCCAACTAGCGAATCCTGACTCAAAAACGTCCTCTCAACTATTTAATTAAAAAAAACCTATTCGCCTCTCTACATAGCTTTTTATCTTTATTGATCTCGAAAAACAACTATGCAACTTTTTATCCTCCTTTTCCTAAAAAACTTGGGTTTTGTTGGGATATTTTATTTTTTCATAGAAACCGTTTTTAATTTCATCGTGATAATCTTTTTAACAATGTTTTTATTATTTAACTTCAAGTTTGAACTTATTTCTTCTGTAATCGAAAATATTTCTAACCTGTACAATAAAAAAATATTAATCTAGCACATTGGGAAGCTATAGAAATTCTGTTCTCCATACCCTACGGTCATGTGACCAAAATTTTAGTTCAGTTTTCTGTCGAGGGTGATAAGGTTTCGTGGGAATTCCAATGTCAAAAATTATAATACGTATTACAGTCTATGGAAGAGCTGTTTCTGTCTTCTTCTATTATGTATAGTTTCAACTTTTGCGTTTGGATGCGGTACGGTAATCTGGCATGACTAATTTACGTACAATGAATCCCAGAAAGATAAAAATTATTTCATTTTATCGTGTCTAGATCCAAAACCAAAGGCAAAAGTAGACGAGCAGGCAATTCGTCGCCTAAGGTAGTAGTACTTGCCGTATATCTCTACCGCAACGAAACGTAATATTGGGCACTGTTTTAAAAAACAAACAGAAGAAAATATCTTTCAAAAGATAATCTCATCGTCAGTGACAACAAAATCATTGTAATATTATTTTCAAGATTCATTATGAGTTAGCTTAATTCGAAAATAACTTTCTGAAATATAAAAAGTCTGCGTATATATTTCGTTTCACGATTCATTCCAAAAATAATGCATGAAGGTTTCGCAATTATTAAAAAAACTCACTTGGTTTGATGATAATTTACAAAAAAAGAGAGACATTTAGGGCAACTTTTACAAATTGGTAATAATTAACAATAAATCTTACAACATTTTAGTGTCAAGAGATATTCAGGTGTAGAACTAAGCATTCTTAAGTACAAACATACTTTCTTTTTACTTCCACCTCATTTGAATTATCCTTCCTCATATACCTGATTTGGGTTAACGCAATGATATTGGTAATCAAATATGCGTTTATTGAACAACTATTTCGCTTTCCCTTGTGTGGGAAAAAACAAAATGGCTGTAGTACTACTTCCTTTATAAACATTAACGATATCTATAACTTTAAGTGTAACTACAAAATATGCAAAAAGAAATAAATTATAATGGGTTATTAATTTACTGTTAATCAATTAAGGGTCATTCACAAATTATGTCAAACCAATAACTTTAGATAATCCCTCTCTTCTAATGTTTTCTTACATTTGAAATGATTTATCCGTTCGTATTATTAATATTTAAAATTTCAAAACGCGATTGAAACGCTGCTAATATTATTCTATTAAAATGAGGGGGTCACACCAATATTTGATTCCATAATACTATACACTACATAACCATTTCTTCAAAAAAAAAAATAATGGAAAGAAAATGGTTTCGAAAATAGTCAAAAATATCATACCAAATTAAAGCTTGTAAAATCCTCAAAAATGAGGGGTCTCCTCAATATTTGATTCCTAAAACTAAGTACATAACGATTTTTTTCAAAAAAATATTAAAAACATTTTTTTTTTCAAAACGGTCAAAAAGATTATACTTAACTAAAGCTTTTAAAATTCTATTTCTAATTCTATTTCAAGAAGTCGCACTAATATTTGATTCGTCACAGCGATTTTTTCAAAAAAATATGAAAAACATTTTTTTTTTTTCAAAACGGTTTTCGGTATCGAATGCATATGTATTTTAAAGCCAAGGTGATATTGGCATTCAGTTCATAGAGTAAGTTGAAAAATGAATATTTGAAACCCTAATTTAAGAATTCAATCGAAACTCAATTATCAATATCAATTATAGATTCCACACACATGTGATTCACCTTCTTATTTCAATGAACTTGGCTATTGTTTTCTGTGAAATTCATTACTTTCCTAAAAACCAGTAACCCATCACCCATCCATATTATTTTCACTATACACATAGTTATAACAAATATAACAGTTAAAATCAACTAACATGAAGATTTGTATACCAATATTACTTATTTTCTGACCCATGTATTGAAATAGCAAATAACTCATAGATAGTACATAAACACGTTTTAAACAAACGTGATTTCAAAACTGCAACCACCAAAACACGGATAACATCTTCGCCAAAGGCGGGATTCATTACCACACACAAATAATTGTGCCACTGTATCTACGCAACAGTTATACATGACAAACCTCCCAGCAGTCCAATTTTCCTGTATGGAAACAAAGACAGCAGGAGATGTAGTTTAGGACTTCATCAAATATTCAGTATTCCAAGGGGAATAGAAATGCAGCCATTCGTCTACCAGGAAAGAAAATATCCTGATCAGTGAGATGGGAATAAAGAAACCTATATGATTTCTCTTTTGGTGTGACATTTGCGGTTTCTCAAAGTTGTGATCAGACGTTTGGGAATGAATCGGGAAGATAACGAATTTATATCGAATTGACAGATTCGTCTTTAGAAAGCACTACATCAACTACTTTTCAAAATTTAATACCTGATATTAAATAAAACAAGCCAACTTAATTTTATAAAAGTTGTGATTAAGCGAGTTCCAAGAACAATCAGGGGGTCTGGGGGTCCTCCCCCAGAAAATTTTTGGAAATTTGTCTATAAAAAAAGGGGTTTAACTTGTTTTGGCACACCTAATCCGAATTTCGAACATATATTCGAATGTAATACATATTTTGGTAGGATTTGCATTTTGATGAAATTAATATAAAAAAATCGTCATTCTTATTTTCTTTAAGGAAATAAAATTTGTCACGCAGAATTTTTTCGTGGAACCCCAGGGTTCCACGGAACCCACTTTGGGAACCACATTACTACATAAACAGTTAACTATTTTAAATAGCTGTACTTAGTATTTCGAATTGAAAAAGAAAAGGATTTCATAGAATTCATATTAGTACACTAAATTGCTAGAGATTACGTTCTAAAGCACTATATAACTTGTAATAATAGTACTACACAATAGTACTAATAGTAATGCACTTTAGTACTGTGGCGAGCTTACTCCACCACTATATCTAAGAAAATTAACCAGAAAGAAGTTTATTCTAAGGGAAAAGAAGTTAAGAAGGGGAAATATTTGAGGCTCTTGAGTCTTTTGGTTCCAAGTTGTTCTCATAGAATATGGAATGTCACAAACTCAGGGAGTTGATATCCCTCTTTTACTTCTGCCTATACAATAACTTATGAATACTGCAACCATCAAAAAGTTTATTTAAGCTCTCGATTTGAACTTGAGAGAAAGAGTGAAATTGAGATTTTTAAAATGACATCAACCATTCCAACTACGTTTTAGCCTTGTCAACATAAAATATTGGAGAGATAGGAGATTCGGGTGTCTTCCCTCAAAATATTTTATCTACATTGAATATTTTGATCAAAGATTGAAGGAGACACGTGTCCGTCCATATCATTATCTGACGATACATATATTGACTTTTATTATGAGATAAATTCAATATAAGTAATGAATCGCCAGTGGTATATTTAACGTAGAGTAATTATACAGAGTATTTTGATGCGTCAAACCTGATCTTTTTCGATTGATAGCGAAAGCTGTCTTAAACATTTGGAGCTGAATGTTGTTCCAATAAATTTGGGCAATTTTCTTCCATAGTTATTATCGAAAAATTTCGAAGCCCTCAAAGACCACTTCTGGTCTGAAGAACATAAGTTAGAAACCACTAAAGTTTGTCTGCTCCGGCTAGGCACGAGTGGCAAACCTAAAGCCATAAAGATGGTTATCTCACTTCTATTAGATACCCTGCACTCGCCACTGCTTTTTCTGCTGTGGGTACTGCCTTTAGGTTTGCCGCTCGTGCCTAGCCGGGGCAGACAAACAATAGCCCAAGAGGAATAGGGAGGTCTAGGGGTCCTCCCCCGGATTACTTTTGAATTTTAGTGTGATAAAAGTAATTTATTCTAAGCTATTTCTCGTGAATTCTCGGGGATGCATGGCCTTCTACCACCGAGGGAGCCCAAGTATCCTCAAAAAAAACTTTTGGTAATTTATATCGCAAGAACCTAGATTTTTGTTTCGGCGGATGATATTATTCCTAAGGCTCTTCTATGCATACATATTATGGTAAAAAATCTAGCTTTTTAGAAATTATAAGGTAGAATTTGTATCTTGATTAATTTGATACAGAAAAGTTGTAGGTGATACAGAATTTCAAGGCGAGAAAGAGGGTCTGGGGATCTTCTCCCCGAAACATTTTGTAAATTTGATCCTTAAACAGGGTTTGAACTCGTTTTGTCCACTTATTCCTGTCTTGAACTGCCGTTTGGATTTGTCTCGTGCGCCTTATACAGTTTTAGAACCTCTGAGGTAATAAATGAAACTATCGCTTAATACCACAACTGCCACACATTCGTAAGATTTCGCGCAGTCCCTCCCAGGCTCCTTCCTCGAGGTAGTTCCGGTTCGCTACTTAAAAGTTGCTCAAGTTGTCTGTCTCTCTTGCTCGAACTTATTTCGCCACTAGAGAGACAGTCATCCAGCTGAGGTTAAGTTCGCGGGTATGGAAATCAAGAAGCACCCCCCGCGGAGAAGCGAGCTTAAGAGCATTTAGTAAAGAGCCCTTTATTCTTTGTTAAGTGGTATTGCGTACATGTTTGCTTCACTTATGAAAGAAGTAATGACCGATTGCTGAAGAGGAGGGAAGTTTGAAGTGCCATTAGAGATATATTTTTCGAAACACGGTGGAGTTTGAGGAAGAGAAGGAATGGCCTTGTATACTGATTATGGGCTTATTGCTCGAAATCAGTGCGAATATCGACAGAAGATATTTCAACATGTGGTTATTATTTTTTTTGTACCAAGAGTGTGAATAGGGATGAAATTTGTTAATAAGAGTTCAAAATTAATTTATTTTTAGTTAAAAAAGAAATTTACTTAATTTAATAAGGGATTGTCTCCTGGAGCCTGTCTGCTTTTGAAATTCCCCATAGTTTTTCAAAGCAATATAATGACCACCATAATGATCCCTGTGAGTAATAGGGCAAACGCGCACGGGCGACTTTTGTCACGGTGACAAAGACAAAAACAACGTTGCTAAGGCTGTTGTTAGGGGCGGGACATATAAGCATCCAATAGAAGCATTCGCACATGACATCACTGGAGGATAAAAACAACGTTGCTAAGGCCGTTGTTAGGTAAAGTCATGTGATTGAAAATGCTCTATTGTTTTCTTGTGATATTTTTGATACTAGTAATCCTGGTCGCCGTGACTTTAGTCACTCGTGCGCGCCCAGCCTTAGACAACGACTTGTAGAAGGCCTCTTGGAGATATTACTCTCCCAGTGAGGCAGGCGTATTATGCTCGGCTGTCAATAAATTCTTTGCTACGTTAAATCTCTTGTTACATTTAAACTTTATCTTCTCACTGCATTTCTAATCGTAACAGACTCTCGAAATATTCAAAATTATATATAATTTATTTTTGGATCAGAATCAATAATCAATGACAAATACAGCTCCATAAATATAGACGTTTAAAAAATTGAAAAAATAAAATAAAATACTGTTTAAAGTAAAATTGAAAGTATCTCTTATAAACACGGCTATCTAGATACTATAATATCTTTTAAAAATAAAAATATAGTACATGTAATATTAGTTATAACAAATTATTCACATCCACAGGATAAAATTTAAGGTGAAACCGTAAATTCTTCTGAAACTCTGAACGCCACTTTTAAATTTCCCATCATTATTAAAAATAGGAGGTGTGCCTTTTATAAAAAAAGTTATTTATATTTATACTTTTGTGTAAGATTCATTCCCCCCCCCCCCCCAAAAAAAAAATACTGTTTTAATATTTTTTTGATTTGCAGTGTGTGATCTCACAGTTCATATAACCCCCTCCCCCTCTTTTCACAGGTCACAGATTGACAACCCTCTTCCCTCCCCTACAACCGTGAAATCATTTATAGATGACCCTTTATAAACTATACACTTACAGTTCCTTTTAAACACAAAACACAGCTGGTGATGCTGAAGGGACCTTCAAATAGGACATTTTCATGCCATATCTATCGTTAAAATACAATGATAGCGATTTAGAGGATAATAAAACCGTTTAATGAGATTTTCTCTAAAAGCTGATTTTGGACGTACTCTTTTCCATTCAAAGATAAAAAAAATATTAAGCTTCTTTTTTTAAAAAAAATATTTAGTATTATGTTAAGGATGAATTAAAAAACTTTTATTTTTCCACAAGGCGCCGTGGCTTAGTTGGTTAAAGCGCCTGTCTAGTAAACAGGAGATCGTGAGTTCGAATCTCGCCGGTGCCTGATATTTTATTTTACAAGATTCTAACTTTGAGAAAAAAAATTTTACTACCCATAAATAGTAAACTATCAAAAAGTATCAAAAGAAAAAAACACAGTTGAAACAAAAGAAATTTTCTATATCTGTCTTAATTATACAAAATAGTAAATAAAACAAGCTGATATATAAATTATCTGAATATATCTGAATTCTCTCTCTCTCTATCTCTACACGCTTTCGACTATGTCTGGTTTCTTATCAATATCTATTTTGATTGCCAAGATAAGTAAAGGATAGAGGCACTGATTCACAGAACGAAGAGATAGTATTGGCTGTGCAATTCTTAAAATAGAGGAATCTTAAGATTACAGAATCATGTAATATTTTTTCATAAAAATCACATTGGTCCCCATTATGAATGTGATTGAAATTTGATCATGAAAATTAATTAAATTATTTGATATGATTAAATAATTTATAAAAACTAAAAGAGGAGTAAAACAGAGCTAAAGTTTGAAGGAAAAAATTATTATGATAATTTTAAAATGAAAAAAGATTGTTAGGCTGAGCGCGCACTATAGCGACTTTTGTCACGGTGACAAAGACAAAATTGTCGCCATGGCTATTGAAACAAGTTAGAGTGCGCGCACTAGGCGACGTGACACTTGGCCGATTGACAAGAATTTCTTCATAGAAATCCATTGTTTTCTAGTGATATTTTTGATACTAGTGATACTGGTCGCCGTGACTTAAGTCGCCAGTGCCCGCACAGCCTTAGGGTAGTTTAAGAAAATTTATCACCATATAAGAGGGATTTTTTTTAAAAATTTAACGTACTTTCTTTAATTTAATTAAGTGATTGTTTAATCAAATAATTATGGTTTGCAAAAAAAACTAAGTAACTTAAAAATTATATAATTTTTAAGTTACTTTGGTTTTTTTTGCAAACCAAAATTATTTGATTAAACAATCACTTAATTAAATTAAGGAAAGTACACACGTTTTTTTCGGTCTTTAAGATCAAGCCAAAGATCTGAAAAAATATAAAAATGTTTTGTGTGCACTTAAAAAGTTATAAATTTAATCCACTAAATCACATCGTTCTAAAAGTTTGTTTTTGCAAAAACCTTTTCATTATGTTTTTCTATAATTCACAAGATCTGAGAAAACATGATAAAATTTAAAAATTACATATAATTTGAAGTTAACTATTAAATTAATGATAAACCTATTCTTTAAACAACCATCTATAACTACTTAACTAATGGACCTTTGGTCGAGGTGCCTGGCTTTATGCACCTCCTTTTAATTCTTATCTAATCTAACTACCTAACTATCACTAAACATATCCTCTGGAAGATATACTGCTTATCTGTCGGTAGGTCTTTGTGTTATGGTTTTACTCAATGGAAAATTTACCCCCTTGGCCCTTGCATATTAACACATTGACTGAAACAAACCACATATCTGCCCTCAGATATTAGTATATTCTGATTTCTGACTTTGCATAGAAAAATTGTTGTTATTGCCTCAAAAAGTTGGTCCGCGGAAGGTATTTCATTTCCCTTCAACCATCTGGAGGAGGCTCCCCTATTAGTCACCTGGGGACGCGCCCTGTAGGGAGTTACAGGCTTGAAGATGCAAATGCCAGTGCTAGATTTATGCTCACGAAAAAGCAAATAAAAAGATCCATCAAATATACCAGTTAAACCCTAACAGAGAGATTACCAAGACCTTCACAAGACTGAGAACTGGACACTAAGGAGGATTGAAAATCAATGCAGACAGTGTTAGCAAATATCGATTTTGCGATAGGTATGATAGAAGAGCTTTCTCCCATCACATCTTTCATTGTCTAGCAATACTTGTAGACCTTCAAACAATAGGGAAATTCCCTTTTCAGACAGAATTCTACTATGAAAAAATTATAGAATTGGCAAGGGTTGCAATAAAAACCCATGGATTCATTTGAATTCGGCATGGACACGCCACCAGCTAGCCAACCAACCCATATTACTATTCACTACTGGACAGCAAAGTCTCCTGACTCTATAAGTCATTACGCGGAAGCAAAAACTACGTAAGCAGAAAGCCTTTCGGGTTGTTAGGAGAAGTTTCGGTACCCAAATCGTGATAAAAAGACGCTGTACGTACATGGGTTTAATAAAATAATCATATTTTTAAATTGACGTTCTTCATTTCACTCAAAATTCATCATATACCGCGCTGGGAACTACTTTGTTTATTATAGTGACGTCATAATGTCAGGAAACGTTGCTGTGGAGTGTAGTAAAAATTAACAAACAAAAAAAAACGTCAAAAACCATCACTTAAACCTTGCAACAGTCCACCACAACCAACTTCCTCAAAAAAAAAAAAAAAAAAACGCCAGTCCTCCACCTCTCCTCATCACGCAATCACTTTCACTTTCCCGCGGATCTTCTCCACTCCCCTCTTGCCCTCAACAATCCTCCCAAACGAAAAAAAAGAAACTCTCTTTCATAAAAAAAACCCTAACTTTCTCCGCAGGGTACTTCCAACTTCCTCATGGCCCACATAGTGCAATGTTACGTGCCGAACTTCACTCTGTTCCACTTCCAGAGACTATCTAAATGATGGGCCTCACGTGAATCAAAAAGGTAAACAAGACAGGCAATGCCGGCTAGCCTTCGGAGGGTCACCTCTTCTTGTTGTTGTTGGGTCTTTTGTTCGAATCGGAAGTAACGCGGAGGGATTTTTGAGAAAGAAGATCTGATTTATCGAATGGTGTTGAGTTGGGTAATGTGTGTTTCGTTGGTGACGTTAACAAGAGGAGGAGTCTTTTCAAGTAGTGATGGGTAACTCAGAAATTTTAAGTGAGGTGAGTGAGGTACTCATTTTGTCATAGTGAGGTAGGACGTTGTACCACCTCAATTTGTCCCATACAAACAAACTACGTCCCAACACCTCAATTTGTCCCATACAAATAAACTACGTCACGGTGTGTGTTTTCGTCCCACCACCTCAATTTGTCCCATACAAACAAACTACAATGTCATGTCACGCACGTCACGGTGTGTGTTTTCGTCCCAATCCAATGGGACTGGGACGTCCCCCACCACGGGATCTTTTGTTCATATCTCATTTTTATGATGGAGTGCACATACTTAAAAAATTATTCGGATTTTGTATTCTTAGGATCCTTAGCTTCAAGCTAACCTAAATTATTCAGAAATTCAAATTAATATTTCGACGATTAAAAAAGATTGCAATAATGAGAATTTCGTTAAACGAGCTGCCAGGATAGAAAGTACGTAATTTGAGGGGGCATTATATTATTACTTTTATGATGGATGACTAATAAAATGTAGTGTACATACTTCAAAAATTATGGGGATTTTATGGACGGTTAACCGATGTAAACAACAACAAACAGTCCGACATTTTTAACTCTAGTGATAGTTCCGGTGTATCCCTCCGCTTATGTTTTCTATGGGAAAAAGGCGTAAACAGGCTCATTTTCTCAAATAATTTTTGATTAAAGTACAGTTTTAAATGTTTTCCAAATAGTATCATCCATAGGATAATGATGAGCTTAGTAATTTCGTTCAGCTTTCTATCCATTAACTTAATCACAAAAAATATTATTAGATTAACTTTAATACGAATGGGTTGCTAGATTTTACGATTATCGCTCAATTTGGCGGTATTTACGTTTTGTTTCTGTAGTTTCGTTACACGAGTATTTTGGTTATTTAGTTGATATCTTGATTATTTAACTTGATATATATGCTCATAGATGTAAAATACCCAGTAAATATCTCAGTATATATCCAAAAAATAAGTTTTTACATATGTAAATAATAAACACTGGCGCACATTGGCGGTTGCTGGCGCTCTGAAAAGATGCCAAAATGTAACCCGGAAGTGCTTAAAGACTCATTTTCACTACCGCCCTCTATACTGAGTTTGATGGCTGCTAACCATCCATATTCTTAGGATCCTAAGCTTCAAGTAAACCTAAATTATTCAGAAATTCTAATTAATATTTCGACGATTAAAAAAGATTGCAATATTGAGAATTTCGTTTAACGAGTAGCCAGGATCGAAAGTACGTGATTTGAGGGAGCTTTATATTATTACATATTGGTTGATAATATGAAATACTTGATCTAAAGCAAAATTTATGTTGTTAAGATTTATATTTTATTGGTTAATCAGTGTTTTGCATAATTAATGAAGCGATTGATTTGGATTTAAAAAGTATCTTTTCAACTGTTTTGAGGATCGAAACGCCAGTCCTCTAGTACTATTATAAGCAATGTATTTGCTGTTGGATTATTTGATTAAAATTCTTAATCCACTTTAAAAATCATACTGTACTTATGTTCTTACAGCCTTTATTTTCAATTATGCCTAAAAAAGTTACAACTCACATTACAAAATTCGACGATTAATTAAGATTGCTGAAACGTAAAATAAATTCCGAATGCCTCCCCTGTTGGTCGGCCGGAGGATGGGAGGGAGGAGGGAGAGACGAAAAGAGAAAGGAGTAAAGGAGATCACATGACCCTAGCCTACTCCGCACTCCTCCCTGCTACTCCGGGCCGATGCCGATGAAGTGGCATGGAGGGTATTGTATTCATTGCACTGCGCATGGGACAGTGCGCAGTCCCATGGGACGTTTTGTCACACAGGGCGCCTTCACCTCAGTTTGTCCCACTACTCCAAAAGAAGTGTGTGAGTATCTTGAGGTGTGTGAGTGGTTTGAGGTGTGTGAGTGGCTTGAGGTGTGTGAGGTGGTACAATGTTTGGTTCTGAGGTGTCATGACAAAACGAGGAGGTGAGGTACTCAAGTGAGGTACCTCACACCTCATTTACCCAACACTATTTTCAAGGTCTTTCGTAGTTGCAACATTAAAAGTAGTACGTTCTATGAGACCTAAATTTTTTAAGATCGCCCACTAAAGAGGTGTGGTTAGGGAACGTACCCATACTACGTGACCCATTTTTCATTTTTTACTATTTTTGACCCCCTTCCCCCCTTGGTGACCACCCGTAGTATATGTCAAGACCCCCCTCCCCCTCTAGTTTTCACGGAATCATTTCATTCAATCATTTTTTGCAAACAGAAAGTGAAAAAAACCTAATTTGACTTAATTTGTCTTTGCGTTTGCCGCGTGACGCCAAAAGTGCGTGCATACTTATAGTAACAAGTGGAAAATATATCTCTCTATATTAAAAAAAAGTAACAGTGACCGCCGCCGCCGCTGCTTTTGAAAATTTTATTTTTGAACACTTTGAACTCTCACTACGCAAAAACTATTCCACGGAAATTTGTGAAATTTTAAACATTGCTAGACAAATGTATGAGGATCGTTTTCGTTCTAAAAGCTTATAGATGAGTTAATTAGTTCTAGAGTTATTTAATGTCAAAGTCGAAAATTATTTTTTTCTGCTGCGAGTTCGCCCCCAGCAAAATCTATTAGCAGCAGAAATATGATTTTTTGCAGACACATACTCTTAGATGTGCAGTTTTGCACCACGTCGCCCTTTTTTCGAATTTCGAATTAGTTTTGGAGTAATTAAGTTTTAAAGTTTCGAAAATTTTGGCGATTTTTCTGTTTTTTTCGTTATAAAAGCAAAACTAATCACAGTAGAACTATGATATTTTAAAGGCACATAGAAATAATTTTTATAAAAATATTGGCTTTTTGTTTTTTCAAAAATTCTAATTAGTTTTAGAATTATTAAGATTCTAAGTTTCAATTTTTTCTTCTCTTTCTCGCCGTTCACTAGAGAAACAGACGAGTTTTATGCGTGTTTTATGATGAGTCTGATTTCTTTTATTTTCAACAATGCTTTTTTCTACAAAGTGGTTGATGGTTATTAGTAGACTTGCTGAATATTTTTTTAACATTTCAATTAAATTATTGATAAGCAAGAGAGATGTATTTTCGGTATTACAAGAGGCTTAATTAAGCCGAGAAAAGGCTTCTGCTGGATTGTTGAGATGAACAAGCGAGCTCTGCTCGCTAAGATCGCGAAGCGATCTGAGAAGAACTGCGAAGCAGTTAAGAGGGTTGGTGAGCGATAGCTCACTATGTGTGATTTCTTTTATTTTCAATTTAAGTTAGGAAAGTAATATTTCAGCAATAGTTTTTTTCGGGATGATTTGGATTAAATTATTTATTAGCAAGAGTAGTTTCGGTTGTAAAGGAGCATTAATTAAGCCGACCAGCGGGGTGATTGGTAAGATGGAACAAGCGAGCTTTGCTCGCTGAGATCGCGAAGCGATCTAAAAAGAACTGCGAAGCAGTTCCGGGGGTTGGTGAGCGATAGCGAGCAGGGGGCAGGCCCCCTAGTTATCAAGAAGAAAAAACTTATGTAAAAGATATTGTATGTTGAGGATATGATTATGTAGAGCAGTGGTTCCCAAAGTGGGTTCCGCGGAACCCTGGGGTTCCACGAAAAAATTTATGGGTTCCGTGTGACAAATTTTATTTCCTTAAAGAAAATATGAATGGTGTTTTTTTTATATTAAGTTCATCAAAATGCAAATCCTACCAAAAATATGTATTAAATTCTTAAAAATGTGTTTTCGAAATTTGGATTAGGTGTACCAAAACAAGTTAAAACTCTCTTTTTATAGTCAAATTTCCAAAAACATTTTTGGGGGGACCCCCAGACCGCCTGATTGTTCTTGGAACTCGCTTAATCAGAACTTTTTTAACATTAAGTTGGCTTGTTTCATTTAATATCAGATATTAAATTTTGAAAAGTCGTTGATTAAAAAATATTTAGGGTTCCGCGATCATTGGCAACAAATTGGGGGGGTTCCACGAGCAAAATAGTTTGGGAACCACTGATGTAGAGGATATATTGACTACGTAGAGGAAGTGACTACCAAAGCCCCCACCCTCTCCCCTGTGACCGATCGTGGTATTTTGAAGACCTCCCCCCCCTGAACGGGTCACGTAGTATAGGTACGTTCCCTTATGTTATGACACTCAGGTTTTTTATTGGTGAAACGTCTTGTTTCTTCTTGTTCTTTTAACACTTGAATCCAGGGGTCCCAACACTGTTGCTGAAATAAAATGTTTTCGTCATGAAAGACTGATGAACCTGTACTGTAGTCAGTCTTTGACTCAAAAGAAGGGTGAAGGTGAATCAGTTTTGCGTGTGTATTAGGGTGTCTCAAAAAGTGCATTTTTTGGTAAAAGTTTGAAAAGTGATCGGGCTAAAAGCTAAAAAGTTTCCTTTTGGTGTTAGAAGGTCAGTTGCAAAATTAAAACAATTTCTGTCCACTCTAACTATTGCCTCAACGACAGCGAAATCTCTATAATGACAAGAAAGCAACCTCTACCACTAAAACACTAACGCGTCGCAATGACCTTGAAAAACTGTCACTGTTGACCGAATTTTCCGTTAAAACATTAAACTTAACAAATAAAAGGGTTGTCTTCATTAGAACAATTTCTGTCCACTCTAACTATTGCCTCAACAGGAGTGAAATCTCTGTAAAGAGAGCCAAGCAACCACTAACACTAAAAACACTAACCGGAATGCAATGACATTAAAAAACTGTCACTTTTGACCAAATTTCCCTTTAAACATCAAACTTAACAAATAAAAAGGTTTAGTCTTCAAGGGAATACACCAAAACCAAGGAAATTTCAGGGATCCCATTCCAATTATATCCATTAAATTTTTAGATCCAAACAAAACATTAAAATAGTAATAAAAACAAACTCTGAAAGAAAACACTTAATTAGACATCTACTGTAGGATAGATAGAATTATTTCTTCTAAAGGTTTCATATTTTATTCTTTTCTAAAGCGTAAACATTCCATAATAACACGAGGTGGAAGTAGAAGTTGGTCGCTTTTCTGAGAGAATGAGACATGATTCATTTTAAAGATCAAAACCTGAAAATAGCTATGTTCAAAACACTATTTCATCTTACTTCAAGGGAAGAAGAAGGTTTGCTTCAAGTTTTGTCTCTTCGTTGTATTGCTGTACGTGAAAGCGTGGTTTACGGCGCCTTCAGCAACCGCTGCTCCTTTTCATAATTTAATTTATTTTGCAAGAGCTACTGGCCTTTGAAAAGGTAAACAATAAAACATCTGAACTGGCGGTAAACATATTCTGTGGCCACCTCTGGTACCTGGGAGAAGAATTTGTACCAATGTCTCCCTTTGGTTCATCAGTACGATTTGATTCATCAGTCTAAAATACGATGAGGGTCCTCCTGAACCTACAAAACAAATTATGCTCAAAACAAAAGACGCCCCAGCATTCGCCAAAAAGGGGTTAGGGGAGTTCACATCAAAAAAAGTTGATGAACTTATTTCAAAGATTTGGATTACCAATCAGTTTCCTTTCAAAGTCTACTGCTGAATGGGAAAGCTTAAACGAATTTCAGCGGTGCCGACATTTCTTCAACAACTTGGCGGTCGTCAATAATGTTGCTGAACGAAGAGTGGCCTTAACCCAGGAATACCTCCAAACCTTGAAGACTGAAGCCCAGAAGCAAAAACTTCTACATACAGTCAAAAAATATCGCTCAAAGTTTTCCAAGACAGACAAGTACTTTAGCTCACGAGTTTTAAGATGATCATGGAGCATGAACAAAAAGTGCATTTTAGTGCAATGAAAACCTGTGATATATTAAAGGCATGTATGTGTTATTTACATTATATTAACCCTAAACAGTCGAAAATTGGTAAAAAAGGAAGCAAAAGTAATTAGTTGTGTGGTGTGTAATAGGATGCGTTGTGTAGTAAAACTAGCGCTGTGCTCCCTACCAGGCTTTGCTCGTAAATTCAACCGCTTTGAGGCAATAGTTAGGATTGCACCAAAATTCTCAAAATTTCAGGAAAGTTTATTTGTGCAATTAGGAAACTTTTTGGCCTTTAGCTCGATAAAATTTCCAAAGTCGGAAAAAATGAGACACCCTAGGTGTATTTATAATTCAAAATAATTTCTTAAAGTAGAAAACTATTCCTGTATTCAACTCACTACTGACAACTATTGCTATAATTAAAAAATCTCTAAAAATAAACCTTTGTTGTAAATGAAATCCAATAGTCAGTATGAACTATTATATTAATTTAAAAATAAGTATATATAAGTATGTAAAGTTAAGCGATAGGGAAAATTAGAGACACTAAAACCCACACTGAGTATATGCAGAGTACGTGCTCGTTAAATCTGTGGGTCCGAAAGTCTGTGGTCGGTCATGGTGCAGTTTACTATGGGTCCAGGTCTTCTGGAGACTACTTCCATCCCCTTCAGAAACATGTAAAAAATTGTGGAGGTGGCGATAGATGGTGGTACCCTCTAGCATTCAAGGTTTAAATCAGACTCCTGCCATTTTATGGACCTCCCTTTGTCAGGAGCCGGTTTGCCTTAATTCCTGTAAGCCTCTGCGGATGGAGCTTGGATATTTACAGTAGCATTAGAAACAACAAAAACTTGCAAAAAGGAATTTAGGTGGCTGAATAAGCATATTGAGATATTTCCAAAGAAAATAAATTAAACTCAAAGTTATAGTTTGAGGAAGATGTACTAGCAATTAAAATTTCCGATGCCTCTTCCAAACGTCAAACCTGTACCCGCCTCTTTGAATAGGAAAGTTTCGACAGGTACGCTTCAGTTTCCGCTAACATATAACATGCAATTCTTCAAATGTCTCAAAGCTCTTAAGAAACAGATCCCATTACATAGTAATTACTACCAACATTTAAAAGTACAAAGACCCTTACGTAATCTCCAAGGCAATTTTGTCAGTAATGGATGATTCAGGAGGCTTAAAAGTAGGGTCCCTTGAAAAAGCCCCCCGGAAACTCGGTTTATGGAATACGTCCTTGGAGATTGAGGTTAAGAATCTTTCAAATTGTAAATGAGATGAGGCCCCCCAACAAGTGACTTAATAGAGTTGATGGAGTATATTGCAAAAGCATTAAGCCTTAACTTGAGAAGGAAAAGTTTGAGCATAAGTATGTTTTTCTTGAGCATGGAAACTTCGTAGATGTTAGGAAGCTATTTCGTCACTGTGAGGGATTGCAAGGTCCAATTACAATCTCAGGATGCTGAACTCGGGGGTGACTTTAAGGGTTTTGAAGGATGCTGTCCTCATAAGAAAGCTTCGGTTAATCCTACACATCTTGAGGATACTACCCAAGCAGCCCAAACATTCAAGATTCGTTCAATTTTTGTTATACAGTCACTTCAGAAAGTATTCGTACACCCAACAAATTTGCACTAGTATACCTATTACGGCAAAAAAAAAAAAGTTATCCTAACATAGCATGTTATTCTTCATAATAATCTACCAAAAAGAGAGCAAAAAATATCAAAAATAAAAACATATTTAAAAAAAATGAAGCAATTTGAAAGCCCAAACAAATATTCGTACAGCCATAGACTTAACATGCTATCACTACATTGCTGAAAAGCATATTTTGTTCCTAATCCTAATTTAAAGGTAAGCGCATGCATTTTTTTTTCTTGAGGTTCATAATACCAATAGCTTTCAAATCATTTCATTTTTTTTAAATAATTTTTTTCTAACTGTTCTGATATTGTTTTGCTCTTTTTTTGGTAGATTATAATGAAGAATAACATACTATGTTAGGATAATTTTTGTTTGGATTTTGCCCATTGAATTTAGCCGTAATACTAATAGGAGGTATGCTAGTGCAAATTTGTTGGGTGTACGAATACTTTCTGGAGTGATTGTAGGTAAAAGACAATGCTTCTTTACTTTCTTAATTTCGGGTTGCATTGAAAAAATTCAATCGCATATCGATAAAGTGGTAAATGTTTAGCACGTACTGAGTAATGGTTCAATTTATGTGAATAGTAGTATCTCTCTAGAGAAAGAACCTAAAAAAAATAGTAGTTTAAAAGAAACATTTCAACATTAAAAGAACACGTAAGGTAAGGCTTAACAAAAAGAAGTTTTCAACATATTGTTCCCTTAATTTCAAAAGAGATTAGGAAACTCTATACTATTTTATTTCTTATCTGATCTTTGTCTGAACTTCAATACGAAAGTTATTTAAGACAGTTCGTGTTCACATCTAAATATGTTTAAATTTGGCCAATGTCCTCTCATTCATGAAATCAAGGTTAAACATGTGACATTTTAATTAACTTATTTTTCAATTAAAGTGGTTTCCTCAAAACGATTTCAAGTACTTTATTTGATCAGAACTGATACTTTTTTTACTAATCTTTGAAACGTGCAAAATGTAAATTTGTGCCAAAGTATCATCTATAATGCATTAAAATTCGGAAGTTAAAGCACAAAATACCCAAAGTGGGAAATTAGTTTAATAATTAATTTCTCTACGTGTAAAACATTCTTTTATTTTTTTTTTACTTGTTTTGTTTCAAAATTATTTATTCCCTGTATTCAATATACTATGTATATATTCAATATACTATACTGAACTATATTTCTGAGCTTAAAATTTCAAAAAAAAGTGTATTTATTATTCAAAATTACCGTAACGGGAGTTGACATTTATAAAAACAAGTTACCTTGATGACAGATACACGAAGTTTTCACACCGAAGAATAAAAAAAAACGGTTAAAAGATATTCTTAAGTAAATAAACAATCGTTTGAAATGTGTTTTGCCATTTTTAAAGCATAATTATTATTATATTTTTTGAAATTAATTGTAACGTAACCGTAGTTGACATAAAGTGAGGGACACAATATTTTATTGATTTGTAAAAATATAAAATTCAAGAAATAAATTTTTACAATTATCACAACCTTTTAATAGTTCATAGTTTTGATATTTATCGCTTTTTCTTTCAAAAAGTAAAATTAAATAACAAAGTAACGACTTTGAATTTCATGAAACTCGTTATGGACCAGCGTTTTTGGCTAGTTTCGTATTTTTAAGGATATTTATTTATACATAATTTTAGAGATTTTTTAAATAATTAAAAGCTAGAAAAATTTAATTTAGTCTAATTTACTTAAATCAAACCTCAAACAAAAATTTAATTACATTAAATGGTTTAATTTTCATGTTTTACCTTCTGGACAGCAAATGTAAGCAAATTTTGAAAATGACCCATAAATACTGAACTTAGTCACCAGTTTTAGTATTTTGGAAAAGTCTATAATATTATTTTGTTTAATCATGGTTGTGTTAATTCATAACGTCTAATTAGCTTTTCCAAATTACTGAAACTTGTAACTAATTTCAGTAAACGTTTATTTCTAAATGAAGTTTTTTACTATCTTCTTTACATTTTTAATTGAATTGTTAATTTGGACACAAAGGTGCGCTGTAAACCATCTAAATATGTTCACCATGGTCACTTTACCACAGAAACATCTTATTCGTGTGCGCTGTTGTTTAAAACTAAAGCTGTGAAGCGAAATTTCCAAACACCCTCTATTAGCATGAAATTTCTGATCAACAAACCCCGTTCATTCATTAACTGTGGTAGGGCACAATTTTAAGCCTTGGGCATTACAGCTAGCTTAGTTTACATCATTATAGATTTAATTAGTGTAAAACCACGAAGATTCACGAGGTAGACCCTTTTCGCAATGAAAGAACGGCATTTCATTCTCTGGGAAATGTCAGTTTACCGTTCCATTAAATAAACATCCCTTATCCCCCCTCAGTTTCCAAAATGTAGCGTTCTACATTATTATTTAACAAAGAAAAACACTTTAATAATTGATTGAAACAAGAAAAGGCATAAGCCCTGGACACAACGTCACCCTCTAATTTTTTTACATCCACCTATAGTATTATTCTGGCAAAGTTTCAACTTCCTACTCCCGTTTTGGGAGGGTGTTCAACGGCTCTAAAAAAAACTGAACTTTTAGGGGTTTTTTTTTCGAAATTTTAGATAAATTGGCTAATAAATAAGTAAGAGATAAAATTATTTTGACATCTACTTTATTCATACACTTAATAGATTATTATCGATTGAAAATAAAATGGTTAACATACTAAATTTATTATGTACTAATATTTAAAAACAATATTGACTAGTGATGCTTTTGTTGACTCGGAAGCCAACAGTTTTCTATTTGCCTCAACAAATTGTAATAGAAACTGCTTATCTTCCACATCATTAGTTATGAGTTAATTAAAATCATGTTCCAGCTGAACACCTCTATCAGTTGTATCATTTATTACCCTCAATTATTTTGTACAACTCTTTCCATTCTTATAGTCAGTATTATTAACCCATACTTCTGCGGAAGTTTAAGGAAAGTGTCATTTATGTTCAGAAGAGAAAAAAAGATCAGCAGTCCTTTTTGTTGCAAAGTCTCCAAGGCTGTAATTATCTTTATGTATGTTTTGATTATCCCCTTATATTTCTTGAACGTTTTGCTTTGCTCAATCCTATAATGATATTTTGTTTCTTCTTTGGGGTTACTCTATCCGAAGATAGAGCAAGACCAACCAGTTCATCTGAAAGGTACCAGGCTCCAAAAATTTCCAAGACTTTCCGAGCTACCACCCCAACATCAGGGTCAATTATTTCATAATTTTGCAGGTCTTTCCATAATTTTAGGCCATTAGAAGGTGCTTCTGCAGAAAGTGGGACTTCTATATCCATGCTTTACTTTAGAGAAGAGTACCGAACTTAACAAATCGCTGCAGCTGAATTTCTTCTAATTTAGTGAGGCGGAGAACGTCTGGTTGATATCGGAACAGGAAAATTTTGAATAGTATTTTTCTGTTCTTTGTCTAAAAAAATCGCCATCATCTGCGTGTGATTATGGAGAGGACTCAGAGTTTTGCAACTCCATTATTAAAGATGGTCCATTACAAATGCACCAAGAAAAGTTTTAATAAATATTAAAATTTAACTTAATACAATATAATAAAACATATTTACGCTTAGAAATATCAGGCTTTACGAAAAAATTAGTTTTTTAATGTCTATAAAAACAAATCCCTAAAATTTTTAAAAAGTGTCAAAATGAAGGGTCATTGAGCACCCCCTAAAAATAGGAGTAGAAAGCTAAAATTGAAGGAGGATAATACTATTGGTAAATGTAAAAAAATTAGGGGGTGACGTTTGGGGTGGCTTGAAAAAAGTTTTTTTGACCACCCTACTGCACAGTTAAAACTCATTTAAGCATAAATGTACTAGGTTTTTTTGTTATGTTCAAATCAAATCCCAAATTCGTTTGAAAAGGTTAAACCCAATTTCTAAAGAAATAATTTCAAAAAGATAGTTTTGACAATTTCTCTTCAACTGCCTCATTACTCAAACTATGTGTTGTTTAGCTTCCATTCACTAGTCCTACTTCATCAGACCTCTGACCTTTACAGAAAAAAGAAACGACTCTACATGCGAAAAATCGACTCTTTCAAGAATTTGATTGAGCAAATCTAGGCCTACATTTTAAAACTTTGAATAATTGTCAACCAGACACAGCTTCCTCATTCTTTCATGTGAAAAAAGCACGATGCATTTAAATTATATCGCGTGTGATGTGTTCTCACACTTTTTCACTAAATTTTATTCAGTCAAGTGAAGTTGAAATACTAATTTTGTTTCTTTTATCTGCAACAAAATCACATTTAGGGGGAAAGCAGGAATACGAAACACGAAAGACATGTGTTCAAGTTGATCGATTCCTCAGAATGGGGAGGCTTACAAAAGGAGAACCTCCGAAATAGTTGTTATGAATGTTTAACGTTTAAAGAATGTAGATTAATCGAATGTAGATCTTTCTAATTCATACCATAAAAAATAAAGGATCATAAGAGTCTTAGGATAAAGTACAAAAGATGTTAACTCAATATTGGAAAGGTTTTGATTAAATTTTTATAAATGTCTCTTTCAAAATATATAAGAACTTATTTTATATTCAAATCCTATGTACTTACTACCAAGACATTAAGAAAACCATTTTTATGCGTCAAAATTTTACATAATTTGTATAACTTTTTTTTATTGAAGGGGATGATTTAAGACATATATTTTAAAGAAGAAATAATTAAATTTTATAAAACCAGCATAAATATAACTAATTGATGAAAGTAAGGGTTTATATTGGAAATTACTATTATTAATCATTTATTCTAATAGTAAAGTTTAAGAATTAGTATTTTGTTGTTAAAAAGATTCACTTAAGTTAAGATTAAAAAGTCATTAATATAAAATCTCAGTTCTTCAGTAAAAAATTCGCATAATTTTAAGATGTTGATTATAAAAAGAATTTGTATTTTTAAAGTTTTGTAGCATATGACACCTTATCCTGATCATTTTATGTCATCTGACACCTTAAAAATCAAAGGATTACGTTACATTAAAAATATTCAACAATATTTTTTCCAAATTATTTAGCATTCTTAATAATAAGGGAAATACAATAAGGGTATATATCAGGATAAGGGATGATAAGGTAGCTATTGCATTCAAAGATAATTTAGATTTGTAAATTATCAAAATATGTAAATTTAGTAGTTTTTTCTTTGGTAATTTAGTTTCTTTGATGCCCTTTCAGTACTAGCCACTCCACAATTCCATGGATACAAAGGCAATTTCGAGCGATCTATGACTGAAAGGGTTAACTTTCTATGTAGTGTAGGCAATCTAGCGATTTCAGAATTTGTCAAAAGCAGAAATAGAAGCTTGAAACCTTTTTATCGATCCCTTATGTACCCGAGTCGTTCCTGGGGAAAACCAAGGTATTTTAGGGTGTCCAATTTGATTGATAAATTAGCTCTAAACTTCTAAATAATTTAATGGTTAATTTACAGAATATAGAGAAATACTCTACATTTAAACGCATGCTTTTTACATATAAAATAGAAATAGACGATGTGGACCTTTATTTTTAAATTGAAAGATGCAATAGTAACAAAGTAAGCCAGTTTCATAACAATTATTATTTTTTATAGTAATATCTACGTTCAAAAATTTTTAGTCTTGTTTTTTTTCTCTTATGTTATGCATAATTATATTTTTCTTACTGCTTGTTTCTTTTTCAAAATTTGAATATTAATAAATAATATAATCATTACTTTTTTCAATAAAAAACAAAACATCTTTCACTCCTTGAAATTTTGTATACAAGTACGTAATTTCATAAAGCTCAATCTCTTTGAGTTTAACGGAACGCACTATTACCGAGAGTAAAAGTGAAACATGGATGGGTCATTTCAGAGGAAATGGGCCAAAATGGTTATAGTAGAGATGCATCCGAATTTTTTTTTTTTTCAAATTTTTACTGAAAATTTATCATGTACTTAAATTGACAAATCTGAACTATAAAGTTATAAAAACAAATTATGAGATACTGGATTTTAAAGTTATGTGAATTTTTCAAGAAGGCAGCATTTCTAAATTTACCTTTACGTCTAAAAAGTGCTAAAGCTGGGCATCCAAATGCAGGAACGCATAGGGTTTTCGGGGTCTTCTTAAAACGAAATACAATTTAAGAAAAATGAAAATTCAGGCATTAATGGGTTAATTGTATTTATTTTAAATTTGTATAATGGTTCTATAAAAAATACTTGCTGGCCCATGGGGGGATCGAACCCACGACCTTCGCGTTATTAGCACGACGCTCTAACCAACTGAGCTAATGGGCCACGTTTCTCTTCCTATCTCTTTTAAACTAAACCAGTATTTTAATCTATTGATAGAAAACTATAACTTGTTCTTGCTCTGTTATCAATTAGGCGTGTGTTGTTATTGTGACAAAACCACTCCCCTAAGTTATTTTCACTGTTTACATGTGGTGACATATTAACCTCTACTTCGTAGCATCAGTGCTTCGAACTTGATTGTTTTTTACCTATAAATTATAAGTAACTATTTGTATTTTTTCGTGTTTTCATACACACTTTTAATATAGATTGTACCCGGGTGTAACCTGAAGGCAGTGTTGTTCTTTGTGTGATTTTTACCAAGTTTGACCTTACGTTCTGCGTACTCTTACCCAACACGTCGCAGAACGCATTATATTTTTTTATGTTCTTCGTAATTTTTAACATATTTTCGTAGAAGCTAACACTTTCCTTTTTCTAAGTTGATTTGTGAGTTAATAGCTGTTTTGATAATTCTCGATTTTATGTACCAAAATAATTTTTGTACGTACTTGTACTCTTCCTTCTACAACTCAAAAATGATTGACTACAAAAACATAATCTTCATTGAACACATATTAAACCTATTTAAATTCTTAAGAGATAAATTGGAAATTAAAAGTCAGAAAATAATCCAAACAAACTTTTGACCACATTTTTTTTAAAGTTTTCTACTTTTAAAATCCCACTTCCAAAGTTTATATGTTTTCAAGATTTTAATCACTAATTTAAACTTTATTTCATGAGTAAAAGTAAAATCGAGGAATTTATTTAAAAAATTAAAGAAAAAACTATCCTTTTGTAAATTTGAAAAGTAATGGAGATACATTCTTTTGGGACCCTTGAACTCTTAGAATAAAATATTCTCTATTGATAATAATAATTACACTAGGCACCAATTTGTGAATTATTTTATATTCTTTCATCAATTCCTCTATTGATATATTTTTTGTATAAAAAACAGTCTTCTTTAGTTTTTATCTTAAATGAAAAAAGAAGGCAAAGGTTTGTTTATGAAAGAACATCGTTTTTCCCACGTATAAACACAACTTTTCTTCTGCTATCTCATGCAATCGTTTATGTTGAGCTAAAGGTAATAAAAATAAAGCGTGTATAGTCATTTGCTACGAAAACAGTCGCACATGTGTAAGCTTATAAAAGGAAAGGGAAGATTGCTGAAGGAAACAGCATTCAAATGGAAAAAAGATGTATGTTTTTAAAGCGAGTTTTCACAGCAGTTCGAATGATTTTTCTTGACCAAATAATGTCACTTCCGGGACATTAAAGAAAGTTTGAATAATGTCAGTGGAATATGAGTTCAGATAGGAACTGGTGGTGATTTTGATATGCACTTAGAGAAATATGCAAAAAAAAAATACTATTGTAAAGAGGAAGATATAAAGTCCCTATAATTATCTATTCTATCAAACGTAATTTAAAATAGAGATGACAAATATATAGTAGATTAGAAAAGAAGAGAATAAAGAGAATTGTTCATCTATCAAAAGAATGCAATGGCCATTACAGTAAATCACACATAACTTGGTTCGTAAATTGTAAAATTTACAATTTATCCATTAGGAAATATGATATGTTCAATGTAATTTTTCATTTCTGAGTTATTATTCCCAAAATTATAAAAATGTTATGAAACTCCTTTTAATTTGCAATCTTTGAATAACACAGTAACTCGTGACAAACATAATAACTTGCAGTTGTTTTTGTAATTTTTTTTAGTTTTAAAGTGTGTTTACCAGAATATTGATTGAACTTATTTTATTCAATAAAAATAGTACAAAAGTAATATGAATATGAAAAGGCGCTATCTTACTATTATTCATTTCTTTTTGCCAATATAAATTCTGTATTCTAACACTCAGGAGAAATTCTAATTTTTCAGGTAAATTAACAATAGAAATATGGATACTAAAAGTTAACGAGGCAAGACTTGTACTACTTAAAGAATATAAAAGTAACACAACTATGTAGTTTCTAATTGCTTCTGAGAAAAACCGTAAAGTTCAAATCACTAATGTAATGAAGAAGTAGTAAATAAGTTGCCAAAATCAAGAATAACTTCAGGAAGTGTTTAACTATCTTAATCAATTACAAACACATAAAATAGATAACAGACCAAAAAACAAGTTATAGTTTTCTCTTGACGTAATAACAGACTGGTTTATTTAATAAAGAGATAGTTAGTCAATGTGGCCCATTAGCTCAGTTGGTTAGAGCGTCGTGCTAATAACGCGAAGGTCGTGGGTTCGATCCCCCCATGGGCCAGTATTATTTTTATGTAACCATTAATGATGTCTATATGATACTAGAACAGGCTTTAGTTACATAAGAGTTTGAATTTTTAATATTTGGGAAAACATGGGATTGTGTCATTGAAGGAAATAAAAGCTTATCCTCTAAAATTATTATCAATTAAAATCATGCTTGTAAGTACAGAGAATTTCCATCAATTAGTTAGAGTATTAAAAAATTTAATAGTCTTTCACTTATAAGAGACGCTTTTCTCTGATTTCAGTGTCTATTTTAATATTAACATACCCATAGTAACTGCAAAGAATAATAACTGCAAAGAATTTTTAAAAGAAATTAACTAAGTAACGGACCTCTTATCCGTGTCCCAAAAATCCGTAATGTTCAAAAATCCGTAAGGTTTTCCGAAATCAGTTTTTTTTTTTTTTTTTTTTTGAATTTCCAAATCCGCGAAAATCTGTAAGGTTTTCCGAAATCAGTTTTCTTTTTTAAAGATCTGAATCCGAAGGGATTCAGCGTGTCCTCCGTGTCCACTCCCCCTCCAGTTTCCGCGATCCACTCCCGCCCTTTGTAGAGCAGAAGGAGCGCCGAGACCGATTCTCGGAATGCGGACGGAGTATTGTTTGATATCAGTGGGAGGGAGAGGAGAGCAATTTGAAAGGGACCAATCGGATGCATTTTTCTACGGGTTGTGTTCTAGGAATATTGCGATTGAAAGAGGGAAAGCCGGTGCCGAATGCATCGTTTTCATGCAGTAGAGCTGATTTTCGAGAGAGCGTATTAGTTTCAGTTTCGTTTTGTTCCCGTTGCAATACGATTAAAATTTAATTTTCAGCGATGTGAATGTGTTAACTACGAGGCAGCAGACGATCGGGAGGATTGTTTTTTTCTCCTCGGCTATTAAGAAGGGGAAATGTTCGGGAGGGAGGGGGATGATGCCGGAGCCGCGCACGCGAGATTGGGAGATCGTTTTTCTTTTCATTCTTGCGCGGCTCCGCAGATCTGCGTATTTTCGTAACGATACACACGCAATTCTGTTAATGCGGTGTTTTGAGGCTGAAAAACCGGTTTTCGGGAAAATGTTCAAAAATCCGTAAAATTCGGAAATCCGAGATGATGCCGGTCCCGAGCTTTACGGATAAGAGGTCCTTTACTTATAAGAAAAATAGCATTGTTTTCGAGTGTGCTCAAATTTTTAAAAATGAAAAGGACTAAACCAAACTCACGCCTTTTCTATTTTAACTTACAAATAGTATTACTCATTTACACTGATGACAAAAAATTAAATTCACCCCAAAGATTCACGATTCTTTTTATCTTGATAAAGTTATTCTATTTCCCTCAGTTGTATTGCATAAGTTATGTAAAACTTTCGAAGTTAGAGAAAGGTTTTGAAATTTTGAGACATCATTTTTATGGATCCCAAAGTGGTCTTTCTGGACCCCCAGGCACGAGTTCATACGTAGTTTCAAGGACTCCATGAGAAAATAAAATAAAATTTGGGAAAGCCCATGAGGAGCAAAAAATGGGTACATTATACTCGATCCTATTTAACGTGCAAATACCTAAATTTAAGGCATTCATTTTTCTCTAGGAAAATTTACACATTTCGTCTGTCTATGATGCATGTACTTTTCCCTTGAAAATTATAAGAGATCGCAAGGGGGGGGGGGTTGCCCGGCTGTGCACTAAAACGTCCAGTTTGAGAAATGAATTGGAAATTATAATAGTTATTTAAAAAAAACATCTCTAGAAGAGCCCCCATAGAACTCATTGTCAGGTATAGAACTTCGAGCTACCCCGAAATAAAAACGTTATAAGCAACAAAGTTAGAAAAATACTGAATTTTATCAAATATATGCGAATAAAATTATTTTCATTTCACAAACCCCCCTGAAATGAGAAAAGTTGTCGAAAATGCGTGTGAAAGCTTATATTTGTTTGAAAGTTATCTCTAAAAAAAAGAGAGAAAAAAATTGATGTATATATATTTATTTGTTATTATTATTATTATTATTATTATTTTTTTAACTGTATTTAGTTTCACTTTGTTACTAAGTTTAAAACATTGTATTTTAGTGTATTTTACCTACATTGTGTAGGCCTCGTGTTATACTTTTGTGGTACACGGGGTGTTTGCTGGAGTTTCAATAAAAAAAAAAGTTATCTCTATATTTTCAAAGAAAGAAATATATTTCATGTAACAAAATGAGAAAAGTCACTTTAACATCTTTCTACAACCTGTAAAATATAAAATTTAACTATATAGAGATTTTAATTCATGATGTTAGTTTGTAAGCAACAATGAGCAAAACTTCATTTGGTAGGTTTTATGTTTGATTTTCATTTTTAAAATCCATTGTTGTTTCTTCATTACATTGTTGAGAATCTTTATATTTTGTACTTGTAAATTATTAGTGTCTAGACTATTGTTGCACTTCAGTTATTGTCTTCAAGTATTTAATTATTGCATCATTTTATTTGTTATTGCTAGTAGTTTTAAACATAAAACGCTTCCTAGATAAAAGTTATTTAAAAAGACTTCTTTATTTTCCTGGGCATTAAAACTTATTTTTCTTTGAAATAATACAGATCCAATTTCAAAGAAAAATAAATATTAGTGAGGAAATACAGCCGGAAATAGTTTCGTGAAATAGGAAGAAGATAAGTTGGAGAAAGGACCAAATTCGGTAAGATTCACATTGGAATTTTTTTTAAATTTTGCTTGTAATACCGAAATACTATTTGAAGATATATTCAGTAACTGTTTAATTCGGACTGGATTCTTTACTGAATCGCTATTTGACTGAAATAAGTTATGAATAGTATTTTTGATTTTTCTCATTAATTTTCCGTAGCAGTTTTCTCGTAGCAGTTTTTCAGTCCGTTTTTTAGCAAACAACATTTTTAAGAAAATTAAATTATTTTGATATGCAATTTATTAAGTAAAAAACAGATGAAATAGAATAAATGCAATTTTAAAATTTCAGTTTAAGTTAGTTAAGTTTAAAGTTAAGTAAATTTTACACTCACTTAAATGTTATGTTAAAACCTTTTAAACGCCGCAATTCAAATTTCAAATTTAAGGTTCTGATTTTTGGCTTAAATGGCTTGTTTCATCATTACTAAAACCAATCTTGACATTTTTTGGCAGAAAAAAAATCCTAAGTAGGATTTTCAGGATGTTCCCATTTGGGAACATCGGCGTTTGGAGTTAAGTTTTTAGGGGGATTTCCAAAAGGCATATATTTCAAAATTAATTCAAGTAAAACTACTGAAATAGGTTTCTACTCAATAATTTTGAACATTTTTATCATATTGGACTGTTTCTTCATATTAAATTCCCATAGTTGGACGATTGGGTAAAATTTTAAAGATTTTCATAAAAAGAAATTTACATATTTATTACATGCGTGACACTTTTCCGTACATTTTTACTGCACAATGGGTAATTTTTCGGTATAAAAAATACGAAATAATGTTCCCATGCATTTCAAAGCTAAGCAGTTATCTTTCTGGGTGAAAAATTAGGTTTAATTACTGTTCTATCTGGATATCTAGCATAAAATCCATGAATTGCATTCAAATTTAATTAGCTTTCAAAAGTGATAATCATAACTATCTCCATTGATTTGTTAAAGCTGAGTTTCTCATGGAAGATTCTAAACTAAACAACATATCTCTTACATCCAACTTACGTTAGAAAAGTGTTTTTAGATGTACAAACTTTTCATTATTTTCAAAATTCTGCAAATTTATACCTAAAATTGCTATGTGAAAAAGAGAACTTGAACAAAATAAGTACCCAAGTCCTCAGAAGTACTCCAAATATGCCCTTTGCATAACTCATAATAATAATTACTGAAAATTAATCGGTCAGGGAGTTAAAAAAATATACAAAAGTAGGAATCTGCTATAAAGATTTGGCATTTATTCCCCCATAAATCAGGAGAAAAAAATTAAATTATAGATTTAGAAATTTAAAACATCATGATTAACCTGTTTAGATCCTTTGAGACAGAAAAGATTAAAAAAATTAAGGATAATAAGAAATAGCTTGAATTTTTACATGTTATGAAAATCCCCTCAAAAACTATACCCCAAACGCCGATGTTCCCATATGGGAACATATACGTTAAATTGGTAATTACTCTCCAAAATTGGAATATGGAGCTATTCTTCCAAGCCAATTGAAAAAATGTGTACTTAAGCTACCTAAACACAACATAATTATTTAAAACTAAATTTATTTAAATTTATCATAAATTGAAACTTGTGCAACTTTTGGAAGAGCCAAAAATCTGTTATTTTGATATAAATTCCACAAAAAGGATTAAATTGCACGGTAAAAACTTTTGCATGTAAAATAACTTCATATCTTTGAGTTTCTTACTTCCAAGTATCAAATTCCTGCATGAAAAATTTAGTGGTGAAAAAATTCCCTAAAGTGATGTTCCCATTTGGGAACATCGGCAGGTAAAAGGTTAACGCCTGGGATGAAAATTAATCTTCACAATTTTTGGCAATGGAAATATCTAGTAAAAAATTAAATGTCTATCTATACTGCCTTTAAAGAAATTCTTGGGAAGGTGTTTAGGAAGAGCGAGAAAAATTATCAAGCGACCCACGGAACAAACAGTTTGGGAACCCTTGTGCTAAATATATTTTAAGAGTACTACACGACACAATATAAGATGATTATTTTACCTTGATTTTATTCTGTATTATTATCTATGGAAATAGCCATTTCAGTAAGTCGATTTCTTATCAACCGAGAAATACGGAGTTCAATTTTTTAAATTTAGCCTTGCTTTAGGAAATATACAGTTTACGATAATTATTACTACCCAAAGCTCGATCCCTCAATAAAGAATTATGAAAGTTCTTGTAAATTATAGCACAGAAAACTGCAAGATCAGTTTTTACTTCAACTTGTATTTTTCTCAAAACTTGCCCTTTCTAAGATTTTGGTACTTCCCACCAAAAATTTATTTGTGACCTCCATACCGGAAAACGCGGACCAAAGCAGTATAAAATGCTCTATTCCCATCATTCCCCATCCAAAATTAATTCCTATCCATAGGTAAAGCTCAGATTTATGTAGATAGCAATAACAACCGTTATTCATATCTCTAAATGCGTTTGATTTGAAATAGAACAATGATCTATCATAAAATGCAGTATAAAAAATAATTTTAACTCTCTTTGCTACAATAATACAATTATTATGAAATTTACAGCTATCTAATGAAGATTATTGATGAAAATCATAACTGATATATAGTGATGACATGATGCCCCTCTCTGTCTACGCCCGTGCGCTCATCAACATTTTCCTTCAATGATTCATCTATTATAGGCTTTGAAAGGTGTACAAAATGGATTACAGAAATTGAATGAACATAAAAGGACATCCCATGAATGCACATCACTCAAATCCGAATAAAAGCTCCATTGAAAGGACCGCACCTTTTGACCCATACGTCCAACCCACAAAATCCCCGAATGAATAAATATTCGAATCACGCATCAAACTGTCCTTCATACCACACTCAACTCATTCTGCATGCCTAAGAAGAAAGGACGTTTCTCGATCAAGCACTTCCGCAAAAAATTCTAGGCTAACGAAATGAGAGGGAATATACAGACGATATGTAACAGTTTCTACTAGCGACTCGCCCACAGAGTTGGTCACGAACTTTTCTCTTTTGATGGTTGAATGGGCTTGGGGTCAGAGATTCACTGGAAACTCTCCTCGCTAATTGGCGCCGGAGATTCGAAAAGACGGGGCAACCCCGATTCGAGTGAAACAATGATACACTTTAGGTTTGTCGTGGTAATTTTTTTTTGTTGGTTAATGTTTTTTTTATGTAAGGTAGTAATAAGGACATTTTCTCGGTTATTGCGGTTAGGTTAAGTGATCGAAAAATGTGACAAGTGATGGGTTCTCCCTGTTGTTGTTTTCGTCCATTTTTCTTAGAAATAATTATTGAAAAATAATGATTTTTTTGTTTGCCTGTAGAAAGTTTATGATTTAATAAAGCTTTTTCTCTTGAGAAAAGGGCTGAAATTATAGACAATACTTTTACCAAAGATGATTCACCAGAAAAATTTACGGAGGATTTGTAAGTATTTCATTTAAGAAATTAAACTTAATTAAATTTTTCCAGCCAAAGTAAATCAGCCATGTCTAACCAATTTATAGTTTTAACATTTTTCTAAAGCTTTTTTTCATTTAAGATTTTTTTTTTGCGAAAGGAATTTTTTTTCTCTGGCTTAAACCCTGCCTAGGTGTGTTATGAGATTTTTTAAAAGATAACTGATATATGCTAATCAGTATTCGAAATTATTTATTTGGTTATTTTTATGAATTTATTGTGCCCTGTTTTTCTGCCTGCAGATGACAATTCCAAGCCAAATCATATTGTGCCTGTTTTAAGCATCAATATATTGAATGAATGATTTAAATTTGATACTTTTCAGACCTGCATAAACGCTTGAGAGCCTGTTAAAGTCTGTGCGTGCGCCAACAGCTGTTCTGGAAACAGCTATAGGAAAACTGTTTGCGCATGCAAAAAACAGACGTTTTCAAGCGTTTAATATTGATAGTTAGTATTTACGTGAAACTTTGGACTAAATGATGTTAAAGTATGCTCTTTCAGATTATCCAATCAAAAGAAAGGATTTCGAAGTACAAAATAAAGTTTTGGCAGTTTTTTTTTCGCATTTTTTTGTGGTTGTTTGACTTTTTTTGTAATAAAAAAAATTTAAAGTGAAAACTTTTAAGATAATTTTAAAGATCATATTAAACCACAAAATTTGAGGCCATAGTTAAATTTTTACCAATAGTAGTTCTTCTACAAATTGAATTTTTCAATAATTTTTTTGGGGTGTCGCTCCATTTTTAACTTCCTGTGATTTGGCCTGGGAACCCCAAATCATATGTGATTCTGACTCGTCTAAGTGTCTACTATCCCCCCTAGAAGTGTGACCCAACATTTATGGGACCCTGTATAGTATGTAAAATACAACATTCGGTCAAAATTAAAATGAATGTTATACAAAATCCAAGGGTGATGGAGAAACACCGTTTACATTATTTGAATTCAGCGTAAGAAGTTCCTTCAGGTTACTTCTTTATGCTCTTGGGCCAAAAAAAGTTTAATTTTGTAGACTAGTGTTATTTCTATTTCCATTTCTAGAACTTTATATGTTTAAAAATAACACTCTATATCTTTGAAAATTAAAATAATATGTAGGAAGGTATAAAGTTTTCGTAATAAACACTTTATCAAATACGCATTTTTGTGTTAACCTCAAATTCTATGGCCAATTACCTTAACAATAACATACAGTACTACGCATTTGCATTCACTAACACCAATCCAGTAAAAGGAACACATCATAATTGTGAAAAGTCAAAGGTAATTCTCGAACAGACACGTGTGCATCTTTTTGATGCTATTTGGTTCACACAAAAAGCCAGAGACAAACAATTACTGAACGAGGACCTAGATTCTATGACAGTAAGATGCATTTTTTTTTCTAAACATGCAAACATAACGACGTGATAATAAGCGTGTTACATGAAAGATTACTTTGTGGGGAAAACAAATTCTTCTCTTGAAAAGGTTAGAAAGAAAAGGTTCAATCAATTTTAAGTAAAAAAAAATGAGACAGAATAGAAAATTTTTAAAGAGGTTTTCATGTTGATGTTGAAGAGTCAGTTTTATTGGGTTGAGTAGTGACTCTTTGATGTAATTACTCTTCAATTAAAAGAGTCAATAACCTGTCAAAGAGTTAAAAAAATTCACGTATTAAATTGAATAATGATGTTTTATTGTGTTTTTTAAACCTAGCAATAATAAGAATATCAGCACGTCCTAAATTCTTTAGTCCCTTTTTAGGAGAAGAAATAGTCATGGAGCTCTTTTAAAAACACTAATTTGTCATAGATAATTTTTAAGTAGAAAATTAAACTTCAACCTTCTTTAGAAAAAAAATTAAGGGGAGGGAATATCTTTGTGAATCACTTTCAGAGGTTGTATGTAGAGTTCAGAAATTGGGAGGGTGTAAGGAAACAACAGTTTTAAAAAAATGGAAAAGTGTGTAAAAAGGTCGTTTTTCTATTTTTTGTTTTATTTATTTGTCACACAAAGAGCTTGTCTTAAAGAAGTATTTTAAAACTGAACCGCAATAACGAGTAATTTAATCTAATATTGATTAACAAGTACAGATTTCGTCTTTCTAATTAACACTTAATACAAAACAAAACCCAATTCGCCCAAACTATGCTTTCTTTTGATTTTAATCTTTAAACAATTTTATTATTTTCTTGAGTGCATAAAATCAAACTCTAAGTGTTCTTTCAGAAAGAAATATGGATATTTTTAAAATATTTGATAAAGCGTGACAGTTATCAAAATTTATCTCGTTTTTCATCTGTGAAAATACACAAAAAAAAAATAGTTTGAACAAAATTTCTCGTATATTTAAATTTTTCAGAAACATAATTTATCCAGGCACCAAAAGAACACGCATTTAAAAAACAAATATTTTTGTTATTTATGCATGACAGCAAAAAATGTTCAACTTTTTATTTGAAAAATTTAAAACATATCTCAATTGATAACAGTTTTATATTGAGAGAGAAAAGTCTAATTTAACCACACATCTATGAAAAATCACTTGGATTTCAATATAAACTGAATTTATAAGTTATAGAACGATATTAATCATTATTTTGCTATTAATTTCTTAACCCATTTTAAACAAATAGTTACTAAAATCACCTAAAAATTCCGAAATAATCATGGAAGGTTTAAGATTATTAAAAATTCAATATGTTCTAAAATATAAAAAATAAATCCACCATCAAACTGTTAACGAAAACTCCAAAAGGAGCTTTAATACTACTTTAAGTACAACTCCACCAGTATTAGTAGACTCAAATTCCTTAACGCAATGTATAATTTAAAGATACTCAACTGTGAAATGACTTGAACGATAGACACATATTCTAACATTTTGAAAAACTTTGAAAACAGATTCTGGAGAAAAACTAGCAACTAACACGTGCAATAACGCGACGCCTCATTTCGGAATAAATTACTTGTTTGTTTGGAGCCAGTGAACAATCGAGTTCAAACCCCATTGACCGTCTTTTGCCTCAGAAACCATCAATTACCGACCTCAAATAACGTGTTGATCACAATGAGATCTTACGAATGTGTGTTTCGAGATGAACAAAATTTCCATAGAAAAGAACTTCCATAAAGATTGATTAAACTGTCTCTTTCTTGATTGTCCATGTTGTCAGAGAAATACTATGGTTGATTGATTCTAGTTTCAAGAAAATCAACGAATGTTCTAAATTACCTAAAATCCCATTATGAAAATGTCTCTAATCATGTTGAGTAACTTAACTGAAGAGGCTTAACATTTTAAAAATGAATTTTGAAGCTATAAGCTGATTCCTTGAAAATATGGAATATAACCTGTACTTTAAATAAAATATTCAAATACCTATAATTTTAAGTCCAATTTCCCTTGTAAAGTTTAAAAGTGTTGTCTTGTGAAGTCTAAAAATGTTGTCTTGTAAAGTCTAAAAACGTTGTAAATCATAAATTTTTATTTATAAATTAACTGAGAAAATTTTAAATGAGGTTTAAATTAATAAGGTTAATTAATGGTATACTTAATTAATTAACCTCATTATTAATGCGTTATTATTAATGAGGTTATTAAATGAAGTTTAATAACTTAAACTTTACCAGCAGGTGAAAAAATTTGTTTATGGTTTCTTATCGAAAATTTATTTAGGAAAATCGGAAAATTATTTGTTTAAAACTAAAGAGGAGAAAAGAATTATAGGTTGTCTAACCCTTTTTTTTTTACTTTTCCCTTTTGAACTAACTCGATAACCATTAGGAACATCCTTCTATCGAAAATTAGTTTGTCAAGATTTTAATCCGGATATATTTATGTACGGAAGAAAGCTATTAATCAACAAACCAGGTAATCCCCAAAAATATCATCATCATCATTCTTGGCGCGACAGCCCAGGGTGGGCCAAGGCCTTCTGAACTAGACGACTCCAGCTGCCCCTGCTAGCAGCCAAACTTCTCCAATTTTTAGTCTTGAGGGTCAAACAGTCCCCCTCAACAGCATCCACCCAACGGAGCTTAGGTCTTCCTCTTTTTCGCGTGGTTACTGGCCTGGCTGTAAAAATTTCCTTCAAAACACTACTGTTGTTCATGCGAATGACGTGCCCTGCCCAATTGAGGCGGCTTATTTTTATATAATGAACGACATCCGGTTCTTTGAACATTCGATATAATTCAGTGTTGAATCTTCTACGCCAGACACCATTTTCCTGGGTACCTCCAAAAATACTTCTTAAAATCTTTCTCTCAAAAGTCCCTAAAATCTTTTCCTCCTTCATGGTCATGGTCCAAGTCTCTGAAGCGTAAGTCAGAACAGGACGGATGAGGGTCTTATAAAGCAAAAGCTTCGTCTTTCTTGATAAAAAGTCAGATTTTAACAAATGCCTTAATCCGTAAAAAGCTCTGTTAGCAGCAGCTATTCGCCTCCTTATTTCAGGCATGATCTCATTGTTTTTGCTAAACATCGATCCGAGATAAACAAACTCTGTAACTGTTTCAAATCTGTAATCCCAAAAATATATTAAGGTTTAAAACAATTTATTCCTAGAAATGCGATAAAAGTTGTCACCCTTGTGTCTCAAAACCAATTAAGCATTAAAGTAATTCTTTATGACTTGAAATTCCTTTCTGCTTAAATGCTGCTGTGATTTCATGATTTGTAACTTTGTAAATTTGAGACCAGTGGTTACTTTCCTTTAACTCTTTGGGAAGGCAATAATTTAAGACTGTCACAAAAATCAGGAGAAAAAGTCCCCTCTTATCTCCCACGAAATAGAGCGTTTGTATTCTTTTGTGTTGAAATGTCAGGAAATTCGTATATTTTAAAGTGAGCTCAAAATGTCTGTTACCTCATAAATTTCAGATAGGTATCAGTGTATAGAAGCGTGAGGTGTGAACTGATAATGTCGTATTGCATTTCGAATGGTATTTAGAGCCTATTTATCAATTCTATGACATAAAAAGTAATTTAAAGATCATGTTTCACAGCTAATTGCCTATCTAGAAGGAGATAATACTATTTAAAATATGAAAAAAGTTTTATTTTCCAACAGAAAAACTTGTTTCTTTGCAATTTCTAAAACAACTCATATTGACAAATTCCACGAATATCACCCCGTAACAACCGAATAACAACTCGTAAATATTTGGATTACAATTCATTGTTATTTTATTTTATTGGATCATGCAATTATGATATAAATAAGTAACATTGATTATTTTCTTCTATCATGTTTTAAGGACATTCTGTGGTTATGTGTGGTCTCCACAAATTAGTTTCTTTAAATAAAGTTATTCTCTTGTTGTCATTAGTTGATATCAAGTTCTAGCCAAGTTTCATAGCTCAAGTTTCATAGTATGTTATATCAGCATAACCAGGAGGATTAATAACTAGGGTTATCCTAATTTGAATGATGTGTGAGACTGCACCTCCAAAGTTACTTCTAAACATAAAATTTCCAAAATAATAAACGGTTGTGTATTTTACTCCATGTAAATACTGGTTCAATACTTTCTTTAAAATATATTTAAGCTTTTCATAATTCAGAAAAAAAAACTCTGGCCCATGGGGGGATCGAACCCACGACCTTCGCGTTATTAGCACGACGCTCTAACCAACTGAGCTAATGGGCCACTCCATAACCTGGTAGCGAAATGTCCGTCAAGTTGTACGGGGAACTTTAGCCTAATCATACGAAAATAGTGCCAATCGTTTGTGCTTCGTTTGTGCTCGTTTGTGCTCTAAAAATTTTCGTTTGTGCTCGTGCGCAAGTTCGATTTTTTTTAAAAACAAAAATCCCCCGTACAACTTGACGTTTACGGGGAACTTTCACCAAATTAAACAAATGTGGTATCATTCGTTTGTGCTTCGTTTGTGCTCGTTTGTGCCCTAAAAATTTTCGTTTGTGCTCAAAAATTTCTATGAGATTTTTGACAAAAACATTTGCGCGGGAAATTCAAATCTTACGGGGAACTTTCACCAAATTGAAAATGAGTGGTATCATTCGAAAGAGCTTCGTTTGTGCTCGATTGTGCCCTAAAAATTTTCGTTTGTGCTCAAAAATTAGTGCCGAAAATTTTCAAAAAACTGTTTCCGGATAATAGAACACTAAACTTCCCACCATCCTAATCGAACAGCACCGGTCTCATTCGAAAGAGCTTCGTTTGTGCTCGTTTGTGCCGCAAAAATTTTCGTTTGTGCTCGTGCGCAAGTTCGATTTTTTTTGTATTAACCGAAATCCCCCGTACAACTTGACGTTTTCGAAATTATTGACACTTTCACCGAATTGAACGAACGTGGTATCATTCGAAAGAGCTTCGTTTGTGCTCGTTTGTGCCCTAAAAATTTTCGTTTGTGCTCAAAAATTAGTGCCGAAAATTTTCAAAAAACCGTTTCCGGATAATAGAACACTAAACTTCCCACCATCCTAATCGAACAGCACCGGTCTCATTCGAAAGAGCTTCGTTTGTGCTTGTTTGTGCCGCAAAAATTTTCGTTTGTGCTCGTGCGCAAGTTCGATTTTTTTTGTATTAACCGAAATCCCCCGTTAAACTTGACGTTTTCGAAATTATTGACACTTTCACCGAATTGAACGAACGTGGTATCATTCGAAAGAGCTTCGTTTGTGCTCGTTTGTGCCCTAAAAATTTTCGTTTGTGCTCAAAAATTAGTGCCGAAAATTTAAAAAAAACCGTTTCCGGATAATAGAACACTAAACTTCCCACCATCCTAATCGAACAGCACCGGTCTCATTCGAAAGAGCTTCGTTTGTGCTTGTTTGTGCCGCAAAAATTTTCGTTTGTGCTCGTGCGCAAGTTCGATTTTTTTTGTATTAACCGAAATCCCCCGTACAACTTGACGTTTTCGAAATTATTGACACTTTCACCGAATTGAACGAACGTGGTATCATTCGAAAGAGCTTCGTTTGTGCCCTAAAAATTTTCGTTTGTGCTCAAAAATTAGTGCCGAAAATTTAAAAAAAACCGTTTCCGGATAATAGAACACTAAACTTCCCACCATCCTAATCGAACAGCACCGGTCTCATTCGAAAGAGCTTCGTTTGTGCTTGTTTGTGCCGCAAAAATTTTCGTTTGTGCTCGTGCGCAAGTTCGATTTTTTTTGTATTAACCGAAATCCCCCGTAGAACTTGACGTTTTCGAAATTATTGACACTTTCACCGAATTGAACGAACGTGGTATCATTCGAAAGAGCTTCGTTTGTGCTCGTTTGTGCCCTAAAAATTTTCGTTTGTGCTCAAAAATTAGTGCCGAAAATTTTCAAAAAACTGTTTCCGGATAATAGAACACTAAACTTCCCACCATCCTAATCGAACAGCACCGGTCTCATTCGAAAGAGCTTCGTTTGTGCTCGTTTGTGCTGCAAAAATTTTCGTTTGTGCTCGTGCGCAAGTTCGATTTTTTTTGTATTAACCGAAATCCCCCGTACAACTTGACGTTTTCGAAATTATTGACACTTTCACCGAATTGAACGAACGTGGTATCATTCGAAAGAACTTCGTTTGTGCTCGTTTGTGCCCTAAAAATTTTCGTATGTGCTCAAAAATTAGTGCCGAAAATTTTCAAAAAACTGTTTCCGGATAATAGAACACTAAACTTCCCACCATCCTAATCGAACAGCACCGGTCTCATTCGAAAGAGCTTCGTTTGTGCTCGTTTGTGCTGCAAAAATTTTCGTTTGTGCTCGTGCGCAAGTTCGATTTTTTTTGTATTAACCGAAATCCCCCGTACAACTTGACGTTTTCGAAATTATTGACACTTTCACCGAATTGAACAAACGTGGTATCATTCGAAAGATCATCGTTTGGACACGCAAAAGTTTCGTTTGTGCATGTGAGTGAGTGCGATTTTTTTGAGTTCAGGACATTTTTCGGTAAAATATCCGCTATGGAATAACTTTTTTTTATATTTGTTGTATAACTTTGAAATTTGAACGTGTTATGTGCCTTTTATAGGCAATTAAAACGGCGTATTCCATTATGATTTCGCTTGATAAGAAAGACCTCAAATTGCGTCCGAAGGTTGTCCGTAATATCCTTAAAAAACCTAATAATATATAATAAATCAATCGATAGTTGACAGTTTATTTTAGTATACTACCAGATGTACAACATATTGGAATTTGGTAAAAATCGCGCTGTAATTTATATACTTTTTAAGAGTTTGAAAAAAAAGTCCGGTTTCCTCTAAGAAAACACAAGTGCACAAATTGATAATATATCGATAATTATTATTTAAATTTTTTTTTTGAATTTACTTATGAGTAAAGGACACTTGTGGCAAGGTTTTTCCAGAATTATGGGTTTCCATGGTGATTCTGATGTCATCCAGGATTTTTTAAAGTAAAACGGAGTTTACTGGTCCTTAACGGAAACGACCCGGAATTATTTGCCAATTTGAGTTTTCGGTTTGTTTACTTTTTGACTGACAGTAAAGTGCTTTATATCGTTGAAAAGCTTATCGTAAGCGGTTTCAAGAATTGGAAATTTTTAGGGGACCGTCTCCATATTGCGTTCAGAATTTAGGGTCAAAGTATTTTTGTTTTGCTTCAAATTATTCGCAAAAGCAATGGCAGTCATTTGAGATTTTAATATGTTTTAGGATACGATTGAGCAAAGAATTTTATGTATCGCATTAAGGATTCAGATAATTAGTTCTCGATTTATAAATTATTCTAGTTTCTTTACATGTTTCAATACTTTACGGTCCCCTAAATGTCCCAGGACCTTGAAATTTTAATATGTTATATAGAAGGACTATAGTTACAACATATTAAAATTTTAAATCAATAAGTCTACAGAAAGTCATCATTTAAGCCCACAAAATTGGATATTTCGATTTTTTGAAATTTTTTTTTTAAAAAATTCGGTATTAATTTATGCGCACAAACGAAACTTTTTGGTGCATATTTGAACACATTCAAAGTTCTTTTGAACAACACCAGTTTTGTTTGATTCTGCTTGATAGAAGTCCGGCAAGGGGGATCATATAAAAAATGTCCTTAACTAAAAAAAAATCGTTCTAGCGCACGTGCACAAACAAAACTTTTGCGTTCACAAACGTGCACAAACGATGATCTTTCGAATAATACCACTCTTGTGTGATTCGGCTATAGTTTGTCCCGGCTAACTTGACGTCGAGTTACAGAAAAATATCCTTAACTAAAAAAATCGTTCTAGCGCACGTGCATAAACGAAACTTTTGTGTGCACAAACGATGATCTTTCGAATGATACCAGTTGTGTGTGAACGGGCTGATAAAAAATTTGATTTTTCGAAAATTATTTTTTAAAAATTCGGCACTAAATTCAGTGCACAAACGAAAACTTTTGGTTCACATTTAAACACATTCAAATGTCTTTGGAACGACACCAGTTATGTTTATTCTGCTGGTTAGGAGTCCGGCACGGGGGCAGCTAGTCTTAAAAGCGCGAGAAACCTTGCATTAATCCATTTTGCAAAATTTTACTCACCACTATTTTCAGGAAAACAATTTATTCAGATAATGATATATATAAAATTAAAGTTTAGAATTAAAGTGGTGAGTATTAATATTATCTAAAATTCCTTTTATCAGGAATTGCGATTAATTCGCTAATTAAATTTTTGAGCACGAACGAAAAGTTTGTGTGCACAAACGTGGACAAACGAAGATGTTTCGAATGAGACCGGTTCCGTTTGAACAGGCTGATGAGAAGTTGGATTTTTCGATTGGAAATTTTAAAAAAATAAATTCGGTGTTAATTTTTGAGCACAAACGAAATTTCTTGGCGCATATTTGAACACATTCAAAGCTCTTTCGAGTGAAACCAGTTTGGTTTGATTCTGCTGGTTAGAAGTCTGGCCAGGGGGTCACATAAAAAATGTCCGTAACTCAAAAAAATCGTACTTGCGCACGAGCACAAACGAAAATTTTTGCGGCACAAACGAGCATCACAAACGAAGCTCTTTCGAATGATACCACGTTCGTACAATTCGGTGAAAGTGTCAATAATTTCGAAAGCGTCAAGTTGTACGGGGGATTTCGGTTAATACAAAAAAAATCGAACTTGCGCACGAGCACAAACGAAAAATTTTGCGGCACAAACGAGCACAAACGAAGCTCTTTCGAATGAGACCGGTGCTGTTCGATTAGGATGGTAGGAAGTTTAGTGTTCTATTATCCGGAAACGGTTTTTTGAAAATTTTCGGCACTAATTTTTGAGCACAAACGAAAATTTTTAGGGCACAAACGAGCACAAACGCAGCTCTTTCGAATGATACCACGTTCGTTCAATTCGGTGAAAGTGTCAATAATTTCGAAAACGTCAAGTTCTACGGGGGATTTCGGTTAATACAAAAAAAATCGAACTTGCGCACGAGCACAAACGAAAATTTTTGCGGCACAAACGAGCACAAACGGAGCTCTTTCGAATGAGACCGGTGCTGTTCGATTAGGATGGTGGGAAGTTTAGTGTTCTATTATCCGGAAACGGTTTTTTGAAAATTTTCGGCACTAATTTTTGAGCACAAACGAGAATTTTTAGGGCACAAACGAGCACAAACGAAGCTCTTTCGAATGATACCACGTTCGTTCAATTCGGTGAAAGTGTCAATAATTTCAAAAACGTCAAGTTGTACGGGGGATTTTGGTTAATACAAAAAAAATCGAACTTGCGCACGAGCACAAACGAAAATTTTTGCGGCACAAACGAGCACAAACGAAGATCTTTCGAATGAGACCGGTGCTGTTTGATTAGGATGGTAGGAAGTTTAGTGTTCTATTATCCGGAAACGGTTTTTTGAAAATTTTCGGCACTAATTTTTGAGCACAAACGAAAATTTTTAGGGCACAAACGAGCACAAACGCAGCTCTTTCGAATGATACCACGTTCGTTCAATTCGGTGAAAGTGTCAATAATTTCGAAAACGTCAAGTTGTACGGGGGATTTCGGTTAATACAAAAAAAATCGAACTTGCGCACGAGCACAAACGAAAATTTTTGCGGCACAAACGAGCACAAACGGAGCTCTTTCGAATGAGACCGGTGCTGTTCGATTAGGATGGTGGGAAGTTTAGTGTTCTATTATCCGGAAACGGTTTTTTGAAAATTTTCGGCACTAATTTTTGAGCACAAACGAAAATTTTTAGGGCACAAACGAGCACAAACGAAGCTCTTTCGAATGATACCACGTTCGTTCAATTCGGTGAAAGTGTCAATAATTTCGAAAACGTCAAGTTGTACGGGGGATTTCGGTTAATACAAAAAAAATCGAACTTGCGCACGAGCACAAACGAAAAATTTTGCGGCACAAACGAGCACAAACGAAGCTCTTTCGAATGAGACCGGTGCTGTTCGATTAGGATGGTGGGAAGTTTAGTGTTCTATTATCCGGAAACGGTTTTTTGAGAATTTTCGGCACTAATTTTTGAGCACAAACGAAAATTTTTAGGGCACAAACGAGCACAAACGAAGCTCTTTCGAATGATACCACGTTCGTTCAATTCGGTGAAAGTGTCAATAATTTCAAAAACGTCAAGTTGTACGGGGGATTTTGGTTAATACAAAAAAAATCGAACTTGCGCACGAGCACAAACGAAATTTTTGCGGCACAAACGAGCACAAACGAAGATCTTTCGAATGAGACCGGTGCTGTTCGATTAGGATGGTAGGAAGTTTAGTGTTCTATTATCCGGAAACGGGTTTTTGAAAATTTTCGGCACTAATTTTTGAGCACAAACGAAAATTTTTAGGGCACAAACGAGCACAAACGCAGCTCTTTCGAATGATACCACGTTCGTTCAATTCGGTGAAAGTGTCAATAATTTCGAAAACGTCAAGTTGTACGGGGGATTTCGGTTAAGGGGTCAGGTACCCCTTCAGGAGTAAAAAAAATCGAATTTTTTTTTATGATTGATTTTTAAAGTACATGTCTTTAACAATATTTTAAAACAAACCCCATCAAAAAATTCCAATTAGAACCGAAGATATGAGGCAAAACAAGAACGCCCATCTGCCAGTTCTGTTTGTTTACCTTTTTGAGCGATCAGCTGTTCGCACGAGCATCCGTGACAGCTCAAATCTCTCAGACCAGAATATCAAAAATTGATTTCCTAAGTGGCTTGGAAGTAGATTTATTTATTTATTTGATATGCTTTTAGAAGAAGAAGAAGGAGACTTTTTATTTACTTTAACTTTCACTTCTTTGTTGTATTTTTACTAGAACTTCCCGCTCAATTTGTGTTTCGCGCTTGATTACAACGTGTTTTGCTATCGCTATTTTTTTTACATCTATCGCTTTATTATAATATTTTATTATTAAATAATGAATTCTTCGGATCTTCAGCCGAAAAGGGCGTCTGGAAAAAGGCCCAAGAAGCGAAAATTTACGGGAAATATCCATACTCGTAAGCTTCAGCAGCCCAGTACTGAACCAGTACCAGAACTGAACCAGAGTGCTTCTGCCAAAAAGTTAAAGCTTTCTTCAGATGAATTTCCTGAGGGTGATGTTAATTCTGATTTCAAAGGCTACAGGTTAGTCGACATAAAAAGTTTGATGTCATCCATTGAAAATATACTGTGCTGTAAGACATGTGGCTGCAACATCACCATGACAGAAGAGATTTTGTGTGGACTGTGTTCCACCTTCGTGATTTTTTGTAAGAAATGTGCTAAGGGACATTCGTTTAATAACTGCCCAATGACTGGAGCCAAGAGCAACTCTGCTGAAATAAACATCCGTGCTGCGTATGCCATGCGAGCTGTTGGCATGGGATATTCTTCACTTGATCTCTTCTGTGGGCTGATGGATCTCCCTCGTCCTGTTTCCAAAAAGACCTATAACGCATATGTGCGGAAGATGGTATCGAGCTCCGAAAAGATTGCTCGGGTGTCAAAGAACAATGCTGCTGTGGAAGAAGCATCAGAATCAGGATCGTCGGATGTTATTGTTAGTGGTGATGGATCCTGGAAGACCAGGGGTCACACCTCAAGAATCGGTGTGTGCACTGTTATTGGGGACAAAACAGGCAAAGTAATAGACTCAGAAGTGCTTTCATCGTTCTGCAAAGCCTGTGATTCTTGGAAGGACAGAAAAGGCACACCTGAATATGAAGCTTGGTTCGTTCACCATGAAAAGGACTGCCTGCTGAACCACAGTGGTTCTGCAGGTAAAATGGAGTCTGTCGGAATGGTTCGAATTTTTCAACGTTCCGAGCTTTTACATAATGTAAAATATGTTGGCTACATAGGAGATGGGGATGCCAAGACGTTTACATCCATAAAAGAATCTGAACCGTACGGTAAAAACCAAACGATTGAGAAGTGGGAATGTGTAGGTCATATTCAGAAAAGAATGGGGACCAGATTGCGTAAGCTCAAGTCAACCAAAATAAAATGTGATGATGGGAAATCTCTCGGAGGAAAGGGTAGGTTAACGGATGGGGCAATCGATAAGATGTCTGTTTACTACGGTAATGCAATAAGAAAGCACAAGGACTCGTTGAATGAAATGCGGGGAGCAGTTTGGGCTGTGTATTTCCACACACGCTCTCATGACTCTGAACCGTTGCACACATTTTGCCCTGCAGGTGTTGATTCCTGGTGTGCATTTCAAAAGGCCAAGGCTGCTGGCACTGAAGGGAGCTTTATACATAAACAAGGTATTCCTCTTCCAGTTATGGATGCCATAAAACCCATATTTAATGATTTATCCAAACCCTGTTTGCTACGGAGGTGTCTTGGAGGTAAAACCCAAAACTCAAATGAGTCTTTAAATAATCTAATTTGGAAGTTGTGTCCAAAAACAATTGGAGCTGGAAGGAGAATTGCAGAAATCGCTACTAATGAGGCAGTCATTCTCTTCAATGAAGGCAATCGAGGGAGATCAAGGGTGATGGAAGACCTCGGACTTTCTGTTGGTAAATCTGCTCGTGAATGTCTATTGAAGTTAGACGTAAAAAGAGTTGAAACTTCTGCGCTACGACTTCTACAAAGCACCAAAGAGATGCGCCAAAAAAAGAGAAATAAATTAAAGGTTGAAAATGAAAAGTTAGTATTGAAGGAAGGTGTAACTTATTCTGCTGGTGCTTTTTAATGTAAGTAAAATTAAAATTTTAATAAATCCTTTTCATTTATTACGTTCAATTAATTTAATATTTTTAAAAAAATAATTTTCTTAATAGTATTCCTCACATAATTATGAAAACTTTCACATTTTACTTGAAAAGAAGTAAGTTATTGTGCAAAACACTAGTTTAACAGCTCTTTGATAAAACAGTCGTAACATATTTTTTCGTGCTTTTGGCAGTTTTTTGCATCATTATGATATTCTATTGGTAATTAAATCCTTTAAATCAACTATATAATATTTTTTTCTTGTTTTGACATCATATATGTGTATTATTTAAAAAAAATTATTATTAGAACATTATATTTTATCTTTGAAGTCATTTTTCTCAAAACAGTGTTTTTGTGGGCGGCGCGCAGTTTTTCTCTGAAACTAATTATCACAGATGCTTATAATTTGGTACAAATGTTCATATGATGCCTATACTTAATTTAATGAACCAAAACTTGGATCACTTGTAAACTTTTTTAAATTTTGGATAAAATGTACAATCAAAACCGTGAAAATTTGTTGTTATGTTAAAAAATGTTGCCATTTTTTATTAAAGCTTCCAATCTTGGTTTTGGTTCATTAATTTAAAGGTATACTAATAATTTACTATCAGAAAAAGTTACAAGGTGATTAAACAGTTTTCAGAGGAGTTATGCTGTGCGCCGCAAACTGTTCATTCAATATGATAAAATTAAAGGGTTACATTTAAAAATTTATTTAAAAAAAACAGTAATACCCTGAACTTATTTTTTTGTGTCAAATAAAAGAATAGGGTCTTCTTAATGCATGTATAAAATTATATTTATGTATAACTTGTAGTTTTGGAGAACAGTCTCTTCGAAAAAAGAGGAATTTTCACCAATTTTTTATCAACGAAAGGGTACCTGACCCCTTACAAAAAAAATCGAACTTGCGCACGAGCACAAACGAAAATTTTTGCGGCACAAACGAGCACAAACGGAGCTCTTTCGAATGAGACCGGTGCTGTTCGATTAGGATGGTGGGAAGTTTAGTGTTCTATTATCCGGAAACGGTTTTTTGAAAATTTTCGGCACTAATTTTTGAGCACAAACGAAAATTTTTAGGGCACAAATGAGCACAAACGAAGCTCTTTCGAATGATACCACGTTCGTTCAATTCGGTGAAAGTGTCAATAATTTCGAAAACGTCAAGTTGTACGGGGGATTTCGGTTAATACAAAAAAAATCGAACTTGCGCACGAGCACAAACGAAAAATTTTGCGGCACAAACGAGCACAAACGAAGCTCTTTCGAATGAGACCGGTGCTGTTCGATTAGGATGGTGGGAAGTTTAGTGTTCTATTATCCGGAAACGGTTTTTTGAGAATTTTCGGCACTAATTTTTGAGCACAAACGAAAATTTTTAGGGCACAAACGAGCACAAACGAAGCTCTTTCGAATGATACCACGTTCGTTCAATTCGGTGAAAGTGTCAATAATTTCAAAAACGTCAAGTTGTACGGGGGATTTTGGTTAATACAAAAAAAATCGAACTTGCGCACGAGCACAAACGAAATTTTTGCGGCACAAACGAGCACAAACGAAGATCTTTCGAATGAGACCGGTGCTGTTCGATTAGGATGGTAGGAAGTTTAGTGTTCTATTATCCGGAAACGGGTTTTTGAAAATTTTCGGCACTAATTTTTGAGCACAAACGAAAATTTTTAGGGCACAAACGAGCACAAACGCAGCTCTTTCGAATGATACCACGTTCGTTCAATTCGGTGAAAGTGTCAATAATTTCGAAAACGTCAAGTTGTACGGGGGATTTCGGTTAATACAAAAAAAATCGAACTTGCGCACGAGCACAAACGAAAATTTTTGCGGCACAAACGAGCACAAACGGAGCTCTTTCGAATGAGACCGGTGCTGTTCGATTAGGATGGTGGGAAGTTTAGTGTTCTATTATCCGGAAACGGTTTTTTGAAAATTTTCGGCACTAATTTTTGAGCACAAACGAAAATTTTTAGGGCAGAAACGAGCACAAACGAATCTCTTTCGAATGATACCACGTTCGTTCAATTCGGTGAAAGTGTCAATAATTTCGAAAACGTCAAGTTGTACGGGGGATTTCGGTTAATACAAAAAAAATCGAACTTGCGCACGAGCACAAACGAAAATTTTTGCGGCACAAACGAGCACAAACGAAGCTCTTTTGAATGAGACCGGTGCTGTTCGATTAGGATGGTGGGAAGTTTAGGTTTCTATTATCCGGAAACGGTTTTTTGAAAATTTTCGGCACTAATTTTTGAGCACAAACGAAAATTTTTAGGGCACAATCGAGCACAAACGAAGCTCTTTCGAATGATACCACTCATTTTCAATTTGGTGAAAGTTCCCCGTAAGATTTGAATTTCCTGCGCAAATGTTTTTGTCAAAAATCTCATAGAAATTTTTGAGCACAAACAAAAATTTTTAGGGCACAAACGAGCACAAACGAAGCACAAACGAATGATACCACATTTGTTTAATTTGGTGAAACTTCCCCGTAAACGTCAAGTTGTACGGGGGATTTTTGTTTTTAAAAAAAATCGAACTTGCGCACGAGCACAAACGAAAATTTTTAGAGCACAAACGAGCACAAACGAAGCACAAACGATTGGCACTATTTTCGTATGATTAGGCTAAAGTTCCCCGTACAACTTGACGGACATGGTATCTCTTTATTAAATAAACCAGTTGCAAGTTAACCTGCAAGGTTATTTCAGTCGCTATTTTATCAGCTGTTTCCTTTCCCCTTTTTCATGCGATTGCAATAGATCAGAAGGCAGGTCGAGTTAAAGCGTTATCGAGCTGCTCATCGAGGGTTTCAAAAATAGTTTAATAATATTTATTCCCATGCGTAAAAAGTTTTTCTTATAAGTAAGAATCAAATCATAAAATCAAAACAGCAAATATCAAAATAATGTAAAACTTTTACATGATGCGGTTTTGGTGGTAGCAATAGAAATACTTACTTTTTAAGTATAATTTGGTTTTTTGGAATAATGACATAAATTATAGTTCCTTTTTAATGAATTTCATGCCATAGGATCATCTAAGAGTGAGAAAATATGTGGTTTAGGATCAAGCAAGCCTAACTATATTTTAAGGGTGTACCTGTACAACACGTACAGAGGCTCTGTATTAGTAATAAGTTCACTACACATTTGGAAAAGTAACAGAAACGTCCATGTGAGAGTCATTTAGCAAACAATTACTTGTTATTTGGAAAGGATATAATAATTATGAACTTAATAGTGCATGGAATACCTTTGAGTATGATTTTTTAGACGATATTGAATGACATCTGCTCAGTCAAATTTCATCATCAAAATGGAGGGTCTCTGTATTAGGGTGGGTCGAAAAAACGCTTTTTTCGAAATCCGCTTATGGGTAGTGCGGATTTTTGGCCAAATGGCTTCAACAACACGTGTAAAAAATTTCAGCTCGATAGGACAATTTCTTCTATTGCCGCAAAGCGCCCCAAATTTGAAAAAACGCAAAATTTCGATACGTTTTTAAAATTTTATCAAAAATCAGTTTTTTTGAATTTTACTTTGCGCAAGTGCACATGTTTAGTCAAATGACTTCAATAAAACGTGTAAAAAATTTCATATCGATACAACAACTCCTTCCGGTATAAGTTTGCGCCCCAAAATTGGGAACTGAAAATGAGAAAGTCATTTTTCCAATTTTTTAAAAAAAAAAAATCTAAAAAATCAGTTTTTAGAGTTTCCGCTTTCGGGTAACATGGACATAAAGCTAAAAACCTTCAATAAAACGTGTAAAAAATTTCATCTCGATTGAACAAATCTTTCCAATGTAAACCAGCGCCCCAAAAGTAGAATTTTTATTTTCACAACATTACTGTCATTTCCCTGCTGTGGTGTTTACCCCCTCGAAGCGCCGCACTCACTTCGATTAGCCGAAAGACAAAGACAGCAGAATTCGAAATTTTCAGTGCCTCAGAAATTTTTTTGAAGAGTGCTTGCTTTTAAGCAGCTTTTTAGGGGTTTATAGTAACTTAGAGGATATCCAGGGCCCGTGCCATTGTTTTAGAAAGTGGGGGGATGAAACCTTTTTGTAGGGGCATAGCAATACTTATGTTTCGCGAGGTGTTTGGCTCCCTATTTTCCGAGTATAACATAAATAAAATACGAAACTTTGTTAAAGTTATAAAGGCTTCATCAGATAATACTAGCTCCAAAGCAAAAGGGGGGTTCTGGGGGTCCTCCCCCAGAAAATTTTGTGAAATTTGGCTTCCAACAGAAGTTTTTTTACTCATTTTTGTACATTTGGTACCCATTGGATAACACCTACAGAGAGCAACTTCTTGTACTCCTAAAAGGAGAGGAGAGAAACAAATTCAAGTAGAAAACAGTAAATAAGTAACCATGAGAAATTAATAGGGGGTCTGGGGGGTAACCCCCAAGAAATATTTTGAACATTTGCCTCTAAAAATAAAGTTTCAGCTCATTTTGAAAGCATGAACCACAGAATTTTCAAGGATGAAATTATAAATAGATGCCAAATTTTGAAAAGGACTGGGGGTCCTCTCCCAGAAAATGTTTGCAAATGCGCCCTTTCAAACTATAGTATTCATCTATTTTAAAACTTCCCAAAAGAGAACAGCCTTTAAGCGGAAGAATTTTCATGGGAAAAACACTCTAAAACAGATGTCACATGTCAAAATATTAAAGGGGGGCTGGGGGTTCTCTTCTGGGAAGTTCCCCCAGAAAATTTTTTGAATTTTAGCATTAAGAAAGTGTTTTTTAAGCTATTTGTTAGGGTTTCTCGGGGGGGCCATGGCCCCCAGGGCCCCCCCCTGGATCCGCCACTGAGAAGTATGACCTTTACCATGTCATTCAAATCATTGAGCTAATTGATTGTGGATACAGAATGCCTTACAGTAACTGGCTAAAAGATATTCAAAGCGAACAATTTTGAGCCGCTGCGCTGTGGAGGAGAACTTCCTGCCTGGGGAGTTCGCACCTGTCACAGTAGAAGAAACGACAGTTTGTGAAGTTAAAAATTCTACTTTTGGGGCGCTCGTTTACATTGGAAGGATTTGTTCAATCGAGATGAAATTTTTTACACGTTTTATTGAAGGTTTTTACCTTTATGTCCATGTTACCCGAAAGCGGAAACTCTAAAAACTGATTTTTTAGAATTTTTTTTTTTTTAAAATTGGAAAAATGACTTTCTCATTTTCAGTTCCCAATTTTCGGGCGCAAGTTTATACCGGAAGGAGTTGTTGTATCGATATGAAATTTTTTACACGTTTTATTGAAGTCATTTGACTAAACATATGCACTTTCGCAAAGTAAAATTCATAAAAACTGATTTTTGATAAAATTTTAAAAACGTATCGAAATTTTGCGTTTTTTCAAATTTGGGGCGCTTTGCGGCAATAGAAGGAATTGTTCTATCGAGCTGAAATTTTTTACACGTGTTGTTGAAGCTATTTGGCCAAAAATCTGCACTACCCGTAAGCGGAATCCGAAAAAAGCGTTTTTTCGACCCACCCTACTCTGTATCTTCTTAAACTATTGTTAAGGTAATTTTATCTTGAGCTACATATTCCCAATCTTAGATGATTATATGGCATGAATTTCATTAACAAGGGACCAATATTTGTGTGATTATTCCCAAAAAAATCAAAACTATCCTTCATTTTTGGTCACGAGTGCACTTTTTTCCGGCTGCGCTTTCTTACCGGCCTTTTCCCTAAATCTACTCATGATTATGTATAAGAACAATAGGATAAAATTAAATCTCAAAATTTATTTTAATTTAATTTAAGAATTGTTTCTACATCAGCGATAGTAAGAGGAGCTAGGGGGTCCTGCTTCCCCTGAAATAAAAACTAAGTGAACAAAACGAGTTAAAACCCTGCTCTTTAGGATTACATTTCCAAAAAATTTCTGCTGGAAGATTCTAAGACCCTCCTTTTATACTTCGAACTATTAATACATGGTTTACATTTTTTTTTATTTTAAGTTCGTCAAGATGGAAATACTACCAAAATGTATTAAAACCGAACAAACAAAATGCATCGAACCGAATAAATATGCATGTGAGTGGGCTGAGCAATAATTTTGGTAACTCTCCCCTGGTGCAAAATTGGTGGTCCCCTGGTAATAATTACTATATACCTTATTCAAGCGCTTAACAGAATAATATCTTTGGTTTAGAGGGGCAATATCATGCTTTACCATTCCCTGCAGAATCTGTTTTAAATTAGGCCAAAAATATTCCGCCATTAACAAACAAAACAAATCTTTCAATACGGACACAAACAAGCCTTCAATCCGCATCCACAAATACCGTGAAGAAAGGAAGAAGGTCTGAATGATAAACGACGACGGCGATGTAGACTTTCCTCCTTGAAACCGAAAAGGAAACCGCTTAACCTTGATTTTGCGGTTGGAAGGACAATGACCACCGATGTAAACAATCCCAAAAGGAAGATACCGGGAGGAGGTATTGCCGGAAAGGATGTTGCAGGAAGTGGGTTCGACGGAGAGGAAAACAGCTGGGTTATTCATTCATGATTCAGTAGGGGATGATAAATGAGTAAAGATATGTGGATGAAGAGTTATCTTGGTTGCTCTCTTTTCATGTGCGTTAAAGGTCAATGCTAAGGTACCCGAATGGGTTCGACACTCTTTCATTTTTAATAAAAAAGCTTTGAATGAATTTTTTTTTTAAATTTTATTTTCAGTTTAATAGAGCATACGCACATGACGTCACGACCAGTTTGCTGGAGTACAAAGCGTCTGTTGCTAAGGCCGTTGTTAGGCGCGGGGGCACCCGTTGCTACATTGGTTGTTAGGGGCCGAGTCTTGTGATTGCAAATGCTCCAATAGAAGAATTCCACGACCAGTTATTTTAGCTGTTAACTGCTGGAGTGGAAAGCGTCTGTTGCTAAGGCCGTTGTTAGGTCCGAGTCATGTGATTGAAAATGCTCTATAGTAAAACAACACTAAAGCAGCTTTTTTCTTCATAAAGTAATTATCTTAAGATTTAAAAGTAATTTTTAGCAAAAAATTTAGTATTTTTTAAAATGATATAAAATTTTAAAAAAAATAAAACTCATCAGGTTTATTTCAATTTAGGCTACCTTAAATACACTTTTTGAGAGCATGAATTAAACTTTTTTAAGTTTTAAAAGATATTTTTAGTATAAACAGCTTATAGAATAATTAACCACACAAATTAAAATAAAAATCAAGATACTTTTGATAAACATCCCTAAAATGTTTTGTTCGGTATATTTAAAAAAAATAATAGTTCGGGCTCTCAATAACATTACAAAGTATAAAAAGAGCAAGTTTCAGCCCAATTGGTGAAATATTAGACTAATAATTCATGTAAGATTTATACGTATTATTAGGTTTCTACCTAGAGTTATGGTATTTGTTCTCTTTTCACAATTTTGATATACGTTTAACCCTTTGGAATATTTGGGGCGGTATATGACTGAGAGGGTTAAAGGTCGATTATACATATCACTGGTTATATCAAGGTTATTAAAACTTTTTTATAACAATTTCACACTCTTTTAATAGTTCTTAATAAGGTTTCAATTATTACTAGGTTTTTTACGTAGTGTTATTTTTTCTGCTCTGTTATTCTGTTTTATGTTCGTACCAAGGTCAATACCGAGAACTTAATCAATTGATTAAAACCTTCACACACTTTTAATAGTTCTTAAAGGTTTAAATTATTACTAAGTTTTTTACGTAGTGTTATTTTTTCTGCTCTGTTGTTCTGTTTTATGTTCGTACCAAGGTCAATACCGAGAACTTAATCAATTTATTAAAACCTTCACACACTTTTAATAGTTCTTAAAAGGTTTAAATTATTACTAGGTTTTTTACGTAGTGTTATTTTTTCTGCTCTGTTGTTCTGTTTTATGTTCGTACCAAGGTCAATACCGAGAACTTAATCAATTGATTAAAACCTTCACACACTTTTAATAGTTCTTAAAAGGTTTAAATTATTACTAGGTTTTTTACGTAGTGTTATTTTTTCTGCTCTGTTGTTTTGTTTTATGTTCGTACCAAGGTCAATACCGAGAACTTAATCCATTGATTAAAACCTTGGTAAAAAAAAATATGCTTTTTATCAATTCATAAACGATTAAACTTACTACAAGGGTTCTACCTTATATAATTTTTCTGTTTTCAGAATTCGTAGTTTCTTTTCTTATTTGATTTTGGAACCTTTTATATAGTAATTGCATTTTTTTTTATTATTTGGTAAAACGAAAAAACCCTCATAGACTGATACTAATAGAACATTCATTTACTCTCTTAACAAGAGCAGATTTTAAATTAGATTATAAATTCCGAATTAGGGTATTGATTTGAATGTAAAACAGTGATAATTTCAATTTCAAAAGAGGTGATACGTATAATTTTTTTTTTCGAATAAACTGGAGGGTAATCAATCGGCTTTGAGGCTTGGTTCATTTGAAAACCTGGTACACTTATATTCTGGGTGTGATGAGAAACTTTGATATCTTGCATCTTCCCAAAAAAGAGATGAAACCAGTCTGTTGACGCCTCCCTTTTTAGTCAATTCTGTTGATTTTCCCTTATTTGTAATTTCTGCCACTGGAGCGCCTCGATTAGCTTCAGTTGTTCTAAATTTCGTTTCCCCTCCGGCGTGCTCTGTTGGATTTTTTCTCCTTCCGCTTTTTTTGTTTTTCGGTTTCAGTTTCGGTTCGTAATTCGGTTCTTCTTCGTCTTTGTGTGTGTGTGATGTCTTGTCTCGTTAAGTTTGTTTCTAGATTAAAATTATATTTAAATCGACGGATCGTCTTGTTCTATTTCGTATACAGTCCTACACATTTTGGTCCGTGCGACCGGTAGGTGAAAAATCAGCTACCTTGGAGACTTTTCGGAACTTTTGTCGTACCTTTCGTTATCGCATCGCCTTGAACTTTCGCTTTGTTTGAACTTGGAACTTTTAGTTTTCGTAATGATAGAAACTTCAGAAAAGGACGTTATTAAAACTTTGAATCGGCAGCGAGGAGCGCTCAAATCTAAAATTAAGAAGATCGTCGACTTTATTGAAGATGGGAAAATTCCTAAAGATGACCCGCTGGTCTTGGACTTGAAATTAGCTATCGTTGAACAAGTGAAACAGAAAGTTGAAACCCTTCGAATGGAATATTTTGATAATATCAGTGATGAAGAACTTCCAAACGTGGAAGAAACGCTGTCTTCTATGGAGAACGAAATTGAAAATATTGAGGTGAGCCTCTTAAGGTTTAAAACCTCAATTATGCAATTGCCTTTGAATGTTAGTAGTGTTAATTCGAATGTTACTAATGGTAATTTGAGTCACAATAGTGATAATTTGAGTCATGATAATAGTAATCTTAATCGTAAAGTTTCTATAAAATTACCTGAAATTCCCTTGCCTAAGTTTTCGGGCAGTTTTGAAGATTGGCGTAGTTTTAAAACTCAATTCGATTCCTTAATTACTTCGAGCACCCAGCTCGAGGAATCTCAAAAATTGTTCTATTTGAAGTCAGCTTTGGTTGGATCTGCTAAGCAAGTCCAAACTACTGAGGACACATTTGATTCCCTCTTTAAAGCATTAGAGGAACGTTATGATAACAAAAGATTACTTGTGAATGCTTACATAAATGATATATTAAATCTTGATAAAATATTTCATGAATCAGCAGTTGATTTGAGAGCTTTAGTTGATAAATTAATTAAAAATGTTCGTGCTCTTAAATCCTTAAAACTTGAAATGGATAAATTGAGTGAAAATATAATAGTTAATATTGTGCTTCAAAAAGTTGATAAGGAAACTAGGAAGCTTTATGAATTGTCTTTAGAAGGTTCAGAATTGCCTCAGTGGGAAAATTTAATTGAATTTCTTAAAAAACGTTGCCAGTATTTGGAAAATTTGGGAAATACTGGGCAGATGAAATCCAAATCTGTAAACAAGGTAAAAAGTCTTCTTGTTGACTCAAATGGGAAATCTTCTTGCATTATTTGCAAAACTGGTTCTCACCCTGTTTATAAATGCTTTGAATTTTTAAAGGCTAGTGTAAGGGAGAGATTTAATCTTGTAAAGAGGTATAACCTATGTTTAAAATGTTTCTCATCCTCTCATAAGGTTGGGCAGTGTAATTCTAGATTTAATTGTAAGGTTTGTGATAAATTGCATAACTCTCTTTTACATATTTCTCCCAAACCTGAATATAATAGAAAGAAAGATGATGGTTTTGAATCACCTGATTCTATAGTGAATTCAGGAAAAATTAATGATACAAACACAGGGAACCAAGTGGAACCCCTTGAATCAGTTTGTGCTAGTGCAAATTGTTTGGATAAAACTCAGGTTGTGCTTGCTACAGCAATTGTTTATGTACGGGACGCTTGTGGGAATAAACAACCCTTACGTTTCTTATGTGATTCTGGGAGCATGATAAATGCTTTAAGTAAAGATGCAGTTAACTTGCTGCAAGTGAAAGAGCATAAGTTAGATATGACAATATCAGGATTAAATAATGCTCAGATTCCTGTAAAGTCTAAAGTTTGTGTAGAAGTTTCAAATTTTGCTTGTGATTTCGTTAGGGTTTCAGAGTTTGTAGTAGTTTCTAAGATAACTAATATCACTCCTGCAAAAAGATTAGCCATAAATCTACAAAATTTCAGTCCAAATATTAAATTTGCTGATCCTGAATTCTTTAGGCCAGGGAAGGTAGATGGTTTAATTGGCGTAGAACTCTTCTTTGATATGTTAAGAACTAGGAAAATTTATGTTAAAAATTCCCATTTGGTTCTGCAAGAAAGTGCATTTGGTTTTTTGGTTAGTGGTTCAACTACTGTTAAGGGTCCGAATCAGGAATTCTATTGTGGCTTTTTACGCGAGTCAATAAGTTTGGACAATACCTTGAGGCAATTCTGGGAAATTGAGTCCACAGATGCGACTAAGATTAATTTAAGTAATGAGGAACTGGAATGTGAAAAGCATTTCTTAGAAACACATTCTAGAACGCCTAATGGCAGATACATAGTAAAAATGCCTTTAAAATCAGATATTGAATTAGGAGAATCAAAAACTAGGGCATCTAAACAGTTAGCCTCTCTTCATAAAAGACTAGCTCGTGACTCCAATATGCAATCCTTATATGCAGACTTTGTTAGGGAATATGAAAACCTAGGACACATGGAAAAAGTCTGTGAGGAGCAGGAGCCAGAAAGATGTTATTATTTGCCCCATCATGGTGTCTACCGTCCAGAAAAGACTTCGACCAAATTGAGAGTCGTTTTTAATGGTTCAGCCAATACTTCAAATGGTACATCCTTAAACCAACTTCAAAAGCTTGGTAAAATACCTCAACAAGATTTATTTTCCATTATGCTTCGTTTTCGAAAATATCAGTATGCCTTCACTGCTGATGTTTCGAAAATGTATAGACAGATCCTCATTCATCCCTCCCAAAGGGATCTTCTCAGGATTTTGTGGAGGGACAATGCTGAACAACCTATGCAAATTTATAGGTTGAATACAGTGACATATGGCACTGCGAGTGCTCCATATTTAGCCACTCGCACTCTTAAGCAGCTAGCCCTTGATGAATCTTCAAACTATCCCCTTGCAGCATCAGTGACTTTGAGTGACTTTTATATCGATGATGTACTGTCTGGTGAATCAACCTTGGATGAAGCTAAAATCCTTCAACAACAATTGATCGATTTGTTGGATCGTGGAGGTATGGAACTTCATAAATGGTGTGCAAACCATCCAGATTTGCTTCGGGTTTCCGACTGCATTAACCCGGACTTAGAATTCAACATTGCATCTCAGCTAGAGACTACCCCAATGAAAACTCTTGGTGTGTTATGGAACACTCAGAATGACTGTTTTAATTTTAAGATAGACATGCCCATTTGTGACTCTTACACTAAACGAGATGTATTGTCTCACATTTCGCGAATATTTGACCCCTTGGGACTGATAGGCCCAGTTATCTCTAAGGCAAAGATTTTTATGCAAAGTCTGTGGCTATCCAAGCTAAATTGGGATGAAGTACTCTCGGAATGCCTATCTAAAGAGTGGAATAATTTCGTTTCCACCCTTCCAGAATTGGAGTCTCTTGAGATTCCAAGACTTGCTCTTCGAGAACCATGCATCATTATTCATGGCTTTGCCGATGCTTCCACTTCGGCTTATGGTGCGGTTGTTTATGCTCAATCCGTACCCACATCTGGATCTCCTACAGTAAGGCTTCTGTGCAGCAAATCTCGTGTTGCACCTATCAAGTGCCTCTCAGTTCCTCGACTTGAACTATGTGCCTGTCTTCTACTCTCCAAACTATTGCATAAGGTTCTACAAGCTCTTGACATTATCCCAAAGAACATTGTGCTATGGTCAGATTCGACTATAGTTCTTGCATGGCTTAGAAAATCTCCCCATGAACTAAAAACTTTTGTAGCCAACAGAGTAATGAAGATTCAAGAACTGACCAAGGACTTTGAATGGAGACATATAGGTTCTAGCCAAAACCCTGCTGATCTCGTCTCCAGAGGTCTCTTTCCAAATCAGATGAAGGACCAGGTTTTGTGGTGGTATGGTCCCACCTTTCTAACTCAATCCATTGCCTTTCAGGAAGCTGATGTTCCAGAATCTGTATCTAATCGTGATGACTTTAACATTGAACTCAAAAAGCCAGTGGAAATTAGTTTAACTTCTTGTATTGAAAATTCAGTGTTTTCTTATATAATTTCCATTACCAATAATTATGCAAAACTAATTCGAATTTTGAGTTTTGTTTACAGGTTTTTTGATAACTGTAAGAAAAAAGGTTTAAATGGCCCTATAACAACTGTTGAACTTGAAAGGGCACAAAATGCTTTGTTAAGATGGGTTCAACAAACTGAATTTAAAGTTGAATATAAGTGTCTAAAAATGTGTAAAGCACTTCCAACTAATAGTGTTTTGAAATCTTTAAATCCCTTTTGTGATAGTAATGATATTATAAGAGTGGGTGGACGTTTGCAAAATTCAAATGTTAACTATGATAAAAAACATCAAATAGTTTTGCCACCCAAGAGTAAAATTACTTGTTTAATATTAGAAAATCTTCATACAAGGTATCTGCATGTTGGACCACAAACTCTGTTATATTATGCCAGACAACAATTTTGGCCATTAGGTGGAAGAAATCTGGCTAGGAAAATTGTACATAATTGTATTGTTTGTGTTAAGAACAACCCCATAGTAGTGGACCAATTAATGGGTAGTCCCCCTTCCGAAAGAGTTAATGTCAGCTCTCCATTTTTAAATACTGGAGTTGATTATGCTGGACCCTTTTTCATTAAATATAAAAACCAGCGAAAGGGTCCACTGCACAAGGTATATGTTTCAATTTTCGTATGCATGGCTACTAAAGCCATTCACATTGAATTAGTTAGTGATTTGACATCAGAAGCTTTCGTAGCAACACTAAAAAGGTTTTTTGCCAGACGTGGTAAATGTAATACTCTATTCAGTGACAATTCTAAAACTTTTGTGGGAGCCCACTTAGAGTTAAAGAAGCTCCACAAATTAGTTTCGCACCCAGATGAAAGGTTGGGAGCTTTTTTGGCATCTGAAAATATTAACTGGAAATTTATTCCACCAAGGGCACCTAATTTTGGTGGTCTCTGGGAGGCCGGGGTGAAGTCGTTCAAACATCATTTTAGAAGGGCTGCTGGTAATTCTCACTTTAACTATGAGGAGTTTTTAACTATAATACATGAAATAGAAGCTATTCTAAATTCCAGACCTTTAACCCCCATGTCTTCCCACATAAACGACCTAGAAGCCCTTACACCTGGGCACTTTCTAATTGGTAGAGCTATTAATTCCATAGCAACACAGGAAATAACTCAAGTTCCTGACAACCGTCTTTCTAGATGGAAAAGAGTTGAGAAAGTCACTCAACTCTTATGGAAGCGTTGGAGATTAGATTATTTGAACCATTTCTAACAACGTCAGAAATGGCAATTTGTAAAAGGTAATGTCAAAACAAATGACATGGTCATTCTTAAGGAAGATAATCTTCCAAAGGGAAAGTGGATTCTTGGTAGAATCACGGATGTAATTTTAGGTAAAGATGGTTGTGCTCGAGTTGTAAATGTTCGTACAGCCTTTGGATTATATACTAGATCAATATCTAAAATCTGTGTTCTTCCTATAAGTACAAATTGATGTGTTAATTTTGTATTGATAATTTTTCTTGTAACTATTATCTCATTATTTGTATTTGGTGTTTAATTGGTATAGTTAATTTTTAGTTTATTGGACTATTATAATTCTTAATTGTATTTCTTCATCGTCATTAACATGCTTAGTTGTGCTTAATTAATGTAGCAGTTACTTGATTATTATTGGACGATTAATTTGTTGAATGTTCAAGGAGAGACCATTCAACGGGGGCCGGGATGTTGACGCCTCCCTTTTTAGTCAATTCTGTTGATTTTCCCTTATTTGTAATTTCTGCCACTGGAGCGCCTCGATTAGCTTCAGTTGTTCTAAATTTCGTTTCCCCTCCGGCGTGCTCTGTTGGATTTTTTCTCCTTCCGCTTTTTTTGTTTTTCGGTTTCAGTTTCGGTTCGTAATTCGGTTCTTCTTCGTCTTTGTGTGTGTGTGATGTCTTTTCTCGTTAAGTTTGTTTCTAGATTAAAATTATATTTAAATCGACGGATCGTCTTGTTCTATTTCGTATACAGTCCTACACACAGTCACTTACCTAAAAGAAAGAAAAAAAGGTGTTACATTTTTAAAAACAATGAAAGGAATTTATTACTAAACGTTAATCAGAGAAAATGGCTAGAATTAAACATAGATAGTGATGGGGACAAAACTGATACTGAGAAATACTTCCGTGTATAATTTATTAAGTACATATAATATAGCCGTTTTATAAAATTAGGGAATTAGCCCATTCTTAAAAACAGAATAATCTAATATCAAAAAGAAATATCCTTTCTCAAAAGAAATTTGAAGAACTTAAATTTATTGATGTTGCCTATCTCTAATAAATATGCATTAAAAAATACCAATCTCATAAATAATTCATAAGAAAATGTGTTTTTATCACTTTTTCACTTGACTCTATTTATATTCTAACACTTTACTACTACGATTTTTAAATTTTTTCTTAGTTTTTGTACGTATGGGGACACCAAATGAAAGGGTTATGAGATGATGGGTATTACTGAATTCAGAAGAACTGAGGTTTTAAATAGAAAGGAGATGTTTCTGATCCCTCCAACTATAGACCCATTTCATTAATTCCGGTAGTCACAAAAATTTTTACATCAATTCTGAATAAAAGGCTACTGAATTATTTGAACTCTCATGATATACTTTTGGAGGTACAGGCAGGTTTCAGGAAGAATTACAGTTGCTTAGACCAAATTTTTATATTAAATTGTTTAATAAATGATAAATTAAAGAAAAAGCGTGGTAAACTTTACTCTGTCTTTATAGATTTTAAAGGAGCTTTCGACAACGTTAACCATGGAATACTTTTTTCTGAACTACAAAAAAATAAAGTTAGCCCGAAATTCATCAGAATCCTTCACAATATTTACAATAATGCATATGCGAAAGTTCGCTCATCCTCTGATTTTACTGATCCATTTAAAATTAATTCGGGAGTTTTACAAGGAGAAGTACTAAGCCCAATTCTATTCTCACTTTTCTTGAACGATCTTATTATCCGCCTAAACACATCTGGAATTTCTGATATCAGTTTTCGAGATGGAACCCCTGTTAACATATTACTTTATGCCGATGACGCTATTATTTTAGCAGACTCCCCTATTAACTTGAATAAAAAACTTCGAATATTGGAACAATTTTGCTCAGATCACAGACTTATGGTAAATATTAATAAGACAAAAGTAATGATATTCAGAAAGGGAGGTAAACTATCGAAACATGACAAATTCTATTACAAAAATAGCAAACTGGAAATTGTAAGCAACTACATTTATCTAGGTGTCCCTTTTTCTTCTTCGGGGTCTTTTTCTACAGCGAAGAAACATTTCAGTGCTAAAGCTCTTTCTGCCATTCATGCAATGTGGCCCATTGTAACAGGAGCAAAGATCAATTCTCCAGGTAGCTGGTTCAGAATTTTTAATTCCCTTGTATTATCGGTTCTCAGTTATGGCAGTCCTGTCTGGTCTATTTCCTATATCAGTGAGTTAGAACATATCCAGAACTTCTTTATTAAAAAATTATTCAATCTTTCAAAATATACTCCAGGTTATATTCTCAGACTTGAACTGGGTCAAACTAATATTTCCATTATATTCATAAAATTAATTTTGAGATTCTGGATTAGAATATTAGAGATGGATGACCGTAGGTTTACCAAAATTGCATACAAACATTGTTTTTATGGCCGTTCGAGCCCAATAAAATTTAATTGGACTTTAAAAATTAAATCTATAATCGAAAGCTCCGGCTTTTCTTATGTTTGGCTATCACAAGATCCCGAAGTTGCAATGAAGTTTCTGCCCCAAATCCTTCTAAGCTACATTGATCAATACAAACAGTTAGATATGATAAGTATGGAAATAAGTCAACATTACCCTCACTATAAATTTATAAAACTAACCCCTTTCATAGAAGACTATATTACCTCAAGAATTGATGTTTCAATGAAGAGAATTCTTTTCAAACTGAGATTAAATCAGGAGACCATTTTTTTCGAGGGAAAACTCTTTAAAATAAACCCCAAAGACAAATGCAAATATTGTAATATGGATGAACCAGAATCATGGGAACACGTATTTTTATATTGTCCTATGTATTGTTTTTACAGATTAAAGTATCTTTCCCCTTTTATTGGGTATCAAAATAACTTTAATGGTTTCCTCACTTACAATCATAAGAATTTTTTTGCAATAGTAAATTTTATTAAATCAGCTCAAAAGTTGAACCAGTTCCTGTTGGCAAATTGTTCTTTAGACTCCTGAGGTTTTTTTTTCTCTCTTTTTGGTAATTGTATTTTGGTTCTATTTATTCTATTTATATGCTTTGTTTTTGTCTTGCATTTATTTGTATGCTCTGATATTTTTGTATTTTGGTGTATGGGCCAGCTGGCCTTTTTTGCCAATAAACTTATTATTATATTATATTATAACTGAGGTTTTAACTCTCCTAGGATGCATTTATTTATGCATGCATCACATACAGATTTGAACCAATTGAATATGTAAAAGTAAATTGGTAAATTGACTAGTTCTGGTCAGCTCCCTAATGTACAAAAAAATTAAGATTCTTTTGCAAAAAAAAAAAATTAGATGATATTTTGAAGAAACCATATTTTATATGATAAATAAAATACGGAATGTATGAAAATAATGACTTATCATTATCATTAATTGGATTATTATTATTATTACTACTACTAGGGAGGTACCGCCCCCTGCTCACTAACGCTCACCAGCCCCCGTAAAACTGCTTACGCAGGACCTTTTGGATTGCTTCCTCACAAAATCCAGCTCACTGAACTTAACTCATTTTATAAAACAATACAAATAAATAGCATAAGAAACTTCAACCAATTTTTCAAATATACGTCATCTCGATGAATTACATTAAAAGTTTGAACATTTATTAACTCGAACTTATCAATAATATAATCAAAACGTTTTCCTTAAAAAAATATACAGCACGTCTATTAATAACTATTGTTTATCAACATTCTGGGGGGAAAACGTACAGCAATGAATCTGTTAAATTCAATATTGTATCACCTAATAACTTGTTAGTACCTAATAGAGCATTTTCAATCACATGACTTGGACCTAACAACGGCCTTAGCAACAGAAGTGTTACAGTTTTTTGCCCTACAGAGGTTAACAGTTACAGAAAATGGCTAGCCGTGGAATTCTTCTATTGAAGCATTTGCAATCACGTGATCCCTTACCTAAAAACCGCCTTAGCAATAGATAAACAACTGCCTTTGCAACAGTTAAAAGCCCTACAGAAGGTACACAGTTAAAAGAAAATAACCGGTTGTGACGTCACCTGAAAACACTATGTTTTATCATTCATATTTTTGTTCAAACTCATGGACTTGTTAAACAAGATTATTGAGAATAATAAGAGACAAAACCTACATGACACTCAATGTTTACCATTAATTTATTTCAGACAAAAAGTGTTAAGTTTTAGTATGAAATAGCATATCTGTAAGTTTTTAGAATAATTGTATCATTCTTTGAGCATTAATTTAGCAAGGTGTTTTTTGAAACGTGAAAAAATCTTATTTTATAATAAAATATGGCGGCAATTGGTCGTTGTGATTGGTTGCATAGTAAGTTGTTTGAAAGCAAGTGCTTTGTAACTGCAATTTTATCCGTAATCTGAAAACATGGAAACATTTTAATTTTTTTAGAAATTCTAATGGTCTTTTTCATATTATCAAAAGATAAAAACAGTTTGATACCAAAAATGTGTTACACGGAGCACAAATTAAAACGTTTTTACCTGGAAACCGTTCACAAAAACTTTTTTTAGAGTAGATAGTTTATTATTATTCTAATGAAAGAGAACTGAGTTTCAAATACCGTAAAGAAAGTTTTGAATTCAATTATAAAGGAGCTTAAATTCCATTTCTAAAAGACAAATTAAAGTATATAATAACTATTTAAAAACATGTGGCTACACGCAGGTTTAACGCAATGAATCTATACATTTACATAAAAGAGTAATTGACCGAACAAAACATTTTAAACTACTAAATAATAGTATTTCCTTGTCAACCCTTATATATTTTTAACACTATAATAAAAAACATCTACTTTCTACACATATTATCAAATACAAAAAGAGATTATGCTTTTTATTTTTATTTTTACAATGCCCATTGTGAATTCTTTTTCCAAGAATGAACCTATTATTATAAAAACTTATTACTTTTTATCAAGCAATCATAATGAATATTTTAAATATGAATTTTTTTGAACAAAATTAAGCCTTTCAAAATGTACACTTATTCTCTTTTCAAGTTCCTCAACTTCACTAGTTTGGAAAATATCGAATTCAGACATGCATTTTTTGCCTGGAATAAACTATGAGATACAAGATATAAAGAATTTATAATTGTCTTTTACACGGAATACGGACAGAAAACTGCGTATCTCCAAAAGGCAATAAAATATTTTTAGCTTTCAACCAAATAATTGAGCTTCAATAATGAGGAAAAAACTCCCACTATTCTGGTGTATTAGGAAGGCTTCATAAAATTAAAACGACTTTCTGATTCTATACTGTCTCTTTACCGAGAAAAGTATTTTTCGCATTGGACTTCTCAAGAAAGTTTTTATCAAAAGAGCACAGATAACATGGATGGAAAGTTTCCAAAAAATATCATAGTATCAGCGTTAAATCGAACATCTTATTTCGAATTTGACGTAAACGGTTCCACAAGGCCTAAAGGGATCGACGGGGAACTACTAGAGATACTGTCGCAAGCACTCTCCTTCGAATATCAAGTGACGTCACCGAAAGATGGCAAGTATGGCCATTTAAAGGCGGATGGAAACTGGACAGGAATCATTGGAATGGTGAGCAAATCCGAAGCCGACTTTGGAATGTCGATTGTGGTTCTCAATGTCCCAAGATTACAGGTTGTCGATTTCTCGGTTCCGTACATCATCACCGACTCCACCTTTGCTACCCACCATCCCGACACTTTACCGACAGCTTACGCCTATCTCTACGCGTTTGATATCTACACTTGGATGTGCATAGCCGCTGCATTGTTTCTGATGCCTTTAATTCTCCGTTTGAGCAGCAAGAAATCTTCGTATGTCGACACATTGATGTCGGTTTTCGGACACCTTTTGAATACGCCTGCCCCTTTGAAATCTTTCGAAGGAAATCCAGTAACGGTGATGTGGTATTTCACAGCGTACGTTCTATCCATATGTTACGCTGCGAGCATTTCTTCTCTCCTGTTCGCTCCTCTGTATAACCCTCACATCCGCACATTCAAAGATCTTCACGAAGCCGTGAATCACGCCAACTTCAAAGTGAAAGCTTTGGAAGGAGCGTCTTTAGTTCCAGGTTTAATCGCGTCGCATTCAGAATACATAAAGAGCATCGGGGAATCAATAATAACAAACAACTGGTATTTAAAGCCTGGTTTCGATGCTCACGAAGAATTATCTTATTCTAAAACGGCAATGGTTGCTACTAGGCTTTATATGAACTTGAAATTTGGGTCCCCGCCATCTGCATACATATCGGACGATAGAAATTCCCTCAATCTGATAGGAATAGCCGTAAGCAAAAACTTTTGTTGCAAAAAAAATTTGAACTCAGCTTTGATAAAGATTATTGAAGCTGGAATTGTAGGTAAACTTTTGAGGGATGAAACACAGCGTTCGAAGAAAAATAACTTGCATCGTAGCCCCTCAGATATTTCGAGTTATCATGAAGTTCAGGCTCTTTCTGTAAAAGATTTGTCAGGTGCTTTTATTGTGCTAATATGTGGTTTCGGAATAGCTTTTATTGCTATTGTGACAGAAATAGTTTACTGCAGATGTTTTTTAATTAAAAAATATTGAAAACCATTAAAAGCTGCAGTATACTTTTTAGGTAGAGAAGTAACAAATAAAATAAATATTAAAAAACAAATAGTAGAGCATTCGCACATGACGTCACTTGGAGGACAAAAACAACGTTGCTAAGGCTGTTGTTAGGGGCGGGAACTAGAAGCATTCCCACATGATGTCACTGGCGGGCAAAAACAACGTTGCTAAGGCCGTTGTTAGGCCGAGTCATGTGATTGAAAATGCTCTGTTATATGGTACTTCAAAGCTATGTTTATTAAGCAAGTTTTTGTTTTAAGTTCTGGTGTTTTTGTTGTTTTAAATATTCACTCTTAAAATCATTTGTAAAATTTATTTTTCAAAACACTTAGCTTCAATATAAACTTTTATGATGTTATGAAATTCAAATGTTCAGCCGGATAATTTCAAGAAAATTGTTATAAATTGTTGTTACATGTAAAATAATCCCTTATTAAATTTGAAATAACTATTTAAAGTGTATAAAGGAAAAAAATTCCAATTCAATAATTTCCTAGGGTTAAATAAAAACACTTTCTGGCATCACTATCTCGGAATTTCTTGAAATTTGGTGCACATGTTCTATTGATATAGCCTTGAAAAAACAACAACTTTATTGAAAAAATATTAAATTAATAACTTTAATGTGAATGTAAGCTTTAATGTGAAAACTGCAGCGTATGAAACGTCTATAACACTACTGTTGACGTTTCCAATTCAAATATTGATACAGTAAAGAATCCAGTGTGAAATAAACAGTTGCTGAATACGTTTTGATCTAGAGTTTTGTTAAATTCATAAGTTTATCTCAAGGCTTATCCGTCCCGTCGCAGTAGGCGACACTCGGAGGTAGGGAAATACAACCAGACGCACCGACAGCAACCCCTCGCAGCCCGTAATGGGAACCACAGCTTAGGCTACATTGGCATGCACGGGTCAAGCGTACTGCAAAAGGCCGCACGGGATCCCCGCCCCCACACCCGCGAGACTACAAAGCCACTAGCGGGCGGGACGTGGCAAATTAATTTGAAACCCAGTTCTGGTTAATCCTACATAGGAGGAACCATCCCGTGGTTTCGTTGTTAAATTCATAAAAAAACCTTCCAACTTTTAAAAGAATTATCAATCTTACCATACCCGGTCTCCTATGTCATGGAAAGCTTTGGCTACATCTTTAGCCAAATTCCTATTTTTCTTTGAAAATGCCTGAGTATTATTTCAAAGAAAAATAAGTTTAGCACCCATGAAAATGGAGATGATACTGTAATAACGTTTCTTATTTCTATGAAGTGTTAAATGCTTTATAGTCCAAGAGCTGGTTACATGGGAATTTAACCGGAAAAACGTACTCATGAAAATTTTATATTTTGAAGTACCCTTCTAGGGAAGTAAGATTTTGTCGGTCAGCCGGTGCAAAGTGGTTGCATTATCGAATGGCAGCTAATTGAAAATCGAATTTTCGGCCTATTTTCATAAATTGTGGAATAGCAACCAAACGGTTTGATTTTCGAATAAACACTTATTTACGTGTTTTATTACGGAATAAATTATCTACATTTTAAGACCAAATTTGTTCATGTGGCTCAATTAGTTTCTGAGATATCTAACTTCAAAGTTCTTAAATTTTTCGGCTTTTTCTCTTTTCAAAAAAAGCATTCAAACAAGCTCTCTGCAAAAAGCATTGTTATAGCCGAAAAAAACCAGGAATTTTAAAGTCAAACATTTCAAAAACTATTCAAGCGATTTAAGTAAACTTGGGCTTAAAATGTAAGCTATTTATTCAATAAAAACATGTAGTTACGTGTATGGTCGAAAATCTCATCGTTTGGTTGCAAATGAATCATATAGAATGGACAAAACGGTCAAATTGATCAACCAAGCGGTATTCCAAACGATATAGAAAGCAAACGGAGGAGAGACTATTCCACAATTTATGACGAGGGGGGGACGTGTCGATGAGGTACCTAGCCCCGGAGGGGCTTCAAACATCGGTCGACTTGGGCCGCTAAACCGGCCTCTTATTCTTGGCTTCCTTAACGCTGGTGGTCTTTACCACTGACGACTGTCCTAAAAGGACTGAAGATTTCCATCTTGGAGGCAAGGGCTCGAAGGCTTGAGGTGAAGGCTCCACAATTTATGAAAAAAGGCCGAAAATTCGATTTTCAATTAGCTGCCATTCGATAATGCAACCGCTTTGCACCGGCTGACCGACAGAATCTTACTTCCCTAGAAGGGTACTGCAAAATGTAAAATTTTCATGAGTACGTTTTTCCGGTTAAATTCCCATGTAGCCAGCTCTTGGACTATTAAATTAGCAGTATCAAATAAAAAATGCAACAATAAAATACCCTAAATATAGAAACAACAATGAGCACTGACCAGAGTTGCTAATTGTTGCTCATTGTTACTATTAAACCAGTGTTAGGCTGGGCGCGCACGAGTGACTAAAGTCACGGCGACCAGGATTACTAGTATCAAAAATATCATAAGAAAACAATAGAGCATTTTCAATCACATGACTTTACCTAACAACGTCCTTAGCAACGTTGTTTTTATCCTCCAGTGATGTCATGTGCGAATGCTGCTATTGGATACTTCTATGTCCCGCCCCTAACAACAGCCTTAGCAACGTTGTTTTTGTCTTTGTCACCGTGACAAAAGTCGCCCGTGCGCGCTCGCCCTTAGGCTAAGCGCGCACGAGTGACTAAAGTCACGGCGACCAGGATTACTAGTATCAAAAATATCATAAGAAAACAATAGAGCATTTTCAATCACATGACTTTACCTAACAACGTCCTTAGCAACGTTGTTTTTATCTTCCAGTGATGTCATGTGCGAATGCTGCTATTGGATACTTCTATGTCCCGCCCCTAACAACAGCCTTAGCAACGTTGTTTTTGTCTGTGTCACCGTGACAAAAGTCGCCCGTGCGCGCTCGCCCTTAGGCTGGGCGCGCACGAGTGACTAAAGTCACGGCGACCAGGATTACTAGTATAAAAAATATCATAAGGCCGAGCGCGCACGGGCGACTTTTGTCACGGTGACAAAGACAAAAACAACGTTGCTAAGGCTGTTGTTAGGGGCGGGAAATAGAAGCATCCAATAGAAGCATTCGCACATGACATCACTGGAGGATAAAAACACCGTTGCTTAGGCCGTTGTTAGGTAAAGTCATGTGATTGAAAATGCTCTATTGTTTTCTAGTGATATTTTTGATACTAGTAATCCTGGTCGCCGTGACTTTATAGTCACTCGTGCGCGCCCAGCCTAAGAAAACAATAGAGCATTTTCAATCACATGACTTTACCTAACAACGTCCTTAGCAACGTTGTTTTTATCCTCCAGTGATGTCATGTGCGAATGCTGCTATTGGATACTTCTATGTCCCGCCCCTAACAACAGCCTTAGCAACGTTGTTTTTGTCTTTGTCACCGTGAAAAAAGTCGCCAGTGTGCGCTCGCCCTTAGGAATTTATTTCTCTATCGTTTAATTTAATACTGCTTACTTTTAAAACAGATTTGGCAGTCTGTGGAGGGTTAGTACAGAGAATTTTCTATTTTCTTACGGAAACTTATTTTTCTTTGATACCATATATAAAGCTAGTTTCAAAGAAAACTATACGTATTATTCACTCGTATTTTCAAAATGCTAAAATTCAAGAAGAAATATAATCCCCATTATAAGTTGGAGGGCTAACAACTAAGGCTTTTCAGTTTATAAAAATTATTTATTTAATTTTAGCGTTTTTCTTCCTAATTTTAGATTTTCAAACAAAGTATTAAATTTTTTTATTAAACAAACCTTTTTGTTGATTTTTTAAATGTAAAAAAATAATCTTAATATGAAATAGTAAATAGGAGATACTGATTTATGTTATTTCTTCCGTTTGTTTTATTTAGTTTCAAATATTATTTTAGTGCAAAATATTTATTATATTTATGACTTCTCAAGTATCACAACCAAATTTGGTGACAATCAATTTGATAGAGTTAAAATATGGACTATAAACTTGGGTTGGTTAAATACCATTTTTTGAAACTAATTTTATAAGAACATACTTGATTGAATTCGGAACTCAAGAATATTTTAAGGTTGTGTTTGACCCCCTTGCTGAAATTTGAAGTAACACTGAGTTCTATGCCTTGGAAGTCCTCCGGGTCCATTTCATGAAAAATTATACTAGTTTGTTTTCTCATAGAATAAAAAAAGTTAGTTCATCAAGTATTAAAATCTACGGGAAATATTCCACTAAAAGAAAACATAATTTTTAAGAAAAAACAAAAGTATTTTTTTAAAACAAAATATTTGTTATTTGTGTGATCCTATTAATTTGTTACGTTCATTTATTACAGTAAATATGTTTTTAAGTGTTTTACTGTATGAATATGTTAAAATTACTTGAATTACAAAACATCTGGTAGCTGTAATTTTTTCGAAATGAATTTCAAAGTACCAATTAGTAAAGTTTTAAATGCAAGTCTAAAATATGTTGCGTTATAGTCACGATGAGATAGATGAACTCTTCCTATAATTGTTTTCCAGAAATTGGATTCTTATATAGTGTTTTTAACTATTTTTGTTATCTTTTGGTAACACCGCCGCACAGTGTTCCCAAAAAGATGGTCAAAAGTCGAAAGAAACACACAAAGATTTTCTTTGTTTCAGAACGTGAGTTTTAAGGGAGAATAGTGTTTTTCCATGTCCATTGTCCACTTATATATTTGTAGAAGAAAAAAGTAACTTAACTCTCTACTATACGCATTAAATACTTAGAGACATAACACTTTTTACTACTCCAAACAACGCGTGCTAATCAAGCAATGATGGTAAAATTTGAACACATGAATGTTGCACGATATTAAGCGATTTAAGTTATCAATATATCATTCCTTTAAAATATACACAATTTTGAAAAACATGGAAATCGATAACGTCATTTGGCCCTGTTATTAATGCTATATGAAAGAGGAAAAATTACATAATTTACATAATTGTCTTTTTAACAGAATGTTATAAATAATATAGTATAGCCTATAGGCAATGACATGTTTTAAGCTTTATTGTAAAAAAGTTTTAACTTTGTTATCGAAAAACTCAATTTTAAACATTAAGTATTAGTCTATCAATAACTACTTCTCTTGAGTACCAAATACAATAGAATCTCTTAAATAAACAAGCTTTCTTACATTTAGAAAGAGTTAACTTTTCCAAAAGTCCTTAACGGTGGCCAAGTTGGCTCTAATTTACAGGTGTTCTGTTGTTTAAGGGCACACAGAACATAAAACGGTTCAAATTTTCGATTTTTCAATTTTGTTCGTAAAAAATAAAGCAATTTAAGACGATTTCAAAAATATATAGTTTGTGTAGGTTTCAAAAATTTAATTACCTTAAAATCCGGTTTGAATGTTTGTTAACAAGCATGACACGCCCACCACGCGTTTGCCCAGATGCTTTCTGTTTACAAATAAACCGATCTAAACCTTATTAACTGGACTAAAACTTTAGATTTTCTTACTCTGTGACTAAATATATACTTATTTCACCTATGTGGCAACATTATTTTTTCCCAAGCTGTGTAACTTTAGTTTAAAGAATGTGAATGCATTGTTGACGTCGTGTTATTGTTGTAGAATGAACTTGTGGCCGATATTTTCCCCTCTAAAACAATCCAAAGAATTAAAATTAAGTTATTTGTTAATCATAAATATAATATCCAATGAATATATTTTGCAAATTTTAATTTTGTTTAATATTTTTTGACTTAATGAGAAAAAATGCGAAATTCTGCGAAACGACTCGTAAAGGCTATCTTGGTAAACATTTTTGGATTTAGTTAATTCTAGAATTAAATTACACCTTTTAAGTAATAAAATAATGTTTTCTAAATGTTTTTTTGCGTTTTTAGTAATGTTTGGTTGTTTAAAGTTTCAAAAGAGGGGAAAATAACTGACCGCAGGATGTTACGTCTTCGAAGTGTCACGCAGTATTTTCCATTTTATATAAGAATAATTCATGTTATTTAACTTCAATTCTAACAATCTAAGACAAACATTAAACAATCTAACATTTTATAACATAAATTAGTGTTTATAATAATAACAGGCTATTTTAAGTTGCATTTTGGTACTGTAATGCAACGACTGCCTTCGTCTTCGAAAAGCTGTATTTCTCATTCCAAACCCCCTATATCAACACAAATTACATAAAAACTTGTTAAATGTAATGCTGAAATAAGATATAAAGCACACTCTAGTCCTGAGATGTATTATAAAATAACATTTATAGCAGGTTTGTGCCATTTTTCTGTTTTTTCCATTTTTCTCGAAACATGATTTTCATGCCTTTAGGTACACATTTTTAAAAAACTATTTCAGGTACACTCTTCAAACTTTCCACAATTATTGAACTACCTATTTTCTTTAATAATAAGAAGGATATAAGACATGCCTGTTGTAGAATTTATGTTATTAACCAAAATGTGTTGTAAAAGTTACTTGTTTTTTAAACATCTCACAAGTTTTTTTTTTAAATTTTTTTTATTTGATCCATGATTAAACCCCTTCTTATTATTGTTCATTGACATGTTATTTATGATCACACCAAGTTTTGGAAAGATATATTCAATAGTTTTCTTAAAATGTGTACCAAACTGACATATAGTGTCGAGCATTCAAAAATTTTCAATTTTTTTAAAATGGCTATAATTTATTAAATTTTTGACTATTTTGAAAAATTTTGTTATAACTGTATAAAAAAATATGTGTTTTAGCTTGTGTATGAAAACTTTAAAAAAATCTAAATTTGAAAGTGAAACGCACGCACCTAAACTATGCTTTACTTTTGCCATGTTTTGGCCATCGAGGTGTTCCGTGTGCCCTTAAACAAAACAAATCCGGTTTTATAAGAACTTCTATGGAAAGCTTGCTTAATTTACAACGACTATATTATTCTTAACCGTTTGCTGAGAGAAAAGTATATTTTGCATTGAACTCATCAAGAAACCTTTGATCAGGAGAAAACAGAAAACATGAGTGGAAAGTTTCCAAAAAATATCAAGGTGTCAGCGTTAAATCGAACATCTTATTTCGAATTTGCCGTAAACGGTTCCACGAGCCCTAAAGGGATCGACGGGGAGCTACTAGAAATACTGTCACAAGCACTCTCTTTTAAATATCAAGTGATGTCACCGAAAGATGGCAAATATGGCCAATTAGCGACAAATGGAAACTGGACAGGGATCATAGGAATGTTGAGCAAATCCGAAGCCGACTTTGGAATGTCGGTTATAGCTCTTACATACCCCAGGCTACAAGTTGTGGATTTCTCCGTTCCGTACATCATCACTGACTGCACTTTTGCTACCCAACATCCCCACACTTTACCAACAGCTTATACTTATATCTACGCATTTGATATCTACACTTGGATGTGCATAGCCGCTTTATTGTTTCTAATACCGTTAATTCTCCGTTTGAGTAGTAGGAAATCTTCGTATGTCGACACCCTGACGGCAGTTTACGGACACCTTTTGAATACGCCTGCGCCTTTGAAATCTTTCGAAGGAAATCCCGTAACGGTGATGTGGTATTTCACAGCGTACGTTCTATCTATTGGTTACGCCGCGAGCATTTCTTCTCTACTGTTCGCACCTCTGTATTACCCTCCCATACGCACATTCAAAGATCTTCACGAAGCCATTGTGGACGACAACTTCAAAGTGAAAAATTTGGGCGGATCGTCTTTAATTCCAGGTATGATTGCATCGCCATCAGAACACATAAAGAGCGTCGGGGAATCAGTAATAAAGAACAACTGGTTTTTAAAACCTAATTTCAATGCCCGGGAAGAGTTATTTTCTCCCAAAACGGCAATCATTGTTACCAGGCTTTATATGAACTTGAAATTTGGGTCCCCGCCATCTGCACACATATCGGACGATAGATCTCATATCTATTTAATGGGAATAGGTATAAGAAAAACTTTTTGTTGCAAAGAAAAGTTGAATTTAGTTTTGACCAGGATTTTTGAAGCTGGAATCATAGGTAAATATTTAAGGCATGAAGCATGGCGATCAATTAAAGATGACTTTAATCAGAAGCAGAGTAGCATAGATACTGCTAAGTATCATGAACTCCAAGCTCTTTCATTAAAAGATTTGTCGGGTGCTTTTATGGTGCTAATATGTGGGTTTGGAATAGCATTCATTGCTTTCGTGATAGAAATAATTCACCACAAATGCTGGTAATTCGAAGTAAAATGAATTTTATAAATAAAAAAGATTGAAAACCTTTAAAATCTGAAGGTTTTTTGTGTTAAATACTATCCACATAATTTTTTTGTAAATTTTATGTTTGAAAACACTTAGCTTTAATATTCATTGTTATGATTTTGATTTTTAATTCATTTATCATGAGACAGAGAATCATTATTATTATTATTATTATTATTATTTTTTTTTTCTAAATTTTTTTTATTTTATTATTATTGTCAACTCTTCAATAAAATTTAATATAAGTGTGGAAAAGTTGAAGCATTTATCTTAATATTTTTGTTTTAATTGCTATAAATATGTAAGTTTTATTGACGATGCTCATATGACGCCCCAGGAAAGGAAGCGGGTCTGGGGTCCTTTACCTAGAATTTTTTAAAAATCCACATAATTTTTTTGTAAATTTTACGTTTGAAAACATTTAGCTTTAATTTTCATTGTTATGATTATGATTTTTAATTCATTTATCACTGCAGACAGAGAAGCATTATTATTATTTTTTTTTCTAATTTTTTTTTATTATTATTATTGTCAACTCTTCAATAAAATTTAATATAAGTGTGGAAAAGTTGAAGCATTTATCTTAATATTTTTGTTTTAATTGCTATAAATATGTAAGTTTTATTGACGATGCTCATATGACGCCCCAGGAAAGGAAGCGGGTCCGGGGTCCTTTCCCTAGAATTTTTTTTAATTAGACCTTAAAATGTAGTCTCTTGACTCCTTTTTGAATTTTAAGACGGGATTTAATTAAGCTCCCATCCTCCAAGACATATCTCAGAAATGAGCGGCCATTGGCAAAGGGTTTAAATTTTGCCCTTCTCCCCCTTGTCAGAAATTGAATACCTACAAGCGCGATGTCATTTCGGACGGCCCCTAATAGGTTCAATGTAGCTTTTTAATACATTATCAGATAGTATTTGCATCATTTTGACTGTTTTTTTGCGTTTTTGATTCTAAATATTTTCAAAGATATTTGAGTTACACACTTGTGTTTTTATGAATTTTCCTAACTTATGCTTCTATATACGTTATCCAAATTTCATTTATTTTTGAAAATTCGTTCCAGAGGTATTTATTGGTCTACCTAGAACCGCCACAGCAGTCATTTTGACTGGTGAACAATTGGAGCGTTTCTTTTGTGTGTAATCACTTAAATTATGGTATAAATGATTTCTAAGGGGGTTTCTCAAACAAAATGTACAAAATTTTTTTAGTTTTGATCCTTTAAATTATCAATATATCATTTTATTCTCAAAAATTCATATAAATCCCCTTTCTAAAATTTGGATATTCCCACGCCTTTTTTATTATTTTCCTTGAAAGATTTATTATTTCTTGTTTGAAAGAAGAATCAAATTAATATTGCTCATCGGTTCTTACTTTTTATGTGAGACAAAATGAATTTATCCAATAATTCAGTCAGAATACTACCTTATTCAAAAATTCATACGATTGATTCACAGAAACGAAATTATTTATAGTTTTGGGTAAATTATTTAGCTTTTAGGGTTGTTTGAAATGTGTTTGGTGAAAGAAAATGTTACTTCAAAAGTGGTTTCGTTCAAACAGATTATTTTATATCGGCTTATATCGCAGACGAAATGACTATAGGACATGCACAGTAAACGCGAAATCTTGACGAGTGCTGGTAAGAATATATTGTGCACATTTTACATAGATAGAATGTATATTTAAGTTGATTATAAGAAGGAAACTAATTAAAAAATTGATAGATATAAATCTTATACATTAAAATAATTTGGTTTTTCTTTCCGCCGGCCGCATCCCTGTATCGATTTGGACAAACTCGGTCTTCATCGAAAGCTTTCCACCGTAATCTAGCTGGTAAGACCCAGCTTTGCCGGGTCATATAAGTTAAATATACTGTCCTTTACGATTACACCATAAATGGTAAATCAATTTCGAGAAAATCCTACATAAAAGATCTTGGTGCATACAAGATATTACTATTACTATACACATACGAGATATTACTCTAAATGCAACAAGGAAACTTGGTCTATTAAAGCGTACTACCTCAAATTTTAATGATGTAAATGTCATTTTTCTGCTCCTCAGTACTTTAGTTCAACCCATTCTTGAAAACAATTGTCCAGTTTAGAATCCATGCCAAAAATTCCTCATCATAACTACAGAAAAAATCCAAAGCAAATTTTTTCGTTACACTTATTTTAAATCTGAGGATCCCTCTTACATACATGTCGCAAACAATCTCACCCTTGAATTCCGAAGAAGAATATTCGTTTTTAAGTCTTTTACAACATCTTAAGTAACAAATTTGATTGTCCCTCTATCTTACAAGAATTTAAACTCCATGTCCCTAATCATATCACTAGCAATAAAACACTTCATGAACTCACTTACTCCAATCAATACCTACAGAACAAAAACGTTTTTACAATTCATCAAAATAGTTAATAATCTTCCCAATTATTATGATATTTTTTTGACTCTTTTAAAAAACTCAGAAAGTGCTATGATACTTTTTTTATTATCTGTATTTGTTTTTTTATTACTCTGGTGTGTGTATTATTTGTATTCTCTTTGCCTTTTGGTGTTTTTTTTAATTCTCTCTTGTCATGTAAATGGATTTTTTGAATCTGTATGAAAGTGTGTAAATAAATAAATAAATAATTAAATGCAATTTCTTGTTTTAAAGACAGTTTTTTCTGGAAAAAGTCTAGCAGTCAAAATGACTGCCTGGGGCGGTTCTAGGCATGAGACAGTAGTCGGCGGTTCTAGTGTTAAAGGTTTGAATTTAATTCCAGGAATAAGTAATATTATAATAAATAATCTGGTAAAATTATAGGATATAAGCCAAAGTTCGAAACAAATTATTATAGAATCTATTTAGACTGAGATGTTTCAATTAATAATTGTAATATTTTACGATTGTGTATTTTTTCAGTATCGTAACTTTCCTTCAACATTCTCCACTACATAAGAGGTTCTAAATTAATAGGAGATCTAAAAATATCACAAGAAAAATATGCAATGGTAGCAATGGTCCCCAAATGCCACTAACACCTGGCTTCCTCACATCACATCCTCGACTGCATGGGTCTTCTCTTGGAGGATATTTACTTCTCACCCCTTCTCGTCCACGACTGTCAACGGATTCTTGGACATGGTCTGACTTCGTCAGATCATGTGGAAGATAAGAACCAACAATAAATAAACTAGCGTTTTTTTATTCATAAACTAACTTTAAATACTTATACAGCGAAACCGTTTTTAAACTAAAAATTATAACCACTATAGTCTGTTCATTTAGAATTGGCGCCTGAAACAGGATCAAAAACGCTCAATAATGCTTCATAACGGTCATCACACAACTTTAGTGACCGATTTCTTTACAGTATTTTAACTACTACTTCTGTTTCGGCTGCCTTGTCATTGCAGAAGAAAATGATTTCGATGATAATTACAATAGTAACTGCTTCTAATACATTTCGTCTCAGGCGCCAGTTTTAAATGAACAGACTATAGAGCATTTTCAATCACATGACTCGGACCTAACAACGGCCTTAGCAACAGAAGGTTACAGTTACAGCCCTGCAGAAGGTTAGCAGATACAGAAAATAGCTGGAAAGCTTTGGCTACATCTTTAGACAAATTCCTATTTTTCTTTGAAAATGCCGGAGTATTATTTCAAAGAAAAATAAGTTTAGCAACCATGAAAATGGAGATGTTACTGTAATAAGGTTTCTCTATGAAATTAAAAATGTAACAATGAAATACCTTAAGTATAGAAGCAACAATGAAAACAATGACCAGAGTTACTAATTGTTGCTTATTGTTACTATTAAACTAGTGTCAGGAATTTATTTCTCTATCGTTTAATTTAATAGTGTTTATAGTCCACTCAAATAGTATTTATTTTGGGAAACATTTGGGGTAGAAGTTTTTCGCTATCTGTATGTGTTTTGGGATGTTAAATCCGAAGGTTTGCCAACAAAATTGCGTGACGGAACATTGTGAAAATTCGAAAAAAAAAAATGGCCAAAGTTCGCCCCCTTTTTTTTTTCGTTTTCTGCCCCTAGAACATTACCTTTGCGCTTCTGAATTAAACAGCCAATACAAAAAATAAAGAACACTAACCAAGCTACAAAAAATTCAATTACAACTTTTATCTAAAAACATATCTCCCAAAAACATATAAAACATTCAAAAGAACATTTTTGTATGTAATCTCGAAGAAGCAACATAGTTATCGAAATACTGTAATCTCCTATAGAACTTTTGTTCGTAAGAGAAATCTCGCAACGAAAATGCATTTAGTTAATCATCATTGTAGTTTTTAGTTTATGTGATGAATTAGTTTTTATAGTATAGAGCTTTTTCAGGTGACGTCACGACCAGCTATTTTCTTTTAACTGTTTACCTTAACAGGTGTTAAATTAGGGCTTTTAACTGTTGCTAAGGCGGTTGCTAGGTAACGCGGTATCTGTTGCTAAGGCGGTTTTTAGGTATGGGGTCACGTGATTGCAAATGCTCCAATAGAAGAATTCCACGGCTATAGTAATTTTCTCTAACTGTTAACCTCTGTAGGGCAAAAAACTGTAACATCTTCTGTTGCTAAGGCCGTTGTTAGGTCCGAGTCATGTGATTGAAAATGCTCTATTATGTTGCAAAAAATACGACTTTTGGCGATACTAGTGAAATTTTTTGGATTTCCTACCAAGCGAACGAAAATAGTCCCTTTTTTATCGTGCTCTATCGGCGAAACTACGCGTCTGAGAGAAAAGTTGTAAGTTACTTTTTTGTTGCTTGGTTAGTGTTCTTTATTTTTTGTATTGACAGTTAAGTGCCAGAAGTGCATAGGTTACGTTATAGGGGAAGAAAACGAAAAAAAGGGGTGAATTTTTGTCATTTTTACGAATTTTTACACTGTTCAGTCACTAAATTTTGTTGGCAAACCTAAATGACCTTATTTGAGCACAATTTGACTGGACTAGTACTTTTAAACATTTTTAGCAGTTCGTGAAGAGTTATTACAGAGAATTTTCTATTTTCTTACGTGAAACTTATTTTTCTTTGATACTATATAGAGTTAGTTTCAAAGAAAACTATACGTATTCACTCGTATTTTCAAAATGCTAGAATTCAAGAAGAAATATAATTCCCATTATTAGTTGGAGGGATAGAGACTAAGCCTTTTCAGTTTTTAAAAATTATTTATTCGTTTTTCTTCCTAATTTTAGCTTTTCCAAATTTTTTTATTAAACAAAACTTTTTGTTGATTTTTTTTAATTTAAAAAAATAATAATTTTAATATGAAATAGGAGATACTGATTTATGTTATTTCTTCCGTTTGTTTTATTTAGTTTCAAATATTATTTAATGCAAACTATTTATGACGTCTCAAGTATCACAACCGAATTTGGTGACAATCAATTTGATAGAATTAAAATATGGACTGTAAACTTTCTCGTTTGGATTGGTGAAATACCATTTTTTGAAACTAATTTTATAAACACATACTTGATTGAATTCGGATCTGAAGAATGTTAAAAGAAAACATCATTTTTAAGAAAAAACAAAAGGAAATTGTTTTTATAAAAGCAATATTTTTGTTATTTGTGTGATCTAATTCATTTCTTACGTTAGCCATGTTACATGTTTCACATATACCAAAACTAGCTGACTTACCCGGCCTTGCACGGGTTGAGTTAATTCATAAATATTTTAAAAAGTTTTTCAAGTTATGTCTTTTCTTTTTCTGGAACTTATCATCCCGTCGTCCCCGTCGTCTTTTTCATCCCAGTTCTTAACTGTAAAAATATACCCTAACTCATCCCGTCCCGCATTTAAATTTGGCTGTTACCTTCGCTGTAAAGAACAATCAAAGTGAAATCATCTGGTTTATCAAGTTGTCTTTTCTTTTTCTGGATTAGCAGTCACTTATCATCCCGTCACCCCCGTCGTGTTATTCTTCCCGGTTCCTTACTTTGAAAATATACCCTAACTCATCCCGCCCCGCTTTTAACTTTGGCTGTTAAAGAACAATCCAATTTAAATCATCAGGTTTATTGAGTTATATGGTTTTTCTTTTCCTGGTTAGCAATCACTTATCATCCCGTCGTCTTTTTCATCCCGGTTTCTTACTTTGAAAATATACCCTAACGAATCCCGTCCCGCATTTTACTGTGGCTGTAAAAGAACAATCCAATTGAAATCATCAGTCTTGAAATTT